>CM033648.1:87894806-88176913 GCA_019512145.1 Engystomops pustulosus
TCCTTTCATCTCTAATCGTACCGAGTCAGCAATTGCCTGGGTCATGTCATTTTAGCTGGTGAGGGGCCCCAGTGGCCTATGCTATGCAGATATTAATTCACACTACATGTATCCATGGCAGCAGTGTGTGGTGAGTCCTGGGGTAGGGGCAGCTGCAGCCTGTGTGTCCTCATGCAATCTTCCTCTACTCCACACTATCCCCCTTCCTACTCAAAGCACATGACATGTAAAGGGAGAGAACGGTGGGGTGAAAGATCTGCACGAGTGTGGAGGAGACTGACAAAAAAAAAAAAAAAAACTCTGCTCTGGTCAGGAGTCGGGTAACGTCAAATAATATATTTATAAAGTGGTGTCAATATTCAGAATGCTGACAGTTTTTAAAAATCAACCTAGCATAGGCTATTGGAACCTGCCACCAGCTAATTTGCAAAATGGTGGGTACACTTAAAGGGACTCACCATTTTAAGACACCCTTATGTAATCATTCACCACATCACAGTAATATGCAAATGAGCAGTCATTTTTGCCTGAAATTAGTCACTTTCAGAGGCTGATGGTGGAAGATCACCCAATCTTTGGCTCTTAAGTACCTAGAACCATGGTTTTGGCATCATATTAAAAGATGCTCAACTTTACAACTGGATTTTGTTTGTTACAGAAGTGGAGACTTACATCTAGAACATAAGTAGAATATACTGTAATCTACATTCTACCATCTATATAAATTTAAAAAAATATAAGATATATCTCCCTAGATAAGGGGCTTTACTAGGAGACAGGGCCCCATAGAAAAAGACTTCCCCAGGTTTTAGCACTGATATATACATTTAATGGTGATGCCACACACAGCGTTTTAAACCAGTTATTTTTGGTCTGTTTTTTTAAGCAGTCTGTCCAAAAACGCATGTGTTAAAAAAACGCATTTAACGCATGCGGTTAACTGATTTCTTAATAATGGACCAAAAATGGGTTCATGTGTGACATCACCCTAAACAGATCGGTCCCAGTAGCTGCTGACCACATTTGGGGGTGGGGAGCAGGAGTTAGAGTTCTCATCTGAACTGCTAATTCATGTAGTGTACGATTTGCAGGGTCATATACTGCAATATAATATGTATACGAAATGGTACACATCTTCCATTCTTTGGGGTTTCAGTACAGATGAGCTAGCATGTACACTACTGCTGTAGTTATGCCTCTGGTGCTTACATGTTTGCAGATTTTAGCGGCGGCACATACAGCCACTTCACATAGGAGTAGGAAAAAAGGCTGCTGCAGCGGGAAATTTCAATTCCTGTGCTCCCTGCTCCTATGCCCTATATTGTTCCACACAGCAAAGAATTTTATGCCAACAGCTTCACAAACTTGACCAGAATAACTTATGTAGGCGAGGAAAATAAATATCCAAACTGTTCTCATTTGAAGTTTATTATAGGGGAGTAAGGAGCCGTGCACCTGTGTGACATCACATGACCAGGGGTACAAGGATCGATTTTTTTCTGCATAAAGTAAACAATGAAGTATTGTAGGACAGCAAACAGATCCAGAAAACTTAATTTGATGCATCAAGTATATTGAAAAATTGCATAGCTTTTCAATATACAAACAATACCATTTGCTGAAATATGAAAACAGACCACATACAGGTTTCTATTGCTTAATGCAAACCCTTCACCAGGAATGTCATTTTAGCTGGTGAGGGGCCCCAGTGGCCTATGCTATGCAGATATTAATTCACATTACCTGCATCCATAGCAGCAGTGTGTGGTGAGTCCTGGGGTAGGGGCAGCTGTAGCCTGTGTGTCCTCATGCATTCTTCCTCTTCTCCACACCATCCCCCTTCCTGCTCAAAGCACATGACATGTAAAGGGAGAGTATGGTGGGGTGAAAGATCTGCAAGAGTGTGGAGGAGACTGACAACAACCTGCCCCCCCCCCCCCCCCCCCCCCCCCAAAAAAAAAAACCCTCTGCTCACCATTTTAAGACACCCTTATGTAATCATTCACCACATCACAGCCTTTACAGTAATATGCAAATGAGCAGTCTTTTTTGCCTGAAATTAGTCAACTTTCAGAGGCTGAAGGTGGAAGATCACAAAGACACCCACCCAATCTTTGGCTCTTAAGTACCTAGAACCATGGTTTTGGCATCATATTAAAAGATTCTCATCAATACAACTGGATTTTGTTTGTTACAGAATTGGAGATGTACATCTAGAACATACTGTAATCTACATTCTACCATCCATATACAAAAAATATATATATATCCATATCCCTAGATCAGGTGCTTTACTAGGAGACAGGGCCCCATAGAAAAAGACTTCTCCAGGTTTTAGCACACATTTATGCACCGATAAATACATTTAATGGTGATGCCACACACACACAACGTTTTAAACCAGTTATTTTTGGTCCGTTTTTAAGCAGTCCGTCCAAAAACGCATGTGTTAAAAAACGCATTTAACGCATGCAGTTAACTGATTTCTTAATAATGGACCAAAAATGGGTTCAAAACGCCATGTGTGACATCACCCTAAACAGATCGGTCCCAGTAGCTGCTGACCACATTTGGGGGTGGGGAGCAGGAATTAGAGTTCTCATCTGAACTGCTAATTCATGTAGTGTACGATTTGCAGGGTCATATACTGCAATATGTGCAGTATAATATGTATACAAAATGGTACACATCTTCCATTCTTTGGGGTTTCAGTACAGATGAGCTACCATGTACACTACTGCTGTAGTTATGCCTCTGGTGATTACATGTTTGCAGATTTTAGCGGCGGCACATACAGCCACTTCACATAGGAGTAGGAAAAAAGGCTGCTGCAGCGGGAGTTTTCAATTCAGTGCTCCCTGCTCCTATGCCCTATATTGTTCCATACAGCGAAGAATTTTATGCCAACAGCTTCACAAACTTGACCAAAATAATTTATGTGGGCGAGGAAAATAAATATCCAAACTGTTCTCATTTGAAGTTTATTATTAACAAATACAAAACCATTTATACAAAATCCTGGCCCCATAGTGGATCACCAGTGTCAGCAGGCGATCTAACATCTGCGGGGCTGCTGGATAATGTACAGTCTTTTTGGCGGGATGACCTTTTCCACGGTGGGCCTGGGCTTCTGGTGAGCGATCTGAGCCGCTTCTGCAGGGAATTCATGGCTGAGCTGCAGGAATAAAGAAGGAAACAAGCATTATCCATAATGGTCTGGTGCACATCAGCTTCCATGGCCCGCCTTATATACATAGCATTTTTCAATAGGTTAAAGGAAAGCTACCATCAAAATCCATCATGATAATCCCTGAATACTTACTCATAAGACTACAGTCATGGCACCTGGATCTATATTTGTTATCCACGGCTTCAGTCATTCTGAAAATCAACATAGTTATGCTAAAGAGCCAGAAGGGCTCGGGGAAGGGGGGGGGGGGTGGCACCAGGTCCCCTTCCTACTGTAGTTTCATGGGCTGTTACACTCTTAACCCTCCCATTGTGTAAAATTACATTAGAGGGGCATGCTCCTGTACATTACACATGCTATGCAACTGCAGCACAAAGGGTCTCTGGTAACACACCCCAGAGCCCTTCATGTTAATTTGCATAATTTGAAAAGTTGATTTCAGATTGAAAGAGGCCATGGATATTAAATTAAGAAGAAGGTTGCCAAAGTCAAGGTGCCAAGTTTATCATGTGGGTAGATTTTCTTTAAATTACATTAGGGTAGTTTGGACACCAATATGGCAGCTTTCAAATAGAGTTTAGGAGGATCTAGATCAAGGGAACAACCGTCACATGCAAGCCACGTGGTAATATTAACACACTACCAATAACTGCAGACACTCTTAAGGAGCACTTGGATAAAGCTAATGTGCAAGATAAAGGAGCAGTTTATGATGCTACACCTCAGTTTTGCATAGACCTGGAGACCCAATTTTTGGTAGTGTAGACACCCCACCATTTTATTACAGGCATCTGCCTGCTGGGACTACCACTATTCTGCAGTAACTTGTGCAAATCCAGCAGCAGGAACAGAATCCTGCAGCGCCACCACAGGACAAGTTATGCATTACATTCTATAGGATTCCAGGGAACAGATCGTTATGGGCACCCTAAGGAGCCAGGCCTTTGAGGACCCTCCACATGCACTTGAGTTACACCCCTTTGCACAGTCTGACAACTGGTTTCATGTAGGTTGCAGCGTGGAGTCTCCTGTTCCAGATGTACAGTTGACTGTAGACCAGAAGAACCGAGAGGAGAAATATATTTTAAGTGTTTACAGCACAGCAGTTGTACGTCACCGTGTACATGAGAATAACCAGGCGCTGTTCAGACAGGCGGCCAACAAAGCCTCCCAGAGCAGGCCCCCCGGACCACAGCTCCGAGACAACTAATATAAGAGACTGGTTAAGTCATTCGCCTTCATTCCCCCATTATACACGTCTTTCCAGCAGCTTCTCCATTCCACCAAAATAACGGAGGAGCAAAGATTCCCCTTCTTTCCATCAGTAATACATTACACTAGACAGGACCCAGACAGCTCACAATGAAGAGACTTCTACATCAGAGCAAATCCAATCTTCTCTGGGTGATGGGCAGTGAACCCAGGTGACAATATAATCTGTTTTACAGCAGAAGTGCCGACTACTGCAATATACATCTAATGCACCAGCTGACACTAGGCCTCTTATAAGCTAGGATAGTGCTGGAATTACAGGAGACAGCGCCACATCAGGCCACAGGTTGTGTGCGGTATTGCAGTTCAGGCCCATGCAGAAATGACTACATAAAGGGGTAGCCACGCTTTACCATTGCTGGACAACCCCTCAGAGGCTGCAAAAAAGTGAATCCAGGACCTCTTAGGAAAAGAAAGAAATATACTGCAGCTACAAACCTTCTCCAGTGCCCCGGCTAGGAAGTTCATGGCTTGCATCTTCGTCAGGTTTACATTAGAGCTGTCAGGGGAGGGAGAAGAAGACATTTTGTACTAGATTTTAGAACAGTTTTTCTCCAGCTAATAAGATTCAGCGAACTGTAACGTCTCAATGTGCAGTCATGATAAATCACCATGTGGAACAGACATTAAGATCAGAACTTCTCCGGGAGCTAATTATTAACACAAGAACTTTTTGAGACAGGTTTTCAGACAATCAGTGGACGTGTCAGAATTTACTTCTGCCTCGTTTCTTTAGAAATCTTTGCCAAATCATAGAAAATACATTAAACCCCATTGTGCAATTTTCCCCTCATCTTCTGATGTTCTGCAGCAGCTAAATCCCAATGGAGATTTGGTTAGTGAGGTCTCTGGATGCAGGACGATCAATTACATTGAAGGAGGCTTTCTGTAGAAGAGAGAGCTTGACTTCAGTGTTAGTCTCCACCTCCTTGACTTTATACAACTAATTCACTTCTTCCAAAAATACCTTTACATAGGGGCAGATTAGGACTGCCCCTACAATTATGGAATCACTTCCTACATATGGTACTAGAATCAGCTTCTTGAGGAATGGAGGATGCGTCCCTTCTTTATTGAGAGAGCGGGAACATATGAGGATTTCATAAGTGAACTTACTTCCGAGTATAAAATTTGGTGGGTGGTTTTGGGGGTTACTATAGCATATATTGTAATCCACTACTACATGGGTAATGCTAGGAATTACAAAATCAGATCCATTCATTTTTATAGCACTGACCTGCAATAAAAGCGTGCTTTTTTTTTTTTTTAAAGCCTCTGGACAACCCCTGTAAGGGCAAATGCATACAGTCTACATACCATCCCAAGTTTAATCTGCATGTAATAATTATTAGCCAAGTTTGACACTGGTTACAAACATTCCAAAAGGAGCACATGGTTAGAGGGGTTGACCCCTTTCAGCAAATAAAATGTGTATAATGAAAATATTTAGTCCTATTTGTATTAATTCCGAAGTGTTTTCAAGATTTCTATTGCATGACAGCAAGCAGAGATCTTCTAGGTTTTCTTCCAGTGGACAGAAATCAGACCATGGTCACACAGCTCACTATATCTCTGATACCAACAAGCCGTGCACCTGTGTGACCGAGATTCCTGTCCACTGGTAGTGAACATAGAAGATTTATTGCATGACAGCAAGCAGAGATCTAGAAGACCCTTCGGAATGGATCCAGAAATTTAAAAATTGTACAACTCCTCATACAAACAATAACATTAGTTTGCTGAAATGGGAATACCCCTTTAACTAGGAAATCAGATTCCAAAACTAATCATGATTAGATTTTCTTCTCTAATCTTCTGTGGATCCTTAAGCTGTGCATGGCCCCCAATTCTCTAGTTAATGTGAAATGTTTATTCACACTACCAGTCTTGTATATGAAAAGGTTCAAAGAGGCCTCTTCCAAAACCAGCACCGCACCTGTCCATTAGTGGCATCTGGTCCTACACAGCTCTATTCAGGAAAAAAGGTTAAATGCAATACCTCAAAAATCCTGTGGACAGGGGTGGCACTGTTTCTGGTAGAAAACAGTGTTTCCAACACTGGACAACCCCTTTAAACAAGAAGTACAGAGTCCATTCACACAGTTTAGAAGCCCCATACCTTGGTTTTTCAGATGTGGTTTTCTTGGTCTTATCTGGTGTAACGTTTTCCTCATTTCCTTGTTTTTTGGAGACGCGCATGCCGCCAGCTTTAACTACAAGACAGAAAGATAAAGTGCCAATTATGGTGGCCCACTGTGAGCCCCTACTAGCCAGGCCTCTTTCACACAGCCAAAAATTGACTACAACTGTAGTATTCAGCAAGATTTATTCCTAGGTGGATGGGATTCATTGCAGAGAACAGCAGTGTCAGAACACAAAGTTTGAGAATCCATTTTTTTTTTGCGCTTTCAGTGACATACACAAGGGGAGGAGGATTAAACATCTCTCTCGGGACAAAAGTGCTGCAAGACTCAATCAAACCAATAAAAGTAGATCTTTATTAGACACCATCAATATTGATAAGCGATGACAGTTACATTACTTTGAAACCATTCTGTTAGTTATATACATTGTTTCACATAGTCCCTGGATACAGAACATTCTTATATCTGAAGAAGAAGTGTATAAGTTTGCCCTGCAGGTGCCGCATTACAGAAAAATTGCAGATTACATAAAAGAAATGCAAGCTATGGAGATGTATAAAAACACAAGAAGGAGCCAAGTTATGAAACATGATAGGACTTTGACCCATCGCTTGCAACTGGGTTCATAGAAATATAAACCAGCGCTGACCCCCACACCCCCTCCCCTCATGTCTGTCTAGATCCGCATCAGCAATGCGTGTGAATAGGATTCACTCATCTGATAAAGTGATAGTGACAGATGGCCGCCACATTACAGCCAGCGATCCCCAATGTGGGACTTGTTTACATGGCTGCATATCAGGAGAGAAGCTCCTTATACAAATAAGGATCCCTTACGCTGTGACCAAAGCCTGAAAAGGGGAATACAAGCAGAATTCAGCTAAAACTATATTTGTGCAAGACCATCTAGTCACTACATGCACTTAGCATTGACCCCCCCCCCCCCCCCTCCTCCTCCTCCTCCTCCTCCTCCTCCATGTGCCTAGAAGAATGGGGTCACCACATGCAATGCCCACCAGTTAAAGGGGTGTAATATAGATCACACATCAGAAGGTGAGATGACCAACACATTAGTCAGGACCTGCTCAGGTGACCCAAAACTTATAGATCACCAAGAGATGAGAATACAGCATCAGCTAATCCCTGCAGTCACACAATCCAAAATAGTCCTAACACCACCGCCACCTACTTACCCGCAGGAGGGTGACCTCCCTTCAGCTCAGCAACTTGCACCCCACCTTCCTTGGCCATAGTCACACAGAGTCTTGTTACTTCTCTTACACTTTGTTTACTGCTCCCATTCAGCTCTGCCCCCGGCTTTTATACAGGAAGGGTGGGGCGCCAGGGGGATTGCGGACTGGGATTTGTTTTGATTGTATTTCACCCTCAGCTGATTCCTTTAATCTTCACTTCAGTCTGACACAAGATCACAAAGGCCCTTAACCTTATAATGCCCAGAATACAATGTGACCTGCTTACTCTCTATAAACATTTCACATGGGTTTGGATGTAGGAATCCCCCCTCTGCGGGGCCCCGCTTGTTTTGATCTACAGTAGAGCAGATGAAGATACAAAGTATCACATCCAGGAAATAGGGGGCGAGGTGAAGTGGTGGCCGCAGGTGACGGTGAAGAACTGAGCTCAGGGCTGCAGGTTATTGTTATAAGGAGAAGCTTTTATGGTGGAGTTTTATGTTACAATATTTTTACACATTGTCATATATTTTAGTCACATCTAATAATCATCACAGCATGCGTTTTCAAACGCATCACAACAGCGGAGAAGAGGAGATTTGCCTAATTACATTGCTGTAATCATTGCGCGTGCAGAACGCATGCATTAATGTGACCTTAACACGATTGTGAACATTTTGTTTTAGTTAACATGATGTTAACATATCCGTTTACAGTGTGTTAACACTTGCATTTTGTAAATGGAATGTTGACAACAATGTAATTAGGCAAATCTCCTCTTCTCAGCTGTTGTGATGCATGTGAAAACTTGTGTATTGGGGCGCATTCACACTATGCGTTGCGCCACGTCGTGTGTTGCGTTTTTGACGCATTCCACTGGCTTCAGCCTTGATTACATGCTAAGATTACATTGCGTTTTAGCAGATGAAGTGGAAAAGCAATGTAACCCAGGCTAGCGCACAGGGGGCGGTCCTCTCATGCAAATGTGCTGTGTGTTCAGTTTGTGTTCACACGTGGCGTTAACGCATGCATTTTCAAATGCATCACAACAGCTGAGAAGAGGAGATTTTCCTAATTACATAGCTGTCAACATTGCGTTTACAAAATGAATGCATTAACAGTGTTAACAAACACATGAGTTAAAGGGGTTATCCGGGTTTTAAAAATTTCTTATGGCCGGGCTGGGGAGGGATATTTAAACATAATAAACATCCACTTACCTCCCCTGGCGCCGCCGATGTCCCGCGCCGTGGTCCCTTCGTTCCGTGCCCCTGTTTGTTTACAGGGGCACGGAAGCCGCGCACAAGGAGCTTCCGGTCCGGGATGTGGCCGGCTCCTCCTATCTGTCTCTATGGGCGCGTTCACATGTTCCGCTAGCGCACAGGGGGCGGAGTTTGGGGCGATCGCATATGCGTTTCCAGAGAAACGCATGCGATCGGGTTATTAATCGCATGCGTTTCCCGGGAAACGCATATGCGATCGGCCCGAGCCCCGCCCACTGTGCGCTAGCGTCGCCCCAGCCCGGCCCTCAGTTATTTTTAAAACCCGGATAACCCCTTTAATACATGCATTTTGTAAATATAATGTTGTCCACAATGTAATTAGGCAAATAACCTCTACTCGGTTGTTGTGATGCATGGAAAATGCATGTGTTAACGCATGTGTGTCACCAGGGCCGATTCTAGCTTTTTTGCTGCCTGAGGCGAAAACTGAAATGCTGCCCCCTCCCCCCCTTTAAAAAAAAAAAAAAATCCTAGCCCTGATCTCCTTCTATATACCGCCCACTGAATGTACATACACAACTTAACACTAGCGCTGTGTTTACTAACATAGCACTAGTGTACAGAGGTGGGTCTTGGCCCGATCACGTAAACGTTTCTATGGAAACGCATGTGATCGGTAACCAGAACCCGGTCTCTTGCAATAAAACAATACAAAACTAAATTAATTTAAATAGTAATAGAAATTAAATAGTATTTACACTAAAGCTGTTGTGATGCATGTGAAAACTTGTGTATTGGGGCGCATTCACACGATGCGTTGCGCCGCGTAGTGCGTTGCGTTTTTGACGTATCACACTGGCTTCAGCCTGCTAAGGTTACATTGCGTTTTAGCAGATGAAGTGGAAAAGCAATGTAACCCACACTAGCGCATAGGGGGCGGTCCTCTCATGTGAGTGTTGTGTGTTCAGTCTAGGTTCACACGTGGCGTTAACGCATGCATTTTCAAATGCATCACAACAGCTGAGAAGAGGAGATTTTCCTAATTACATAGCTGTCAACATTGTGTTTACAAAATGAATGCATTAACAATGTTAACAAACACATGAATTAAAGGGGTTATCCGGGTCCCTTCGATCCGTGCCCCTGTTTGTTTATAGGGGCACGGAAGCCGCGCACAAGGAGCTTCCGGTCCGGGATGTGGCCGGATCCTCCTACCCGTCTCTATGGCGCGTTCACACGTTCCGCTAACGCCGCGTTCATAACGCGACGCTAGCGCACAGGGGGCGGAGTTTGGGGCAATCGCATATGCGTTTCCAGAGAAACGCATGCGATCGGGTTATTAATCGCATGCGTTTCCCGGGAAACGCATATGCGATCGGCCCGAGCCCCGCCCACTGTGCGCTAGCGTCGCCCCAGCCCGGCCCTCAGTTATTTTTAAAACCCGGATAACCCCTTTAATACATGCATTTTGTAAATATAATGTTGACCACAATGTAATTAGGCAAATAACCTCTACTCGGCTGTTGTGATGCATGGAAAATGCATGTGTTAATGCATGTGTGTCACCAGCCTCACAGAAGGAAGAGAGGAAGTGCAGGAGAGAGGAGGAGGCTGCAGGGAGTGCGGGTAAGTGAGTATACATATTTTTTGGGTTTTCTTTTTAGGCTGCATTCACACGTGGCTATACATATTTTTTGGGTTTTCTTTTTAGGCTGCATTCACACGTGGCGTTTACATTGCGTTTTGAAACACAGAACAAGAGCTGAGGAGAGGTGCTTTGCCTAGTTACATTGTTGTTGACACTTGTGTTTACAAAACACAATTGTCAATGCAATCTGTTAACACTGTGTAAACATCATTGTAATTAGGGTAAGGGTGATGCCACACATGGCGTTTTGAAACCGTTTTTGGTCCGTTTCGTTTGTAAGCAGTCCCGTTAAAAACGCATGCATTAATAAACCATCTGTTTTTGAAAACCATCCATCTTTTGGTCAGTTTTTATATGCCAAATACGGCAAAACCTGTCAAAAACATGCGATGCGTTTTTTCAAAAAACTGATGCGTGTATGTAACGCTGACTCGTATTTTAACAGACTGCACTTAGGCCGAGTCACACGCACGTAGGCGTCCGCTGAATAAAGTGACGCTAGCGCCAGGGGAGGCCCGTCCTCGAGCCCCAACGCACATACGTTTCCAGGGAAACTCATCTTTTATACATATTTTTTGGGTTTTCTTTTTAGGCTGCATTCACACGTGGCATTTACATTGCGTTTTGAAACACAGAACAAGAGCTGAGGAGAGGTGCTTTGCCTAGTTACATTGTTGTTGACACTTGTGTTTACAAAACACAATTGTCAATGCAATCTGTTAACACTGTTCTTCTAGGTCTGCGATTTTGGCTTGCATGCGTTGTACTTCCGTCTCTAAGCCATAATGGGCATCTATGAGCTCGTTGTGAGATGAAACAAGATCTCCCATTTTATTTTCCAGCTTGTTGACTCTGGCACCTGTTTGTTCTAATTCTGCTGTAATTGGCTTCAACAGAGAGGTGATGTCTAGCTGGAATGAACGCCTAAGAGCGCTTAGCATTTGTTTCATAGTAGATTCTGTCATAATCTTGTCTGAAGCTGGTATGTGCATAAGGGCATCATGCTCCTCAGATCCAGTTTCCCCTGCTGGCTCTATCTCCCTGCGCTGCCTCTGTTTTGCTGGGCTTGTGGATGGAGTCTCAGCCTGCAACGTACCTCGTGGTGATTGCGGACCTCCGGTGTCCACCTCCCCGCAAGCCGATACAGCTCCTCTGGAACAACCTTCGTCCTCCGAGTTGTCTGCGCTGTTGTTTGGGGAGGTCGGAGCGGACAACGATCTCCGCTGCGGTGAGTGTACTTGCCTTGCTTTCAAAGCTGTTTGTGTCGCCCGTAGCTGAGGCGGGATTCCGCTGTTTTGGCGGGCCGCGCCATCTTGGATTTTCTCCGCGGCCGGAGCAGAGTAGAAATCTGTTAATTTACGGGGCCCGGGGCCGTTTCTTCTCCTCTTAGATGCCATCGGGAGGTATGTGTGCTCTTCCTACTTCAGATTAAGTAGTTTTGTAACGGGGTATGCTGTGTTAAGTCGCTTTCTCCAGGGTTTAGCACGGGAGCTCCTTCCTCACACGACCATACGGCTCTGCTTCCAGGCCACGCCCCCTTGGTCCGTTTTTAAGCAGTCTGTTAAAAAACGCATGCGTTAATAAACACATCCATTTTTTGAAAACGCATCCGTTTTTTGAAAACGCATCCATTTTTGTCAGTTTTCTATTGCGCAAATACGGAAAACCTGTCAAAACCGGATGCCTTTTCAAAAAACGGATGCGTTTATTAACAGACTTCTTAGGCCGCAGTCACACGTACCGCTAGGCGTCCGTGAATAACGTGACGCTAGCGCACAGGGGGAGGTCCTCGGCCCCAACGCACATGCGTTTCCAGGGAAACGCATGCGATCGGCTGACCAAAAATGGTTTCATAATGCCATGTGTGGCATCACCCTAAATCTCCTTTCCTCAAATGCCACTTGTTAACGCAGCCTGAGGCCGATGACACAAGTGGCGTTTTTGTTGCGTTTCTGCTGCGATTTCAAATTAATTTTTCAAATGTTGTAAATCTTGCAAAATCTTGTAAAAATGCAGTAATCTTCTCCCTGCTGTTTGTGATGTAATAACATGCGTTTCAAAACGCAGACCACAAACGCATGCGTTTCTAAAAAACGCACCTAATGCTACAAAAATGTCACATGTGTTTCTGTGCTAAATCATTAGTGCTATATTAGTTGGGGAAGGGGGGGCTTCTTTGCTACATAATTGGCGGAGGGTAATGTGCTACAAAACTTGAGGTGGTCCTGTGCTATATTACAAGGCGGGTCCTATGTTACATTACTGGGTTAGCCCTGTGCTGTATTACCGTATATACTCGAGTATAAGCCGACCCGAGTATAAGCCGAGGCCCCTAATTTTACCATAAAAAACTGGGAAAACCTATTGACTCGAGTATAAGCCGAGGGTGGGAAATGCATTGGTCACAGCCTCTCCAGTATGTAGCAAGTATGCAGCCCCTGCATCAGTGTATATAGCTTGCCAGCCCCTGCCCCAGTGTATATAGCCAGCCAGCCCCTGCCCCAGTGTATATAGCCTGCCAGCCCCTGCCCCAGTGTATATAGCCTGCCAGCCCCTGCCCCAGTGTATATAGCCTGCCAGCCCCTGCCCCAGTGTATATACTTCTTCCCCGTCGTGCAGCCCAACATACCGGATGGAATCGCACAGAAGCTCTGCGGGTGCTCGCCAGACAGGCGAGTTTTGATTTATTATTTTGTTTGACTCGTCGTATAAGCCGAGTTTGGTTTTTTCATGCACATTTATTTTGTGCTGAAAAAATAGATGCTTATACTCTCAGTATCTCGTATTAGTGAGGGTCCTTGTAAGATATTACCTAGGGGAGACAATAGATACGGATAAGATATATTAATAATTCATCTTCTATTTGCTAGGAATTATTTGTGCCAATGTAATATTGGGGGAGTGGTTCCGTGCATTCCTAGGCTGTGTCTGATGCTCTATTACTAGGGGGCTGACATGTCTATATAACACATGTGGCATGGTCTTGTGCTGTATTAGTTGTAGAGTCGTGTCTTGTGCTATATTACTTAGGGGGGCATGTGCTATATCACTAAGGTGGGGTGCCTGTGCTATATTACTACGTGTTCTGTGCTGTATTACTAAGGGGAGCTGTCTATATTAATAGGAGGTCATGTGATGATATGACAAGGTGGGGGGCCCCCCTGTGCTATATTACTACGGATGTCTGGTGCTGTATTACTAGAGACATCTTGTGTCAATATCAATATAGGTCCTACTACCCTGGGGGGTCCTATGCCATTCATTATTATGAAGTGCCCACGTTGCTTGTCATTACTATTGGAGCCTCCTGTGTACATTAATACAATATACCACTCACGGCCACTCTATTAGGTACACCTGTATGGGGAAGAAAGGGTGTTGATTTGAGTGCCTTTGACGTGGCATGGTTGTTATGGTGCCAGAAAGGGCTGAGTCTGAGTATTTTCAGAAATGTGATCTACGGGGATTTCGCACGCCAACCTCTCTAGGGTTACAGGAGAATGGTACAAAAGAAAAGAAAAAAACACATCCAGTGAAGCGGTTCTGGGCGGAAAATCCTGTTGTTGCCAGAGGGTCACGAGGAGAATGGGCAGACGGGTTCATAGGCTGATAGAAGCAACAGTGACTCAAAGCGACCACCGTGTACAACCAAGGTAGGCTAAGAGCATCTCCTGAATGCACATACGTCAAACTTTGAGGCCGAGATGGTCTAAACACAGCAAAGACCACACCGGGTGCCACTGCCTTTCAGCTAGAGAGTAAGGAAACTGGAGGCTACAATTTAGCACAGTCATACAATTGGGGACAGTAGAAGATTGGAAAAACGTTGCCTGTGTCTGATGAGTCCCGTTTCTGCACTGACGAATTCGATGTAGAGTCAGAATTGGCGTCACAACATGAAAAGCAAGGATCCTCCTGCCTTGGTATCACTGTTCAGGCTGGGGGGGGGTCGGGTGTGGACGTGGTGGGCGGGATATGTGTTCGGACATTATTGGGAACGGGTAACAAGAACCAAGCCTACCTGAAGTATTGTTGGCTGACCATTTCCACCCTTTAGACCACAAGTACCCTGTTAACTCTGATGGCTACTTTCACAGGCAGGGATAATGCGCCATGTCATAAAGCTGAATCATCTCAGACTGGGTTTCTGAACTGACAATGAGGTCCTGTACTCAAATGCCTCCACATCACCATATCTCAATCCAATAGAGCATCTTTGGGATGGGTGGAACGGAGATCGCATCATGGATGGCCTCGACAATCCTGCGGACACTGTGTGCATGCCATCATGTCAATATGCGGACCAAAATCTTGAGGAAGCTTCCGCACCTGTTGAAATCTATGCCCACAAGAATGAGGCACATGGATACAAGGGTGGTCCACCCATTACTAGCATGGGTCTGTACCTAAACAAAGTGGCCGGTGAGTGATAAATACAATAAAGCTTTATGATCCTGGAAAAAACAGTCTATGACCATGAACTTAGATTTTTTTCTAGTAGGAGGCTTCCCTTTAGCTTCATTTGCATTAATATAGTGGACATGCTGGCTACTTTTCTATGGGGTGTGTGTGCTTTTCGTGGTTTTACAGTGTGGTTGGGGGGGGGGCAATTTCACTTGTCTGCCTGCCATCAAAATACCTTGTCCTGATTGTCTTATATATCACATGCACAACAAAGGTGACATCATCTCTTATGGGTTGATGACCAAAGGCTTACACCACTGGGACACCCTCCAGAAACCTGAGAATATAGATTAAAAAAAAAAACAACAAATTCCCCCCCTTCCCACTAAAAAATGTTACATATTTGTATACTCACACATGCAAGTTACAATCACACATTATATACACATATATCGAGCATATACACACACATACAGTGAGACATTTCAAACACACAGAATATAGTCCCCGGGTTTACGTTCCAGACTAGGTCCGGAGGTATTATTCTTAAGTTGAATTTTGTCTTAAGTCGAACTGTATTTATTAGTAATGTAGTGATACAAATAAAAATTGGGCCCCAGTGACCATTTGGAGTTTTACAAAGGGAACCTACCACCACAAAATCTCCTATAAAGTAATCGGGTGGAAAGGGAATAAATGGGACGTAGGATAGCTCTTTTAAGGGCTAACTCCAGCCCCCACTTTTTTAGTAACTTTTATTAGACTTGTATGCAAATTTTGTTATGCGGCTACTGGGGCGTGGAGTAGCCGCATCTGAGGTTACATGGCGCGGCTACTCCACGCCCCGGTTGCCTTTTTTTCCCCTTACTACTGACCATCTTCGCGCGCAGCTGTGAGGAGCTGCGCGCGAAGATCCTGCCGTCTGCGCATGCGCAGAACAGCATTCCCGCATCTGCGCGGTCACTGCTCCACAGCCGGGGCTGCACAGGCGCGGGCCTGCAGGATCGTCGGACGACGGCGCGCAGCTACTAGGAGCTGCTGCGTGCCGAAGATGGTGAAAAGGGGAAAAGAGGCAACCGGGGGTGTGGAGTAGCCGCGCCATGTAACCTCAGATGCGGCTACTCCACGCCCCAGTAGCCGCATAACACAATTTGCATACAAGTCTAATAAAAGCTACTAAAAAAAGTGCGGGGACGTGAGTGACTTAAAAGGGCTATCCTCACGTCCCATTGATCCACCTACCACCCGATCTACCTTTATAGGTAGATTTGTGGTGGTAGGTTCCCTTTAAAACCAAACTTTTAAAGTCCAATGATGTCATCTGGTAATCTCCTTGCTGCTTCTTCTGAGGTTTGTAAACATCAGGACACATTAGTAACATGTCCTTCATTCCTGGCTGAATCAAATATCAACAAATTTCCCACGCAGCTTTTATAAGTGAACTGTATGTATGACCGAGCACTTCCCCCCCAGGCACTGAGACCTCCGCACCATCACCAGCCCGACCTACACAACAAGGGGTGAAAGGAACGTTACAGGGTGAACTTGTGTCCGCGGTTCCATTTTTGTTATTACAATTCTAAAACTTTACATTGTAACAGAACTGTGAATAACTTTATTATACATCACACTGCAAAATTAAAGGGGTGTTTCATGAAAACGTCTATGTTTATCTCATGGCTGCAGCTGTAGCCTAATATTTAAAATAAATGAATACTACTAAAAAATGTTGCATTGTAGCCTTGGCTTTAAAGGGGAAGTCTAGGTTTAAAACTTTCCCCGTCTGAATCGAATGGCTTGTGGTGTATGTGCACATAAATCTACTGCTTAAAAAGAAATGCACAAATCAAGCAGTAGACAACTCTCTTTATATTTCTTTATATCACAATTAAAGGGATGGCGGTGCACATGGAGAACCTCCTGCAGGACCCCTGTTATTGTAATTGGTGGGGGTTTCGGAACTCAAATAGGGGAGAGGGGAATGACAATGAAACTTGTGCAAACCCCTTTAAGTTTAATTAAATTGGATCTGATTGATGTAGGACAATATCTGTTTGTGCCATTTTGGCTAATAGTTCATTGCTGTATCTCTATATTGGGCTGTCCTAAAGGGATTGGCCACTCTTACATAAGTTGCATATGCACATTTACTATCTTAATAATAATCCCTGAATATTTATCTAGTGATTCAGCAGTCCTGCTACTTACTTTTGTGTGCAGACTTATTCTTTGTTTACATGTACGAGCTCTGATGAATTACATGCACGGCCGTTTGCTCCACTCATCTTGGAGAGTGACGTGGGGTCTGACTGAGGGGCCCCATTCATTAATTTGCACAATTGGACGTCCCTCCAACTCTTTTAAGACTTATATGAACTTAATTTTTTTTAACTTGTTCACCTGTGCACGCTGGCTCTTTTCCTTTCTTCTATGGACTAGACTATGCTCTGGAGCTTAGAATCAGGGTCGGCTCCAGGTTTCAGTGGCCCCTGGGTGACAGTGCCTCAGTGGGCCCCTTTGCAGTGAACTCACATGGCAGCATGCAAAATTCAGAAACTAACCGTATGCTATCCTAAAATATTCCCTAGTTAACATACCAAACAGCCCCCTCATGGTTTCCTTACATACAGCCTTATGTGGCCCCCCAGCAGCTCTGGGCCCCGACACTTGCCCTGGGATGCCCAGTGCTGGCGCCGGCCCTGCTTACAATGCAGCAGTTTTGCTTGTATATAACATTTTTTCATAGATCTTATTTGAACCCTGTTTGGATTGTTATACATACAATCTACACCTCCCATTTACTTCCAGTAGGTCTTTAAAACAATACAAAAATATATAAAAATGAAATAATATAATATCATCTGTTGCTTTATACAGGAATTTCATCGGTAATCTTTACAAGAAGTCGTTCTGTAAAAAACCTTCCTGACGTGTATGAAATAGTAGGGAAGCGTCTCCATATTTCCAGCTCCCAGTCTGTTTAATATGACAGTGATTTATATGTAAATCTGAGGACGGAGGGGAGTTCTGAATATAGAGAGAAAGTGAATTTCCCACAAGTCATTAGAAATAAGACATCAACCTGCAGTTTCAGACCCAGTGGACGTGAATTTTGTCCACGTTCAGACACTTCTTGTAAGTGTTCTACGCATCCGCAATATATTCTTCCTCAAAATGAAGTGTAATTTACTCCACGTTATATAGTGGTATCGTGATTGACAAGAGGATTCTCACAATTAGAGGAAATCGAGAAAGAATTGCCTTACCGATGTGCTGGCACCAGCGCTGGGCATACCTGGGCAAGTGCCACGGCCCAGAGCTGCTGGGGGGGCCCACGTAAGGCTGTACATAGGGAATCCATAGGGGTAAAGGGGTCTGTATCTAATGAATTCATTGGGTATGAAGGGGCTGTTTGGGATGATAAACTAGGGAATATTTTAGGGAACAGGAGACTGTTTTAGTTTCAGAATTTTTAATGCCAACATGTGAGTTCACTGCAAAGGGGCCCACTGAGGCTCTGCCGCCCAGGGGCCTACTGACACCTGGAGCCGACCCTGAAGACCATGTAGGATATGTTGGTAAAAGGTTATGACCTGGGAGACTTCTCATTCCAATTACTCCTCTGGCTTTACTTCTCTGCTTCCCATGCCTGTGATGTCAGTATAACTATAAAGGTTGATATTGGAAGGAAAGAGGCCATGGATAACACATATAAGAAGATTACCACAGCCCCGGTGCCTGGATCTATGAGAAATGTCCATGGTTTATCAGGATGGATTTTGATCGTAGATTTTCCTTTAATATTTACTCTTTCAGTTCCTCAATAGTTCACGGAATGTTAAATAAACATAAGTAATAAGTTCTGTACTAGATACAAGGTGCGATTACTGAGTTTCCAGGTGGCACTTCTCCCTCGGACCTCAGTAACAGGCGGCACATAATATTTTCTCTCCAGCAATTATCCCGATCTCGTGGAGACTGCCTGACACTGTGCGATACAGTAAATGCCACAAATATTCTACTAATTGGTTGTGATATCAGTGTATTCTCATGGTGAAGGTTATTATTAATGTAAGCCTACAATTATTTACTTGTATAGATAACGGTGGCTCATACATAATCAGACGCTGACGAGTTCTTGTGAATGGGATTTAACTGCAATATCAAGCACAGCCACTATACAATGTACGGCGCTGTGCTTGGCCAAATGTAAAGAGGTCACTGTACTCGTCCAATGGCGTCAATCAGCTGATTGGTCGGGTTTCTAGGTCTGATCTAATAAAGATTACAGTACCTACTCTAAGAAAAGGAATCAATAAAAACACTAGGTTTCTGGGAAATAATATATGATGAGGGCTTTGCTCGTTGTAGAACCTTCATTCCCCTGTGTATGTTATAACACTGCTCGTAACATACAGACCTGTCCTCACTAATGAATATCCTCCAAGTGCAGAGATTTAGGCGGCATAGTACACAATGGGGCACATTTACTTACCCGGTCCTGTCGCGATCCCCGCTGTGCGTTGTCTGACTCCGACGCGATTCACTAAGATCATGCGCCCGATATCCTGCATGTGTCGCTTCCCCGCTCAGGTCCGACAGAGTTCACCTTCTTCTTCCTGGTGTGTGTAAGTTGATGTGTTGCAACACAATTTAAATGTTAAATCCTGCGCTCAGCCCGAATCCGGCCCGCCCACCGATTTCTGTCGCATGAAAGCCAACTCCAATGCGCAAGAATCTGATAGTGTGCGACACAATCCCCTTGCCTGTCAAGGCAGCACGATCCATGAAAATGTCGGAAAACCGGACGGAAATGCGGTCGTGGGACCCTTAGTAAATAAGCCCCAATATCTTCAACATCTAATATTTGGAGAACTGGTCCCTGACCAGTACTGGACATAAGCAGGGGCTGAGATTTGGGATCTGTGGTAGGTGCTCTGGAGCCATCGGAGTCAGAGGTGTTAGGGAAAATATAATGGAGGTGCTTATGGAGACATCTAAGGTGGCTTTTGTGAAATTTCCTCGGAAAACGCCGGAGATCAAACCATTGGACCGGACTGATATGTTCAATGGGACTTCCTCTACCTGCACATTATTTAGGGGGGTTATGTGCTTTACACTTAGGGACGTTGAGGTCATAACATTATTAGTGGACAATAGAATCCTCCAAAGTAAGTAGAGTGGTAGAAATTATTATATTATCACAAGAGTGATCAGGTCACTGACCTCCACCTGCCTATTATATCCTGCATATCATGTATAGAACATACCCATCATCTATGTCCTTTCTTATTCACACAGATATATAAGTTCATGGAGGGGAAGTTTTCAGTCAAGTTTGACTCAAACCTTCTGTCCCGTGGAGAATCCAACTTCCAGGATGTATCCACATGACAAATGACTGCGCCGGCATCTACCGAATAACCGTTCTTATCTCTTAGTCTCCTCCTCGTGGGATTAAGAAGATGGATATGGTGACAGACAATAATTTGTCTGTCGTGACACTTTTCTAGTTTGCATTGCTGGTCTAGCCCTGTGCAGGGGTGTAACTACAGAGGTGACCCGCAGTGTCAGGGGGCCCAGCAGCCGACCGGACACAGTAAAGAGTGGAGGATATGCACCGTTATACATGTTATACTGCACATTATACAGCATAATATGTATATAACAGAGCACATCCTTCACACTACACACATAGACAGCAGCTCAGATAAGGAATATCAGGAGAGACGGAGGAGAAAGCAGAACAACAGGACTAGGAATCTCTGATCTCGTAATTCCTGACGCCTTCTTCCCCAATGTGGTCAGCAGCCACAGGGTCAGATTTGTGGCCTCTGACACCGCCGTGGGATAAGAAGACTGCCTGAGAGTGAGTATATACATATGTGAGTATAAATGTATGGTTGTAGATATGTGATGTGTTTATTATGTATGTGTATGATGTATATACTGTATGTCTCTATATGTGCATATTTGTGTTGTGTATATACTGTGTATGTGTGAGTGTATTTGATGTGTACATACTGTTGATGTGTGTGTGTGTATATATATATATATATATATATATATATAGTATATATAAGTGAATTAATATATATACTGTGTATGTGTATAAGATTGTATAAATGTCTGAGTGAAGAACTATTTTTTTTTTAGATAAATGTGTGAGTTTTTACAGAGAGTGCTGGTAGTTTAATGGGGTAAAATCTGGATACAGGTTCCCTTTAAATGGGGACCAACACAAAAGGGGAAATTATAAAGAAGGGGTACTGAATGGGGTGTATGGCGGTAGGGTGTCATATGAAGGGTGCATTATACTATGCTTGTGCTAGTATATAGTACACTCACCGGCCACTTTATTAGGTACACCTGTCCAACTGCTCGTTAACAATGGGGTGACGTAAAGCTGGCAAAAGCCTTTGTAAACGTTACCCTTGCCATGTCTGGACCAAGACTGCCTGCTCGCCTACTCTCCCTCGCTACCTGGTCCCGCAAACTACCGCACTCTCCGCTAGCGCTTTCAAAGGGAATACTGTTTCAGCTTGTGCACCAAGTCCTGCTGGTATTCATGCATTCTCACACTCCTTTCCTCTGCAGGGATGAGAGTGGAAAGATTTTCTTGTACCACGTGGGTCCATTAGTAGAGTGAATACCCATAATTCGGGTGCATAAATTCTTTGAACTGCGATGGGCACGGGATGCACCTAGGCTGACATGGCCATATGCCGCCAGAGTACAACGCGAAGATTCACCCCCTCACTGGCCTGCTTCCATTTCCTCCTCCTGCCTCAACTTCCTCCCCTCAACTCCTCTTCTCTTCTTCTGCCCATACACCTGAACAGTGACAGGTACTCAGCGATGGTCCCCGCTTGTGTTCTCGCCAACATGTCTCCTCCTCTTCCTCCCATCCTCGCTCCACTCCGCCGAATATACGCTGAGAAACAGACCTGAGGTGCTGTGGCTATCAACAGGGAATCTTCTCCCCCGTCTCTGTGAGAGTCGCAAAAGCTTCCCCGCACCTCAGGCTTGATCAAGAAGTTTTTGCAGGGGGGGGAGGGCGGCCCAGCAGCGGATGGTTGAGGCTGATGATGGCGGCATCGCCCCGACCATCTGTGTTTGCTCCTCAAAGTTACTCAGCACCACTGACAATATCTACATCCACGTCAACCCTACATTGTAAGACTTGAGGAAGCGACTGACCTGACTACCAGTTCTGGTGGAAGTTGACATCTGGCAGTCGTACAAACGCTCGGCGCGCTGTGGTAACTCGGTAACGTTACTTGGTCTGTTGATTCCACATTCCCCTCGTGGGCAACGTAGCACAACAGTCCATGAGCGGCAGTTGGAGGCGGCGCTGCGCTGCCCCTGAGAGTGGACAGCATTGTGCTGGACTTCCTCAATGCGCACAGATGCGCGCACCTTCCGTGAGCACAATCTACAGATGTGGGTTGTATCTTGAAGGACACGCTGAACTATCAAGTTAACACTGGGCCAGCATGGTCACTTGTCAGTCTGGCCGATTGCATAGCCCCACACAGGTACGGCCGTTTGGCACACACAACCATGCCTGGTCTTCGTTCACGGTGCCAGCCACAGTATCAGTCTGCGCCGTGATGCCCTTGTAATAGTCGTGGGCGTGTGCCTGTTTCGCCAAGCCTCAGCAGTTTGAGCAATCCTCCGCTGTTCGCTATGCGACGGCACTGCTGCTGGCCTAGAGCTCCGCTGATGGCGCCCTGGCCCACGATGGTAGTTCGGAGGAGGAGGTGGAGGAGGGTGGGAGGAGAGGAGGCTAGTAGGCCTTGAGGAACCATACCTGGGCAGTGGCCCCGTCAATCCTCGCGTCGCAAGTATATGACCAGCCGCAGGTTCAGTACTCGTCCCAGCCTCCACCAAGTTAACCCAAGTGCTGTCCGTCAGCGATATAGATGGCCCAGCCGGCACACTCCGTCAGCAACTCGCACTGTCCGTGGTCGGTGGACCCTTGTCAAACAGGCGTTGGCAGGGCACGGATGATGTTGTCTACACGTGCTGGTGCAAGGGCTGGGACGGGACATCGGAACAAGTAGTGGCGGCTGGGGACCGAATACCGAGGAGGCGGGCCGCCGCCATGAGGTTGACGAAAGGCCCGTCTCTACTAGCCTATAGGGCAAGCATCTCCAGGCTAAGCAATCTGGAGAGGTGACATTAAGGGCTTGGGCGGGCGGGTGGGTTCACTATATTTGGCGTTTCCGCTCCAGCGTCGGGTATGGAGAGCGGAACGCTGGGATGCTGTGGAGGACGTGGAGGCGACGATGGGGTTTTTGGGCGGGTCCTGGGCAGGGGCTGACTATCGCGGACACAGGGAAGGAGCAGTGGTGTGCACGGCCGGAGGTGAACGGCTTGGTGCCACTGAGTTGGGTGTTTAGTCATCATATGGCCTGCGCATACTGGTGGTAGTTAAGCTAGAGTGGGGAACCCCTGTGACCTGGTGTTGGCAAGGTTGCACACCACAGTCCGTCGGTCATCCGGTGTTTCCTTTAAAGAACCTCCAGACTTCTGAAAATCTAAGCCCTCGCCGCAGAGCCCTCGCCACGGGAGCTTCACTAGTGACACATTTGGACGCTGATGCACCGCCTCTGGCCCTGCCTCTCCGTCTCGGCCCCACCCTGTCACTCTTCCAACCTGTTTCTGGTCGAGATTCTCCTCCTCTCAGAAGCAATGTGTTCACCCCCGGCCTCTACACCCAGCTTGGTCTGTCACCTCATCATCCTCCGATCCCTCAGTCTGCTCCCCCTCGACTTCCGGCCCTGACACAACTTCCCACTGTCTGACAACCGGTGTCCCTCACGTCGGACACCCTTTACACACTTCTCCACTACGTCAAGAAGGCATCCTCAACCCACAGACTGGACTGGTGGAAAAACCTGGGCATCGGAAATTGCTCAGCAAGCAACCGGACAAGTGGTTTGTGACTGTGGGAAGGGGTCCAGAAACAGTTCCTCTCGCAGAGTAGTGCCGGTCAATGCCAAATTTTCCTGGGAGGGGGGCAGACTGGGGGGAGGAGGCTGACGGTCGGAGACGGAGGATGCGATTTCGTGACATGGGTGACTGCGTGGAAGACTGACTGGTGGACAAATTGCTCAAGAGCATTGTCAGCAATCCACGACATCACCTGTTCGCACTGTTCTGTCCTCAACAGTGCTCTACCACGAGTCCCAGTTAACTTAGAGACATGAACCTAGGGGTGTAGCTCTGCGGCTTCCCCTGCTCCCTCATCAGCAGGTGGTGTCTCACCCCACCCAGGACCACGGCCTCTGACCCCTGCAGTAGATTTGGACGCCCACGTCCCCGCCTCGTCCTCGCCTCTACCCCTAGCCCTCGGTTAAACATTTTAAAATGAATTTAATATACTTTAATTTTTTTTAAACTGTTTTTTTGTGTTTTTTTTTTTGTTTTGTTTTGTTTTTTTAGTTTTTAAACCAACAGATCTATCCTATTGCTATGGCTATTTCTAGCCAAGTATGAAATAGCACACTCTATGCCAGATGAGATGAACCTGAGTTATAAAATAAACGTAAATAAAAAGGAAAATGGCAGACTGTGCCTATTGAAATCCAACCCCTATATTAATTTTCCCACTTCGGTCCTTTGCGAATGGATATTGCTTCACTAGCGCAAACAACAGCGGCGCAAGTCTCACTACTAACCAATTCTCACATTGGCGAATAAGCACCTGCAGCAAGCAAAGCCACAGCAATCAGACCAGACAGAATAAATATATAACGCTATTGTAGGCTTAAGTAGCCGTTTTGGATTCTCCTTTGGCTATTTTCTAGCCAAATTGAAGAAGCACACTCTAGATGAATGACGCTGAGTTTATGAAAAAATCAAACGTAAAACATAAAACGAAATGGCAGACTGTCCTACTTGAAACAACCCCATAACTTTCCCCTTCGGCGTGATGGATATGTGCGTCCAGGCGCACACACAGCGGTCGCAAGTCTCACTCCAAATTGCTCACATTGGCTGGTAATGCACTGCACAAGTACAGCCACCAGCAGACAACCAGAAATCAAAATTATAAACGCTATTGAGCGTAATAAGCCGTTGTTCGCCTATTGGCTATTTCTAGCCAAGTATAAAAGCACTACGGTACTGAGATGACGCTGAGTTATAAAAAATAACGTAAAAATAAAAAGGATAATGGCAGATCTGTGCCTAAGCGAATCCAACCCCTACATAATTTTCCCACTTCGGTCTTTGCATGGATATGTGCGTCACTAAGCGCAAACACGCGGTCGCAGTCTCACCCAAAGTCCTCACAATTGGCTAGTAGATGCACTGCAGCAGACAGCCACCAGCAGACAACCAAATAAGAAATATATACGTAACGCTATTGTAGGGTAAGTAGAGCCGTTTGATTCTTCTCCTATGGCGATTTTCTACCCAGTATGAAAGCACACTGGATGAGATGAGACGCTGAGTTATGAAAAAAATAACATAAAATAAAAAAGGAATGGCAGACTGTGCCAATTGAAATCAACCCCCTATAAATTTTCCCACTTTGGTGTTTGAGGTGGATATGTGCTCACTAAGCAAAACACACGGTAGCAAGTCCCCCTGCAAATTCCTCACAATGGTACTAAATGCGACTATGAGCAAAAAAAAAAAAAAAAAAGTAAACGTTATTGAGCCCTAAAAGGGCTGTTGGGTTCTGTGTTGCAATCACTCCCTGCCTAACACTATTAGCTAATAGAACACCCTAACGCTTTTTCCCTGACCCTAGCAGCGCTCTTCCCTAGCGGCATCCAGTACACAGAATATCCAGCAGCTGCGGGCAGCGGCTAGCTATCCAGTGTCACCTGATCTGGCCAGCAGCCACGCATCGACGTGTAGGGTACCACGACATGCTGGGTGGAGTGCAGAGTCTCCGGGCTTGTGATTGGCTCTGTTTCGGCCGCCAAAGCAAAAACGGCGGGAGCTGCCATTTCTCGCGAGCGTGGAAGTATCTCGGCCGAGCAACGAACGGTTTTCGAGACGCTACGTGCTCGAACGAGCATCAATGCTCGGAACGAGCATGTTCGCTCATCTCTAATCCTGACCTTGAGGCAAAAAATATTCATGTTAAGGGGCACAGACCGTCCCAAGTGGGGCGAGTAAAAAAAAATGCAAGAATACGTGCTGCATACGCAAAAAGGCCTGCACCCCCGCAGCGGTGGATAGTGTTTTTCGCATCAAAGGTGGGGAAGCACCAAAACCATGCTTTCTAAATGACAAAGCATAAAAAAAAATGGTTAGGCAGTTGGGGATTAGCGTGCATGCAAAGGCAAGTTTAGCAGACATTATATTAATATGGCGACCAGTGTCCTTCCAACAATGACATAAATGTAGGGCGGTTTTACACCCAGTATCGTCTACTCAGGCAACTGCAAGAAGGGTGGAAAACCGCAAGAATCAGTAGGGCATATGCAACCTTCCACACCTTATCATAATTTTGTTTGGAACCATATTATTGGTCACAAAAGGGGGCCTCCGCGACCCATATCGCGGTCACAGGCTCAGCCCTCCCTTCCGTGTTCGTAGGCAACGGTACTTTTTGCGTTGCTCACGCTCTCACAACTCCTGATTCCCATCCCGGCGGCCCTTGCACCTGCATTCCCATAGCCCCGGTGGTCTAGAGGTTTCCCTGACCCGAGGCTTTGCAGGAAGATCCGGCCATGGACCCCCGCCACGGTGCCACTTTAGAAACTGGCTGATCTTACCACCTAGTGCTTCCACGGGCTCATCAGTCAGATCAGATTGCTGCTCAAGGAGAACACTCGGCCAGTCCCACCATTCTGCAACACTGCTTGCCACTCAGCATCACTCAGAATTCCTGCAACTGGCTCCTGTGACTTGCTGCGACCCTGGGCTTGTCGTCCTGCCACTGACCTAGGGCTATAAACAATCTATTCCTGATAATTATGATGGGGAACCCCCAAGCTGTGCAGGGGTCTTTATTACCCATAGTTCTCTCTCCCTGCCCATTGAACATATGCCGGCTCAATTTGTCACGAGCGATCCAGGTGGCATTCATCATTACCTCCCCGCCAGAGGGCCCGCCAGTGGGCTACCCCTCTTTGGTACAGAGACAATTCCGGTCAGCGCTACTACTCACCAAGGCATTCCTGGTGGAATTCAGTTCCAAATTATAGAGTCTGCCGGGGGCCTCCTCTGCTGAACTGTGTTGCTGGAACCTAACCTTCATCAGGCGGCACTCAGCGGGAGAATATCAATTCAGTCTGCAACCCTGTCCGCCGAACTTTCCCTGGATATGCAGCCCTATTGGCCACCTTGCAAAAAAGGACTCACTCAAGACGCTTGTGCTGCACATGGACCTCTGTGTGCCGTCTACTCTGAATGGTCTCATCAACTGGCCACTCAATTGACTTGTGGTTTTAAGAGCGCGCCGAGGAGTTACAATCACAGCGACCCAAGGCCCATTTACGACGTCTGCCTTGCCTGGCTCCTGCGTTTCAAAGGCCACTCCACCTCCAGCCATACGTCTGCAGAGGAGCCTATGCAGGTGGACAACCAGCCTCCCTCCCAGATGGTTCCAGAAAGACATCAGGGGAACCTCCGCCTGTATTGTGCCAGTCTGCAGTATTCATTGGGGCTTGTCCTGTCTGTCCCCAACATCCGGGAAAATGCCAGTACCGGGGTCTTGGAGAAGCGTCCCGAGGGTGTAAGTACAGCTGCTCCACGTTTGACTATGTCCCTCGCTTTTTGTTTGGGGTGGTTTTTGGCCCGGCCCCAGAGCCATCTCCGTCTGGCTCTTGGACTCAGGGCTCGGGGGGACTTGGTGGATGCCCGCATCTGGTCTCTCCCGCACGACATCCTGTGGTCCTTCTAGAGAAGCCTCTTGTCATCGCCTCAGACGGGCAAACTCTCTCTCTCCAATCTGTCTGTTATCGCACTGAGCCAAATATCCTGCAAGTCGGGGCCTGCATAGGAGAGGTTGTTCCTTCTAAGTGCGGCCAAACGCTCTAACTAAACTAAAAACGAACATAAAACCCTCGTCCCTCCCTGCCTGGGCCTTGAAGCCGTGGGGGAAGGAGAAAAAAGAAAGGGTACAAAAGAATTAAAAAACAATAGATTGGCAAGCATGAGCCATCGCAGGAACCCTTTTCCTTACTGGTTCGACGAGGGACAATTGTTCGTATGGGGGCTGTCCATCATGGTCCGTGCGTTGTACTGGGTGACAAATACTCTCCCAGTTCCACCACGCGGAAAATGTTGTCGACGCACGAAGGAAAAAGATAAAAGAGGTCACTCTGTCCTTGCATTGATTCTCTAATACGAAGACAATGGTTAAAACCAAGCTACAGCAAGAGTTCCGAACCCGCTATCCGTCGTGTGTACTCCTCCTCTGGCCTAACTTTCTGGCCCGCTCTGCCGTTTGCAATACAGAGCTCTTGCCTGGCAGAGCCCGCCCGGCTCTCTCTTTGCTCTAAAGACTAAGACCTCCCTGGGGCCCTCACACCTCATGGGGCTGCCTCTAAGGTTGCGACAGCAATAAGGCCGAACACATACATGGCACTGGCCATTTTGTTGAGTCCCAGAGCGGAAAAGTATAGTGTGTGATGGACCCTTTAGCACCATCTTGATACCCTGTCTCCATACTGAGCTTATCTTCCAGGACACTCAGTCACTGACGAATCGTACAGGTCTCTCTTCTATTGCACCCGCACGTAGAGTCATAGTTTAATCCCGACGACCTGCAACATCATACGTTTATTCTTCACGCTGTCTTCTCATACTCTCACCCTCCCTCATCATCCTCGCCCAGAAGACCCCTGAGACCCACTAGTCTCACGTACGGCAAGTTCTCTTGCCGCCTAGACTAATCGTCTCTTATGTCAAGCTCACGAAGTGTCCTGTTTCACCACGAAGCCTTCCTTTCCTCGCTACATATCTTAGACAAGGTCTCAATGGATCCAGCTACACTGTCTGCAGTTCTGAAGTGGGCGTCGTCCACGAAGGTCTATGAAGCCATCCAGATTAGGTTCCTAGGTTTCGGGTCGTGAACTATTAGCAGCAGGTTATCCCACATTCTCTAACTCTGGTGTCTCCCCCATCGGGACACTCACCAAGAAGGGGGGGCGGCTATCCCCAACCGCTGGCCTCGCGGCTGAAGAGGCATTCTCAAGGTCACTAGGCCCTTACACGGAGAATCCCTTTCATCCTAGAAGGTGGATGCACCCTCTCCTGCAGGGTCTTCGGGCAGTGCTCACCCCCGAAAGGCGTCTAATGGCCAAACTCTCACCTACGGGTTTTTTTTTTTCAGAACTCTTTTCTTCCCGTCCGTCTTTTTTTACCCTTTCCCTTTCCCCCATCCTCCCCCCCCCCCTTCCCCCCTCTGAGGAATTATTTCTATGGATATAGAGACCTTTTTGGCCTCACCTTGCCCTGGAAGAAATGTCGTACCTTTTGCGTGTATACGGAAACGGCAAGAATCGCCTTTAATCTCCGACATCCCAACGTCGAAGGCAAGCCCGTGGTCCCGTTTCTTCTCACGTTTCGACCCTATTGAGCCATTTCGTCCTGCGGAGAAGAAATAAATCCACAGGCATATGCCTATCTCTTGCCCTCGAATTTTAGTGGGGAAGAACCGCTCCTCAAGCATATCATCCCCTCCTGAATGGGCTGCTTGACCTCCGGCAGTGGACCTCCACAGCTCCCCTGGGGCAAGACTTTGTCTGACCTGCTCTTCGGGAAGAAGATTTTGATTTGGGACATTACCCTTGGGTGGCTGGGCATCCTGGGGTGCAGCGCGCTAGTCAGCCCTCATTTCCATTACTAATTGGGCCAGATCTGGTCAAGACGTACTGGATTTTGTGGGTTTCCTGCCACCTCCAGTGCTCGTAAAAGCCATCATGCTCAAACCAACCCGCTGTCTGCCGTCCTTGATGCTCGTTGCCAATACCTCAGCTGCCCTGGACTCACGTGGCCATGGACTTTGCAACAGCCCTTCATCTTTCTCTGGAATACCGTCATATGGGTGGTAATCGACTGGGTCTCAAAGGATGTTCTCATTTTGTCCCATTGCCAGTCTGGCATCGTGCTCCTTGCCTTGCCACCAGTTTCTTCACCCACACTCTTCGGCTACATGGACTTTCCTTGCATGTCGTTTCGACCGATGGGTCCCTTTGTCTGCCGCTTCGGCAACTCTAGTAATCGCTGCGGTGAAATTGACTTCCTACTTGTACCATCTGGCAGTTACTAATACAGTAAAGAGAGTTCACCAAACTTGGTTGTACCTTCGAGCCATTTTGTCTCTGTCGTCAGGGCGACGTCCACTCGTTTGCCGTGGGAAGAGGTTTCCAGAACTCCCTGGACTCCCTGGTGCAGCCTCGTTTTTATTGTTTACAGACGAATTCCACGCCCACCTCTTTCTCTGTCCCGTTCCCTCGATGTTCCTCAGTGGAAGGTCTGTCGGGGAACAGACTCATCATTCTACTTTGGGCGTCTCACCACCAAACCCAGGCCGATAAGAAAACACAGGCCTCCTCCATTCTTCTCGTCCAGGTGACATGTTGTGGCTTCGTCCAGATACGTTTGGCTGAAACTCCCCAACTAAACCTTACCACGTTTTCTGGGACTTTCAGGTGGTAAGCGCATAAACCATTGTCATACAAGCTTCGCCTTCCTCCGCCGTGCTCATCCTGAACTCCTTCCATTCTCTCTCTTCATGAACACCCCCCCCCCCCCCCACCCCCCCCCCCCACCCCACCCCCCCCCCAATCATCCTGAACCTCTTCTCTCACAAGTGCCTCCCCCTGCTCTTGAGGCTGATTCCACCAATGTCTTTGACTTAAAGAAGTCCCTGGATATGAAGGCTGAGAGGCAGCAGTCTCCTTTTCGACTGAAGGGTTTCGGGCCTTATCAGGGTCTCCTGCAGAGATTTCTTCAGCCTAAGAAGAGGGTGAGGCCGTAAGGGGGTTACTGTCATGGGTGCTCCCCCGACCCATATCGTGGGTCATGGCTCTCCATCCCCTCCATTTTCGGCAGGCGCAGCACTCGGCTCTATCTCTCCCTGCTCCTGATTCCCAGCGAAGCCCGTGCGCCCTTTCCTGTAACTCAGCGGCCGTTGGCTTCAGAAATTTAAAGGGCCGCGCACCGTTAATTGGCGCGGCATTTCCCAGCAGTCTATGTAAAGCTGCCTCGCCCTGCACACCCTGCCGATCTTTTGTGCTCATGCCTAGGAAGCTGTTCCCGTCGAGTTATTTCCATTATGACCTCCCATTGTTACACCGACCTGTTCCTTGATTACCTCCGTTGCTGCCTGCCCTGACCTTGAACCTCTGCCTGACCTTGACCTTACTGCCTGTCCCGACACGAGATTTCCTGCAGTATTCTTAACTGTTAATTACATACCCTAATCTATTGTAGCAAGATTAAAGTAATTTATCTTAGTGGTAGAATTGCTTAGTAGTTTTTTTTCATGAATTACTCGATCAAAAAAAAACATATATAACAAAAAAAAACAAATTCCCAACCAAAAGAAAAAAAAAAAGAAACCCCAAGCCTATTTGTATTGACACATCCATAACTTCCTTACAATAAAACAAAATCATAGTGGTCCTAAAAACTTGCTGAAAACAATGATTTGTTCACATATCCTTCACCGTAATCTTCGTGACCCGTAGAATCTAAAATATTATTTTATGGTAGGTTGAACAGCCAAAGAAAAAAAAAAAGCTAAAAATCGTAACAGATTGATGATTTTCTTTCCTTACGCAAAAAGAGTTAATGAATCTCATCATTGCTATGAATGCCCAAATGATGTTTTGAAAATGGATCTTGTCCAGTAACAAATAAGCCCTATGTTCACATGCCAATAAAAAATTATAGCCTGTACAATGTGACGCTGCAGATCTGCTCCGGATGGCGCCTCCTTCATTCTATGCACTGCAGTGTGCCTATACAAATTACCAACGCATATGGGAATCGTACACTCGGGAAAATTGGGTATCAAACTTTGTGGAGCCTTTTTGTGATTTTAAATCCATTGATACTATTTAAAATGTTCTGGGCCAAAAAATTAACAATTTCTTAATCGCATCTCCTTTTGTGTTTCACACCTGACCATCGAGAGGACTAACAAACGTTTTAAAGGGTTTTTAATGTCGAGGTGTATTTCTATTATAGGCCATTTAATGGTTTTATCATTATTTAGGTCTCAAAGTCACTTGAAAGCTGAGCAATTTGCTTATAAATATAGGTTATAACAGGAAAAGATGCACAAGACCATAGCAACTAAAGCGACATGAACTTATTGACTTTAGAAGTTTTTAGGATAGAACTTTAAAATTTTTGCTAAATTTCAAGTTTTTCATAACTAATTAATACCGGTAATAGAATTCCTTTATTTAACTTACTACTAAATGCAAGATCCAATCCATATTTTTTAAAAATTTTCATTACATGTGTGACCAAAAAAAGTTGGGTGATGTCATCAGCTTGCAACTTCTCCCTTTTTGGCTCCAAACATAGGTGGAAAGTATTCAGACCCCCTTTACATTTTTTCACTGGTTATTTCATTGTAGCCATCGATAAGATCCAAAAAGTTCCCTTTCTTACTCATTTAAAAGTACCTCTGCTACCCATCTTGACAGAAAAAAACACTGACATGTAGTGTAGTATTTTTGTAATGTATTAAACAATAAAACTGAAATTCACATGTTCAGAGTGTTCATACCCTTTGCTCATTTGAGTATAAGCTCTTTTGAGCTCGTACAGAGATGAGTGCTTCTTGGGAATGATGCAACAAGCTTTTCACATCTGGGTTGGGGAGCCTCTGCCTCTTCCCTGAATATCATCACGTTTGGATGGTGAACCACTGGTGGAAGCCATTTCCAGTCCCTCCAGAGATGCTCAACGGTTTAGGTCAGGCTCTGGCTGGGCCAGTCAGGAATTGTCAATAGTTGTTTTGAAGCCCCAGCTTTGTTTACTTTAGCTTTGTGCTTAGGCTCATTGGGGGTCATATTTACTAAGGGCCTGATTCGCGTTTTCACGACGTGGTGTACTCGAATATTTTCCAATTTGCGGCCATTTCCCGGAAATTTCCAAGGATTTGGCGCACCTATCGTTGTGCGCTCGCCACGGCATGACGCAACGGAAATCGGGGGCGTGGCCGACGCAAACCCGACGATTTAGAAACTGCCGCATTAAAAAAAAATTGTCGCACGGGGGGGGGGGGGCCGACTCACTGCACCACGATAAGACATAACTCCAGAGAACCTCGGCGGACTTTGGCGCAGCAGCGACACCTGGGGACTTCGGGCGCAGGACCTTCATGACTCCCGGAAGACCCTAACGCTCTTCATAGAACCGCCGCTGGAACGCGAAGGACCGGTAAGTAAGTGTGCCCCCATTGTCCTTGTTTAAAATGACGCCGGCCCATTCTTATGTACAAACACCTCTGGAAGAGGTTTCTCGAGGATCTTTCTGTACTTGGCCACATCATCTTTCCGTCTGTCAGCACTCACTTTGCCATAAAGCCTGACTGGTGGAGCTGCGTCATTTTTGACTTGTGACATTTCCCCATCGCCCTGCTGCATCTCAGCATAGTGACTTGGGGATCTTCCTTATCTTTCTTACGATGCTTTTTTGCTTGGCCAACTGTGCCTGCACAATTCTGCCTTGTGCATCTGGGCAGTTCGTAACATCATGATTCCTCATATGCTCTGACATGCGCGGTGAGGTCTTATCTCTACAGGTTTTATGCCATCAGAAGGAATGGACACTGGTAGTTTAATATGATGTCAACAGCAAAGGGTCCTGAATACTTATGATCATGTCATTTAAAAAACCCAAAAAAAAAGAAAGAAAAAAAAACAGTTTATCTTGTTAATACATTAGCAAAATTCTACAGTCTGGTTTCTGCTGTAAAGATGGGAAGCAGATGTAATATTAAAGAGCAAAAGAAAATGAATTTTTTTTTTTCCAACGTAGAACCCACGTAAACATGGAATATTTCACCACTTAGATTTTAGGTTTTCATCAGACGTCGATATGTCACCAAAAATCATGCCTTAAAAATTGTCTCTCAATTATTCCTGGCATTTTTCAAATATACTTGATTTTGGTACCTAAAACAGACAATTTATTCTGATTTCTGTCATATGCGGAGAAAAAAAAGCAATGTTCTTTTATTAGTGTATGTAAATTTCACTTTTCAACTAATATGTACACATGGGGGATATTTATCATCCCCTGGCCTGAAGCCTCTTGATGTATCCGGCAGAGCCTTACGCAGCGACTTCCTACCGGCAACTTATCCATGTCCACGTAACGACTTTTGATGTTTGTTTTTGTTCTCCTGTCCTGGCAGAGCAGTAACAGGGATGTGTGTCATGGAGGACCAAAATGTCTCATTTTCGGCAGTGCATGGAATACTTCATAAATGTATTACTGTCCTGGGATGAACCTTCTGGCCCGTCCGCTCCAGGGTTACGGATGCCACTTACGAGTACGATGTACAGAAACGATGTCTAACACATGTAATTACATTTCATCCTTATTGGCATAGTAGAAAAGTATTGCCATTTAGATATTGTACTTTAAATTGAATGTGCTGTTTCTAAAATCACATATGCCCATAGGATTGCCCGTCCAATACTGTCTCTGCCGCAGTTTATCTTAAAACATCTCTACTTATAGTGTAGAGGGAAAACCCACCGGAGTTGTTCTGTCAGCTATATAGGGTAAAGTCCTGAACAGTGCCCATTATAACATCCAACCGAATGTCCAGCCACATTATTAACCCTATGATGGTCAAAATCGAAATCCAAAATTTACAATGTATTCTACCTTAGTTATCTTTAGTTATCATACAATGGATACAGAACTAAACGGCAAATTAGCACCACCACGATACATTGTTTGCATTTTCCCGCCCTCAACTGCATGTAGAGGCCAATGACCATTCTTAGGCCCCTTCACACTTGCTTTTCTCACGCGCGTTTTCTGCGCGTGCTTGGCCGCGAGAACTGCAATTGGGGTTTGTTTTTTTTGTTTGCACTCTGCCCATTTGGGTCATTTACTAACGCCGATTCGCGTTTTCCCGAACGTGTTACCGAATATTTCCGATTGCGCGCCTGTACATGAATTGCCCCGGTTTTTGGCTCACGCTATCGGATAGTGGCGCATCGTGGCCGGCATGCGCGCGACCAGAAATCGGGCGTGCCGAATGAAAACCCTACGTCTTCGAAAAACCGCCGCCATTTAAAACCGAAATGTGTCGCTGGGGAAGCGCGCCCCTTCACCTGCTATGGGATGGTGCATTCCGGGTCGTTAAATTATTTTCGGCGCAGCGCGGCCACCTGGTGGACGGCGGAGACTACCTTCTTAATCCCACCGGACCCGAATCCTTGTGGCAGAGAACGGCCGCTGGATCGCGAATGGGCCGGGTAAGTAAATCTGCCCATAGTATCATTGGGTCTTTTCAGACTTGCATTCTTTCATGCACACACGCGCATTTTTTTTAACGCACGATTAAATCTCGCCATGCCCTACTTTGCAATCACACGGTGAAAAAACGCACCATACAAGTCTATGGAGCCGCATCAATGCATTGCACTCTGAGACACATGCGAGTGCCATGCAGTGCAATCAAGTGCAATGGCCTTTTGCACTCTCTATTCCAGTGAAAAGATAACCTCAGTCTCCCTGAGCCTTTTCATGCACATTAACTGCACGTGAAAACGCTTGAAAAATTGCATGAAAATGCGCGTAAAAACGAACACGAAAAACTCTGAACAAAGCAGTGATGGGCCAACCTTTTGAGCTTGTGGGGTCAAAATTCACCAAACACCAAGCAAAACCGGGTGGTGTGTCACCTTTACAAAAAAACATAATTTCGGATATTTATAGTTAAATAACCAATATTTAATGATTTAACTTCTAGGGTACGTTACGCCTAGGTTGTCTGATTGATCCTAACCATGTGCTTCCATACTACCGTATGGCAGTACATGGGGATTTTCCCCCCCACATCCTCTATTACAAAGGGTCCCCAAACTACGGCTGGGCCACTTTGGCCCTTAGACCGTTTCCACGGTCCCCTCCAACCCAGCGTTTGAGCGCCATTAACTACTCTTCCTGAATCCGGATTGTTATTGGGGGGCCTCCGGGCAGCTCTCCAAAGAGTCAATAATTTGCGTCGCGGCGATAATTATGTTGAATCTTTTTATTGTAACTTGTAGCAAGACCTCACAAACATAATAAAAATCCTACCAAAAACATGTACAGAATACAATATATGTTAAACATAGTCATTATCCCGGTCACACATTTATGGGCTATTTACTTAACCTCGGCCCATTCGCTATCCCTCGGCGCGTTCTCTCTGCACAGGATCGGGTCCGGCTGGGATTTAGAGATGTATTTTCCCCGCCGCCCCCAAGGGGCGCTTGCAGCGCCGAAAAAATCGTAACGCCCCGGAAATGCACCACCCATAGAAGGTGAAGGTGAGCGCTAAGGATCGGTCAGTAATCCTGAATTGCATAAGAACCATCCCCACAGGCGCCACAACACCCCAAAAACCATTGTTTCGGTTTTTTAAATTAAAATGCGGCGGTTTTTTTTTTTTTTTTTTTATTTTTTTTTTATTTTTTTTTTTTTTTTTTTTGTTTTTTTTTTTTTTTTTTATTTTTTGTTTTTTCTTTTTTTTCTTTTTTTTTTTTTTTTTTTTTTTTTTTTTTTTAATTTTTTTATTTTTTTCCGAATACCTACACGTCGGTTTTCGTTCGGCCACGCCCCTCCCGATTTCTGTCGCACGCATAGGCCTGGCCCCGCTGCGCCACAATCCGCTCCGCTTCGCAAAACCCGGGCAATTCATGTACAGCGGCGCAAATCGTAAAGATTCGGTACCACGTCGGGAAAACCGAATCGGCCCTTAGTAAAATGACCCCCTATGTCTCTATGTCATCACTGAAAGGTAATGGTCTTTCGTTTCCGTGGTTTGACAGTGAACTCGCGCCGGAATGGGCATGTTAGTACGACTAAACGCAAACCCGACATGACAAAACTTAGACAGATTACAAAAAGATACAAAAAGGATGCCATACACAAGGAGGCGGAATCCTGTGGAGTGCATTCCGACGTGGGAGGAGAAGCTTCATGGGTTCCCGTCCTCCGCGATGAGGCTAAATAACCACTATATAGGCTTTAGGGAAATCTATCCTGGGGCCTGCCTCTTCGAAAGCCTTAAAGTCCTGGAGTCCATAAGCTCTCCAAGGCGACCAACGTGAAGAACTTTTCATGGGCTTCATGTGTTAAGATGGCGGCCGATGATTAGGGCCGCGCCTTCATCATCCGGGCAGGGGCTCCGTCCGGGCAGAAGCTCCTTCCGTCACTGATACGATGTGGCGGAAGACAACGTCCCCCCCCCCCCCGTCGCTCATCGCTCCTTGAACCTGGATGTTGCGGCCGCGTGATGACATCACGCGCCCGCGCACCCCTTCCCTGTCCGGCATAGCCGCCAGGAGAAAGAGCGCGGAGCCAGAGGTAAGTACAGGGATTTTTATTTTTTTTAAAAGCATAGAAAGATATGGGGCCATTATACATAATAATGGATGGCAGCATAGGGAATCATTATGAGGGCAGGATTAGGAATAATAATAATTTGAAGGGCAGCAATTAATAATTAATTATGAGGGCTTCATAGAAATAATTAATTATGAGGGTCAAGCATGGAAAAAATAGGAGGGGCAGCATAGGAAAAATTATGAGGGCCAAGGAAATAATTATAGATGAGCGAACATGCTCGTCCGAGCTTTATGCTTCGTTCGGCATTAGCGTATCTCGAAACTGCTCGTTGCTCGGACGAATACTTCAGCCCGCTCGATAAAATGGCAGCTGTTTGGATGTTGTTTTGTTCTCCTGTCCTGGCAGGGAGCAGTAACAATGGATTTGTTCATGGAGGAACCAAATTATCAGTTTCGGCATGTGGCATGGAATACTTCAAAACAACGTGTATTACTGTCACTGGGATAACCCTTCTGGGCTCCCGCCAGCTCCAGGGTAGCGGATGCCACTTACGAGTAGCGATGGTACGAACTGATCTAACACATTAATTACATTTCATCCTAGTGGCATAGTATAAAGGCTTTGCCATTTAGATTATGTACCTTTAATTGAATGTGCTGTTTTTCTAAATCACATATGCCATAGGATTTGCCGTCCAATCCTTCTCTGCCGCATTTTATTCTAAGAAAAGAGAAGAGAAGATCTGCTTACTTATAGTGTAGAGTGACAACCCCCCGAGATTGTTCTGCAGGCTATATAGAGGGTGTGAGCCTGTAACTTTGCACATTATAATCATCCAACCGAATTTCAGCCACATTATGAACACTATGGGGTCCAATCGAAAATCCAAAATTTACAAAGTAGTTTCTAACGCTTATGTTAACTAGTATACTACAGATACAGAACTTAACGCAAATTATGCAACACCACGATCCATTTGTTTGGCATTTCCCGCCCTCACTGCATGTAGAGGCATGGACCATTCTTATGCCCCTTCCACACTGCGTTTCTCACGCGCGTGTTTCGCGCGTGCTTGGACTCGGAGAACTTGCATTGCACTCTGACCCATTGGGGGTCATTTACTAACGCCCGATTCGCGTTTTCCCGACGTATTACCCGAATATTCCGATTTGCGCCGCTTGTCTCATGATTGTCCGGCCCGGTTTTTGGGGCCGCACGCGATCGATTGTGGCGCATCGGGGCCGTCCATGCGCGCGCAGAATCTTGAATTTACTAATCAGCCAAATCATCCTGGCCGACAACTCATGCATTTAGGCCATGTCAGACATGGTAAAGACATCTCCTGCAGTTCAAACGCAGCATCAGTATGGGAACAAGGTGATTTGAGTGCCTTGAACGGGCGAGTTGTGGTTGTGCCAGAAGGGTGTCGGCTGAGATTTCAGAAACTGCTGATCTACTTGGGATTTTTCACGCCCAACATCTCTAGAGGTTTACAGAGAATGGTCCCGAAAAAGAAAAAACATCCAGTGAGCGGCCAGTTCTGTGGGCGGAAACCTTATTGATGCCAGAGGTCAAGGAGAGAGGCAGATGGCCGAAGACGCGTTCGAGCATGACAGAAGGCAACGTCGACTCCAAATAGCCACCCGTTACAACCAAGGTAGGCAGAAGGCATCTCTGAATGCACAGTACGTTCAACTTTGAGGCAGATGGGCTACAGCAGCCAGAAGACCACAACGGGTGCCACTCCTTTCAGCTAAGAACAGGAACTGAGGCTACAATTTGCAAAAGCTCACGAAATTGGACAGATAGAAGATGGAAAAACGTTGCCTGTCTGAGAGTCTCGAGTTTTGCTGCGACATTCGGATGGTAGAGGTCAGAATTTGGCGTCAACAACATGAAAGCATGGATCCATCCTGCTTGTATCAACGGTTCAGGCTCGTGGTGGTGGTGTTCATAGTGTGGGGAATATTTTCTTTGGCACTCTTGGGCCCCTTGGTACAACGCCACGCTACCTGAGTATTGTTGCTGACCATGGCTACTTTCAGCAGGATAATGCCGCCATGTCATAAGCTGGAATCATCTCAGACTGGGTTCTTGAACATGACAATGAGGTCACGGACTCAAATGGCCTCCCACAGTCACCAGATCTCATCCATAGAGCATCTTTGGGATGTGGTGAACGGGAGATTCGCATCATGGATGTGCAGCCCGCAAATCTGCGGCATGTGTGATGCCATCATGTCATATGGACCAAAATCTCTGAGGAATGCTTCCAGCACCCTTGTTGAATCTATGCCACGAAGAACTGAGGCAGTTCTGAAGTCAAAAGGGGGTCCAACCCGTTACTAGCATGGTGTACCTAATAAAGTGGCTGGTGAGTGTACAATGATGAGGTCTATGTGCACACTAGGTGGTGGGGTTTCATTTGGGGCCCACAAACTTTTTGGCGATACAAACCTTCCCCTCTGGTGGGCAGACAAACCGGGTTGAGGGTCACCGTCGTAGCATCTGGATGACCTGAAGAACATCCAAGACCCATAAATCAAGAAACCCTGGAAAACTGTCTATAAAATAAAGTTATACCATTAAGCCCACCTGTAAAATTATTCTGGAGGCCCATTTACCCATAAAGTAGTAGCCTATACATTAGGTTGTGGTTCTGGTCCTCTGTGGTCTAGTATTGGGTTAAATCCTGGGCCTTTCGAGGATCCTCTTGTGGATCAGTCTCAAATAAAACAATTGTAAAACACAATGGGGCTCATTTACTAAGGGTCCGCGGAGCGCATTTTCGTTGGGTTTCCCAACGATTTCTGATTTGTGCCGCTTTTAACAGGGGATTTTGGGGCACGCGATCGGGTTTTGGTGCATCGGCGCCGGCTTGCACGCGCCACACATTGGGGGGCGGGCAGTCGGACAACCCAACGGATTCGGACTACACGCGGGATTTAACATTTAGAATTGTGTCGCAAGACACACCCCGGGAAGAAGAAGGTGAACCCCGGCGGACCTCGGCGGGGAAGTGACAGATGCAGGAACTCGGGCACACGAGCTACGTGAATCGCGCCGGACTTCATCTTCTTCGGACCGTCCGAATCGGGGTTCGCAACAGGACCAGGTAAGTAAATTTGCCCCAATGAGCACTGCTACATCCATACATGGAGTCCGTATAACCTGCTCTTATGTCGCACTTGTATACCTTTAGTGGATGAATATTTCAGGAATGGTGATAAATAGAGATGAGCGAGTATACTCGTCCGAGTATACTGCTCGGTCGCAGTATAGCATACTCGGCAGGCAGGCTCGTTACTCGGACGAGACATTCGACGACGCACGTCTCGCCGGATAGCAGCATAAATATAAAATAAATTGCAATAAAGTATTTTATTGTAAAAAAAATATACACATGTTGTCCATATGTTTTACTTAGAACACATTGAAATAACACTATTCTTCACCTTCCAGATGTTCGTGCACATCTCCTAACTTAGCGGGAGACACGCGCGCGAAACACTGCAAAGTGAAGAATGACGTAGTTATTTCAATGTGTTCCTACAGTAAACACTGCGACAACATCTGGAATTTTTTTTTGCACTGTATTTTACTGTTCAGTTTATTACAAAAATGCTCGGCGTCCCATTGACTTCAATAGGGGTCGTTTTTCGCAGGACGAGCACTCGAGCATCCTGGAAAAGTCGTCTCGAATAACGAGCACCCGAGCATTTTAGTGCTCGCTCATCTCTAGTGATAAATGACTCCTAGCAGGAAGGTGATGCTGAAATAGGTTTATTCATCCAATCTCTATAATCGGAGCAGAAATAAATTGCCGCAGGACAGATAATGATCAGGTCCAATGGATTCCATCATTTTCATCATTTTTATTCTGTGATAGATACTGTATGTAGAAGCCCTGGCCGAAAAAAAAAATTATTATTAACAAGGTTGGAAAATTTCTGTCATCCAGGAAATTGAATGTATAGAAACCGTTCAGTCGTACAGCGAGAGAAATTGTCTGCCCGGAGGCTGGAAGGAGACAAATCCCTGCGTATTCATGGGGATTGTATCCATATTAAGGCCCCCATACACATTAGATTGATTAAACTAATTATTGGTAAGGCTGCAGTAAATGGGGGCGACCACTACTCAGTGTGTGGCGCTGTCTGCTTTTGGTTCTAAACATGCTGCTAGTTTTTCAGTCAAATCCCAAAAATTATATTAGATTTATCATTTTTTATCACATTTATAGAATACAAATAGGTGTATCTCTTATTATCCAGCACAATTACTGTTATTTGCTCATGTATGATGTAAACCAATTATAATTTTCTCTACAATATACTTCTGTATCAATTTCCTCACGAGTTTAATCTAGAATATTCTCTTGCCTTGGCTGTAATTCTATAAGAAGTCTATGGCTGTCATTTCAGTGGACAGAATTCCGAACCATGTAGTCACACACCGGTGCAACCCGAGCATCGCCTTAGAGAGTAATCAGATGCTGGTGTGTAGATACTATACGGTCTGCCTACTGACAGCAGCACCTTGCTGTGACACATGGTAAGATTTACTCCCACTGAAGTAAACCCATAGAGCTTTTACCGCAGAACGGACAGTAAGCAGAGCATCTAGGAGAAACCATGCATACCCACGAAGTAGATTGGCCCAAAATTGTATGAACTTTTCACTCATGCCCCATAAAACCCTTGGTTAGTTTCATTACTGACACCAAGGTCGACAACCACCTCTTTACAATCAGCTCCTGTCCTGAGGCCAGGCCTACAACATTAACCCTGTCTCAAAAGTCTGCTAAACAAAACCCTCATATCATATGTCCCCCCTGACAACTCGCCGCCATATGCGAGAATTATAACAAATACAACATTCATAGCATAAAACCACATATAGACTCTATATAAACCATGCATACACAAAAACCTCAGCCCCCCCAAGGGACTCCCCAGATTGCCAATCCCCATACCTCTCACCCGTCCATCCCATCCACTCGCCAAGCGTCCTCGCGCCGACCAATTCTACCCGGAGCTTAGGTTACTGCTCCATCTTCCTTCCCAATTAATCTAGTTTCCACCTACACCTGATATGAATATGATGACCTTACATCATATTTTACTGTTACATCCAATTTGTACGGATAGATCTTGCACAACCTCTTCGCGGCTGTCCCGTGATTACATACTTATTCTTTAGTCCGGCTACTATAGACTTTGCTTCCCAGGGGATTAGAGGCCCAGAACACTCATTGCCCTGTTCTCTACGCTTGTACCCTGCCGACAAGAGACTGACATTACTGGATCGTATGTACAGAGCCGCATTCCAGCCACATAATACCATCCCCATGTTCACTATGGTATTCTCGCACGCCCACACCCTAGAATCCACCCCCCCGTCCGCACCCCCCACCATTTCCCACATACCACCAGACACCAGAGCCCACATGGGTTAACTTAGCAACACGTTTCCCTTCCTTCCTTACAAAGGGCAGGCCCCGCCACCCCGCTGACATCATAGCTGTCGCCTTCAGCGAACCTGCAACGCCTAGCGGAATGCCTATGCCACCGCTCACCGATACTGTAGGATAGGCACCTTATTGTTTTGTGGCGAAAACCCCTCTTAAAGCGAAGGGAACGCGTATGAACTCGTATAACCTATGCCACTTTAGTTGGCAACAGCCTGCTCCCGTATGCTGTCCCCTTAAATACTACTGGATATACACCAGAGAACGTTCTCCCCTGCCGTTGACACATCACCCCTGACGTAGTATTTTTTATCTCTTACCTATGCCGCGCCATCGTTTCGCTAAATCAGCTGCAGATGAGGTTGGTTGACTACAACCCAACAGAGACGAATAGCGTTCAGAAATCCAGAGTACCCGGTACTCCTCCGTACGCCGCTACCCCCCACGGGACCTTCTCCCTAATCCCCACAATCCGTCACCCCGCCCCGTCTTTCCAGCTCACATCCTGTCTAGGAAGCTCATGCCCCCTCCCGTAAACCAGGGTGATCCCCTGAAGCGCTAAAGCAAACGTCACCGACTCCCGTTTTCCTGCACAGCTGACAGGACGCACCCGCTGCTCTCTATATCTGCCCCCTCCAAGCCCCAAGATCCAACTGAGACGACCCCACCAAGCGGGAGGACAGAAGTTGGAGTGATGGGGGGCGTGGCCGAATGAAAACCCGACGTATTCGGAAAAACCGCCGCATTTAAAAACCGAAATGTGTCGCTTGGGAAGCGCTCACCTTCACCTGCTATGGGATGGTGCATTCCGGGGCGTTAAGATTATTTTCGGCGCAGCAGCGCCACCTGGTGGACGGCGGAGGAACTACCTTCTTAAATCCCAGCCGGACCCGAATCCTGTGCAGAGAACGCGCCGCTGGATCGCGAATGGGCCGGGTAAGTAAATCTGCCCCATAGTAATCAGTGGGTCTTTTCAGACTTGCATTTCTTTTCATGCACACACGCGCATTTTTTTTAACGCACGGTTAAATCTCGCCATGCTCTACTTTTGCAAGTCACACGCGTGAAAAACGCACCATACAAGTCTATGGAGACGCATCAATGCATTGCACTCTGAGACACATGCGAGTGCAATGCAAGTGCAATGCAAGTGCAATGCGTTTTTCACGCATCTATTGCCATTGAAAAGATAGACCTCAGTCCTGAGTCCTTTTCATGCGCATTAACTGCACGTGAAAAACGCATTGAAATTGCATTGAAAATGCGCGTGAAAAACTGAGACACTGAAAAAACTCTGAACAAAGCAGTGATGGGCAACCTTTTGAGCTTGGTGTGTCAAAATTCACCAAAACACCAAGCATAACTCGGGTGGTGTGTCACCTTGACAAAAAAACATAATTTCGTGATATTTATAGTTTAAATAACCAATATGTATAATGATTTAACTTCTAGGGTACTTTAACCCTAGGTTGTCTGATTGATCCTACCATGTGCTGCCATACTACAGTATGGCAGTATATGGGGATTTTCCACATCCTCTATTACAAAGGGGTCCCCAAACTACGGCCTGCGGGCCACTTGCGGCCCGTGGACCGTTTCTATCTGGCCCCCGTCCATCCAGCGCTTGGAGCGCCAGTACTAAGCTCCTGAATCCGGATTTGTTATTTGGGGGCCTCCGGGCAGGCGCTCCAATAGAGTCAATAATTGCGTCGCGGCCGATGATTATGTTGAATCATTTTTATTGAACATTGTAGAACAAGAACTCACAAAACAGTAGACAGAAGCCTACAAAAAACAGTGTAAAGAATACAATATATGGTAAACATAGGCATATATCCAGGTCACACATTATGTCTCTAGTGACATCCTGAAAGAGTACAATGGTCTTTTCGTTTCCTGGGTTGCAGTGAACTGCGCGCCTGGAATGGGCATGTTATTAAGACTAAAACGCAAAACACGACAAGACAGAAACTTAGACAGATACAAAAAGATACAAAAAGGATGACATACACAAGGAGGAGGAATCCTGTGGAGTGCATTCCGAACGGTGGGAGGAGAAGCTTCAGGGGTTCCCCGTCCTCCGCGATGAGGCTATATATAAATGCCACTATAGAGGCTTTAGGGAAATCTATCCTGGGGCCTGCTCTTCGAAAAGGGCCTTAAAGTCCTGGGAGTCCATAAAGCTCATCCAAGGAGACCAAACGTGAAGAAACTTTTCATGGGCTTCAGGTGTTAAGATAGGCGGCCGATGATTAGGCCGCGGCCTTCAGCAGTCGGGCAGGGGCCTCCGTCCGGGCAGGAAGCTCCTGCCCGTCACTGAATAGCGATGTGGCCGGAAGACAACGCCGGCGCACATCGCTCCTTGAACCTGGATGTGCGGCCGCGTGATGACATCACGCGCCCGCGCACCCCTTCCTGTCCGGCAGCAGCCAGGAGAAAGAAGACGCGGGAGCCAGAGGTAAGTACAGGGATTTTTATTTTTTAAAACAGCAGTAGAAAGATTATGGGGCCATTATAGCAAATAATAATGGAGTGGCAGCATAGGGAATAATTATGAGGGGCAGGATAGGAAATAATTAATTATGAGGGGCAGCATAGTAAATAATTAATTATGAGGGGCAGCATAGGAAATAATTAATTATGAGGGGCAGCATAGGAAATAATTATGAGGGGCAGCATAGGAAATAATTATGAGGGGCAGCATAGGAAATAATTATAGATGAGCGAACATGCTCGTCCGAGCTTGATGCTCGTTCGAGCATTAGCGTACTCGAAACTGCTCGTTGCTCGGACGAATACTTCACCCGCTCGAGAAAATGGCAGCTTTTGGATGTTGTTTTGTTCTCCTGTCCTGGCAGGGAGCAGTAACAGATGGATTTGTTCATGGAGGGAACCAAAATGTATCAGTTTTCGGCAGTGCATGGAATACTTCAATACAAAGTGTATTACTGTCACTGGGATGAACCCTTCTGGCTCCCGTCAGCTCCAGGGTTAGCGGATGCCACATTACGAGTAGCGATGGTACAGAAACTGATTCTAACACATGTAATTACATTTCATCCTTATTGGCATAGTAGAAAGAGCTATTGCCATTTAGATATTGTAACTTTAATTGAATGTGCTGTTTCTAAATCACATATGCCAATAGGATTTGCCAGTCCAATACTTCTCTGCCGCAGTTTATCTCATCTGCTACTTATAGTGTAGAGTGAAACCCACCGGAGATTGTTCTGCAGGCTATATAGAGGGTAAGAGTCCTGTAACATTGCACATTATAACATCCAACCGAATGTCAGCCACATTATGAAACACTATGATGGTCAAAATCGAAAATCCAAAATTTACAAAGTAGTTCTACCTTAGTTATCTTAGTTATACATAACAATGGATACAGAACTTAAACGCAAATTATGCAACACCACGATCCATTGTTTGCATTTTCCCGCCCTCAACTGCATGGTAGAGGCAAATTGACCATTCTTAGGCCCCTTCCACACTTGCGTTTCTCACGCGCGTTTTCTGCGCGTGCTTGGACGCGGAGAACTTGCATTGCACTCTGACCCATTGGGGGTCATTTACTAACGGCCCGATTCGCGTTTTCCCGACGTGTTACCCGAATATTTCCGATTTGCGCCGCTTGTACATGAATTGCCCCGGGTTTTTGGCGCACGCGATCGGATTGTGGCGCATCGGGGCCGGCATGCGCGCGACAGAAATCGGGGGGGGCGTGGCCGAATGAAAACCCGACGTATTCGGAAAAACCGCCGCATTTAAAAACCGAAATGTGTCGCTTGGGAAGCGCTCACCTTCACCTGCTATGGGATGGTGCATTCCGGGGCGTTAAGATTATTTTCGGCGCAGCAGCGCCACCTGGTGGACGGCGGAGGAACTACCTTCTTAAATCCCAGCCGGACCCGAATCCTGTGCAGAGAACGCGCCGCTGGATCGCGAATGGGCCGGGTAAGTAAATCTGCCCCATAGTAATCAGTGGGTCTTTTCAGACTTGCATTTCTTTTCATGCACACACGCGCATTTTTTTTAACGCACGGTTAAATCTCGCCATGCTCTACTTTTGCAAGTCACACGCGTGAAAAACGCACCATACAAGTCTATGGAGACGCATCAATGCATTGCACTCTGAGACACATGCGAGTGCAATGCAAGTGCAATGCAAGTGCAATGCGTTTTTCACGCATCTATTGCCATTGAAAAGATAGACCTCAGTCCTGAGTCCTTTTCATGCGCATTAACTGCACGAGGAGAATATGTTTTACTATGTCTTGTCCAAGAAAGCCACCACTTCTCTCCATGCTCTGGGGGGGGGGGTCACAGTTGGGGGGTAATTTGCTTCCCTACGTGATCGTTATGCACAGAAGTTTTAATAATGTTAAGTCTGTTTTGTAAGAATCAAAAATAGGTCATTCCCCGGGTGATGAGAATGGCAGGACATGTGTGTGCTCCGACGGCATGTGACACGAGGGATCAATGATCAATACAAAATCAACTTATACAACCGCTTCGGGTCTGCGTCTGCGCCATGATTGTTGGCGGATAGATTGTATGCTTTGACACTTTAAAAGGGTTATACCAAAAATTATTGATAGGCTAAAGTTCAGATTTGTGTTCACCAGGCTCTGCCTCCCCCCTTCAGTTATTATACAGTGGAAATAATAGCGGATAGGCCACGTCTTTTATTACCACTAGACGACATTCCGTTCTCCTAAAACGAAAAGTGAAATGGAAAGTCCAATGCAGGTGTGAACCGAGCTTCCTGGGGGATAACAAACTAATCCGACTGTTGGGACCCCCACCGACCACGAGGATGGGGGTCCTGTTCAGAAAGGCTCTAAGCAAGTGGTTTGCTTCCATTTAATACTATGGGAGCCTGGAAAATGGCGTACAGCGCTCAGCTATCTGTAGCACTCAGATTTCGTTGCTCCTACAGCAGCATTGAATGGAGTGGCAATTGTCGATCTTCTACTGAAAGAACGGGACTCCTCTTGTTCTTCTAATCGGTGGAGATCACAGAGGTCGGAGTCCTCACCAGGAGCGTAACTAGGAGAAGCTGGCTCCCATAGCTTCCGCTTAAAAAAATACATGTATGTGTACACTCGCACACATTTATGCACTTATACACACATATCTATACACATCACATACTCACATGTAGTATATATAAACATCAAATATACACACCTAGTATATACAAAATAAAAAAAAACACACTGGATAAGTATCTACACACCATATATACACATACATAGTCATACTGTATTATATGCAGGCACGGTATATAAGCACACACATACAGTATAAACACACCTTACTATACACATGCATATAGTACCATGTGCAGACATACATTTACAAACATGAAGTATATAAACATGTCATACCATATACATATCACACACACACATATAAATATATTATATGTATATATACACATCATATCACATATACACATCCACACATTGATACGCTCATATTCACATATGTATATAGCTGTGCACTGTGGAAGAGGTGTACTGCTATATACATATGCTGTTCATTGTGCAGCATATGTTTATAATGGTGCACATCCTCCATACTTTAGTTTGGCAGGTTGGGTGGCCGGTCCCCCTGACACTGTGGGCCCCATAGCAGCTGCTATCCCTGCTCCTGCCTATCGGCTGGTTACCACCTGCTATGGATAGGGGATAACGGACAAACGTGGTACAGATGCTTTATATGGATCCTGTATTAGTATGCTTTCTATTTGAGCCGGACCTACATTACCTGAAAATGGTAACTGTACATCTGACTACGACATGCTCCGTCCACATTGTGGTTTGCGGTGGATCGGTGCGGGCACCAAATCTCGATATTGATAGAAAACCTCTTTGAGGATGTGTCACATTTGTTAAACTATGGCAGCAGTAACCTGCGTTACCGTGCCTCCTCTTTTTTTTAACAGCTATGGCTCCCCCTATTCCATTCAAAGTCAGATAGCGCCGTGCTAAACTTTTGGGTGGGATGAATGAAAGTGTTAAAGGAGAACAATCATACGATAATTGGGCAGTCACTGTAAAGCGGAATTGCTTGTACACAATGAAGTGTGAATATTGGGAGCTTTTTTCCTGGGCATCTGTGAAAGTATGACACCCCCTGCGGTGCTGGCAGAGCACATGACCGCGCCATAATGGACTCATCGATCAGAGCGCTCAGAGAAAGCAGCAACAGGAGGCAACGGATCCACAGTTATCTGTTGTATCACCAGGGACGGGAAAGCGCGACAGAACCAGCAAACTTCATTTCTGAAACATCTTTTACCTCTAAGCACAGGCAGACGGGAGGAAACCGCCTGTGGCTGAGGCTTTACGAAAAGCGATTGCTTAATGCAGAGAAAATAAGAAGGTGTAAAACGCGTTATTACCCCAGGAATAGAAATAAAATACCTTGCTGTCAAAATCTGACGTGTTCACGCAGGTCTGAATCACAAAGAGGAGGGAGTCCACCAGGCCTTCACAATATCTCATCTGCTTGCGCGCCTCCTCCCCCGCTGAACTCAGATTCCTGGAGAAACAAAAGCGCGATTTAAGAAAATGAGCGCCGTCGATAATACAAAACAAAAAAAAATACCATTCAGACGGGATCAAACAAAACATAAGGGAGTTGGAGTAAAAATTTCTGTTCTGCAAAAAAAAAAAAAAAAAATTCTATACACCATAAAAAGTGGATATTTATGAAGCCAGGAATATTCTGCAAGGCGATTTATCCCATAATAATAGCAGGAAACTTGACGGACTGTACAAAGTCAATAGAGTCCGTCGGGGATGGATGGGATAGTCTAAAAATGGATCCGGCATTAATGTCATGGCTCTAAATCGTAATGCAAATGTGAAGTGAACCTAAAATAAAATCCAGTTAAGTTTTTATGTTTCTGCAAAATACCCAATATGGCTGCCATTTCCAATACACCGGGTAACAAGCCCTATGGTAGATTACAGGCAGTCCCCGGGTTACGTACAAGATGGGTTCTGTAGGTTTGTTCTTAAGATGAGTTTGTATGTAAGTCGGAACTGTATATTTTATAATTGTAACCCCAGACAAAATTTTTTTGGTCTCTGTGACAATTGGATTTAAAAAATCTTGGGCTGTCATAAGAACCAGGAGTAACACTAAATCTTCATTACAGACACCTGTGATAACTGTTACAGCTGATTATTGTAGCCTAGGACTAAAGTACAATAAATTACCAATATCCAGAGGTCCGTTTGTAACTAGGGTTCGTATGCAAGTCAGGTGTTCTTAAGTAAGGTACCGCCTGTAGTACCTGTGTGTGAATGCTCATATATAATTATATAGGCATATAAATATGTCTATATATGTATATATACATCTTGTACATAACCCAAGGACTGCATGTTCGTAGTTAAAACTAGGAATAAGGGTTAAAGGGACTAACAACCCCCTCAGGGAGGGTATTAAACGTAATTTTTAGAATTACCTCTTCTGTGAGAAATCTCACCTGTTTACATATATTAAAAAAATAATTAAAAATCTCCTCCAAAGTCCTCTTAAAGGGAGGGGGACTGTTGTGTGATTGTAAAATAAAAAAAAAGGTTCAATAAAAAAGGTTGGAAGAGACTTTTTTTTTTTTTTAAATCGCAAGTCTAATATGTCACCTGGGGTCATATTAAAGAAAAGAATCATATCTTTCAAGTCACACCAGCCCTGTAGTTCTGTGATCTACAGAGCCAGGAGATACAGCTGAAAAAAAAGGGAGGGAAGCGGATCTTTATCTGTTACCTGTCTGTAACACAGACCGACAAGCCCGATGTTAAAGATGAGAAACTTGTACACATCTAATCTTTAAGATGACACCAAAAGCAGGTCTCTTGGTGCCATGGAATTTTAGGAACTAAAACTGTAGAAACTGTAAATTGGCGTTTTGTGGACTATCCTAATATTTAAAGGGGTTATCCGGGTTTTAAAAATTACCTAGGGCCGGGCTGGGGATGGCTAGTTAAACATAATAAACCTGTACTTACCTCCTCCGGCGCCGCCGATGTCCCGCGCCGCTGTCCCTTCGATCCGTGCCCCCGTTTGTTTACAGGGGCACGGAAGCCGCGCACAGGGAGCTTCCGGTCCGCGATGTGGACGGCTCCTCCCATCCGTCCCTATCTCAGTAAGCGCTGGGAGATGGTGTCGCATGGGAGCATCCGGCGGGACATCGGCAGCACCAGAGGAGGTAAGTACATGTCTATTGTGTTTAAATAGCCCTCCCCAGCCCTGCCAGAAGAAATTTTTTAAACCCGGATAACCCCTTTAAGCAATTATAGGTAAACGTGAGACAGAACAAGTAAGGGTTAACACTACAGATCACCCCAACTAGCTGTCACTGGAAAAAGCTAACGTTTAGTGATGAAAACATTTTATCACTTTCCCCATTTACTACCTCAGTATATATATATATTTTTTGCTACTATTGCTCAATAAAATCTCCCGTCCACCTCTACACCTCTGAATATTGGATTTCCCCGCTCCCGGGAAGCAGTAAAGCCTCCCATTACCTCATGCAGCCAGTAGTATTGCGAAGAACTGACGACGACTGGAATTTCATTTTGTGATCATCGTCGAAGGAGGAATTATTCAGTCCGGAATGTGGAATGATCACAGTGTTTGTGAGCGGAGACAGAGCATCGCGGATAATCGTCATCTTTACAGCATCGCAGGATGATAAGTTCCACAGGACTCCTGCAAGAACAGAGCGCAAAGTCCATAAAACACTGGGAGGAGGATACACAACATTGCTAAGGAGTGAGAATTGGAGGCCTTAAAGGGAACCCGTAACCAGATTTTACCCCAGTAAACCAGTAGCCCCCTTCGGTATAAAAAGTCGCTTCTAGAATTCCCTATTTCATGTAAAATCTCCCCCCAGTAAAAAAATCTCCTACAAAGTCATGTGAAAACGAGCAGAGAAGAGTCATTTATTGCAAGGGAGAAGTGGCGCTTCACATGCACTTATCTTCACTTCTACTGGACTTAGAAACATGTAGTCATGTTAAACATAAGAATCTTAACTTTCAAATTGCATCAGGCTTGTAGCTCTCGGCGATACAGACAGTTGGAAATGTGAGCTGCAAATAAAAGTCCGGCTCCCTTCTATTTCTTTAACTGCCTACATCTCCAGTTCTGTAGACCACAAAAACCCAAGCCAAGGTGCAATCTGAAAGATGAGATGCTGAACTTTAATATGACTCCAAAACTTAGTGTCACGGTAGTATAAAACTGAATTGGTGGGTCTGAAGTGACCTTGCTCCTAAAACTCATCTCTGGTAAAGGAGAACTCTTCTCTTGTCATTGTCACATGACACCGAGGGAGATTTCTTTAGGGTAAAGGGGTGAGATTTCACATAAAAGAGGGAATACAAAGAAAGAAATGTCATACCTGACCTGATACTAGGGGCAACTAGTTTAATGGGGTAATATCTGGTGTCAGGTTCCCTTTAACCCTGCAATATTTCCTCCTGTTTTTAGTATTAGGACGTTCTTGAAGCCTAAGCGCCATGATACTTATAAATGCAAGGTAATACAAAGTTAGAAGAAAAAAAATAAAGCCTAAAAAGGGGAGCAAATGCACAAATTCACCACCATGTACCGGATCCAGTGTTATACTCCAGAGCTCCAATCAGAATTCAGCCGATACCAGAGCTGAAATATGCCCAAATATTTGCATTCTAGGATGTGTAACTAAATGTAGGAGCGTAGCCAAGCTGCTCGGAGTGCGTCTTAACAAGCTGATTACTGATGGTTTCCAACATAGCTCTGGGCTAAAACACATTCAGTACGAGATAAGGAATACAGTGTAGTTAGAAAGTTACGCAACTTTTTAGCCCTAATACACCCTGCAAAATAAAAAATTAACCATCAAGTTCAGAGAAAAAAAACCCAAAAAAAAAAAAAAAAAAAACAGCTCTGACTTCCCGTTTCTGCAGCACAGCCGTTTTGTTTGGTCTCCTGACTGGTCAGGGGTCATGTGACTGCTGCAGCCAATCACTGCTTGCAAGATGAACCACTGACCCAGCGTTTCTTTCTAGACAGGAGAGTAAATGGGGGCCACATAGCAATAAATAGGGACCAGAGTAGGGCAACATATATTTTATTTTTTCCCAATGACACTTGAAGTAGTTTTTGTATTGTGTAACTAAAAAAATATAAAGTATTAAATAAAAACATTCCTGGTAATTGTGACTTTTTACGACCACTCTTAGATGATGTCCTTAAGCTTCAGGAGGATGTACAAGGCACAAGTGCGGAGGTTTGCTTACTATATGGTACAGGCATGTTTATGACGTAAAAAAAAAAACTATAATGGAGCAATTTAATTAAAAAGATAACGGGCTGGTAATAGACGGCCTTTTACTTCAAGAGCAGAAACTAATTAGTGTCTAGCGTCTCTGTAATGTAGTTAAAATATAAAGAGGGAAAGTTTAGCTTCGGGATCTCTCTCGACGTGAGAACATTACAAGCCGGGTGCGTTATATACCACATAGAAGGCATTTTCTACTATGTGAAGCATAATCTTCACTGAAAGGACAGAGAGACGCTGGATTTTTTTTATATTTGAGATGGGGGGGTGGGAAAAAGCTTTCAAGCCATTTATATCAGCCATTTGGAGACATGGTAACAGAAAAATGCTAATTTGCAGATCATGCCTCAAAGTGCATACTTAAAGGGGAGTTCTCACCTTGGGATTCAAATGTAATTTAATTTGTACATACATACAAACAAACATTTCTTCAAATGTACCTCCGTGAAGATAATTTCCAATAAGTTGCGCCAAGCTGTCCCTTAGAAACAAGATTGTCTTCCTTGGATACAACCACCACCACACACTGGCAGCAGTGGCCACACATGCTCTATTGAACCCTGCCAGGCCACTTGGATTCAGTGCTAATTACCACAGGATGGCTGTGGGACATGTGGTAGCTCCTGGTCACTTCATAAGCAAAAAATAATTAGTTTCTTTGCACAATCCCTCCAGAAGCAGTGGTCGTATCCAAGGACAGCTGTACTGCATTTCTTTCTGACTATATTAATGGGAAATTATCTTCACAAGAGTACATTTGTTTTAAATAACAAACAATTGAAGAAATGAATGTATATGGCAGACAAATTAAATTAACTGAGAATGCCCAGGAGAGAATACCCCTTTAAGTGCAAAAAAGTATAATCATTTCGTTTTGTCTTTAATTCTGTCTCTCAGAATTTTTTTTAATAATGGTGTTTTATTCTAATATTTCATGGCAAATTTTCACATCATACTCAAAAGCCATTCTTAGAAGTTTCCCTAAAAGGTTTGGACCAGTACCCTATCCACAGAATAGAGGGCAAGTAGGTGTTCGGTGTGGGTCAGCCTGCTGGGACTCCCACCAATCGGGAGAACGGGTCTCCTAGCAATATCAAGAACGGGAATATCGTTTTCACTGATGGGTGGAGCATTCTCTAGCACAGACAGTGAACGGGAGTGCCGGAGATACGTTAGCGATATGTTCTGTAATATTGGAAACATCCATATGAATCAGTAGAGCGGCAGGACACATGCACGGCCTGCTTCTCAATTGGTGAGAACAGGACCTTTTTTCCCATATCACCGGGAAAGTTTTTCTGGTGATTGATGGCGATCCCAGCAGTTGCACCCCCACCTATAAGGGGCTTAATAATTATTACACTTCTTTAAGGGACAAAGTTTCAACCATTATATCAACCATTTGACCTTTTCTGACTTCTTATCCCATGTAAATGTTTTGTGACCCACACGGGATTGTACCGAGAGTCCTAGAAGTTTAGTTTCGTTGTGTCATCTTCATATCATCATCTCATTCCCCTGTAACGTGTCCTCAGATGTGACGGACCGATTATTAGGAACCTTCCCTTAACGTTCGCCCTCAGTGGATTTGCCGCTTGGTGTTCGTCAGACAAGTAATATTTTCCTAATCAGAGTCGACAACTGCGGTCTCCAGCTATTTAATATAAAACTGTTGTGAAGAACTTGTGCGGCGGATTATCAATGCAAAACACACACGTCTTCCATATGGCCTTGTAGAACACTGCGCTGGGGAAGAACTTCTGACTGTACTCATCACTTTCAATGATTCTACAAAGCAGATAGACGCGTCTGTCAGAAGCACCAACATCCGCGGAGATCAAGCAAAACTTTGAGAAGATATTTGATATGTATAAGTGTCTGGGGGGGGGAAACCACTCTCTAACGCATGACCCAATGTATTGCAGAAGGTCCATCACTTCTGTGTGGAAGAGAACATATTAAAAAAATATACATGCCATCTAAAGAGAGCAAGAAAAAAAATAAAAGCTGGCGATTTCGTTACAAAAGTTGTACTGTATCCCGACCAATTTGGGTGGATAACATCTTTGGCCAGTGATTGGCTAAGATGGCATAGGAGTTGGAAAGTGGAATGCAGCATTCATTTCGCTCTTAAGGTCTGTGCCACCACAGTGGGTTAATAAAATAAAATGGGCATGAACTATACCGATCCCTATACCGATTCTGCTTTGTCAGAGGCGGTAATGTGAAAGTCGCCATCGCATAGAAGTCAGCCAAGTTGTAAAAAGCTTCTTTGATTATTTCCATCCATGTGAAACAACGACATAATGTTCCTACCTGAAGCCAGGAGCGGCACCAACTTAGAGGGCGACTGTTCCACGGAGCGAGACAAAGATGGCGCTTATACATTTTCTAGTGTAGCCAGCGCCAGAGTCCTCAATAAGGATCCCATTTATATTCCAACCAAGTGGAATGACAACAGGTCAAGTACACTGGCGTGGAGTCAAATCTTGGGCCGCAGTTCACATGCTCAGGTAACAATGTGGGGTATGGGGAGGGGGTGGGAGGTGTTCTCCGGGAGGATATAGGTTTAAAAAAGAAGAAAAAAAACAAAGCAATATAGCAGATTTAAAAAACGGAAAAAAAATTGTAATGTGGTCATGTTCCCATTGTGGTCGGTGTAAAAGTGCAAGTTACATCAAGAGTTAAATATTCATGGTTATCCTTGCCATTAAGGGAAAGGAAGCTTTGGTGGAAACCTATTGAACCCCATCACAGGTCTCACATGAGACGGGTGTAACCATTGTAACACAGAAGCTATGATGTCATACTACATTGTGATGTCACAGAGGTCCTGGAGAAAGGGAACTGATTCATGAATTACAGGTCATGTAGTGTCCTCCATCAGGGAGTACAGTGGGTGCCGCCACCCCCGGCCCTGGAGCCTCAGGGGCCCATAATGAATCCCTTCTTCATACTATAAACATAGTGCATTATAGTTGTGGGGACTCGATCCGGTTTTGTATTTGGGTCCAGCATCTTTGCGCCTCTTCCCCCCGCACTCAGCAAGTTCTGGACACTTGTTGACAAAGGATCGATGTTTGGGCATCATATCAGCCTGGTCTGTCCCTTTAAGTGCTGTTACAGAGGCGGCCGTCTTGCTGTGTGATGGAGCGGTGCCGGAGCGCTGCAGCCTGGATCAGCACTGCTATCACCGGGAGCCCGGATCAGACGTCCGGCTGCAGAGATTTCTCGGAAGATACGATGCCCACATTGTCCTACTTTCATCTCGGCGTCCGTGACCAAATTGAAATGAAATGCAATTGTGCTGCGGCTCTCATCTCCATCAGCCGCGGCTGCTCCCCGGGGACCTCCTAACTTAATCGTTTGCTGTTGCTAACTTCATTAGACCTGCCAGCGATCCCCTCATTGTACGGCCTGAGGATTCTGGGAATGGCGGCTGACGCCCCTCCTGGGGATTTTACACACAGTCAAGCAACACTTATAGCTGGAACTTTGCGATTTTTTTTCTGCCTGGTCAGGGAATTTTATTTTTATCTCCTGTCGGCTTTTTCGGAGGGTCCTGGTTAGTGCTTACATCGCTGCTTTGTGCCGCTCGCCTTAATTCACTCACAGCCTGTCAGCGCGAGGGGAGGCGACTTGTAGGGGGGGCAGCGGCACGTCGGCTCCTTGTCTCCTCTTCTTGGCAGAGGTCACGTAAACGCTTCAGATAAGGCCCCAAGGCAATGGCCGTTGTGTGCAAGATGGAGCAGAAGTTGTTGTAGCAAAGTTTGGAGCAGAATTTTAGGATTGAGAATATTGCAGCAAAAGTTTGTGCTGCAAAATTGGAACAAATATTTTATATTTATTTTTTATTGCATTAAAAAATCCTGCAGAATTCTCTTGCAATACATTTAGGCTGAATTTATCATGGAAAATTTTGGAGCATATTTTTTTGTGGCACAATTGTAACATTTTAGATTTAAGTTTCTTTCAGAAAAGTCAGAGACTTAGAGGTTCACGGCAGAAAAGTTTAAAGCAGAATTCATTGCAGCAAAATGTCTTGCAGAATCCTGAAGCCTGAGGTCATTATAGTAAAATTTTTTCAGTAAATTGCTAACAATATTTTACAGAAAGGTTTGTTACAGCAAAACTGATTTTTACTGAATGAAATCTGCAGCTGAATTTATTGCCGCAAAAATGACAGGACATTTCTCAGCGGCAGTTTTGGAGTTTATTGTGTTTTAAAAAAACTTTGGTGCAGAATTAAGGATGGAAAACATTGGAGCAGAATTCCTTACAGCAAAAGTGTAGCAATATTTTTTCGAGAATAATTGATTGCATCAAAACATTTTGCAGAATTTATACTAGAAAATATTGGATCAAAAAATGTAACATGTTGCAGGGATTGTTGTTTATTAAAGCAAAGTCAGAGACTGATTGTAACAGTTTGGAGCGGAATTTACTGCCTCAATATTTACTTTGCAGCAGCTTTTTAGATCACATTTTACAGCAAAGTTAAAAACTTCAGGAAAGTTGAAAGTTAAAATTAAAGCAAAGTTTTATCCAGAATTTTATTGCAGTTATTTTTTTGGGGAGCAGAATTTGTAACAGCTAAACATCTCTGGTCTTGCTAAATGTTGAAACAAAAGTTCTGAGAGTTTTTTGCTGTAAAATTAGAAACATTAGCTGCAGAAAATGTTTGGATGAGGGTTTTTTACAGCACAATTTGGAATAGAATTAGTTGCATCAATAAGTAAGCAAAATTCTCATGCAGTAAATTGAAGGCAGAGTTTATTATAACAAAACTTAAAAACATAATGGGGCTCATTTACTAAGGGTCCGAACGATGCACTTTCATCGGGTTTCCTGAATATTTCCGTTTTGCGCTGAATTGCCCCAGGATTTTGGTGCACGCAATCGGATTTTGGCGCATCGGAGTGGGCTTGCACGCAGCACAAATCGGGGGGCGTGGCCGTCGGACAACCCGACGGATTCGGACAAACCACGGAATTTAAAAAAGGATTTGTGTCGCAAGATCAGGCACTCACATGCACCGGAAAGAAGAAGGTGAACTCCGGCGGACCTCGGTGCAGCAGCGACACAGGAAGGAACTCGGGCGCACAATGTTAGTGAATCGTGCCGGACCCGAATCCTTGTCGGACAACGCACCGCGGGATCACACCGGGACCGGGTAAGTAAATCTGCCCCAATTACTTTTAACATTTTACAGCACAGTGTATCACAGCAAAAGCAGGAACAAAATTCACTTCAGGAAAGTTTGGAGCAGCATTTAGTGGATCAAAATATGGTGCAGATTTTTTTGCAGTAAACTTTAGGCAGAGATTGTTACAGCATCATTTTGAAGCATTTTGTACACATGCTTTTCTGCAGAATTTATGCAGAATTCATTGCAGCAACTTTTTGAAGCAGATTCTGGGGCCTGGATTACTGTGGAAAAGGATAAAAGGACAGTTTACGGCTCCTTGAAATGTAGCAACATTTGTGATCTACAGTGTAACGTGTTACAGCAAAACTCATTACATTTAAACTAATAATTTATTGTAAAAAGAAAGTTTGGAGCAGAATTTATTGCAGCAAATGTTACTAGAGATTTTCTGTTAGTAAAGTGAGGGCGGAGGTCGTTGTATTTAGCAGCAGAGGCTGCGGGAGCAAAATGTGCCGTTTGGTTCTGTAGAATATTGAGGAGGAGAATTGAAAGCAAAATTAAGAGTTTATTAAAGGCAAATGATTTACTACAACAAAGTTTGGAGGAAAATTTGAAGAGGAATTTAATGCACCACATTTCGGAGCTCCCAACGTGGTTTGGATTTCCGGAGCAGAATGTGTTGTAGCAAAAGTCGATTTTCTTCTAGTAAATTGATGCAAAAATTTATAGTAGAAACATTTTGGCGCAGAGGATTTTGCAGTAAATATTAAGGTAAAAGGGTTTAGTTCCTGTGAATTTTTTGTAAGTCTTTTTTTTAATTTTCTTGTGGCTCAGGATTCCGCGTCCTGATGTCTCCCTGATATATAATTTGCAAAATATGGATTAGATTCAATGTAATTAAATTCAATTCAATATTGAAAAAGATGCGGAGCTGCACATATCACAGAGGAGTTTAGGCAGAATTTAGCGCATTACATAATCCTGAACTTATTATAGGGTAATTTACAACAGAAACATTTGCAGCAGAGTCTCGCACAGTCTCTATTTTTGTGTCATTTGGAGCAGAATCGATTCAATAAAATGTTTTATCCTGAAACCACTGGCAGCAGATTTTTTTTGGAATAAAAAGACAAGCAGAGAAAACTGTGGGGGAATCCGAAGCAAAATTTATTGCATCAAACTTCAAGACAGAAATGATAGCATTGGATGTTTCTCTTTCTGACCTAATTTGCATATTTCTTACCCAGAATCCCCAGTGGATTATGCACAGTCTTTAAGACCTGCAAAATAAATTCTCATTGAGGAGATTGAATTCCTGACCCATGTCCATGGCCACTTCTCTACCAGGACCGCCAGGATCCAGTTCTGCCCCCAGAGAGAGCAGAGCAGAGTAGAGGTCACGCAGGAGTATGCGGGGAGGGTTCGGCAGTGTTGGTCACACAGGAGTATACGGGGAGGGTTCGGTAGAGATGGTCATACAGCTGTATACGGGGAGGGTTAGGCAGTGTTGGTCACACAGGAGTATATGGGGAGGGTTCGGCAGTGTTGGTCACACAGGAGTATATGGGGAGGGTTTGGTAGAGATGGTCACACAGCTGTATACGGGAGGGTTCGGCAGTGTTGGCCACATAGGAGTATACGGGGAGGGTTCGGTAGAGATGGTCACACAGCTGTATGCGGGGAGGGTTCGGTAGAGATGGTCACACAGCTGTATGCGGGGAGGGTTCGGCAGTGTTGGTCACACAGCTGTATGCGGGGAGGGTTCGGCAGTGTTGGTCACACAGGAGTATACAGGGAGGGTTCGGCAGTGTTGGTCAAACAGGATTGCGCCACAGGGTCTTGCAGAGTTGCGGCGGTTGTGGTCAGGGAGCAGGGTGGATGGCGTTCGTTGTGCCGCTGGTAATGGTCTTCTCACCACCTCCCGCCTCTCTTCTACACCATCTTGGATATAATTCAGGTGTCTTAATTTCTTATGAGGAAATATGAAATATTCTATAATTCTATAGTATATAATTTTGCTTTCCTGCGCCAGCAGTGAGACTATGGGGGTCTCTGTCGCAGGAGCTTGTGATGGCTGATAATTTGTACACGTTCCGGAGGAGCCTGGGTGTGTTTCTAGAGAGCAATAATATAACATTGTATTTCTGTTATTCTGATGTCATATTAGGGGTCGGGAAGGAATTTATCTGCTTTGAGCCAATTGGCATCGGCCTCGCAGGGTTTTGTCTTCTTCTGGATCAACACAATATAATGTATAGTTGGACCTGATGGACTAATCGTGCGTCCAATTTCCTGCATGTGTCGCTTCCCCGCTCAGGTCAGGTCCCCGGAGTTCACCTTCTTCTTCCCGGTGCATGTAAGTGCTGATCTTGCAACACAATTTGCTTTTTAAATTCCGCTGTTTGTCCGAATCAGTCGGGTTGTCCGACGCCCCCCCCCCCCCCCCGATTTGTGTCGCATGCAAGCCGGTGCCTATGCCACAATCCGATCACGTGTGCCAAAACCCCGGGGCAATTCAGGGCAAATCTGAAAAAAAATCGCAAAACCCGACAGAAATGCGGCGTTCGGACCCTTAGTAAATGAGCCCCAATATATATTATCATTCATTACTGAGCCTCTCAATTTATTAGGAGGGTTAAGCACGACACATGACCATTTATTTTGGGCCATAATAAATAATACATTTCCCCCACAATGAATTAGGGGCATCACATAATGTCCCAGGCTGATCAGGAAATGTGTATAATAGTTTCCTCTGAATTCAGAATGGGGCTCTGCATATGATCTAATTAATTCAGGGGTAGGGGGTTAAGTCCGCAGGGTGCTATTTATTATACAGAATTATGGGTGAGGGGGATCAGTATATATACTTATTAATGTAGCGGCCTCAGGTTATATTTATATTCAGGGGTTCTGTGTGGTTATTTGCACTGTTAGAGGTGTATATTATTTAGGAGCACAGTGTGGGGCCTTGTTGTTATTAAGGTGACGCCATGCTGTGAGTAATTGTGGTATTTATAGGGCTGTGGTTACCTGATGATTTAATGGTCATACCTGATTAGCAATCATGTCGGGTCTTACCTGCTCATATAATGACAACATTTCTATTTGTGTCCTATGGGGCAGATGTATCTTGGTCCTTGCATCTTTTTATTTTTTACCACTTCTGATTTATCTAATTTATTTTTGGGCTGATTTTCTTCATATTCTTTTTTTTTTTGTGCAGATTTTGGCACCTTTTTTGAAATTTTGCACAATTTTTGGCACAATCTATAAAACCATTTTCCTGCGCCTGGTGTGGACTGGAGAGTATTTGTCTATTGTTTTGTGACATTTTAGGTGATAAATCATGCGCCAACATCTGTCAGCAGCCGCAGCTCAAGTATAAATTAGGCGCAAAGCAGGAAAACCGGTGCGCGGCGAGCGACAGAGGACACGTAAAAAAGTCACAAAAAATGCAAATCCACCTGCCCCATGATTTCCTATGATGTGGTCTTTGTACATCGCCTCCCTATATGTCTCCTTCCTACTGATGTACAATCTGCCCGGTTCATGCCATGAAATTGGGCAGAAGTGATGGCGCCAGCAATTATAGGTGACAGCGCGTTGGCGGGACGCGAGCGGAGCAGACTGTCTAATGAGTCACTTTGTGCATCTCCAGCCGGAGTCTCCATCCTCCTCCTCGGATACGAGGCTGATCCGGAGCGTCTGTCAGGTGTTACACGGGCCGCAGCCCCCGCCGAGGGGATAATGCGCCATAAGCTCCAGACATTGTACTTCAGGAAGCTTCCGACCTAGAGAAGCAGTAAATGATGAGACGATGGAGTGTGTAAGTTATCGTGTAAATGAGGCTGGTCACATGGTCAGAGGCAGTGATGTCACCCCTGTTACCCCTCCCCTCTCCTCCCCCTGCATATGTCTGTGTGTAATGTATAGTAAAGCATTGCTAGTGTCTGTGCTGTATCTGCTGACATGCTGTGTCCTCCTTATTAGAGACACAGAGACACAGACATCAGCTACACATGAATCTGACATGTTCTGCTGCAACATGGCTGCCTGGAGCTGCTGTATCTCTCCTATACACACACAGGCTGCAGGGGGCATGGCCACCAGGACCAGGAAGCACATCATTATACAGGCTGTCAGTCAAGCACTGGGGGTGTGGCTGTGCCTCCCACTCATGAATAGAGTGGACAGCTTGAATATGCTAATGCTTCATTGGACATTTCACAGGTCATTTGCATACAGCTTTAGGACCTCATTGCTTAGGTTTACAGGAATGCAGAGGGACAATGAAGGGATAGGGGCAATGCTCTCTAATGGCAGTTTATGAAAATATATTTAGTTTAGGGGGGGTTATTTTGCATGACGAGTTCTCTTTAAGCAATGGAAAAAAAAAAAAAAAAAAAAAAAAAAAAAAAAAAAAAAAAATCGATCGGGAATAAACCATCTGCTGGTTTTCAAAGTAGACACTTTCATTGATGAATAAAATATCCGGTTTTCAGTTTTTGGATAGTGGATTCAATTAGGATACCGCCATAAGTCAACTGTGTGTAAAGAATATGCAAATACGCATTCCAGGATGGGAAAAGGAAACCTGAGTCTCTAGTGCTGATCACTCTACATCAATGCCTGACTTTTAAGAAGCCTTAACGAAATGATGTGGGATAACAGCCAAAGCAATAAGTCTCTGCTAAAAGGAAAACAGACCAAAGACATTGAATCTCAGGTGAGAAGCCATAGACATGGGTCAGGAAGGACATTATTGCATGTGTACAGAGTCTTCTAGGCCCTGGATCAGCCGGTTGTTGCTGATGTTAGTGAAAATCATATGTTACATACAACTTATGGCTTGTTAGAGGTTCTTGATGGATATTCCCAAATGTTAGATCCTCCTCCCTCTTCGACATCTACATCCCCAAAAATCCCTATGTATATAGTGGCAGTCCTGATATAACAATATCTTCCCCATTTTATAGGTTTCTTGTACCCCGCCGCAATAAAAGACGCATTGCAATGGGGTAATACACATCATGGAGCCTTGGGAATGCAGAATGAATAGTGTGTGGGGAGCAAGAAACCTGTTCTACAGGGAGATAAGCTATAAGTATATATAATGGATAAGTATATATAATGGGCACCTATTAAACCCAATCTACAGTGATTAAAGTGCTTGGAGTCCTGTGACTGCAGGGTGGCCGATGCTGCACGGTATCGTAGCGGAGGCCACCCAGAGAATACACCTTCTATTATGTGCGAATATAATAATACGGAATAATACTCCTGCACCGGTGCTGAGCCACACACTTCAATCATAGCCCATAGGCTTCCTCCAGCTCAGGCTGAATGAGACCCTTGTTACCGGGCTCTTGGGGGCTCTGTCTCCACTTCTGGTGTAGAGAAAACTTGGATAATTCCAGGCACGCTCTGAAACACTTGAAAGAACAGAGAACGGAAGGAGCGAAGTGAAGAATGGAGAATATTTGAGATCTCTGACACTTTGTTCCCTATGCCTGGCAATCTCACTTTCTATAATAGCAGTGAATTTGCTTATAAAATCTGATGGGAAAGGCCCCGACACTTGTCCACCAAGTTATTATTCCCTGAAATTGTTTAAAGGGAAATGACTCAGCTGTCCTATCACGTGAGAGCATTTCCTCTATGCATGTCTGTCTATCCTGTGTCTATCGGTTATTGTCACTAGTGTACTTCGTATTACCTTATGTATATTACCTTATTAATATATTACCTTATGTCATATAGTGTGGTCTTGTTGACCTATAATGTGCGGTTACTAGCAACATGTAAGAACGTGCCTCCCGTAGTGTATGTATGTAACTGTAAAGTTAAGCCCATTTCTGTGTGTAACTACTGCCGGAACTATGTAAAAAAACAACCCCCCCCCCATGGGATCAATAAAGTAGTAGCGTAACGTAAAGGGGTTGTACATCTGGAATTGTTTTTCTTATTTTCAAGGCTTGGAATGGATTAAACACATAAGCAGCAGTGCTCACCTCCAAAATCCCTTGCTGCTCCCCTTCTGGCACATTTTGGTCCGTCAGTCAGTGACCAACCAGCAGATCATGGACTTGCATCAGGTGGCGAGGACCCACTGTGCTGCGAAGCACCATAGTCTGGCCTCACTTTGCACTTCCCTCTCGAGTAACTATTTTAGGGGTCTCCTGGATGAAGCATTTCAGAACAGCATAGTGCAGATTGCCCAGGACATTGAACCATAAAGTTATCTTCCAGTGTATTTTACATAGTAGTCACTTGTTTTTGAGCCAAAATGTCAGTGAAATACTCAAGAAAACGTCAGCAGAAGCGATAACAAAAATGTAAGAAAAATCCGAAAAAAATTAGGGATATTTAGATGCTCCCCATCTCTTGAAATGCCTGCAGTAATCTTCAGGACCTTCAATATGCATGTGAACATACCCTTAGGGAACACCCAAGGCCATGTGCAACTGCAGAGCCAGAAAAACTAAAATGACTTTACTCAAAAGGTTGTAAAAAAAAATATCTTCATTAACTTTATAAATATGGAGAAAGGACTCTTTTTTTTACAAGATGTATAAGCCAGGCCAAGATTGGAAAGCTCTGGTCTCCGGTGTACGATCTCTGAACATTTGGCAGAAGACGGATGAGTCTTTCTATATTCATGGTGATCGAACTTGAGGTCAAAGTCATCATACTTGAGAGCACCGGTGAGGATTAGAGAGGAGATTATCTCACGGGTTATTAAAGAATATACAAGCCTTCAAGAGCAAATTGGGGAAAGTGGATAAAAAGATCAGAGCTAGAAATATCTATACATCTCTGGATGTCCAGGAAAGTACAGACTTCGGGCTCCACAGGGGACAGCCAGAGATCATCAGGTTACCGAAGACTTTTTTTTCCCCTTTAAATTAGTTTGTTGTCTTAAAGTAAACTGATGAAAATGAAAGTCTCTCCTAGTTATAGTAAGGTCAGGAAGTTCTCCTTATGGAGACTGCCAACTAGGGCCGCCATGTAGTGTCCGAAAGGAGAACTCTTACTTCACGACCCCAGTCACAAGCCTCTCACTCCGCCAATCCAGTTCCCTACACTGTACTGAAGAGACGCAACCAAGTCGAAATTTTTGTTGGAATGGACAAGTTTCTTTGCATGTTAATTAGCTGTAAGTAGTCACGGTGGTGGTGATACTAATACTCTGGTCATGTGGGTGTAAATTACAACTTCCTCACCGTCTCCTTCTTACTACTACAGAAGTGAGCAGAACACTTGGCAAGCTCTGACGATCTGATTCACTGTCATAGTGGGTGCCGGAGATGGCAAAGACCTGTATTCAGCAATTTAACACAATCATATACCATGAGTGACGATGGGATAATATGCTAACTGGTTATATACATATTAAAAAGTATAGGACTGTTTTAGGACTGTGTCCGGTATTGCAGTTCAGTGCGAGGAGGCAAAAAAAATGCCTTCTTGCATTCCAAAATAGGGAATCACAAGCATCCACATGTTGTATGTGGTATTGCCCCTAAATACCATTCACTTCAATGATGCTATGCTTGCCATTCCAGATATGTCATGGACATGCAGTGTCTTTTTGTAATTTTTTAAAAGCTAAAGTCTAGCAGTTCTTGATCAACCAAGACCAATTTAAGGGAATGGCTACAAGCTGCAAAAATCAGGCAGAGTTGCTACACCCAGGACCTGATGGTGCCTGGTCTATGGTGAAGAGGCCAGAGGTGCACCTTCAACCAGCTGGTCATAGAGCTTGACCCCATTGATCGGTTACTGATAACTTATCGACAGGGATCAATGGAAAAATCTAAGAAATTCCCTTTGGCGATGAGGCGGTCGTGTGGCGGTCTTCCTGCTGCTCCACTACTGGTATTTTCCTCTCTATCCATATTATTATAAGCACGTTGTGAAACTGAAAAGAAATATTCCCTCCATCTTTTATTCACATACAGCGTCTTCCGCTTCGCTGGAGAAGTCGAGTGAGATTTGTGACCAGTTTCAGCCTACGACAATATAATTAGGAACGTAGTAGACGCCTGGAAGCAAATCCACAAAAGTTATGTTATTAGAGAGATGATCATCGGGAATAGCGGAGAAACCCATCGAGCGCGTTGTGTTTGTTTACACCGAGCTGCTGGGGGAATATGACAGATGACGGGAGCGGCCTTCGGAAACTGGCCGAGGAAACCTTCCTAATGACCAGAGATGGCGGCTTATTATGCGCTTCTGTGCCTTGACCGTGGTTTTTTGGCCGTAGCATCTGATACTTTGAGACGTAATTGAATTTTTCAAGACCCGTTACCGAACAAACGTACAGGCGTGCCGATCTGCGATCAGCGAGTGTGAAGGGGCTAATGGGTTGCTAGGCAACCTGACATCTGCAAAAAGTAAAATAAATGTACACAAGAAAATGGCTGACTGCACTGCTCTTATTGTGAGGCAACGTTCTCTCCTTTGGCACGAAAGGAAAGCGGCACATCTGACCATCCGCTCCGGCTTTTGTTTTGTTTCCATTAGCTACTGATAGGAAACCGATGAGAATTTGCCCGTTTGTATTCGCTGGAAAAAAAGCAGCTGTAAATGTAGTTGAATAAGAGAGAAGGAGAAGGTTTAACTCCGACGAATGGCTAAGTTTCTGAGGACGACGTGTGGGGAATATCAAATGCGCCGGGGCAGTCACAGTCAGGATTTACAGACTGGCAGAAAAGGTGAAACGGCGGCACTTCATTTTCAGATGTCATGAAAAGTAAAGTGTCGGAAAAAAGAGTTCAGACGTTGCGATGCACTTCATTAAAACAACTTTTTTCTCCGGATAAGAAGAAAGGAAGTAATGGACATTTTCATTATAATTACATTTACAGAGTTGGCTGGAAGGTAATGTACAGGCGTCGCCAGCTGCCAACCATTTCCTTAGATCGGGCCTCTATCGTAAATCGAGCTTGTGCACCGGCTGGAGCTGGTCGTGGATTATGGGCAGGACATCATTGTTTAATGTAGATTTTATATAAACCCGAAAAAGAGGAATTTAAGTTACTCATCTTGTATCGATTCGGATATAATCACCCAGAGCTGCACTCATAATTCTGCTAATGGACAACCCCCTGATAATTCGCCACCCTGCACACTCTGGGAAAGTTGGATTTTTTTTATATTGATTAGAAAATGGACAGAATGAAAATTAATAGGGGGTTGCGTTTTTTAGGTTCTCATTAGGGACACAAAGCTGTTATCTGCAATGCACTATGGGAACGTATGCAAATGAGCTTCCTCTCAGTAGAAAGCAGTTTAGCTAGCGTCACTGTATTAGTAGCCATCTCCGATGGGTGACACTAACAAGACAACATTTCTCCTTTTGGATGAAAGCTAAATTTCCAAAATGCTAATCCATAGATGCAGCTCGAGAGGGACAAGACTCTGCAGGGAATGGATAATACAAACTCTATATAATGAGGTTAAAGGAGATTTATCAGGGCTTTTTAGCCCTCTTTGAAGGTCTTTCTCTACACAACCGATACATACTTTGTGCTTCAATCTCTCCCCCTCCCCCGGGAAATCATTGCTTAAAAATATGCTAATTAGCCTGATGTGCTTCAAGGCGCATTATCAGAGCCCTTCTGAGTTCTGGCTCCAGCGTTTTCTCTACAGCTCCCGTCTCACTTCAGATACAACCACCAGTTCTGAACCTTCCTTCATTAGTCCACATCATTATGCTCTCACAGGATGCCACCAATGTGCAGTAAAGCTTTCTTACGACATCCCCCTTGTACTAACCTTGGTTTTATACTGAGTACAGGCACAATGGAGCAAAGGAACCGTTGAATACAAAGATAATTTCTGGGATCATTTGCGGGAGGACAGTGACATGGAGGAATGAATGAAGGTCAGAAGAGGAGGTGGACAGAGGGCGTAGAGAAAGCTCTGGAGCTGGACATCCCCATGAATAGGAATATTAAAAATAGATCAGAGGATACCGATATCTACTATAATATGGTCATTGACAGGGAGGGGGAGGAGATAAGCTTGTGACCTCTTATTGTCAGTAGTGATGTAATGATGGGTCAGTGTTATTATATATAGAGTCATTGTAAGGGCGGGGGGAGGATGTAAGCTTTGACAATATATTGCAGTAGTGATGTAATGCGGTCGTGTTATCTATAGAGGTCATTGTACAGGGAGGGGGAGGAGATAAGCTTGTGACATCACTATTGTCAGTAGTGTGTAATGATGGGTCAGTGTGTATCTATATGGGTCTTGTTAAGAGAGGGAGGAGAGATAAGCTGTGACATCTATTGTCTAGTAGTGATGTATGATGGGTAGTGTGTTATATATATAGAGGTCTTGTACGGGAGGGAGGAGATAAGTCTGTTGTGACATATCTATTGTCAGTAGTGATGTAATGATGGGTCAGTGTTATCTATATAGAGGTTCATGTACAGGGAGGGGAGGAGATAAGCTGTGACATCATCTATGGTCCGTATGGATTGTAATGATGGGTCAGTGATCTATATATAGTCATTGTACAGGGAGGGGGAGGAGATAAGCTGTGACATCATCTATTGTCAGTAGTGATGTAATGATGGGTCAGTGTTATCTAAATAGAGGTCATTGAACAGGGAGGAGGAGATAAGCTGTGACATCATCTATTGTCAGTAGTGATGTAATGATGGGTCAGTGTTATCTATATAGAGGTCATTGAACAGGGAGGAGGAGGAGTTAATCTGGTCTGTGATGTAAAATACACTGCATTCTCAGTGTTACGTCTCATTGCCATAAAGTGCCACATAACTGCATCTCTATGTGGGCGTGGCTTATAAAGTAATGTCTTATCCAACTTTGCTACTGACTCAGCTGCAGTCACATCCTAAAAACCTGACTGGCAATCATATTTGTGCAAGATCATTTTGATAATTACATCCATAATAAAATAATAATGAGCTTGTGTACTCGGCAATGTGACAGCGAAACGCAGGAGGGGGCTGTACCCGGTCAGGAACATTTACCAGGAGCTAAATCAATCATTAGCCCGAGAACTTGTTTATCAAGGCGGCATTTTTTTCATTTGTGAATTATGTCGGGGGAGAAATTAGAAAAAAAAAAAAGAACATTAGGTTAGGAAATTCATGAACGGCGCTCAATTATTTGTGCCAATATCATAGCAGCTTGAGACTGAATGTTAATGCATTAGATAATCAGGGCACTCGGCGTCAGAGATGATTTTAAATAAATAATAGTAATAATGGAAATTGCAGAGGAAACAAATTACCCAAACAGTAGCGGGAAGCATCCGCGTTCTGCAATCATAGGACACTCAGCATTACAAACATCTTAATTAGCGGCCGCGCCATTCGCACTTCTATTTCCATATAAATCACACGGCGTTTGTTGCTCCGGTCACCGCTCAAATATGATAACATACACTGGACAAGGGCAGAATACGACCTGTAACATTCAGATCCTCAATATGGCTCACACAGTTAGCTAGGGGCCCACGGTATAATTCAGAGTGCACTCGTTTCTGTACATATATACCCTCTGTAGTAATACAGGATGCAGTCTCACATACACACTGAGCTACTGCAGCTGCATTCCCTTCACAAGGCACATGAGCAGAACCAGTCTCTATATTGTGGCCACATTTCTCAGATCGGAGACCATCACAATAACTACAGGGGTAGCAGCCATAGCAGCTTTTACGGGCCCACAGTGTCAGGGGGCCCGGCCATCTGACCGGCCACACTAAAGAATGGAGGATGTGTGCTATTATATACATGTTATGCTGCACATTGTGTGTAACAGTGTATAAATGTATGGCTGTGTATATCTGATGTGTATTTGCTGTATGGTGTATATTATATATATATACATACTGTGGGTGGCACTTCTTGTGTATATGTATATATGATCTCATATATGAACTCACACAAACATAATGGGGACAAATATGCGGCCCCACACAATTTGGCGCCGCATATCGTTCCCCAATGACGCCCGGTCACTGTGCGGTTAGCACATGTTGTCTCACCGTGCCGTGACCATGAATGGCGCAATATAGGACATGTCCTATATTTCACTGTGTTACTGTGACATCCCTGGGCTGCTCTATGGAGAGGGGTGAGAAGCGCTCATTCTTCCTCCTCTCCAGCGCGCTTAGATGTGTAAATATATCCCAAGGATAAGGGGGGAAATTCAGAAGCCTGCTATGGGGCCCAGCCTCTACTATTTATGCCACTGTCGGCGTGGGAGTTGGTAGTGGTTATAATGTAGGCGGTTTGGGTGGTAGCCTGCAAGGGGCCCATGGCCACCCAAACCCATCAAATTTTATACCGAGAAGGACCTTCATCCATGAAATCTTCTTACATCTGTCACTGCTCTCAATATACATGTACACAAGAGCCATTTCAGGACCACCTTTGCAGGTCCTGAAACCACAGATTGAAAACAGCAAAAGGAACCCAAGAAGCCGATTCCAGTACCTTATGTAGGAAGTGATTTCCAGACTTGTAGGGGCTATAATATTTATACAGCCAAGAGCCCATGGCAGTCTTCATCCCCAACAAGTTTGTGTAAATGATCCCATATAATACACATCTTTTCGCTTCTTCTGGAGGCTACAGAACCATCTTTTGTTTGACCAAAGATTCCCCTGTGACCCAGAGTGTGAAGAACGAGTATGATACGATGCGTGATTCTTGACCTAAGTGTTCTTCTTAAAGTTCCTTTGCTCATAACCTTCCTCCCTATCCCATACCTAATCTCACACAAGGCCTACGCTGTGACCCATCAGACATAACTCCAGACACGAGACCCCCACAGTTCTGATAATGATGTTATGGATTGAGCATCAGCGTCAAAAAAGGCCAAGGGATCCATCAAAACATTGAACAACTACATTTGCATTGATTAGGTTTGTATAGACGCTCCACTTACCGGTTACCAGTTCTCTTACTTCTTGGTCGTTGGTTTTTCTCAGTAGTCTCAGGAGAGCCGGGATCCCACCGGCGTTCTTCACCGCAATCTTGTTTTCGTCAGTAGATTTACCATATACAAGATTTCTCAAGGCGCCACATGCATTTTTCTGAACTTCTAGGACCTTGTGATCCAGAAGATCAACCAGATGTTTTATTCCTCCGAGTCGACAAACCTGATGAGATTAACAAGAGGATGTCAACCGGTGCTCAATGGCCATAATTTACGCTCAAGCATTTGGATCATATATAAAACCATGATACATCAAGCCTTGTTCTAGCTAAAGAACGTTCATATGGACGAGGCCTTATAATGGGATATTGCACGTACATTCTCCCTCCTTGCGTTTCCTAGTTAATGTTGAATTCTTTACCCATATTTTTGTGCGTGGTCTGAATATTGACAGATAAAGAAAGAGTGAAAAGTATAGAAACTTATTTGTAATTGCCACAAAGGGTCGGCGCCAGCACTGGGCATTCCTGGGCAAGTGCTGGGGCCCTGAGCTGCTGGGGGGGCCCACATAAGGCTGTACATGAGGAATCCATGGGGGTGAGGCAGGGCTGTACCTAATGAAACAGGGGGGCTGTTTGGGATGATAAATTAAGGAATATTTTAGGGAACACGAGACTGTTTTAGTTTCTGAATCTTTAATGCCGCCATAACAGTTCACTGCAAAGGGACCCACTGAGGCTCTGTCGCCCAAGGGCCTACAGACACCTGGAGCCGACCCTGTTCCCACAAACTTTTTGATTATAAAACAAAGCAAAAGACACACAGCAGCACAATAAACACTGTAACAAGCTAACAAGCTATACACTGCACAAACTGGGAAACCAATGGTATTTTAAAAATCAAAATATCTCTAGTCCTATCAGTAGACAATCTCTCGCTGGTGATTTGAAAAAAATTTAAACAAAAATAAAACAGAAAAATCTTTCCCTTTGACATGAAACACTACAACAGTGAGGATTCGGAGAACGCCTACTATTATACAACCAATTTGGATGATGGTGAAAATCCACAATTCATGCGAGAGAGACGAGATGGTTCGACCTAAATAACAGCGTTTCATTCCTGCCGCCTGAACGTGGCTGCTACTCGGTGACAGGGAAAAGATTGCTATAATTTCGGAGGAGTTTAAAACACAATTATTGCTATAGGGAAAACGCTTTGTTATTTATTGATGCGGGTCATTTTAGATGGATTTTTCGGAGTTTTTCTCGCGTGTCTTAAAAGCTGCTGTATTTTGTAAAGATCGGTCACTCTTGGCAGCAGTCGGGTCACTGATCTGAATACAAAGCCCCCTCCCCGCCCCTCCCGCACGCAGACTGACGGTTATTGGAAAAAGATTGTTTGCAGCACGCCATCAAGTAACTTGTCGTCTCAGTTCATTGGCTCATAGACAAGGTTTCTGTACTGAAGCTTATTCACGCGTCGCATCGAGTCTTCAGAAACCACCGATAATAACTCTACTACTAATGATTTGACTATTAATAACCAGAGTTCTGCGCTCTAGGCGGCGCCAAGTCCGTCTGTCCTTATTTTTAATGGAAAGGAAATTTCTAGGAAATTCCTAACATTCTTTTGAACTAAAGACATGATAACCAGTTTTATACATTAAAAATCGGAATGCTTTAGGAGTAAAACTAATGACTATTAAAATCCCGCGCTGCTTCGGTGCCAGCGTTCTGATGAATTTCCGTCAGTTTATGTTTACCTCGCTGCGTCATGTGACTGCAGCAGCCAATCACTTCCACACATTTGAACATGACGAGATCCCTGTGGAGGCCACTGATTGGCAGGCGCAGTCATGTGGATGTAAGGCATGCCTTTGCAATAGCAAAAAAGAATTAAAAAAATCAACTCAATCTTGGAATGTTTTAGCTGCACAAGACGGGATTACCGTATATACTCGAGTATAAGCCGACCCAAGTATAAGCAGAGGCCCCTTATTTTACCTGGTAAAACCTATATTTCTTTTACTCGAGTATAAGCCGAGTTTGGGTTTTCAGCACATTTTTTTGTGCTGAAAAAGTAGGCTTATACTCGAGTATATATGGTACATTTATTTTTTATTTATCCAAACCCAGCACACGTTTGAACACATATTTATCAGGATTTTTTAAAAATGTTTTAAGATTCTTCCGTTTATGTCTCTCTGTACGTCTTTAGGTTGTTCCAAACTCCAATAATGTGTAATGGGGGTCACGATTCCCTAATTGATGCAGACATAAAAATAACAAAAATAGCACAATGCGTTATTGTATGTGCTGAAGCCGGCACAAACACGTTTCCCATGTTTCTCTTACCTCAATTTTTATTTTATGGTCCCCGAAACAGAGGTGTTGCAGGTACGCGGCTGCGTTTGCTTGCACTGAAGGGAAGTGATGCTGCAGCATATGGATGACCTCAGGAAGCTCGGGATCTCTCCATGCAAACTCCCTGAAATAAGAAAATAGGATTCTTTCAAGCACCGATTCAGAGTCTCTATAATAAATACACACACACACAGAGGTCGCACTATAACATTAATATATGTAATAATATACGTAATAATAGGCCTTTCACCATTTTGAAGAGTATTTTTAGTCGAGAAGGAGTATGAAATTTTTAGTAATACAGGATCGGGCTGTCACACTGATAGATCCCATCGAGAAGTTTACACGGAGACATGGGCACGAGAAAAGCACACTCCCCACTGCTGCAAAAGGTCATGTGACCAGAGATCTGCACTCCGGTCACATGACCTTCTATCAGCCTGCCGGCTGCTGCAATGAATGGACTGCAACTAGCAACCAGTCAGAGGGAGAGTGAAAAGAAGTAAAGAGTAAAATTGTTCAAAGTAAATCTGCCTGTACAAGCGTAATAGACACTTGTACAGGCGTTGTCGCGATCTTTGCACACACCTATTTATAGATCGATAGCTGCCTATAGCTATTTACTTCAACCGTCCTCAAACTACTACTCACTTAAAGGGAACCTACGTACCAGATTTTATTCCCTTAAACTACTAGCCCCCACAAGTAGGGTATGGGAATGTTGTTTCTAGAATTCTCTCTCGTGTGAAATCTTAAGTCATGAAAATGAGCAGAAGTAGAGTTATATTTTTGTCTGACACGAGTCGAGTTTAGAAGTGGAAGTGTCACTTCAAACGGCATTATCTTTGTCACATTTAAGATAATAATTTCGTCTTTCAGATTACATTAGGTTTGTGGTTCCACATCATCAAACTAGGACCCTAATGAAACTTTGGTTTTGGGTATGTGGGCCGAAAAATTAGTTCCAGCAACCTTAATTTGCGTTGTGCAGTTTATAATGTGTTATTTTCATAGTCGGATTGGATCTACAGGAAGAAAGGACTATACTTCTGGCCCACCAGCACCATCTTACAGAAGAGGGCCTTTATAGGTAGCATGGGGTACATCACAGCTCATTTTGGATACACTTTTTTTTTTTGTAAGATTTTAAATCCCACCAGCTACGACCACAGTGTTAAACTGGCTATACTTAAAAATCCCAAATTTCACTTTCAGTATCGTCGGGGTCTGTACCTCACAGAAGCACACACCTGAAGTGGTCTGAAAAATTTAAATTTGAAATTACATCCAAAATCTTGTTTCTAGGTGCTATAGAACTGAAAATAAGGGCGCCTTACTCTACACCTGCAGGAGATTTAGTTATAGGTTAAATGATGTTATTTTACATATAAGAGGGAACTCTACAAGGGGGATTTCATACTCTACCTGGGGGGCTGGTGGTTTATTGGGGTAAAACCTGGAGACAAAGTTACATGAATGATTATTATGGCTTCTTGTATTGAATTCATTTTAATACCCAACACAGTTTCTAAAAAAGGACAAAGTAAAATGAAGCAGGAAAAGCCGTCACATTATACACAGAACAGCCATTAACGCTAAAGCCGCTGACGGGTGATGTGAAGAACGCTGATTATCTGGTGACAGTGACAACTGTCAAGGGCTCTGATATATTAGATGCATAGGAACAGTCAAATGCAAAAGCCAAAATTTTGACTACTAAATGATGTGGTTTTTAGAGTCCCCTATAATACTAATTACCTATTTGGGATGCACAGCCCACTACTCGAGGCCAGCTGCGGGCAGCGCCCACTACTCGAGGCCAGCTGCGGGCAGCACCCACTACTCGAGGCCAGCTGCGGGCAGCACCCACTACTCGAGGCCAGCTGCGGGCAGCGGCCACTACTCACGGCCAGCTGCGGGCAGCGCCCACTACTCACGGCCAGCTGCGGGCAGCGCCCACTACTCGAGGCCAGCTGCGGGCAGCGCCCACTATTCGAGGTCAGCTCCGGGCAGCGCCCACTACGCTAATATAAGGTGTCATTTTAAACACATCACAGCTCATTTTGGATTGCCCTTTTTTTGGTAACATTTTGAATCCCACCAGCTACGACCACTGTGTTATACTTTTAAAAATCCCAAATTTCACTTTCAGTATCGTCGGGGTCTGTAGCTCACAGAAGCAAAATTAGCAAAAAAGAAAAATTAGATTTTGAAATTACACCCAAAATCTTGTTTCTAGGTGCTATAGAACTGAAAATAAGGGCGCCTCGCTAATATAAGGTGTCATTTTAAACACATCACAGCTCATTTTGGATGCACTTTTTTTGGTAACATTTTGAATCCCACCAGCTACGACCACTGTGTTATACTTTTAAAAATCCCAAATTTCACTTTCAGTATCGTCGGGGTCTGTAGCTCACAGAAGCAAAATTAGCAAAAAAGAAAAATTAGATTTTGAAATTACACCCAAAATCTTGTTTCTAGGTGCTATAGAACTGAAAATAAGGGCGCCTTACACTACACCTGCAGGAGATTTATTTATAGGTTAAATTATGTTATTTTACATATAAGAGGGAACTCTACAAGGGGGATTTCATACTCTACCTGGGGGGCTGGTTGTTTATTGGGGTAAAACCTGGAGACAAAGTTACATGAATGATTATTATGGCTTCTTGTATTGAATTCATTTTAATACCCAACACAGTTTCTAAAAAAGGACAAAGTAAAATGAAGCAGGAAAAGCCGTCACATTATACACAGAACAGCCATTAAAGCTAAAGCCGCTGACGGGTGATGTGAAGAACGCTGATTATCTGGTGACAGTGACGACTGTCAAGGGGTCGGATATATTAGATTCATAGGAACAAGTCAAATGCAAAAGCCAAAATTTTGACTACTAAATGATGTGGTTTTTAGGGTCCCCTATAATACTAATTTACCTATTTGGGATGCACAGCCCACTCCGGCCAGTGCCCGCTACTCGAGGCCAGCTCCGGCCAGTGCCCGCTACTCGAGGCCAGCTCCGGCCAGTGCCCGCTACTCGAGGCCAGCTCCGGCCAGTGCGTCGTCGGAGGCCAGCCGGCCAGTGCCGCTACTCGAGGCCAGCCGGCCAGTGCCCGCTACCCGAGGCCAGTCCGGCCAGTGCCCGCTACCGAGGCCAGCTCCGGCCAGTGCCGCTATCGAGGCCAGCTCCGGCCAGTGGCCGCTACTCGAGGCAGCTCCGGCCAGTGCCCGCTATCGAGGCCAGCTCGGCCAGTGCCCGTTCGAGGCCAGCTCGGCCAGTGCCCGCTACTCGAGGCAGCTCCGGCCAGTGCCCGCTCTCGAGGCCAGTCCGGCCAGTGCCCGACTCATCGAGGCCAGCTCCGGCAGTGCCCGCTAATCGAGGCCAGCTCCGGCCGTGCCGTCTACTCGAGGCAGCTCCGGCCGTGCCCACTACTCGAGGCCAGCTCCGGCCGTGCCCACTACTCGAGGCCAGCTCCGGCCAGTTGCCCACTACTCGAGGCAGCTCGGCCCGTGACACCACTACTCGAGGCCCAGCTCCGGCCAGTGCCCGCTACTCGAGGCCAGCTCCGGCCAGTGCCCGCTACTCGAGGCCAGCTCCGGCCAGTGCCCACTACTCGAGGCCAGCTCCGGCCAGTGCCCACTACTCGAGGCCAGCTCCGGCCAGTGCCCACTACTCGAGGTCAGCTCCGGGCAGTGCCCACTATTCGAGGTCGGCTCCGGGCAGTGCCCACTATTCGAGGTCGGCTCCGGGCAGTGCCCACTATTCGAGGTCGGCTCCGGGCAGTGCCCACTATTCGAGGTCAGCTCCGGGCAGTATCAGAGCCAGCTCAAGCCATATTGCGAGTCACCCTAGAATCTGCAATGAAAATTAAGTGCAACCATTTTTAACATAATTCCTTTCTTTTCTTGTATAAGAAAATGTGCTGTTCGTGGTCCTTTAACTTCTCTGTTCAGCAATAAATTATAAGTCTATTATAACCAGGTCAGGAGGACAACCTGCTCGCTATTCCTTTCAGAAAACACAAATTACAATGTAGATTGGAGCAGTTTGTAACGCAAATTAAACCACAAGGCTCTTTTGACATCACTTAATATTAAACAGGGGTAATAAATTAAACCCCGAACACATGAACGTAGAGATATCAGAAAGGCCGGCAAACATCTCGCAGCTCCTAACATCAAAAAGCTATGTAGTGCTAATCGCATTACACCCGAGAAACATGAACGCTGGCTGGATGACTGAAACAAGACCAGGCACGGGGCCATGGCGGATCGATAGGACCAACAAACAGCAGAAACCGGGTCACAGAGTGAATAATGCAGACAATAAGGGTTCTGGACCAGGTTTCGTTACCTGTATATCCCCCGGCACCTCGTACAAGCGTGATAGGAGTACATGACAGGTCCTGGCATATTCAGTCAAGTAATAAACCAACGTACCCGAAGCTTGTGCCAACTCAAGTTATCCAACCAGTACAACACACGCACAAATACCTTACTGCGGCATCATAAAGTGCTGCTGTCTCATGGGTAATTATCAAGCCAATAAAAACAGGTAAAATTAGGTAGTAGGAGAAGCCTAAGCTGAAAAGAATTACATGGGGCATTTTTATGGCATTTTCAAGAATTTAAGCAAAAGGGGCTAAATGCGAAATTATACAACTTAGGGATTGCCGCTGTGCCCCTGATCAATTTGGTGTTTGTTTTTTAAAAATCTGTACTCCTGTTCAAAAGATATGGCCCCCGAAAGTCCTAATGTGAATTAGCGCCTCCTACCGAAGGAGGGGGGGTTATGTTTATACAGCAAACAGAGCCACGCCCCCATAGAAAAAAAAAACCCGGTTACCACCCCTCTGCTTGTATGCGCTAATGTACAGACTTCTGGCGGCCATATCTATGGATGTGCTGGATGGATTTTATGAAAACCAACACCAAAGTGATCGAGGGAACATCAGCAATCAAATATTTTACATTTTGTGGTTGCCTGAAGAATTCTGAGTTAATAAGATGATCACAGAGTCATCAACTAAAATAGACAGAAGCTACACTAAGGTGAACACATTTTTATGTACTACATGAGGGAGCGGGGATGGGAGAAAATGGGCACAGACTTCATCTCTATATTCGGTGCAAATGCGCCATACACTGTATAGTGGATGTTCTTGGTATTGCAGATTATCCCCATTTACCTGAATAGGTCTGAACTACACAAGCACCATGTTGAATGGATGATATGGAATGTTAAGCAGCTAAACAAGGCAAAAACTGAAGACTTAAATCTAATTACTCTCAATACAGCTCCCCCAGAGTTTGACACACTTGGACCCCAATGTGTTGACAAAGGGCCTGTAATCGGTCACAGGATGCAGTACCACACACAGATGGAGTTTTTGCGTTGCTAAATTTTTATTATGCCTTTTAAATTAGACCAATAGGTGGCGCTGTTCTCTTGCTATGTGCAGCGAACTGGGTTTACTATCATTTATTGTCTGTGTACTTTACAAATCCATTCATGGCTTTCAAAAATAGAGGAAAAGGCTCAGTTTGCACATCATAAAGGTCAATAGTATAGAAATGATGCCAACGCACAGAAGAACAAGTCTTATTCCTGGATTCCACCAATGGTTCTAATCTATTGCTACGTGTCTTAACAGAAAACCTCCTAATAATGGGAAGGAGAGTGGAATTTATTAGATGGAGAGAAGTTGAGCTCAGTCTTATATAGTTATTAAGTATAAAAGCGGGACTTTTTAGTAAATTTAGAGGGGACTCCCAGATGGGACAGTGAGAGTCCTGACAGTGGGGCATTTAGGACTCTCACTGTCAATCACTGTGTGTGGGCAGGGCAATCAGGACTCTCACTGTCAATCACTGTGTGTGGGCGGGGCAATCAGGACTCTCACTGTCAATCACTGTGTGTGGGCGGGGTAATCAGGACTCACTGTCAATCACTGTGTGTGGGCGGGGTAATCAGGACTCTCACTGTCAATCACTGTGTGTGGGTGGAGTAATCAGGACTCTCACTGTCAATCACTGTGTGTGGGTGGAGTAATCAGTACTCTCACTGTCAATCACTGTGTGTGGGTGGAGTAATCAGGACTCTCACTGTCAATCACTGTGTGTGGGCGGAGTAATCCCAACTCACAGTGTCATTCACTGTGTGTGGGTGAAATAATTACGGTGTGTGAGCAGAGTAATCAGGACTCTCCCTATCAATCACTGTGTGTGGGCGGGGTAATCAGGACTCTTATGGTCTCTGCTAGGAGTCTTGTCTAGTTTTCTCAGCTTTGTACTAGGCTTTTATATCACAGAGCTCAGCTTCTCACCTGCCAGGTTCACTTTACGCAACAAAACAAGAAATAATTTATGGTCAGGACGCTCTGCTTCAGATTCCAGAAGGTATCATTTCATTTCTAGGTATGAAATACGTGACCTGCACTTGATTTGAAGCCCATTCCAATAGCAGGGAAAGAAGTACGATTTACCAATTACAGCCGGCATTTCGCAGCTAGCGTGATGTCGGCCACTTGGACCACGGAGGAACGTGACTGAGATGTCAAGCAAAGCAAAATGATAAGTGATAAGATGACAGGGGGAGGCAGGGTGCTTATTAAGGATTAGTAGATATCTAGGTAATGTAAGGTAAAGGACGTCTGTAAGGAGAGAAGATGGCAGCATAAAATCTTCCTGTCCAGGGTAATCGCACACTGCTAATAATACAGTGAAAGAATGGAGAGATTATATTGATGCTATAGCCACTTCTCTCTATAGGAACGGTGCTGCTCCTGTCTACTAGTGGTCTGTGATTGCCTTAAATAATTCAAAGAATCTAAGCAGCAATACCAGGCAGAGGCCACAAGGGTGGCGCTCTCTCTCCTCAAAATAAACAGTGCCCATTTTATAATAGACAGAAGCCAGAACTACATTAGTATATAGGAGGGAATAGTAGAGCAACAGGACAGCCATCTAGATGTAGAATTATACAGGCTTTACGTCAACTAATAAAATCAGAGGGGAAATTCTGAATAATGACCATTTAGAAAGTGGTTTATCTGTGTGCGCCATATAAATAAAGGAATTATTATTATTTAATGTACAATGAAACATATTTCGGTACAAAAGGTGTCCATAGCCTTCAGCAAGTTATTTGCTCGTTTTCTATAGTTTACTTGCCTGGGATCCTTCTGTATGCTGTCAATCGACGGCGATCTTGTAGTTCCATCATCTGCTGGGGCTGCGTGTGGCATCCTGTTATATCCGCCTTCCGATAACCGGTACGGCATCGATCTGTATGGCTCAGCATAGGTAGCTGCAGTGTTGAGAGCATAATTATTTCTTTGGTATGCAAGAGTGTTACGTTGGCTCAATGTCCTGTGTAGATTACCAGACCCTAGCAAAATAAAACGATAAGTTCACACCAGACCTCTGTGACCACTGGGAGCGCTACTGAATCTAAAAAATTAGTCTGCCATTAGTACACCATTAGGATGTGGGTGGTTAAAAGATCGCCTAATTAACCCTATATGCTGTATATAAGGGGTCTGGGCAAAAAAATCAGGCATAATTTTGCCCTCTGTGTAGTGTCAGACAGGTGCTTTATACCCCAAGCATATCATACTCTCACTTAAGTATTTTTAGTATTGATGCTCTTTACAAGTGTCCATGAATTTTGGGCAAATCTTATATGTTACATCCATAAGGATCTATCCATCATGGATAGGTTATGAAGACGTGCAACTTTGTGTCCTAATCTGCAGATACTCAGAGAATGAAAACAATACTATTTAATACATGAAAGTGCATAACTTGTAGAATCTAAAAATTTTGGATTGGCCGTAATATAATACTCGCGGAGGGTTAGATGATCTCACCAACAACTATGAGATCTGGGGACCAAAAAGATTTTTGTACAAAAGTAACTACTGTGTGTCTATGAGATTAGTAAGTATATACCCTATGGCTCGTGGGGGGGAGAAGACATCGATCTGACACCAAATTATAATAGAACACAATTGTAACTGTACAACACATATAATACATCATGCACATGGAGACGTAACATACAGCATTGTAGATTATTACAGAGTACGATGAGGTGTTAAATCAATGTTAATTCACAATGGAACAGATTTTACCTTTGTCTTCAATGTCTATATACACCACAAGTAGGGGCCTCGCTGCTGTCATAACCTGCTAATAATGTACCAACTCCAAAAAAAAATGTTTTTTTTCTTACAATGCCTAAATGTAACTATTTTACACCAATACTAACTTTTTGTGGCTGGCTAAGAGTAGTAGTTTTGCAGAAGTTGGGGAGTGATAGGTGTAAGACCATATTGAAATAACATCTCTAGTAAAATTATAGCACAATAATAATAATAAGCATTTACACCCAGACAAAATAAAATAAAAGCTATTTTTTGAGCTAGAACCTGGGAGGTAAAAAAAAAAAATGGCAGTGATTTGTTGTCTTATACAGGGCCTGAAAATCAACATATAGACCACCAACATCAAAATCGCCATGGTAAACTAAGGGCACTTACTCATAGATTCAGGCACCATAACTGGTAATGTTCTTATATTTGTTATCCATGGCCTGCTTCTTTCTAAAATCAACTACATTTACGCATAGCAGAGCCCTTCAGATTCACAAGCTATTACAATGAGCAGAACATGTCTCACCCAACCTCCTGCTCCCTCCATCCCTCTGCCTGTGTATTCTAGAAGTAGCAGGAGGTGTAGTGGGAGGCGAAACCAGCTCTCCTCATTGTAACAGCCAGAGAAGCTAGAGCACGGGAAACTCCCACCAGAGCCCTTCTGTCTCATTAGCATAATTATACAAATTGATTTTAGAAGGAAGGAGGCCATAGATAATACCTATAAGAAGGTTACCAGTGTCACGGTGCCTGGATCTATGAGTAAGTGCCCTGATTTATTATTATGGATTTAGATGGTGGATTTCTTAAATCCATTATAAATTTTTTTTTTAAAAAGCTAATTCCTTTTTTTTTTTTTTCATATAACACATAATTGATACACAAAAGGGAGAAAGATTCACAGAAGCATCAAAAAAATGTAAACAAAATATTAACATGTAAAACTGGAGGAATAAATAAAGGAATAACAGAATGTTTAGAAGACAAAATGATACAGTTTTCTGATTGGTTGCAATGTGGTAAAGCTTTGCCTGACTCTTGGTGATAGTTTTTTTTCCTCCAGTACCTTGGACACTTTTATAGTACTATGGGTCCTGTACACTTTTTGTAACCCGGACCAGAAAAATTCCTATGCAGTTTTTAATAATTAAGGGCCATGCATCAGCGAGTTAATAGAGCGCACCGCGCCCGGGAGACAATCACAAGCGACACTTGTAATGGCGCTAAGACAGCCATATATTAAAGCCTGCAGACGGTAATATAACTTTATATTATGATCCAGCTCCCGCTCTCACTGACAGGAGCCGAGCACCATCGCACCTAATGGATGTTTAATAGGGAAGGTTATTTGCATGAGGTCATTGAGGCTAATGGGGGAGCCGTCTCCGACAAGGTATGAAATAGACTGGGTTGCCAGAACGAGCCATTTATAGAGTACGAGCGCAAGAAGCGGTCAGGGATCAGCACGCCGAGGAGAAGACGAGCCTTTATTCTTTTCATGGCGGTGTCAGATCCGAGCGCCTTCACTATAACTCCATGGATTATTAAAGTGGAGCTGTTCAGCAGAGGAAATTTTATTCCAGCAATTCTTTATTATGCAGTAAAAACTAAAAGCGACTTTCCTCTTAATATAAACCTCAGGGCTGTAAGTATATGGGAGTAAAGGAGCGGTGGAGGAGGAGGCCCTAGAACGAGAGATCGGGTTAGAATTACGGAGCGCTGGAGAGGTCATAAATATATCAAAGTGAGATAATATTGTGCCATATACTGGCAAGTGCAAAGGCAATCTAAGTCACTGGCTGAAATATTTCATGTTACTGCGGAAATAACCTACCGAGACCACAACACCATAGTATTTGGGAGACAAATTAATTTCAGGGTGCAGAAGTAAAGCTACTTAAACTACCACAATGAATTCATTTTGAGGCTCTTAACATACAATACTCAATGAAGCACAACATAGACTGTATGTCTCCCATAATGCGAACTTTACCCTGCTCCTCCTTAAAGGGGTTCTCCAGCTATAGAAAGTTAGACCTCACAGGATAGGGTCTACCTTGCTAATTGGAGAGTATCTCAGTGTCACAATTGAGATAACCAGAACAGACAGTAGTGCACGCACTGGCTGCTCCGTTCATCTCTACGCAGAGAGCAGCTAGTGGTGATTACGCCGGCTGCTCCATTTATTTCTCTGGCACAGAGAAGGGTGCTTGGCCATCTCCGTCAACGCCATAGAGATTGGAGAACGGAGCAGCCAGTGCATGCGCTACTGCCTGCTCTGGTCATCTCATGTGCAACACTGTGATACCCACCAATACCTACCTGTGGATTGGCCTAACTTGCTAGGACTCAAAAACCCTTTTAAAGGTCTAAACTCCAATGCAGCAATGTATTTTTGTAAAAACTTAATTCTATACCCTCTGTCGACTCCCCAAATCACTGCTGTAACTCAATTGGTTGTATTGTGTAGTTAAGTGCCATCTAATGGCTGGTAAATTCTTGACTGAAGGTCAATTCTATAATTTAGATAAAAAAATGATCAACATCTGCTGGATTTGGTTGTCCATATTTTTATGAGACATCTCTGCCATCGCCTTAAATGGAAACTTGTCAGTTAAACTAATTCACACTAACTAAACATATAATCGAAAACTGCCATTATACAGCAGTACAACTATCCATATATTGTTCCTCTCCATGCCTATAAAGTTCCATAGTCTTTTGATCAAGTTGACTCAGGCCAGTGAACTCGGCTTTTCACCATTCACCCCTCCCTCAAGAACGAGAGAGATATGTGCTGTGTGTGAGTCAATGAAGAGAAATCAGTTCCCTCATTTCCCCTCCCTCATGGATTATTTTCAGCGAGTCACACACAGCCAGTGTCTCTCATGAAGAGAAACCACAACCTCTTCTCAGTCAGTAAACTAGAGGCGAGGGTGAGCTACAAGAACCTGAATATGCTGGACTCCGCTCAGAGGAAAGACTATGATTGGACTCGCATGTCATTTGCATAGAGGGTGAGTCAACTTTATGAACAGGCTGTGAACAATCCCTAAACAATATAGGGATAGTTGTACTGCTACATGATGGCTTTCAAATTTATGTTTAGTTATTTAGGATTTGTTCAATTGATAGGTTCCCTTTAAAAGCGGATTTTCACTTTATATAGTTTGTGTAAGGAAAAGTAGTACAGTTTTCCAATATATACTTTCTGTATCAATCCCTCGTGGTTTTCTAGATCTCTGCTTGCTGTCATTCTATAGGAAGCTTCTATATTTGCTTCCAGTGGATAGAAATCAATCCATGGTGATGTGATGTCACACAGGTGCACGGTTTGTTAGTATCACAGAGAATAATCAGAGCCATGTGATACTAACGAGCCGTGCACCTGTGTGACATCACATGACCAATGACAGATTTCTATCCACTGGAAGTAAACAGAAGCTTCCTATAGAATGACAGCAAGCATGAGGAATTGATACAGAAAGTATATTGGAAAATTGTAGAACGTTTTCTTACTCAAACAATATCAATTATTAGCTGAAAGTGGACAATATAAAATCTTATAAAATTACTAACCGAAAACCTTATTGCACAACTTTCTCCACATGCGCTACTGTAATAAGTAATGTCCCTTCAAGGGCATCAATAACATCCATTTAACTAATTGGCCTCCAGACTTTAATTACCGCAGTAATGAGGTGGATTCTTTGACTCTAGCAATAAAAGAAGTGGAAATTTCCGAGTACTCTTAAAGTTTTAGCGAGTTGGGTATTTCTGTGCTGCAGAACATTCCTGTACACCGGGGAGACGTGTCAGCAGCGTATTGTTTTCGCGTCCATCAAACCATTAGTTTAAATCATTTGTGGCGCGGCTCTGGTATAATCAGTGGCGGCTGATTTACTGGTCCGGTGGTAATTGTCTGATACAAAAGGTCCAGTACAAATGACTCTTGTGCGGAGTAACATGGTCACATCTCATGTATATAGCGCATTCATCATCCCGCGGCCGGCTCCGCCGCTTCCATCACTGTCTTGCGATACAGACACAGCGCTTTATAGAGCCCACAACAAACCTGCCGAGTATTGATTAATTAATCTCCCCCGCCATCACCAAGTATGTAAACTCTGCCCCCGGAGACACAACTTCACAAAATCACAATCTTGTCCTGGTTTTAAATTCCTTTGCAGTTTTCTAAGGGAAATGCATGTGGATACCCTATGAATATTGTATTTTAGAGAGGACCTGTCAGCACATCATTCTGCCATCTAAAAAAAAAAAAAAACCTGTACTCTCCATAAAATTTTAGAATATTTTTTTTTATACAACTCTGTATTGTACCACTTTTATTCCTCCTAGGAATACAGGTATAAACTTACAACTGGATGTCAAAACTCACCCTGCAGCTTTATCAAATAGATATATTGTTATCCCCTATCCCATTGTTAAGGGAATTACAAAAACAACCCCTTTAAGTGTTAAAGAGCGCTTTATAGAGACCACAACAAACTTGCCAAACATTGATTAATTAATACCAGGTGCCCTCTTCTTACTAGCTGCATGATTGCTTAGATTAAAATATACATTATATTGAAATAGCTCCCTCTAGTGGTGAACACAGGAAGACAAAATTTGATCTACTCTATGCAAGGGATATGGAGTTTTGTATACAATTTCTCACTGCTATAAAGAATTCTGTACTGAATGTTGGAACTATTCTTATCCACTCTCTCAACAAGCCAAATTTTAGGATACTCTATTGCAGGCATCAGCTACTTTAACCTTTAGTTTTAGACGCCATGCGCACAGGTCAGCTGTTCTAGATCAGGGAATAGCCAATATAATGAATGAAGAACCAAGAAAAATTCAATAATTTTGGAATAAAAAGCTATAGGAAACAAAACTAAGAACAGCCTTAAACCCACCTGAGCCAGTACGGTACACCGCCGTCTGTGATCCTTGGCGCAGTTCAATTGTTCCGTGATTGGGGTTTCGGTAGACAGGACTGTAGTATGTTCTCCCCTCGTATATAGGGGTAATCTGCAGGTCGGGGGATACAGTAGAACGTAGCTCCTGGCCTAATTGGCTATGCTGACTTGCATAAGAGCTTCTTAAACCTGTGAAGTGATTAGGGGCAGAAATTAGAAAAAATTGGCAAAATTTATGTTTCTTCTTGATCTTCCAAAACTTTAAGCCATGTCACCTCTCCTGACAGGTCTATTGTGGTAATAAAAAGAGGGAATTCCTTGTAAATATATAACATTTCTGGAGCATCTTAGAACTACATGTTGTGCTGCTCTTTGTTATCAGTCCTATAAATAAATTGACAATTGGGTGTGTCCCTGCACATAGTCCCAACATCCAATCAGTGCAGACAGACAATCTTAGATTTTGAAGGACAACACCCCATTATCAAGGGAAATAGCAACACCCACATGGCAATTTATTTATACGTTTCTACCGGGAATACCTGGGAATGGCCATTCAGAGACGATATAAAGAGCAAAGACACGGAAACCTATAACAGATGAAGGATTACAGAAAAGGATGCCCCGAATGACAAATATTATCCAGAATATATCACATGGCTTTATTCAGCACAGAAAATACACTTTATAACAACTCAGGATTCTGACACTTCAGCCTAAAGGGACCTGTAAATACTGTATTGATCCTGATGAGTACATACAGTGTCTTCACCACGGGGCTATAAACATTCAGAAATCCCTAACGTGTTGCTATATCTGACCAAATATTTTGTCTCTGTCCCAGAGATTCTGTAGTGATAAATGGGGTAAGGTCACAATCATTCTACTAGTCTGTGCTTGTTCTTCCCATTACAGGCGTCCCTGACCTAAGGTCACCCAACTTACAGATGACCCCTAGTTACAATCAGACCTCTCTGTCCACTGTGACCTTAAGTGAAGCTCGCTGGATGCAGAAAAATTATCTCCAGGCTGAAATGATCAAGGCTAAGGTATCTGCAGTGAAGCTTCATTGTCAAAGGAACCTTTCCACAAGCAATCTAGATTCCAACTGCCTGGTCTTCTCTTAATCTTTATTTTACTAAAACCAAGACCCTAACCCAACTTTATAAAAATTTACTAAAGTAATAAGTAAATTACCTGCAGTGGCTGCTGGGGTGTGGAGTAACCTGGCCGGCCAAGGCTACTCTGCAACCCAGTAGCCTTTGCAGTCCCACCTCCTAGCACAGGGATGGCAAACCTTGTAGACACCAAGTGCCTAAACTACAGCCAAAACCCACATTTTTTTTGCAAAGTACCAATGCGACAATTTAAGCAGTAACTATTACTCCCTGCTCTTTCACAGGTTTAAATTGTATAGGCCCCTGAGGACACCTATACAGTAGAAAGAAGAAGAAGTTTGGATTATCATTCTAGGGTCCTGGGTTGCAAGAGACCTTGAGTCCTGTCTGGCGAACCCCGCCCTGGGGTGATGGCAAGGGTGCCCAAAGAGAGAACTATGAGTGCCACCTCTGGCACCCGTGCCATATGTTCGCCACCACCTCTGGCACCCGTGCCATATGTTCACCACCACTGTCCTAGTATGTTGTCGTCATTCTTGCAGCTGCATGAAAGGACCAGCCGTGCCTCCCGGATTCTATGCTACTACTGCACATGCCCCTGCCGGATAGAGTGGGGAATGTGCAGATGCATAAAGCAGAGTGCACCTATGTGCTCAATCCGGCACGTGAGCATATGCAGTAGCTCCATAGAAGTCGGCAGTGTGGCTAGTCCTTGTGCACAACCGCAAGAATAAAGACAGCGTGCTAGGAGGTGGGACTGCAAAGGCTACTTGGGCGTGGAGTAGCCTTTCCCGGGCAGGTTGCTCCAATCTCCAGTAGTTTCTTGGGCATGCGGCTAGGTTTAGTAAAATAAAGATTAGGGCAGAGCAAGGTAGGAGGAATATACCATCAAATTTACATCTATTGGTAGATTCCTTGTGGGAGGTTTCCTTTAATTCTTGTTCCCTTATCAACCCAACATTTCTTTTAAAAATCTAATTGTCTCAGGGTCCAAAAATTATTTGGTTACAGTTTGAGCCAAGGAAATAATGATATTTGGATATGTACAATGGCATGTGACATGGAAAGTCCAATTAATTAATTTATTTCATTTATGGGACTATATGACTGACTCCTAATTCATTACAAATTATTTTATAGTACACTTCCAATGGCTATTAGATATTACAGAACTACACTCAGGTGATAAATACAGTGCTGCATCGTTCCTGCCATTTCCTACAGACTCATAGACATAGGATGGAGCAGCAGGATGGATGTTTGACCTGTTGTTCCATCAATTTAGGAGAATGAGACCCCTATTTTCAAGACCACAAATCATAGATCAATTGAACTTTATCTAATCCCTCTAGGTAAAGAAGTTGTAGTCCTGGAAATAATGAAATAGCCTCCACTGAGTCCTGATCTACCCATCATCCAGTCTGCCCATGACTAAACAGAAAGACGTGAGCAAGTGTCCACCCACAGATCTATGATTGGTTCTCCAAGATGTTTGGAACCAACTTTCTGTCGAGTTCCTTCACCAAATGTGTGGAAGAAGAATTGAAACCAGATGTTGGGTACACCAAATATAGACTGGATTTAGTTGGATTCTTAGTTTTTGATCAAACGGCAAAATCCATCAGTACTCCTTATTTATGAAATAATTCTTACTTTCTGGAATGTTTTCCACACCTGCACTGTACATGTCAAATGTAATTTACACAAGTAATGTGAACAGAACCCGACATGTACAGGCCACGTGACAGGAAACCACTGACAGCTGGGGAGAATGCGGCATCGGAATATGCATGAGGGTTAATATGCCGTGGCATGTCGCCAAATACTTTATACTTAATTACAGAAGAGCCGATTTAAGAAATCTTAAACAACAGATGACTCAGAAGTCGCGTGGAAGAAGAAAAACTTGTCAGCAAAACACACATGTCTATGTCATGTCTCCCAAATCATTCCCTCCAACTCAGAATTGTTCAGTATTAGCGAGTAATAAGATCTCCGACTGCGAATATGCGGTGACAAAACATAATTATAAGCGCTTCTTCTTCTCCAAACATGACATTAGGATTATGAATGTTTTTCGATATGCGAGAGCGGTGCGCGCATTTAAACACCGATCCCTGACTACGACACATGCGCCGAATCATTGCCTCAGCTGAGAATACAATTCATCTAAAAGCAATTACGTGGAAAAATAGCAAATGGAGATTGGGCAATTTGTTATTGATAATTGCCATTCCCACCTGGCAAGATTTTTCTGATCTGAATTTCGAGATAATCGTTTCATCTCAAAGGCGCGCTATGATTTGGAAATACTGTACATTTCTGCCCCAGGCACAAAAGAGGAAGGTCTCGCTGAATACAGAATGACATGATAAAGGGAAGCTCAGACTGCTAATCACCAACATCCTCGATGTTAAGAAAGTCGTTACACGGCGAGAAATAACGAAAATGGAAGCAAATCGTCTGCGTGCGTCTGTTCACATCATCCGCTGCACACACCTGTCATAACCAACCGTAATCACTACAGAAACTGGACGATGTCTACAAAGGAACTAAGGAAGGATTGTGTCCAGATTGAGAAACAAAAGCTTCTCTAAAGCTTTACCTAAATCTTAAAATACCCCAATAAGCTCCACCCCCAGTTTTCCGGATATATGTCCGTTACTTCAGTGACAGCTGAGAAGTAAAGGAGGCTGATAAAGTGTCTAGTGACTTGATTCTTTAGAGAGCTGAATCACAAAGGGGAATATTCTCATAGCCTTCTTATCTCTTAAATGGAGAGAGCTTGCTCACCGCAGGAGAAAGAAGCAGAAAAAAAAGGCACAGAGAAGCTGCTTTACTTCTTACTATCTTACAAATATACATTATCACCTGCACAGTTCAGTTCTGTAAATCTTTAAGATTTAGGTCCATTTAGAATTAAATTTTATGGCCCTATCTAATTACTACTACTTCTAATTACTTTATGTTGGTTACAAGGTCATACATAGTTTTTCCATCTTGGTATTAAATTACTGATCTAAGGAAGTGAATAGGGCTAAGCTTCAAAACTACATAGAAAGAGAATTTACACAAACTGCTTAAAAAACAGCGGAAAAAGAAGGACACAGGCTCATATTTACTTAATAAAGTATATTATGAAGTTTACTGTTATCATCTGCACTATTCGTATACAAAACTGCTCCACCCTGGCCACAGGTTGTATGTGGTACTGCAGCTAAGCCCCATTCACTTCTGTACAGTAATGTTTCATTACAACATATATTCCATGGCGAGTGTTAAACCAGAAAGCAGGCATGTTTTTTTGAGACTTGGACAATCCCTTTAAATTAAGTATTCTAGGAATTACAGGTTAGCCACTAGGCCAGTCATACATATCCTGCTTTAAACTCTATTGGAATAAGAGAGCCAAGGGTTGCTCAGCCTCTCTTCCTTAGGCTCCAAGAGGTGAATGTAGCTGAAGAATAAGATTAATTATCAATAATTACTTGAATATCACTTTAAAGGTGGCTTCCCTAAGCACAAAGGAAGTAAACTGGTATAAAGGCATTTTTATGGGTATCACTGGCAGCTGCACAGTGGTCCAAAAGGCAACAGGGCTCAATGACACCCTAAAAGTGGTCTATTTTTAGACCAGGGATTCATACGCTTCTCGTTCTACTAAGATAAAGCTGTGACAATATGCCCGCTTGACCTTTGGCCATCACATTTTTGTCTTCTTCAGGAACGAAAAAGCAAAGCCATACATGATGGGTTCATTGAACTACCACACTAAATGCAATTACATCACAACATATTTACCAACCTGTAAGGCTATCCGGCCGAGGTGGAACCATTCTTTCATAAATATCGAAAGGCTGATGACTATACTGGTCAATCTCATGCAAGTTCCTCGGTAACGTTCCCACGTGCTGTGGAACTGCAGTCATTCCCGCTCGCTTTGGAGAGGAGGAGGATCCAATTGGAGCTTGGGTCGATGTGCCAACTCTATTTTGTGTATCAGATAAAGTTAGCGGGGAACCAACTCTAACTGAAGTACCCAGTGTTTGGTAAGTTGAGGTCATGCCATTTGGGTTGGAGTTTTGCCTAGAACTGAGTGAACTAATCCTTCGAACTCCCGTTGGGGAGTTGGACCTTCGTATTGTGTATGGAGAAGCTGCTCTCTGAGAAGGCAATGTCGTAGAAGAATAGGTGGTGGAAGCTGGAAGCGGTCGTGAATCCGTGATGGATGGAGAACCATAGCCACTACCGAGTGAAGTTCTCAAGGACCCTCTAGACGGAGAAACACCAGATCCAATGACGTAAGAAGGGGATTGTGATCTGGAGGGAACTGAGCTAACCCGTCGAACTGCCCGATTGGCCGCCATAGCATTGGATGGCTACAAATAAACGAAAAAGGATCAGAGTTAATAGTAGAATTGTATATAAAACCATAAAATCTGACAAATGCTGCATTACGTAATTTACTAGTTGGCTTTCATAGTGATTGAGAACTTTGTTTCAGCTTTTCATGGCACTATTCATTTCATGATTCGTCAGTCTGAATGTTCGTATCTAGTCGTAAAGTATAGCACAGTGGTTAATGTGAAACAAGTCTCCCTGGATTAACATATGGCCTGCAAAATGCTCAGTGATATATTAGGAGTAAGATTTTGCTGTTCAAGAGTCTACAAATTAGAAAAACTGTAGACTGAGACTGCATTATCTTTTAATGGGTAATTTACCAAAATAATAGATTTAGGATAAAGTGGCCATAAAAACAAGTAGATAAAAAAATCTCCCTGTAGACAACAGTATTTATTGTCCAAATCTCTGGTGAAGCAATATTGGCCTAATATCAGAGAAATTCATCAAAAGGACATTCTAATCTCAGGCATTATAGTATGCAGATACATCATACTTTAATGGTCTGGCACATGTGGATCTCTCCTATGTCTCCTATGTGCCATTTGGGCTCTACTGTCCTACCGGGTGCCATTTGGGCTCTACTGTCCTACCGGGTGCCATTTGGGCTCTACTGTCCTACCGGGTGCCATTTGGGCTCTACTGTCCTAGCAGGTTCCATTGGGGTCCACTGCTCTAACTAGTGCCATTGGGGTCTACTTGTCCTAACTAGTACCATTGAGGTCTATTGCTACAATAGACATGGCTGGGATTATGGAAAAAGCAAAGATAGCTATAGATGCTGTATGGAAAACCCCACAGGGCCCATGGCCGGTGTGTCTGAGTTAGTCCGGTACTGCGTTAGTCAGGTACTTACAGTCTTCAGTGCCTGAACTGAGCTTGTAGTCTTGGGGGGTCATGGGCACATGACATTTACATCAAAGATTGGCCTGCTAGGAGTACATGATGCCATTTGTAAAGGATGTGACATCACATGGCCTAAGGAAGCCAAGAAGGTCCCACAACTTCAAGCCGGTTGCAGCCATTGTAGACCACTAGTACAAGAACAATGTTTGAACCAAAGCAGGACAAGAAGTTTTTTTCTTTTTAATTTGTCACCCCTGCCCCTGAATTTGTGGATAACCCCTTCAAACTAAATATGAAATTATAGTATATCTAAACACTTTCTTTCCTATTATATTCAAAAACCGAAGAATCCCTTTAAGCTGAGTTTCGAGCAGGTACGCTGTGGATGAGGAGGTGATGTATTCAATGTAAACAATGATAAAGTCAGAAAATCCTCCTGATGAGCAGTTTCCCAGCGCTGAACACAACTGAAATAGCAGAATGGAAATATTTCTAGACGTGTACAATAACAAGTCGAAAATATAATAAGGCACCGCCACCTCAGCCAAAGCAATTCCAGCAAGATGATAAATCATATCTTTAGAACAATGTAATGAGCAAAAGCATAAAAAGCATAATAATATTACACTACTACGGATTTTTCACATTACAGAAACATCTGACCAAGGAAATCTAGTAACATACAAAAAGAAATGTGGGTGAACACAATATAATAGCAGTATACATCTAGAACAAGGTACCTGGACTAAGGCTTGGCCTTCAGCCCTTGAGGACCTCACCAGGTGGTTACTGGAAGATCCTGAGAATGAGTGTTGCTGCCGAAGTTCAGGTTTACCCACATTGTGGTTGTGAAAAGTCCCGGCTTCCTGGTAACCGCTGTCAGAATACGAGTTCATTTGTGTTGAGCTTCTTGAGTTGCCTAAGGATCCTAAATAAAACCAAAGTAGTAAAATGTGAGCGTTGAGGTTAACCCAATGCGGACAGTAACTGCTCAGGGACTCTGGTGGTGAGAAATAAGAAATAACCAGAACAGACCCTCACTTTCATGGAGTGACGTCTGCTCCGGGGAGTACATGGTCACAGGTTCTGGGTCAGATCTGATGAGGAAGTGGTTGGGATGAGTAGAGTCAGATAGTCTCTGCTTAGGGTGACCTCCGGATGATGCATCTGAAAGCAAAAATAAACCATCAACTTGTGACATGTAAACAGCGCGGTAATCACCACCGAGAAGGGAAATACCCTCTTACCAGCAATACACTTGTCTTATGACTTCACTGTAACAATGACCTTAAGAAAGAACTTTTGTTCCCAAACTGAAAGTAAACATTTACTAAACTATGTAAGTGGTGCCAGCGTTTAAAGATCTAAAAATTGCACCAACATATCAGTTAATAAATGTATTGGATTTGTGACTGCATACCAAATTTTTTTTTGTTTAACTACTATAAAATTTTGGCAAGTCCTGAGAAAGACTTTGGAATGCTCCAACTACTGTACTGTAAACCCAAATGCATGTGGTCTAAAGTTCATATCAATTACAAAAATTTTATCTTGGATGTTCACTGCCGTGTTACTAAAGATGTTTGATGGTCCCAAAATTGAAGTCAAAAGTTGAAAATTATTGGGTACCATAGATCCTATTCCTCCTGGAGGTGCTTGTTCAACTCTAAACTATCTGGAATGTTTATCAAGTATTTGGTAGAAGACTTCTACACTCATCCAGAGACAACATCAGGAATGTTATGATAATCTTTTAGTTTTACTTTTATACAAGCCAATGGGACAAAACGTAAATGTTTGTCAGGTGGTGGTCCAACCTCTGGGACCACCACTGTTGAGAAGATCCAGTGCCTTCAAGGCAAGTATACTCTTTCCCTCTCCATAGATACACAAGCATGTTCTCAATCTTCACTTCATTTCGGAATAAGAGGAGCGCCATTTGCTCATTGTGCTCTCCGAACAAGAAGAGTGAGCTAACAATGAAGAGTAAACTGAACAAAATTATTATGTCAATGACCGTTCAAATCCCATTTTTAGAATTTTTTCTAAAAAAAATGGATGGTGGTGATAATCTGAAGTTTAATTCCTCAGTTTCAAAGACTCCTTTATTAAGGGGTTAGGATAAGGTTAATGCAGTATTCCAGATGGCATAACGCCAAAGACGACATCCTCTTTAACCAGCCCTCTTCTCCAATAATAGAATAAATTGTTGTTTAAATAACTAGAGAGCCAAAAGCGCTCCTTCCGCTGACCTAAAGTCTACCATCTTCAGTGCTAAAACCACTCAGATGCCTCTTATCGTAAAAACAAACAGCCGCAGAGAGTCCTCCCAGTCTAGCTGAATACAAAGAGGCACTTGTCATGGGGACATGTTTTAGTGCTATAGTTCCCAGGCTAAATTAACGTAAAATGAAAGTAATTCTCCAGCAAACATACAAAGTAAAGCATCATAATAGGTTCATAAGTTAAAAAAAAAAAACATCAATTAAACCCCTTTACACTTTCAACTTCTATGGTGGCCCCACCCAGATCTGAAGACATAGGTAAACACCTAATATCACATGACAGATACAAGCAGATCTATTGCGTTTTAAACAAAATAATGCTCAAAGCTCCCTTCAAAAATCGTAATTTAACGTGGACGCTCATCTTTGAGCTAGAGAGCAGGTACAGAGAGAAGCCTTTGCTCTGGAGGGCTCAACATTACTAGACCTTTCATACATACAGGTGGTCCCCAGGTAACGTACGAGACTGATTCTGTAGGTTTGTTCTCAAGTTGAATTTGTATGCAAGTTAGAACTGTACATTTTATAATTGTAACCCCAGCCAATTTTTTTTTTTATTTCTGTGACAATTGGATTTTAAAAATGTTGGGTTGTCATAAAAACCAGGATTAACCATAAAGCTTCTTTACAGCCACTTTTGATAACGGTTACAGCTGATCATTGTAGCCCAGAGGTCCGTTTGTAACTAGGGGTCATCAGTAAGTCGGGTGTTCTTAAAGGGAACCGGTCAACAGGAGACACATTTTGGCATTCCCCTAGTCCACACAGAGCATAGTATATGCACTGCTAAAGAGTTTTTGTATAAAAAAATTGATTTTACAGAAAAAAAAAAAAAAAATGTTATATAGAACCTTTCAATGCCATGTGCTCTGTGACTAGATACTAGGCCCCTGTGAGTGAGAAGTCCCACCCCCCACCCTTGGGAAACCGCTCCTTCAAGTGTCCTTTTCAAATATATGATGGGAGTTATTCATATATTTGAAAAGGATACATGGAGGAGCGGTTTGCCAAGGGGGAGGGCTGCTCCTGTATAGCCAATCCCAGGGGACAAGTGCCTAATCACAGAGCACATGGTATTGAAAGGTACTATATAACATTTTATATTTTTATACAAAAAACGCTTTAGCAGTGTATCTACTATGTTCCGTGAGGACTGGGGGAGTGCTAATAATGGGTCTCCTGGTGACGGGTTCCCTTTAAGTAGGGGACACAGTAGACAGACCAGTAATTAGTGGATGTATAAAAGTAAAACTGACAAGGCCAAAACAAATCTTTTGAATTGGGCTTGGCACCATCTCTGTCAGCTCCATTGAGATATATGGAGCAGGATGGTCATACGCGGCTGTCTGCTCCATTGCTCTCCGGGAGTGACGAGTGGTCCGACTGAGGTAACTAGGATCCCATCTGACACCTCTTTTTTGTGATCTCTGGGGGTCTCATCACTGATCAGCAAATTAGGCCCTATCCTGTGCATAGGGCCTAACTTTGATTTGTGGGAAAACCCCTTTAAAGGGGCTGTCCACTTTCAGAAAATAATTGATATGGTTTGTGTAAGGAACTTATACAATTTTCCAATACATTTTTTTCATCAATCCCTGGTGGTTTTCTAGATATCTGCTTGCTGTCCTGCTACAGAAATCTTCTCTGTTTACTTCCAGTAGACAGAAATTAGTCCATGGTCATGTGATGTCACACAGATGCACGAGCTGTTAGTATCACAACGCATCTGTGTGACATCACATGACCATGGACAGATTTCCATCTACTGGAAGTTAACATAGAAGCTTTCCATAGCAGGACAGCAAGCAGAGATCCTGCACATTGGGCATGCCCCGAGGGATCCACAAGCAAACTCAAACCACCGGAACCTCCATCCCCTTGAATCTTCAGAACACTGCCACAGACATAGGCAGGGTTAAAAGCTTGGGGAGGTGCACGAAACTGGTGATTACTTCTAACAATTTTCATCGTGGTACCCATTTTCTGGTGTGAACATGTACGTGTTGTGACTGCAAGGACTCGAAAGAAGCGAAATCTACACAAGGGTCATACTGAGATGGTTTATCATAGACCTGACAAGGATCGGGATGACTTAGGTGAACTGGTGAGATGGTGTTGGATTATCTCTAACGGGGTCTTACTATACGATGGGTACAATAAGCACGGACCCCGTGAAATTATATTGGTTACTGGTAGGAAGCGGCATTTTCCCATTTACAAACACACTACCTGCTGTGCCGCCCGTAAGTAGTAGAAGGAACGGCAAGCTGAATTATTCATCATTTTTAATCAAGTGCGAGACAGTCGACACTTCAAAACATGTGTGAAGAGAATCTACTATAGACATCAGTCAATCGGGGAATGTCACGAGAACGATCATGGATGTCAAGCAACCAGCTGCGACGCCAGCACAAATAAATAAGGCGATCGCCGCCGCCCGCATCTCATCAGGATCATTTTGTTAAATGAACTTGTTCCACGGGACGCCAAGAACCCATTCAGATGATTTAATTTTAGGCCTGCTGCTGGAGGCCTTCAAGAGCTATGCAAATAATTTCGGCTTGGTGAATGCATTATGGCGGCGGATGCAGTTGTGATGACTGTACAATCACCTTATGGAGAGATCGGAATGGCACTAATCCCGCACTCCAGGCTGTTTGAGCCTTGTTGACATGCTATAAAAATCAGAAAGCACTTCACGGCGTAGGGAGAAAAAAAAAAAAATTCAAAAGCGACTCCTGCAAAGTGACGGATGCTGATAATTGCGATCGGCGTGAAGAGACGAGCCGAGAGGCACGTGCTGTCATACTCTCTTTTAGCTCCGACAGCTGGAAGAACGCCGGTAATGGCTGCTAGGTTATGATAACAAAGAAGGAACTGACCTGAACGAGGTCATAAACGTTCATTTTTCATCAATAAGATATGCAAGGTCAGGATTAGAAAAAAAAAAGGCTAAAATTCTCATAAAACAGCAACAATATATATATAGTAGTTGTGAGCTATTGCTGATCTGCATTAAAGGGTTGTACTTAGCTTCTATTTAATCTATTTATATAAATTTAATGTTAGGGGATAACAACATTTCAGGAGGGTCCACCTTCTAGGACCTCCACACTAGTCATGAGAACGGGACCTCCAGAAATCCAGAGAACTTCCGATACTCCAATACTATGGAATGTTCAATCCTTTAAATTTGTGATGGGCCAAAAATATGTGTAAAGCTGGTGTTACTGGAAATCCGGCACAGCAGAAAAGGGTATAGAGGAGGGTTCAGAGGAAGTCATTGCTACGGTCCTGCTGGTCTTTGGTGTCTGCGACCTGCTTTAAGGAATTCCAGCATCAAAATCAAGTATGGATAAACCAGAAACACTCAGAGTACATTCACACACGGTATGCCCGCACGGGACATGTGAAAAAAGCGGCGCGCGGCCGCACACTCGTAAAAAATAGGGCATGCTCTATCTTTTTGCGGTGTACAGCACGGTATACGGACCGGACCGCCGCCATTGCCGTCCATGGGGACGTATATGCGGCCACAAATTTGACGGCTCTGTGAATGAGACCTTACCCATAGATCCTGGCACTGTTACTGTGGTAATCTTCTTTTATTTGTTATCCATGCCCTTCTTTCTGCCAAAATTAATTTAAAAAAATCATGCTAATGAGACCAAAGAGCTCCTGTGGCTAACAAAGCACCTCTGTATTGTAGCTTTACAGGATGTTAAACTGTGGAGCACTTCCCCCCTCCTGTGTGCTGGAACTGCAGTGAGAGCACATCAGACAGAGGGAGGGGCAGTAATGAGGGAGTAGAGGGAGAAACGGTGAAAGCCTGTGAAGATGCAGCACGCAGCGGCTCTGGTAACACCTCCAGGCTCATTAACATAGTTTCAAAAGTTGATTATAGAAGGAAGGAGGCCATGGGAAAAAAATATAAGAAGATCACAGTCACGGTGCCTGGATATATGAGTAAGTGTCCCTGGTTTATCATGATGGATGTTGATGGTAGATAACTTTAAAGTTCCTCACTCGTGACTTCTTGGCCAAAACGGGTCCTGTAACCCCTTGGCAGGGTGCAGGCTCCAAAGAAAAGAAGCAGAGAATCAGAACAAGGCAAAAAAAAAGCCCTTTTTAGCTGCCCCTGGAAACCCTCTTTAAGCCAATACCAGTCTAAAAATCAGTGCAAGTATAATGCAATCCACACTGCAGTGTGTACAAGAAAACAAGAAATAAAATAATGAGACAAAAAACGTCAGTTCTTATAAATGACCGTAGGTCTAAGTTTCACATAGTACGTTAAATTTTTTTTAAAAAGCTGTGAAAGTAATAAATCACACACTGAAAAATTCAAAGTGTTAAAAGCTTTAAATTTAAAAAAAAAATATATATTTTTTTGAATTTTGACATAAAAGTAAAAAACAAATACAGTGACTCAGCCGCAGAGGGGGGATGAAGCTGGCACATCAGTCAAACCCAATATAAACTGCTGGCGTGAGAGGCTTCTGCGTGGCACATGCTAAATCACAGAACTATAGCGTATAGCTACACGCCCGCCTCTGCATAGATTAGAAAACTAGTGTGGCCGAATTTTCGGGGAGTGGCCAGATGATGACCTCGGCTTTATAATACCCGCTATTTCAGTAAAGTCAGCCATGGACAGCTATTAAAGGGATATTCCTGGGGTTACCAGGAGAACCGTCTGTAAAACAGACTACATCAAAAACAAGCACTTTCCCTTTAAGTTGGACCCACACATGTAAACATGTTTTTATGACGTTGATAAAAAACAAACCGCACAATTTAGCAACTGGGCAAATCTGGGGCAGAAATCCTGAAATCTCATGTAAACTTTAATGAGAACAATTAAAATTTTCCAGATCATGAAGGTAGTCAGACTGTAAATGTTACACTGACATTTCACTGCGCACAGTTAATTGCTAATTTTTAAGAAACATCTGAATTTTTTTTTTTTTTTGAAGAAAGTAAATTAATTTGTAACATGCTGACAAAATGTGTTCCTTTAATAATTGGGATCAAGCTAAATTAATTGGGCTCCTATGTGTCAGATACTGTACAATATTACATATTAGACAAATGGTGTTTAGGAAAGGTCTCTTGAACCTCTACTATAGGTTTCAAGGCACTGTTGAGGGAGTGATAAGTATTTCTAGAGGAAAAGCCTATCCTTATGAATTGAACATGTTCAGCATGATTTTTATCTTAGAACCAAGTTTTTGTAATGCAAAGATGTTACTTACGCCGTAGTCTACAGCTACCAACAGGGTTGGATCTTAAGCACAAACTGGGGAGCACTGGTCAAAGATCTATTATTTGGTTAAAATCTTCCACTAATTTCGGGACCCTATACCAGCATCAAGTTAGGCGAGTCACAGTCTGGTGGGGCCAATCAAATTGTTCATCTAACGTGATAAGCTTTATTCATGACTTTACTCCAATAGCTTTTCTTAAAGGGTTAAATGTAGTGATTGTCAGGACTGAGGATACCAGGTTTAGGCTCCGGAATAGAGACGCGCGGACCCATTCGGAAGGATCAGAGTCCTTTGTTTGGCAGCTGCGCCTAACCAGGGCATGTTGATGAATGGGTTAGAGAGCAGTTAATCAGGCAGCTTCACGCCCCTAATAGCTTGGCATGGCTGTGATTGGCCAGGTGTGTCCACCAATCACAGACATGACTAGTTGCTAGGTGTGTAAAGCTGCCCAATTCATCAAGCAACACATCCGGGTTAAGTGGAGATGCCGATCCAAAAGTTCGGGTTCGCTCGTCTCTAGTCCCGAACTTTAATCGGCATTAGATCACGTCTATAGTCAAGGTCATGATCATGTCATGTCTTACAAGGAAACGTGAAGGTGAAAGAGGGTGGTTCTAATCAGAATCAATATCCATTTAAATGGACTTTTTACTATTAGAAATTCAGCTTTGAGGACAGTGGGTAACTAGGCATGTGTGGTCCTACAGACAGAAGAAGAGAAATTCATGGCATAGGTTAAAAAGGATGGATGCAGATTCATCAAAAGTGTCTAAAAGTTATACAGTAAATTGCAAAGGGAGATTAGATTGTTTTATACAGCACCACATTTATCAGTGTCTGACTATGGATGATAAACGTGGTGTAGGATATGACTGGATATGAACCCCCTAATAGTTGGCGTCGTTTATGGCAGAAAAATGCTGCAAATTTCTAACACATTTGCATAAATTTTGGTGCAAATGTCTTTTTTTTATGATGACATTCACCTTTTTTTCTCTGACCCCTTTAGTTTTACTTGGAAAAGAGTCTAAACACAATATAATATCCTGGATAACAGTGGAGCAGGGCACCGAAGAAATCTCTACAAATTCTGTTGCAAAGAGATTGAGACGTCTCTTACCCAATATATTTACATTTCAAGCAAACTCCTCAGTAAATTTTTAGCTTTTAATTAGTGAATCATAATGATTAATAACCTAAAAAGCATTTGAGTTTTTCCAAACCATTTGTGTTCCCCAGACTGCAATATTGATGACCATTTATAGTAGATTGGTGGGGGGTCGGCAGTACAGCCATTCAGTTGACTGTCCAGGATTCCAAGAATTAGACTCCAAGATCAAATACTGAAGACCTAACAATTACCAAGTTTCTCCAAAGAACAAAACAGCCTATTGCAGGGGGTCCCAGTAGAGAGGACGCCTTGAAATCACTTGTCAAGGAACCTCAAGTGATGGTCAAAGGTGGAGAACCTTTAAATGACCAAATGAATTTGCAACAAAAACATTCATGATATAAATAAATGGGTAATCTGTCACGTCACGGACACATTTGACCATCTATATTTAGAATATGCGAAGTGAAATTCCCATGAGAAAGTACAGTTAATTCTGAAGAGGAAGTAATGAAATCTGAACATGACAGCAATTGTCAAGTTCTCTGATTTTGTACAATGTTTGCATGGAATAAATTTTCTGGTAATACCATCAAGTTGTTCTGTATATGCATGGGTGCATGTGGTAACCTGTGTCCCGTGAGAGAGCTCAGTACAAGAAACTCGCTCAGTGCCATGAAGGGATTTCCTGGACAAAATCTCGTATCAATGGACTGAACACTGTCACCAGCGCACAAAGCAAGTTTCTTAGACTGATGTTCCACTGATGCCACCATTCTTCTTAAAAAAGACCTCTGTTCCAGTCATGGAGGAGGGGAGATGCTAAAGATACAATCAAGCTGCTATCTTCACTGACGCGGACATGCTAACCCAGCTGAAGAGAAATCCTTAGGGAGGGGTGAGGAGAAAGTTAGCTATCGCTTTACATAGCCAGCGTCACACTTAAAGGACACCTGTCATCAGGTCTCTGCCACTAGTCCTGTCACCTCTACCTGTTGGAGCAGCTCACAAGGATCCCATCCCAGCCTTTATCTAGTCATTTCATACATTAATCATTGTAAAATCATCTTTATTATGTAAATGAGGCTGGTCACATGGTCAGAGGCAGTGATGTCACTCCTGTTACCCCTCCCCTCTCCTCCCCCTGCTCAGGTCTGTGTGTAATGTATAGTAAAGCATGGCTAGTGTGTGTGCTGCATCTGCTGACATGCTGCATCCTCCTAATATACAGGTGAGAGACACAGACATCAGCTACACATGAATCTGACATGTTCTGCTGTAACATGGCTGCCTGGAGCTGCTGTATCTCTCCTATACACACACACATGCACACACAGGCTGCAGGGGGCGTGGCCACCAGCACCAGGAAGCACATCATTATACAGCCTCACATCATTACACAGGCTGTCAGTCATGCACTGGGGGTGTGGCTGTACCTCACACTCATGAATAAGGTGGACAGCTTGAATATGCTAATGCTTCATTGGACATTTCACAGGTCATTTGCATACAGCTTTAGGACCTCATTGCTTAGGTTTACAGCCATGTAGAGGGACAATGAAGGGATAGAGGCAATGCTCTCTAATGGCAGTTTATGAAAATATATTTAGTTTAGGGGGGTTATTTTGCATGACGGGTTCTCTTTAACCCCCACCTTCCTAAGGGAGTAGTCATTTATGTAGCAGAGCTGAGTCACACAAAGTCTCCCTCACCACATCCTCACCCCTCCCTTGAGAATTCTCTTCAGTAGGGTTAGCGGTGTCAGTGAGGAGATGGGGTAAGGCTTCCCTTATCTCCATAAAACCAGCACTAATGATACTGCGTCCAGACACTGATCAGTGGAATTACATCCAGACTGGAGAGAATTTTTTTTTTTTTTAAGAAATAAAGTTCAAAAGGTTCTTCTCACTTTTCTGCCTTAAAATTCAGTGACTAATTAAAGAAGAATTCAGTGAAAGTTGAGAAGATTACGTAATATGGAGGAGTAGCAGGGAACGTTTCCTCACTTTGCACAGTCATTATAAGGATTACAACACGTACATAACACACCCAACATACAAGGCCGATAATTACTTCCCAGACCCTTTGGTGTGCCATAGTTTCTTTATCCTCCAAGCTGAATAATGAAATATAAGGAATGAACTTCTAGACATTACGGGATTAGTTTTTCCTTACCTGCTGATCTCCAAGGAAATGACTTCTCGGTAGAGCTGAAACAGAAGAAGAGAAAAAGAGACTTAATGAACAGTTGAACTACCATGTACAGGCCTCATAGGAGCATTGTAGGAGGTTCTAGAAACACTGGGACTCAAGAACAAAAAACACACATTGAAAAGGTTAGAAGTGGATGGAAATACATATCCGAAAATGTTCCATGTTTGTTTAAAGGGGATATATGACCGTAGGATAGGTTATTGTTAGGCTTAGGAATTGTGTGGGTGATGTACGACAATGCAGCCATCGGGTGTCTCAGACTACGGATTGAGTCGAGCTCATTGGCGGAAGTCGCAACACCACCGATCACACAAAGGTCCACTCATCGGTTGACAACTTTTTGCTATTCATCAATACACATCAGGATTACTGGACTCATGAGTAGTAAGAAGACATTTCTGCAGAGGAGACCCTGGTTAAAACCTCTAGTCACGTTTCAAAGCTCTTTTAAGGGTCGAGCAGTGACATATATTATAGTTACCGGCAGCATTATTAAGTCAGTTTTCTACTTTCTGGAGGAAGACTAATATGAATACATTTTCCCAAGGAGCACTGCCTGAGACTTATGACGGCTAGATCTCTACAAAAGGAAAAGTACACCAATCATCGGAACAAAATCACACTTTATACACTAGGTTGAACCTTGCGCTGCTCAATTCAATAGTAAAGGAGCACCGGCAATGGGCGAGTAAAGCAACAGGCTATCCTGACACTCTCACAGACAGTGAGGTGAATGCCAGAGATGGTGGACCACTGTGCTTGGCAATTACAGACTTTCCGATATGACTGAATGGAGCGTCAGGATACGCGAGCGTCCTGTCACTTCCTTTAATTAGTAAGAACGTGGCCCCCTGTTCTCAGGAATAGTGAAGGTCCATTCTCTTGACCCGTAACGATTAGATTGTTCTCTCCAACCCACAGGTTAAGCATCAAACTTGGGACAACCCCTTCAAAGGGGCTTTCTGGGACTTAAATATAGAGGACCTGCATGATTGTGGGCTTTGACTCCAAATATCACCATCCATTACCTTTGTGAAAGGGCTTTAGTGCTTGGAGGAGCCTTTTGGAACAATGATGTCAGATGTTATAAGAGAATGCATGTGGTACTGATTTAACTGAATAGTACAGGGTATCCTCTAACCCTAGGAACAGCCACTGTAGATTATATGGGAAATGCAGAGGATCCCACTCTATAGTCCGAGGAATGGGATTGCTACCGAATATAGAAATAGGGAATCCTAGAAATGAAGTTTTGGGAAATTTCTTATATTTCAATGTTTTGGTGTTATAGAGCTTATGTGTAAAGCTACAAAGTTCTCTGTACATAGATAGGCTCCTATATATGTGCCATGGAAGCAGATTTCAGCAGCATTTGCCTCTTCACTCATTGTAAAGTGCTGACGCTCTTTATATTGGCAGATTAAAGCCTCCGATTTGCAGAGCCGCTGCACTCCGCACCCAGAAATGCACAAGCAGTAGATGATGAGACTCAAAAACATTGAACTGAGGCTCTCGGAGGAGAGATATTTACCCCCTCCCCATATAAAAGATCTCTGTCTGCAAAGGAATGAAAAGATACTGATCCATCCATAAAAATTCCAGTCACCAAGTTACTTCCTCACAGAGATAACACATTAAAGCGGGATACAATGGATGTCAGTGTCTGCCGCGCTCACCGACTGACACTTGGGTGGTTCTTCAGTCCGTAAATGACACCTTGGCAGCCAGGCTGACTTCATAACCAATACGTGGGTGCAGCAAGCGGGATCATTTTCTTAGGGAAATTGTTTTAATGGAATTTTCACAAGTCGCAAGCTTAAAAGACATCTATAGGGACGTATAGGTTTATAGACGGCAATCAAGTGGCGCAAGGGTTCTTAAAGATCAGCGTTAAAGCTTCCCCAATCTCCACTTTAAACAGATGGAGACGGCTCATCAGCCATCCGAAAATCCTGCTTAGGCTTCTTTTGTCTAAAAATGAATGAAGAAGGGATCAAAGTAGTCTGCATAGAGGAAATTTTATAGACTTAAGATGAGATATGGAAGCTGTAGACTCCAAAGTACACTTACTCCATATGTAACACCGTGGATATCAGCTCTTGCCTACTCTATGTAGGTTATCAGCATCTGATGAAAAAATTCCTAAAACAAAATGTTTGTATTTTCTACATACTTATTTGGTGGCAGAACCCAATTAATCCAATTTTGGTTTGCCCCTACCACATGTACTGAACGTACAGCATTATAGTGATGCCGCTACTTCCCCAACAATGGCTTGGCAGTTTTCTGGCGTACAAGCTCTGAAATAATTACAATTCCGTGCGAATGGTCAAGAATTGCAATTATTTTCCCCGGTACAACACCTCTACTCCAAGTGAGCGAGGAGGGGTGTGAAGGTGGCCGTGCAGGGCAGAGTAATGGGCAGGCGTGGGGTCCCAATGGCTATGACCTGCACCTGTTCTGGCGGAGGCCATGACGCTGTTCAGCACCAGACAGTGCCTGTCGTAGAACTGTTTGGCACAGCCACCCACCAGATACATCTGGAGTCTGGATTCCGAAATATCTATAGTATACAAATATTTATACCCATACTTTGATGATCCTGCGGGTATAGGACTGTAAACTTATAGGAGACCTGGAACATGGAGTTCAGATGAGATGGAAAATGTGGCCAACACACTGCGCTATTCTTCCCAAGCCTATTGTGAACATCTAAGCTGGCCCTTATATGAGGCGTGCATCTAGTCTTTTCAGAATTACCCCCCCTGATTTTTTTTTTAACTAGCCAATGAATCTCAAACCACTCTATTGGACAGAAGCCATGCCAACAGTAATGGAGACATCAATGTCAAAGATCTCAACTAAGCAGTGTCCTTATTGATGTGATCGGGACATTCAGTTGATTTCCCATCAATGGGGTTTATTTACTAAGGGTCCCGTGGCCGCATTTTCGTCGGATTTACCAACATTTTCGGGGATCGCACCGCTGGGACAGGCATTTAGAAGGAGACTGTGTCACTCGTGATCAGATTTTGTTGCATCGGCGGTGGCGGGCTGTCGATCCGACTGATTCGGAGTGAGCGCGGGATTTAACTTTTTTTTTTTTTCGGATGTCCGCACCAACCTCCCACCTGACAGAAGAGAGCCAAATTAGCAAATTAGAAACTCAGATTATGTTAAAAAGTCATTTATGTCAAAGAGTTTTGGTTGGTATTAGTTTATTGTCATACCAGACACAACCAATGCATGAGAGTGGAGCCGTTTTAGAAGGGAGCAGTCATATTTTATTCATTTATAAAGGAATATCAACATTTATCAAAAGATTTTTCAACCAATATGTTGCAGTAATGTAACCTTGCCTTCTGCTCATCTGTATTGGAGCAGCGTAAACCATTGCGATTTCAGGAAATCGGAAAATATCCAGCGGAATCGTAGAATCATATCAGCTCCGGCCTCTTCTATTAAATTACAATGTTAGTGTCGCGGATTCCGCAGCTTTATACGGCCCTTCCCCTATGCGCCGCAATAGCCAATATGTCGATCTGAGCAGGAGAGCATCAAGGAAAGAAGGACATTGATTGTACTCCGGCTTCTGTTTTCTTACTTACAGGGGGGCACTAAACAGAGGTGACCTCATTACTGATAAACGCTTACCTCCTGCATCAATCCAAGTGACAGCATTGCTTAGCGCTGCTCAAGGAGAAGGTACTGGCGAGTACCTCACCTCCCCGGGAACGAGGAAGGAGAGTGGGTGTAGGTTTATTTTAGTAATGATGTATTATTGATCGGCTGTACCGCATCTATACGCATTTCTATAAATAATAATGGCGGAAGTGAACGTTCTGTTCTCTGGAAAACTCTGCGTTATAGGGGAAACATTAACTTCCAAACACACTATGGAAAAATAAAATGTAAATCAATTTCTCAACTTTTTTACATGTTAAACGGCAAAGCAAGCTGCTGAAATGCCTGATAACAATAGCGCCGTTACCATTTCTGCCACAGAGCGCTACAGAACAGTGGCCTCGGTAGGCAAATTACCCAGGAAGAAGCGGAACAGCTGCTCAGTAATGTAAAGAGGAAACTGGGTGCTTGTTTAAAGGAACAACAGAACAAAAAATGAGCTGAACAGCAGATAGGAAACTAGTTACCAAATATATTCCACAGCTTCCAGGAGCCGCCACAGTAGTAGACACTTTACTTCCCCTTAAAGAAAACCACATTTTCACATATACAGCTAAGGGCAGGTTCCTATAAAGTCCTAACAGAGTCCCTTCTTTTAGCTAATAATTATTTCCCTTACACCCACAAGAATCAACTTATCTTATATTCCCTGGTATCAGAGAAGGGTTATCCTGCTCAGCAGTCCCTCCCATCTCTCCCTCCCCATGTGACCATAGTGACCTTATCACAGGTGCTTTATCTGGTGCAATAGCAAACTGTACACCATGCATATAACCAATTACATGAAATCACATGGAATTCTACTTCTCCCCATCCTCCATGGAGGCCGCTGCGATTTCATGTGATCAGCTACATACATCGGGTACATGTTGCAGATGTTGCAGGACCTGAGATGATGCTGTACAGTATTGCCCATCACCAAAAATAAAGCAGCTCCCCTGCCTTTAAGCAGATATGCTTTACAAGTACAAAATCCCTTCCAGCTATAAAATATAATAAAAAGCTTGTTACACAGAAGACACAATGGCTTCTGTACTGAACAGTCAGTTCTGCGAGTGAGCAAGCTCCAACATCGCAAACACTTAGTCGACTTATTACACATTCATATGTTAACATTCCCATTGCAGAAAAACCAAGGCAAAGTGTGTGACAAGGTTACAGTCTTGTAAGAATCAAAACCGAAGCTTCTCCTTGGGAATTCATCTTACAAAAGCAAAGCAAAGTGTAAAACATGTCCAGACTCTCCGTAAGCTTCGGAAAATGGTTTCATGTAATGTCAGGGACGGCTAAGCCCGGGCACGGAAGCAGACAAAATCAGCCGTTCCTCAATTTCCTTTTGGCATCTTCAGAACAGAAGGAGAGAGATTCCTATCTTTCGTTGAATATAGAAACATTGATTTTATTTTCCTTCTCCCCCCTAGCCTTAAGTGAAAGCAGCTTATTCCAGATGATGTGACAATCACACAGCGAGACTGGCAGAGATCAGTCATCTCCACAATCTCAGATTCTTAATAACTGGTGGCATTGAGAGAACTCCAGAAGTCAATTTGCATTTGGTAAGTTTTGTTAATAAGAAAAGCTTCCCAAGGATAAAAGGTTACATAGAAGGGGGGCAGGAAAAGAGTCGCAGCAGCTAGGTCTACACCCACCATTTCTGAGACAACCGGCATATAGAGGCTTGGAAGCGGGGCTGTGGAGTCTGGAGTCCGGGTCTACAAATTTCCGACTCCAACTCCTCCATTTCCAAAACTCTGACTCCAACTCCCCAATCCCGTGTCCTGGTAACAAGAGCAGTTCTGGAATAAGTGGGTATTCCTTCCCAGTGCCTTTTTCCTCTGATCTGTAGCCGTGGAACTTCATGACTGAGCATGTACATAAAGTGTAGCACACAGAAAAGCAAACGAGAAGAGGGTGCACAACTCGTACCGGTAGGCTGCATGTGGCCTGTCAGCACTCGAGTTGTGGTCCGCACCCTGCTGACAGTCCCAGATCATAACTCATAGAAGCTTCATCGGTGCAGGGAGCTTGGTAACAGCCAGTGCCGCTGAGAAGTCCTCACCGGTCCATTTCTGCCGCTCCACGCGGTTTCCTGACACTAGCTGTATGATATTATATATTTTGGAAAATTTTAGATTAAAAGTCAAGTCATTAAGATGGGAGAGGAGTCAGAGGAGCAAAGTGGAGAAAGAGCAGTTTCCTCTGAACTTTGGTGCCAATGTTCTATTGGATTCCATGTTTTTAGAATTCGGTACAAACCCTTTAATAATCTTGGAGCAATTATCAGACCCAATACGCTGATATTTCTTAAGGAGGATCAGCTGTTAAAACCTTGAGCAGCTTGGAGAAAACAGGGCTCAAACTACACAATCGCTTTACGAAAAATGGCCATTTATCACATTGATGTATGATTTTTATTATGATTTTTTACAAATTTTAGAGGAACAGGAGCATAAATTCAAAGATAGACAAATAAAGGGGTCAAAAGTACAAATTCTGCATCAATAGACACAGCTTAAGAACAGAGGTCCAGATGGCAACTTAATGCAGCCATTTTCTGCTTCTGAAAGTTTTATCTGTAAAGTGAACTCTGAGCATCTGAGAAAACGTCACTACGTTGTCACCCATGGGACAAAGACATCCCCAGCAGCACATTAAGGAAATAATGGATTGTAAAGCGGGAGCGCGGAGAACAAGTATAGCACATCTGCTTTACAGCACCCCCGCCTCAGTAGCTTCTCCACCAGGCCCAATGTAAAGTGCCCGGCGACAGATGTCACTTGCTCAATGTCATTTTTGCCACCTCATTTTTTTTTAACTATGCAAAAGCAATGGGGATTATAATAAAGAGACTTTAATTAAAACAAATGCAATATTAATGAAGGGTTTGGCGATGTGACAAAATGAGCTCCGGCACCGATTTATTCAGCCTGAACGGTTTAACCTGTGGTTACAATGCGGTAAGATAGGGCAACAGGGGTCCTTCAAACTTCTATGATCAGCGGGGGCACTAGCGATTTCATTGAAGATCACATACTCTCTGATCCTTGGATCTTTCCTAACATAAAATGTTGAGACACATATTAAATTCAGAGCCATTGCTTTATAATATTTCTTACAACAACCCCTGCTGTCCTAAACATTACCTCTTGAACATCTACCCAATATGTGGAACCAACAGTGGTCGCACATGCTCAGTAGTTTAGTTCCATTAGCTGGATTCTACATGGGCAGTGAAGTCATGCCTGCTATTGTAAAGAACAGCCAATAAGAATGTGTTCTCTGAAACGGCGGCTTCGTCACATCACTGGGCAAATCCTGCAAATTAGTACATTGTTAACTAGTCTTTCCACTGTGAGTGTAAGGTCATGGTGGGATTTCCCTACACACTATGACATCACCCAAGGAGCGCCGTCAGTGTCAGATCAGACTAAATAATGAATAATAAAACCCAGCTATCAATTTTTTGATAAATTTGCAAGAAAAACAACAGAAGCATAGAAAAGTACAGGAGAGATGGCAATCCTCTTAAAAAAAATTCTGCCAATTCCATTCTAGAGACCAGTGTCTCTATGCTCTGATGGATGTACTCGGAGCTTGACCACTACAGTAAATCTATCTATCTATCTATCTATATAAAAAAACAGGCTGCTGTAAAGGGAACCCGTCACCGAGGACCTCATTTTCCCCCACCGATGTCAGTTCATGTGAGCTCTAAAGGAGCAGGAGGTAGGAGCTGAACAAGAGCACAAAATGGGGGCTGAGGAGTGAGCAGCACAGACAAGTCGCATGTTTTATGAAATACATCCAAACAAAAGCCCAACCCCAGAGACTACACAGAGGATTCTATCAGGGAGCAAGACAAGCTAAAACAAAATTGTATTGTAATGTAAATGCTTAGAGAAAGCAGAAAGGCATATTTGCAATGCAGGTGTGATGAGCTTTTGCAACCTGTGTTTAGAGAAAATGAGGTCCCTGGTGACAAGTTCCCTTTAAAGCAATGGGGGGCATCCAATTTATAGAAAATTTCGAGGGGAAAACTTATTTGGAGCACATTTTAATCCCCAATTCTCATAAAAAGATATAATTTCATTTCTGTTTGTTACGGGAGTGTCCTCCTGCAGTTTACTGTGGCTTGAGTCATTAAGCCATTGTATTCACCGGCCGCTCGATGCAGAGAATGAATAATGTTATTAATAAAGCAACGCTTGGGGTGGCCGCTTCCTCGCTTGTGTCTGAACTCAGGGAACACTCGACTATCACTTTGCTAATCATCAGCTCCCCGCAGCTACTGGCCGAGACCGAACTGAACAATTTTGTTCCAGGGCTAAATGGTGATTTGATTGTGGACATGAACAGAAGCGACGGCCTTCCGTATTTGGATAGGAGAGGGCCACATTTGCTGAGAACTGCAAGGGACACCACTAAAATTACTTCATAGCTCATTCTACACAGTTTTTGCAATGTTGTATGATTTTATATGGCTTTTGGTTTCATCCGGCCCCAAAAGGCAATGTCTCGCTGCCATGTTATCGTCATGCCATTGTTCCTAATCTGTTTCAATCGGTCTTCCAGATCCAACACTCCTAAAGAAGACGGTCCATATAGGAGTAACCTACTTGAAGGGGTTATAAAAACTATTTAGGTTATTCTCTATGGACTGTATAGGAGAATAATAAGTCGATCGGTGAGGGGTCCGACTGCTGGAATCCCATCCGATCATGAGAATGGGACACAACGGTCTCAAGCACCAGGATGCCAGTCTAAGTAATGTGTGGAGCGGCAGCATGAGAATGCATTCTGTTGTACTATTCAATATTATGGAAGCCCAGATATTTACGACACTCCCATAACTAATCAACCTACTGATCCACCAATTAGTGAGAACGGGACCCACGCTCTCTAGATTGCTTGGGGTCACAGCAGTCAGACCCTTACTTATCAGCTTGTTATCCATGATTGGAAGTTTTCTTACTGTTTGCCTGAGGTGGGGAAACGATACGGAAATTCTACTTACCTCTTGACTAGCACAATATTTCTTTAGCATTACAGTGACAACCAATTCAACAGCCCGTTATAATCATTGCCATCAGTGTTCCCTAATAAAACATGCACTCTAAATTGTTATTTTTGAAATGTGTGGGGGGATTTTGAAAAACCCAAAAGGAAACCGATGGGGAGTAACACTACGACAGTGATGCTGGATCTTTTAGAGACCGAGTGCCAAACTACAACCACATTTATCGTAAAGTTACAACAAAGCTATTTAAACAGTTACATATTGCTCCCTGTTCTTCCACACCTTTCAAATCGTATTGGCATCCTCAGGCCACCAATACAGTTGAAAGAAGGAGGAAAAATTGACTAATTGTCATTGTAGAATCTCTCAAGCGCCCCAAGAACAGTAGGAATGGTGGGGCCTGGATTAAGAGCTCGAGTAAAAATCCAACCCCGTCCACAGCTCTTTGCTCCTCCTCTAGGCTCTGCAAGGGGTGATTTGTTGCTTCAAAACATCATGGGCTGCAGGAAGAGGCCTCGAGTCCTTTCTGGAGAAATCTGTGCTGGCATGGGTGCACACCGAGAGCACAGAGTGCCACCATTGCCCTAGGAGGTCTTGGTTAGATCTGAATCCAGGACATTTGTAAGGATGCTCATTTAGAATATAATACGGTAAGATACTTATGTGAGAGTACAGTGTGTTAAAAAGTAGAAAAAAGTTCTTCTGCTACAACAACGTGTAAAACCATACTTAAAAGAATTACCATAAAGATAACAAAGCAAATGCATAACGCCAGGGGATGTGCATCGATGTAAAGGAGATTAAATGCAGAATTATGATGATTTGTTACTTTTTAAGCACATCAGACATTAGGTACATTCATGAATCCATAATACAAAGTGCGGCGCGCCGTCTATTCCCGCGCAGCCACCGAAACATCAAATGCAAAATATACAATGTGCCGCTAATCTCCACCTGGAATCTCACAAGTAAATCAGGAATAATGGGCGGCTGCGAAAACAGATTGGATACGCGAGTCAGGACAGCGATAGTTCCTTAACAAAGTGAATGGAGCCCATTAAAGGCGGCTAATGAAGTTAAACCATCCTCACACAATGTATCTCTCTGTGTGGTGGCCAATGAAGCTAAGAGGAAAATGACAGTCAAATTTGCCGCATTATGAATAATGAAGTGTAACAAAGCTAATTCCGCATGAGATGAACTGATTGGCCGTTCTCGAAGGCCAGGCTCGTAAAGCCATTTGTTGCTGGGAATTTCATCTGCTTGGCTCATACAGATAGATAAGTACATGGTAATGGAATATCGAGTAATAAGCAGGACAATCTGCTGCAATGGCCGCTGCTCAAATTCGAATAGAGCCACTCCGCTGCAAAGACAGAACCTACACATTACTAAATACCTGCACGGAACCGCTCACATAAATTAGAGGTTTATAACTGGAGGGAAATTGTGCAATTTCTCCAAAAAACGGCACTAGGTCTGTCCATAGGATTTTCCTGGTATTGTAGCATTTCATCATTCAAACTAAAGGGTATACCAGCAATGTGCTCCTTCACTCGTCCTTCACTCTTCTTCAGATGCTGGGATATACATCGGTTCATTGTCAAAGTGAACTGAATCTTTAATAGTGTATTCACAGAATAAAACCAGGGAATACCCAACCCTGTGGTGAGTGGAGATGTGGCCCTGTATATAGGAACAACTTAATTCACTTATGATTCCGGCCTCTTTGGTAGGCTATTTTCAAAACTTCCATAAAAGAGCTGTACATGCTTGACCACATGTTTTCTTACTGAAGGGAACTGAAGTTCAATAGATAGATGTGGGTCCCAGGAGAAGAAGCCCTATCTAATGGACTATCATGGCAAATTATGTAGATATGTTGTCCCATCCGTCTAACAAAAGCTATCCCTATCCCAAGTACATATCTCGCAAATCCATTCACATGGGGGCCAGATTCTCATTATGTTTCAAGGTCGTATCCATCAGTCCCTTAAAGGGGTTGCATCAAATCGGTCCATTATCCCTTTATATACAAGTTAGAGGATAACAATCTGATCAATCTTAGAGATTGGACCAATGCAATCTAGAGAACAGTGGGTTCCCTGCACACTACGGTGTAGAGCGGCAGCTCAGATATATGTCCTGCCACTCCATTCAATACTATGGAAATACAGGCAGTACCCGGGTTACATACAAGATAGGTTCCATAGGTTTGTTCTTAAATTGAATTTGTACGCAAGTCGAAACTGTATATTTTATAATTGTAGATCAGGACAAAAGTTATTGCCCCAGTGACAATTGTAGCTTCTAAATTTTTTACTGTAATGGGACCAAGGATTATCAGCCGGGGACTATAATAAAGCACCAGAGAGCTTCACCAGAGGTCACAGTGGGCAGACGGGTCCGTCTTTAGCTAGGGGTTCGTCTGGAAGTCGGGTAAGTAGGGGACCACTTGTATTGAAAGTTGCTGAGCTAAGCCCTCAGCTGTCTCTGGCACTCCAAGTAATGGTCTACAAGAGAAGACAATTACAAAAAAAATCCAATACTAATTAATGAAGCTGTAGAATGAACACTCCACCTCCCACTCCATCAGTGAGGTCAGGACCCTTGTTCACCAGATTGCTGTGGGTCCATTTGAGGGGGTCCAAGCAGGTGGACCCTCATTGATCAACTTGTTATGCCCTATGCCGAGGAAAGGGTATAACATGCAAGTTTGGTACAACCCCTTTATCTCCCTCCAGTACAGACTACAGGCCAGGCTTACTACTCTAAGGGTGCAGCCACATGTTCAGTTTTTCAGATGCAGTTTTACAAGGCCAAAAGCAGGTGTGGATCATAGTGGGTGAGGGCTCATCATTAAGAAGTGCTCCTCTATTTTCACTCCACTCCTGGTTTGGGTATCAAAAACTGCATCTGAAAAACTGAACGTGTGGATGCACCCCAAAAATCAGCAGTAGTGACCCAATGGCCATTATTGGTGCAAGATAGAGCCTATGCAACACCATACACTTTTTTAGTGAACGCACAAGAGTTTTTTTTCCCCCATTGAGAAGTTGGAAATCAAAAAAGCTAAAAAAGTGTTTCTTTTCAGAGCGCAGATCCTTAGATAAGGCTTTCTTAATAAAACGTCAGGGTTTGCCCCAGGAAATCCTTATTACTGATCACGGATGGCACTCGTCACCAGCTCCTTTTCCATTACGTTGTGCCCGGCTGGATGGAGCCTGCAGTGTCTGTGGGATTAGCAGCTGCCGCAATTGTATCTGAAAGGCTTCACCTGCCATTTGTTGAGTTATCGCTATTAAGTTTGTTTTCTTTCACAAAAATGTTACCTCCAGGCAACATCGGCCTCCACTCCATACAAAAGTCGAGCGCTGTTTGCTGTTAATGTTGTGTCTGGCAGATATTTATGGTTTTGTGGGCGCAGAAGTGTGGATTACTCTTATATTATTATAGATTTACTGTAGGAGGTGGCAGCAGGGACACAGAGCAGATACATGGTACATGTGTACAGAGATAGAAGCGGATACCAGACTAATGCAAGTAATCGACTATTCAACCTCTTATTAGACAAGTCAACTGGCACTCAAGCTCAGCCCACCTGACGGTCAAGTTTTCTAGATCTCCGCTTGCTGTCATTCAATAGAAAGCTTCATGTGATGTCACAGGTGCATGGCTCATTATAACACACAGATCTGATTACTCTGAGATAATAAGCTGTATACCTGTGTGCAATCACAATACCAGGGAAATAACGAGCCTTTCACCTGTGTGGCATCACATGACCAGGGATATAACGAGCCGTGCACCTGTGTGGCATCACATGACCAGGGATATAACGACCGGCCCTGTGTGACTCCCTAACGGATATAACGAGCCGTGCACCTGTGTGGCATCACATGACCAGGGATTATAACGAGCCGTGCACCTGTGTGGCATCACATGATCAGGGATATAACGAGCCGTGCAACCGTGTCCCATCACATGATCAGGGATATAACGAGCCGTGCACCTGTGTCCCATCACATGACCATGGACAGATTTCTATCCATTGAACATAAACAATGAAGCTTCCTTTAAAAGGAAGGACAAAAAAAAAAAAATAGCTTGCGCGGCAAAAAAATTCAATATTGTGGCACAGCAAACCAGACCAACTAATAGGAGGTGCATAGTACGATTCGCCAGTCTCCTACTCCCCCAGATTAATCATCCAGCATCGGACACAGGGATTAATCTGTCACAGCAGAGAACTGTCTAGTCCTACTCTGCACTTGTCTAAAGTCCAACACATTAAGTGGTCCAAACTGAGCTGCTATCAGAAAGCTTCCCAATTTTAAGGATCACCATTATTAAGCAGGGCATGGTGAATACAAGTAGATACTAGACTTCCAGTATAGTATCCGAGTATCAAAAAGTTTCCTCCATTATGTCCTGTATAGCAAAAAAAGGAATGGGAATAATCAGGTATAACATAGGCTGCAATGAACATAGATAACGTGTCCGTGTGTTACCCTACTTGCATATTCATCGCCTATTGAAGGTCATTTGCAAATGTCACGGTTATTTAGAAAAAACACAATTTATTATGTACTGTGGCAATGTACGATTCTGATATCTTTCCTCTTTCAAGCTTCCTTATCATTAAATCCCACAATTGTCCTTTTATTGAAGCAGGATCCCGCTGCATCTGCAACCAGTTATATTATGGCCGCCGCGGAGCTGATAAGACAACTTTACGTTTCTTTATATTGCAATATATTTTTGCATATTGCTCGATACATGGGATACAATTTATCCTACAGATAACACCAACTTTGTATATAAAAAAAAAAAATATCAAGATTTTTTTCAGATTTGGAGTCATCTAGAAAATTATGTTTGCAGTAATGGAAATGAGAGCTCTCAAGTCACAGAGAATTTAGCACGGAAGTCCAGCTCTCCCTTCATCAGAATGTCCCCTTCCTGAGAATGACATCATGCACCAGATATTGTATATAGTGGGGAGTGGAACAGGCTGCAAAGTCCCTCATTCTTCCTCTGTTGATAAGGAAATCCATGCACAATGTCATATATCGATACATGGCAGTAGCAATAATGTGCCACCCGAACAAGTAAATGGTCCTTTGCCTTTATTCGTGATTTCTCAGGAATCAGAACCGAAAATGGTTTCCCATCAGCTCTGCATCTGCTCTGTCAAAGTACCCACATTTATCTGCAAAATTAATCAAAAGTCCCTCTGTGTAGTAGTGTTCCATCATGAAGGAAGGCCCAGAATTCTCCAGTGTACGACGTATTCTTTTTCATCAACCCTTTCACTCCAATGGGTGATTTGGTTCACTGTAAATGTATTTATGTTCTACCTGCCCAAAATAATGATTGCCATGTTTTGGTAAAAAAACTTACTAGGCTACGTTGATTGTCGACTATTCACTGTATATTGAATAGGAAGTGACAATGGACCAATGTGGAATGAAAATATTTAAAAAAATTATGATAATTCAGTTTCTTTATAAACGTCCACATTGTTTATTTACAATCCATTAAAAATACATAAGATAACAGGAGGGGGTTACAAGAAACAAGGCGAAGGCTAACACTTAGGAAGAGGAAGGCCCGTTCCACACTTGTGAGTGTGATGCGAGTTCATTGCATCACACTCGCAAGTGTGGAACGGGCCGAAATGTGATCTTGCGACACATTTCGAATTATCAATATGTGTTTTTTTTTTTTACATATTACAGCCATTGTAACCTAGTGGACCAAATACTGGTATCCATTAGATAGCTACGGAGGTGGCGGAGAGTTTGTTGCCAGTGTAGGGGAGGATGATGCCACTTAGGTAGGGTTCACATCACGTTATTTGTATACCCTAAGCTTAAATATGTCGGGAAAGCACCCAAAGTATACACTTAGCATATACAATGACAAATAGTGGCAGACGGAGGCACAGTTGTTGCCTCCGCCTGGCCACTAAATGTTCTGTTCATAACAAGCTGTCTTTTCATCCAGCAGCCTCTGCCTGAGCGACGTATGCACTTAGCATAGGCTGAGGACTGCTATGGGGACGAATGCAGGAGATAGGACCCGGTTTCATCCTGCTGCCTCCGCCTGAGCGACATATGCGCTTAGCACCCCCCCCCCCTCAGTTTATTGGCAGCAGCCAATTGCCGGTTGTTGGTGATGTACACTGTACACTCCACCCATCGCATTCAGAAGGGAGGGGGGACCCCGGGCGATGTTTCCAATTGTATAGGCATACGGTGGGATACGTCTGTGCCATATGTTGCGAGGACACGTCCCAATCCTCCTGACATTTCTTTACAACATTTGGGAAATAACGTGATGTGAACCCAGCTTACCTCCGATAACACACTTGTATATCATAATGTCTATGTACCGTATTTTTCGGACTATAAGGCACACGGGATTATAAGGCGCACCATCAATAAATGCCTGCTAAACTGTCTAGGTTCATATATAAGGCGCACCGGATTATAAGGATTGATGACCAGCAGGTGGCAGACCTGTGCACAGTTCAAGGCAGCTGTTGTCTGTAAGTAGGGTTCATATATAAGGCGCACCTTTGATTTCTGAGAAAATCAAAAGGATTTTTTGGGCACCTTATAGTCTGAAAAATTAAAGACGTGATAAATTATTAGTTTCCATCTCTCTGCCTCTATGTACATGTTATTCCTCAAAAATAAAAATAAAAAAACAGTAAAATTTGCAAAATGTGTGAAGCCAGTCTTGCTCTGAACCGTGCTCTGATGAAACCTTCCCATCACGGTGCCACCCACGCAGTTATTAAACAGAGGAAGGAAAATACTTGTTAGCGAGACGTATTTCTCCGCAGATGAGCAGTATTTTTCTCTTTAATTCTGTTTACATGATTATACGTGTGTGGCGGCACAAACCCTCCGCACCCGCTACTTGTATCACCAGGCAATGCTAATTAACAGTCGTGGGAGCAGAAAGCATTACCGCAGATTAGAGCGCGCGCACGACTCTGCTCCACGTGATCGATGTGATCCTGATACTTCAGTAGTACCTGTAATAATCTGGGGATCTCTCACTTCTAGACACAAGCCAGAGACTAGTGCAATGTTATTCTCCTAAATGACTCCTTTCAATGTAATAACACAACACTTTTGGCTGACGCAGTTCCCTTCGTGATCGTTGCTCTACAGCGGGATCCAGATTCTCCTCTCATCTATGGATTTTCAAGGAATTGACATTGATGGCTTATCCTCAGGATTGGCCAACAAGAGAGTTTTCCAGGAATAGTGCACAACCCCACGAGGGCATGGGTGGAAAAAAAAAATTTACGTAAATTGATCTGATGTTAAAGGGGAAGTGTTGGTGGTCGCAGGACTTGCTGCAGCCAATCAGAGGCCCCAGATACATAGAACAAGTCCAATATTCTTCATGGCACAGATATGGTCTGTGGTTCATCTGTTATTTGCAGGTCATCTGAATTTATCATTCAACAAGTTTCCTGCTACAGCTTTTACTCAGAGTACAGGGGAGGAGCAGTGGTACAGCTCAATGCAGAGAGCTAAGAGCACAGAAGTGTGAGGACATACACCAGTGAACTTCGGACAGATAAAACCTAGAATAGGAATCCATTTTTCACTGTTCGGTTGCTACTATCCGCAAAGGCGTTGCTACACAGATCTCCAGGGACCACATGTAAACTTGTCCTCTGCTTTGTGTGGTCAAAATGATTAAACATGAAGGGACCCAAAAGATGCAGGAGGTTCTTAACAATAAAAACATTAAAATATAATAGAACTGGTATTAATAGACCATTTGCGGCAGAGCTGAAATTTACAATATAAAGAGTATAAAGAAAAACACAAAACTAAGAAAGCAGAAGAAAGGAGTATAATTCATGCATAAAAACCATCAGCCCGACACAATAATAAGGCGAAACCCAAACAAAAATACATCATACAATATAATAAAAAGCAAAACATAAATCTAGTCAAGGCTAGGCCGACATGGTACGTGAGAAAAGGAGAACAAATAGTCACAATAAAAACAGCACATATGAAAAGAAAAGAGGGGAAAGGTCTGATTTAGAATATCAAAACATGCAGAGTAAAAGGAGAAGTTTATGGTTTATCACTACAAAACAGGTTACAGATAAATCGCTGGTAAATCCATGAAATGAAGTCTACACGAGTCTGAATTAACTCCACTTAAAAGATGTTACATCCACAGAATCCTGGAGTAGTCACAATTTTCTACCACTCCCACTTGCCTGATTTTTAGATCTATCAACAGGGCGGAGTCAAGCCGTCTGCTTCGGTCTAGGACCAATGATAGTAGAGAGTCAGTTTAGTAAGATTTCAGGGTAGTTTCAGTACCCAGACTGTGGATAGTCTTGGCAAAGCTCAGACAGAGCAAAGTTTAACCTAAAACTTTTTTAAGATGGGAATATCTCTATGACTAATATACAGGATAATTCATAAATACATGATAGTTTCAGGTCGCCCCACACTTGTCTCAAGTCAGGTCCACTCAACCCGTTCTGGCGGCCATTCATACACATCCACTCTCTGATAAGGTGTATGCTGGAAATAGTAGTTCCCATACACATGAATAGAGAGGTTACACGCATACACAACAAATTCTGCGATCTGAATGACTCCGAGTAGGGGGTCAACAGAGTGCTGTGACAAGTTTGGGTCCCATAGGTGGTATGATTCTATCATGTATTTATGATATACCCTGTGATATGTAATACAGGCAGTCCCCGGGTTACATACAAGATAAACTCCATTGGCTTGTTCTTAAGTCGAATCTGTATGCAAGTCGAAACTGTATATTTTCTAATTGTAGATCCAGACAAAAAAATTTTGGCCTTAGTGACTATTGGAGTTTCAACATTTTTTGCTGTAATTGGACCAAGGATGATCAATAAAGCTTCATTACACCTGACACCTTACAGCTGATCATTGCAGTCTGGGACTATAGTAAAGCATCTAGAGATCTTCACCTGAGGTCACAGTGGGCAGAGGGGTCTGCCTATAACTAGGGGTCGTCTGTAAGTTGGGTGTCCTTAAGTAGGGGATCGCCTGTAATTATTAAACATGAAAATATCCCTTTAAGAGTCATGCACTGTCCCTTTAGATCATGTACTCTCTCAACTACTCTTTTAGGAATCTTTACGCTGGGCTTAGGATACTTAGGACTGGTGGCTCCTATGTATTACGTTCTCCAAAAAAAAAACAATATGCTGCCATGTTGGCAGGAGTTCCCAAACTAAGATAATTTCTGAGGAGGCCATTTTGAAGATGACCTGTCAATAGAATTTTACCCCTCACACTAGTAATACCAGCAGGTAAAGAGTTAAAAGTTCTCCCCCATATCACAGATGTTTTTTTCCCCTTATATGCCGATGAGTAGACATGAATCAACTTCTGAAGAGAAGAGTCAATGTATCACACTCAGGCAAAACTTGAACTAAAAACACTTACAGGTGGGTCTTTTCCTCATAGTTCAGGAACTTATCATTAGTCTTGAAATAACTGTATAAAAAGTATGACAGCGCACGCTGTAGGCGTGCATAATTGGGGATGCCCAGCACAAAGTCATTGTGTGTGTATGTGTTTTATGGTGCCTGTTCTTGATGACAGGACATCAAAACATTTTTGTAGAAAGTGTTCCCCTTTAAGTTGGATTCCTCTAGGGAGAATACATAAAAATCCTCATTCCTCTGCTGTTGCTGACACAGTATTAATAGCATGCTTCAGTGAACTCCAATCCTCCTCTAAGAAGAGTACGTGTGTATAGCAAACACCTTAAGCATGAGGCTGTCCTTCCGCCGATTAAGACATGCATTTTTAATTCCGGCTGATGGGAGACATTCCTATTTGGATATTCGACATCCTGGACGAAATTGACTTGTGGAAGAAATGCATGTGGCCAGAATTGCAATGAGCCGGAGTAATTAAAAGCGGCTTCATCATGGTTTGTGATTCAGTAAATTACAGTACAATAATAATAAACATAATACAGTCCTGCGGACGCTGACCAGTGATTGATGCTCCTGCGATCGCACAGAACGGTTGGCGAGCGCTCAGGTGCCGCATACAGGGTTTAATAGTTCAAGATCATCAACGACTAGTAAACCCATAAGCGGCATAAAGGGCGCAATAGAAGAAAAATAAAAGACATAAACAGGCCACAGATATACTACAAGACGGCCAGCGAGAGAGAACGGCCCCGGGCCACACGCGGCGGGGGCCGTCAGCTGACACACTTACATTCTGAACTTTACGTAACCTCCAAACCCACACAATAAATGTTCTGTAACTTCCTCATAAAGCCAGGACATGGTTTTAAAGGGAAAGTACTGAAAACATAAAAATTCCAAGACTGAAAAATTTCAATATTTTTCCAGGAATTACATTTGCCCGACCTGCCAATCCATCAATTATTTCAGAACTTGTCCCATTTCTCTGGATTTCTGGGTGTCTATTCCTGTAATCGTTGGGGCTACCCGCAAATGGGGCAAAAACAGAGGCAACTAAATATTCTGATTTCTACTCTCACACATTTGTTGAAAGCCTTAGTGTCTAAGGAGAAGCTCAGTCCTGGAAATCTATGTAAATTAGTATAACATTTACAAAAATGATGCAAATGCAAGCACCAAATGTTATGTGAAGATAAGGACACGAGAACATGCAAATAACTGCAAAGTCTGTATTGTGCAATCCGGATCTGAGGTCGGTTCTGACTCCGCGTTTCCTGTATAAAACATCATATTATTTATAAGGTTTATTACAGAATTCATGAGAGCAGACAGAGTTATCTGCACAAGGAAAGTTGCCTCCAGATCCTGGTGCTGAAGGTTGTAATGAAGTCACCAGAACTCTTGATAAGGTTTAAAATTGGGTAAATATGATTCTTTAAAAGGGGTATTCCTACGAAGCCGAGATTCTTAAATATACTCAGGATAACAAAATAACACACATTCTCTAATTCACTGTTAACAAAAATACAACAAGTCATGGATAGAATTCCAACCGGTCTCTCTGTCCTGGTGTATACATTTTCAGTTGCCTCGGGATTTGACTGAAAATCAGAAGTCTAGGGTCGGGCAGGACAGATTGTTCTCCTGTCTGACACAGCAGTGACCTGCTCTCTGCGGCAGCCCCCAGCTCTTGTATTCCTAGACGAGCTCACATAGACGTCCTGCCGGCAAACAGCAGCGTGAGGAGAGTAAATCTACAAGCTACAGATAGATACAATCTTTATCCAGGGGAGGGAGGCACAGCAGAGCCGACAGTGTATGTTAAGGCCGAGATAGTAGAGCAGAGTGTGTCATTGTGTTTCATAGGCATCTCATTGATCTCATCATATTTAATCTCTGATCTGTCTGAATTCTCTTTTTCTCTGTGTCAAATACTAATGAATGTTCAGAAGCCAAATAAAAGTGTATATACACCTGTACCCTGATGATCTAAGCACATTGTCAGCACACAGCATCTCATAGCAAAGAGGGATCATGAAGTGTCTGCTTAGAGAGTGGGGGCTCACACTCTGAACATCGCTGATTGATAGGAGCTAAAACAGAAATAAAACTGAGCAAAATAATAAATATCTTTATTGCGTAAACTTAACTAGGGGATTGAAATTTGAGAAATTACTTTTATGGGCAAACCCCTTTCATTGCAAGGAACCTCGACAAACGGGTGCTGTTAAGGATTAGGGTTCCCACCCAAAGAATATCCTAAATAAAGTAATCCAAGCACTCCTTTAGGTATGATGCCAAGTGATGCTTTTTATTTACATGAAAACGATCAAGATCAGTGACGTTTCGGCCTATCACAGGCCTTTGTAGAACACAATCGTAAATACACATCATCCTGGGACACAGCTTGTCCATACCCGACGCCCGCTACCCCAGCCAGCCATACCTTCCTTGCATATACGATTGTGTTTGACAAAGGCCTGTGATAGGCCATAACGTTACTGATCTTTAGCATTTTCATTTAAATAAAAAGCATCACTTTGCACCAACACAAATTCTATTAAATGAAATTTGAACTATGTTTAATTATTTTTTTTAAGACTTAAAAACATTGTGCGACAAATTACAAAAACCATCTTGAAATAATGCAGTTTTTGTTGGCCAAGACCCAACTTGCTGACACGTTCCGACTCTGCAGGTCACTTCTCAGCTTTGCTGTATACTTTGGGACACAATGATCAGAGTAATCTCATAATAAGAGAGTAGGCGAGTTATCTACACTAGTACTTCTAAGAGGTAAGATGCATTCAGATGGTTCCAGTTACCAAATAGCATGTAAAGTAGTACAGGAGCCCACAACTTTTCTGCCATTAGTAGAAGCGTAATGGAAGATAAACTAAAAATGGAAGGTCTTCTGTTCCCCATTGACTTCAAGGGACAGAAGTTTAATTTATTCTCAACTAAAACGAAGAATCTAACGGAACAAACCAACACAGGTGTGAATTGCGCCTTACTTGGTAGATTAGTGGATTTCAACAGATCCTTTGTGCTTAAGGCAGATAAGCTGCCAGGTGGCGTCTTTTCGATGAGTCGGTAACAAACTGACAGGAATTCTTGCCATTAATATTTGCCAACATTCTGGACTGAGCAGATGCTAAGTGATCCAAAGCAAATGCTGAGTTGGTCAAGACAGAAAAGATTATACTTGAGGGTCTTAAGTATTGCAGAGTTGGCAGAGATCTAAAAAGCTATAATGAAACATATGGGAGTATAGAGATCATTTAGAAAGCTGCATTGGCGGGTCACAATGAGCCCGGTACAAGTCTCTGCTGCACTCCCACACACTGTGCATCCACGGGCAGGGGGATTATCATTTCAATGAGGCTTTCATTTACAGGCCCTAAAGAGAGCGATTTATTCAGATTTATGTACATACAGTATAAGATATATTTTGATAAAATGCCACGAGTAGCGTTTTGTGATGTCTCTCCTCCACAGTCAGCTGCTCCAATGTGACTGAATGGCCCAACGTGGTTATGGGGAATGGATTCGCTAGAGATTAGACGGATAATGTCAGACTCTAGTCTCCAAAATTACTTTTATAAACTTCATATTACATTATGTGCATTGATGAGATGACCATAAAAGCAACAACTAGATGCAGGGTGTCCATCACTGCCTGTGGTTCTGTTGTCCATGACCAGTTGGTGTGTGCGCCCCAAGGAAAGGAGGTTTGTTGCCAACTAAGAGTGAATGCACGCGATTAGGATTCGAAGAAAAATTTTCCACATCTATTACAATATCTTTGAAATCGACAAAATTTCAATCTCCAAATATTATTTGTTGGATTTTCCTGCAGACGCAGGAAAACTGATTAAAAAACCCCTTACATTTCAGTTCTCTAACCGAAAGGCATCTTCCATCAGTGATCGGATCTGCAGAACTTTATCTAAAAAAATTAAAAAATCCACTTTCTTTCCTGAGGTATGCATCCCGGATGATCTCCTACCCTACACATAACTTTGTACATTCAACAGTAGAAAGGTTTCTGGGATTGTCACAGCTTAAGATTTATGTCTGTGGTGTTGCTCCACCTGGCAGATAGGAATCGGACAGCCTAGAGGCACTTGCGAAACAAGTGTCATTTATAAGAACGTAGTGACAAGGAGCAAGTCTAGATAACGTCTCCACGCTACAAAGAAGCTGGTCGGTCAATACGTCTTCGAAGAGCAGAGAGAAAGCACCAATATAATGGGTATACTGTAGCATGGTAAATTGTTCCATGTGTGGTTAACGGCCTGTACCCAAATTTAGAGCTTATTTAAGTAGAGGGGGAACATTGGGGGAGATTTACTAATGTTTTGGTCTTTAGACCAGTCCAGAGTAGAACTGGACAGTTCTCTATTCCACTAGATGATTAATCTGGTGCAGTAGAATACTTTGCACCTCCAAGTTGGTCTTAGTTTGTCCCGTTACAAAATTATATTTTCTGGTGCACAAGAGTTTTCAGTCATGCCCCCAAGTTACCGAGGACACCTCTTTTTGGACGAGTCAGAAAACTTCCTAAAAATGGTCTAAAACCGTCAATAAATGTGGCGCACACCATTTCAGGTGCTTTCTGGTGTAGACAGATTGATACATCTCCCCCAATCTGGGTAAAAAATGGTGCATTAATGAAAGGCGGCTATTAAAAAAAAAATGATGTCCAATAACAGATGATAGAATTGGCTCAAAAATTAGAGGATTACTCCTAAGGCTGGTTACATCTTTCAAGTGTATGTATGTTACCTAGAGGTGAAGACTGTAGTGACAAGCAAGTATTGCGTCTTTTTTAGGTCTATTTTTTGTCCGGTCTTTTAAGGGACAGTCTCATAAAACAAATCTATTATTTCCCTACAGGACAGTTGTAAGCATATGATCCATCTACCAATCGTGTAAGGGGGTGGGGGAGCAGAACTATTAATAGATGTACATTGGTAAAATACATATTTTCCAGCCCCCCCCCCCCCCCCCCCCCACATTACAAAAAAACATGAGGTAAAGTGGTTAACCCCTTAAAAAAAAAAAAAAAAGCACCTCCATTCTCTGGATTCATATTTTATGGAGGTCATGGGATCCGTTTCATCCAAAAAGTAGCCTCCTGAACCAAGGGATGTCATTTCCATTTTCCAGGGGACTTCAATTTCAGCTTTGTCCCCTCATCCGAGGAAGCCACTTTTTGGCTTGAGTTGGTCTTTTGACCCTATAACTTCCCCCTGTTTGCAGGTCCGAAAAAACAGAAGTACCAGGTCAATGTGGGAATGGAGAGCCAGCGTGGGGCATCTGTGTGCTCTTTTTCTCAGAGCTCCTGGACATTTTCCAATCTTCAAAAAAATCCCTTCCCTTAAATATCTTCGTTTTGGTGGAAGATTGGATGACAACCAATGCAACCATCATTATAGCTCCCTTTTGGGACACCACAACGCTATTTCAGAATAAATAGACATAAAAATAAACACAGAGGGGGAAAAGCACATCTTTACGTTATGACCTAAGCCAACCCAACATACATTACCTACCTTGATGGAGAGTGCAAGAAAATGATGCACAATTAGCCCAAGCTGATGGAAAGTCAAATATTTATTTTGGGAAAATCGCCTACATTAGCGATAAATACTCCCAAAAAGCAAGTAGAGCAGCGAGTAAACAGTGAAAGACATTCTGCACAGTGGCTGGTTCATGGAAATGGCCATTTCACAGTATGGGAGCAAACAGAGTCATTAAAATGTGTACCTTACGCTGGCGATGCTTGGCGACTCCGCTCCCAGTCTGCATCTTTCAAGCTGATTGGCAACAATTTGTCTTTCCACCTCGAGCTCTCTGGTGAGCCGTTCAAATTGCAGCTCCTGGAATTTCAAGGAAATGAGAAAGAAGCCTCAGGTGATCTGCAAATACACTGATTCATGCACAGGCGACCAAGGAGCCGAGAAATAATCTATGCGAAGCTGTTAGCAAGGGGCCACAACCCATCTGCCTGCAAAAGTGCTCGCAAAACACATTTATTATCATTTTTATAAGGGAGACCGTACTGACAGATCGGAACGTTTCATGGATTATTATTGACCTTTATCTGCAATTCACCAGCGGCGGGGAAGTTCCTCTTAAATTGTAAAAACCGGCCGGTTAATCTCTGGACAAAAATTCATAACATTGTCAAGCGTAAATTGAGGAAAGAATGAGAAACTGAGCAAAGAAATGAGTAATTTCATCTACTCTACGGTTTATACAAAGACATATAAACACTGGGGGCAGAACCAACAATAGTGTTTTCAGGAAAGAAACAAAAAAGGTAATAGGGACAAATATTAATTAAAGGGCCCCTGTTAGACAAATGTTTTAACATGGCTGAGTGCTACCCGTACCGTACCGTTTTAGTACATGTAGCACACGGACACATTCACGTTAATGAGCAACACAGCCATCCATTTGAACAGCCGTATTGTCCACCGCTTGCTGTACCTTCCGCCATATGTACGGCCCAGCTCCATGACTTCCTATAGAGAAGGGCGAGCGCTGCTTCACCCAGCCAGCGGTATGCTACACCTGGGTTCCAGCCCGGGCCTAAGATACATTTGTTTCTAAGGAGCTTTAGAGCAGCTAATTGCCTTTACAAACAGTTTTAATAGTTTCAATGGAACCAAAAAAGATAATTTTGTGTCTGCTCATCTTTGTGTTTCTATGGTAACAGACAACGAACAAGACTTGTGTAGTCTGATCCTGCTGTTCTGTTCCTATCCACCAGTCTTGTACAATGGCATTCATTGGAGAGCTCGCTTTTCTATATATTATATATACACTTTAGAGAAGACTTACAGTATAGGTTATCAATATCAGTTCAGTGAAGGTTTAACTCATGACACCACTAATAATTAGAACCCAACCTGTTCAAAATCTATCCCATAGTAAAATTGTAAAGATGTGGTCACATATTGCGTTTACATTACGTTTTGTAGCGCAATTCAACAGCCTTGGAGGGATGATTTGCCTAATTGCATTGTGTCAACCTTGTGTTAACATTGTGTTCAGGTAAACACTTTGTTAACATGTTAACATTATGTTAACATAGTAAACGCAATGCAATCAAGCAAATCTCCTCTCCACAGCTTTTGAATTGTTTCAATGTAAACCCAACGTATGACCACACCCGAAAATAAATTTGGTAATTCATTGCATGGTAGCCATCTTTTTAGTCACAGTCCTGAGAATTTGCCAATTCTGGTGCCCTTTCATTCAAGATAACAGAAAGCTTCTTTGTGGATCACCCTATACCCAGTGTGAGGAAGGGGGTAGTTAACGGCCAATCTGCATAAGTAAATTTACTGTATATACTCCAACTTATGTTAGGCTAACCTATAACATTGAAGGTCACAGAGGTTGGTCAAGATAAGCGTTCAGTCACTGAATACTCCTAACAATGTCTCCATTCACACTCCGCAAGCAGAAGATAAAAGAACAAGGCATACAGTTGCATATTTAATAATACAAAGATAAAGCTGTATTTACATAGTAGTGGACAATCCCTATAATAAAAACGGTTTAAAACCAAGAATCCAATTAGAAAGATAAACACCATCCCTATAGCTAGCGCTAAAGTTAACGCTTCTATTGTTAATGCAAACAAAATCAGTGTATTATATGCTCAGGCGATATAATCCATCTTCTATATTGCAGCACAGACAACACACGTTTATCGTAAATTAACCTAATCATAGCGTTTATTATGACCTCTGTAAACCAGCGCTGGGAAGGGAATAAATAAAACTAAAATTATGGAAAAGGGTGGCGGGTTAATATTATTCTCCCGTCATACATGTATATCCCATCCCCCCATGCAAATTAATATCTGCATATAAAATTGGCCAAACATATACAAATCTCCTCCCACTGCTGTCATCGATTCATTTGTGTGCAGCCCCGGTGGTTGGAGGAGATAGCAGGGATCCAGCAGCCGCAATGTAAACGGGAGGAAGGCAAAACAATAGCCCATGCAAGTCTATACCCAAATCCTGTGCGGCCTTTTAAAACACCATAGGTTCTAAAATATCACACCCATATTTAAAGGGGTTGAAATCACCTCTACATTTTTTCACACTAAGAAATATTTTAAGCTTTTTATATTTTCTGTATGGCGATCTTTCTATTATGCCATCTTTGGTAGAAGATTATCAGGTGACGTTTCGTGAGCCATTTATGACACTCAGATGTTCTTTACAGTGGCCACGTAGGTTATAGGAAAGTGTATTCTTCTATAAGAGAGATTTGGGGGCATGCAGTGCAGGGGTCTATGTGAGGGGGAAGAGGAAAGTGGCCGTCCCTTATTAGGAATGATTGATCTTGTGTTATTTGTGCATTCATGTTACCCATCATTGTAATCCTGTCTGTGATGGTTAGAAGATGATGACTGTCCAGAAGTGATCTCTACAGAACAGGAAGCATCTATTTAGTAAGTTAAGGGCAGTGTGAACATAGGAAAAATTAGTTGAAAAATAAAGAAACACATAAAAACGATGAGAAAAAAAAAAAAATACCACCATACCACCAGAATGAAAGATTGCAAACCAATTACAGAGACATCCTAATGTGTGCCCCCTGTGGTGGGATCTGTTCTTCTTTTAGCTTCTTTGTAACTTGTTTATGAAAAAAAAGGATAAAAAAAAATATGTATCTATGGAGCCTGGAGCCCCTCAGGTTTATCTGCATGATTTTTAAAACCTTTCTTTTATAAACACAAGGTCCTAAGAAGCTAAAGTATGTTTGGCCGCAAGCTTTTTGCCGTACATACGTCCCCCATAGACGGCCGTATGAAGTGTCCCATCTTTCCCCGTGTTATGTCCCGTATGCAATGCATTTCTATGGAGAGGTCACCCCTCCTCCTCTGCATGGCGCTGGACGCATGTTCACTGGCCGTAGTCTTCCTGGCATACATTCGTGTAAATGGAACCTTACATCAAGGTTGCCTAACTTTCTATGAAGAGGGCAGGGGGTAACAGCTCCCACCTTCCTTTATCCACCTGCGCCGCCTGTAATACAGCCTGGGTGCCGCACATGGTTGCCTACATTGTGACTATGGGAAAGTTCTGCGTTGCACTGGTGAGAGATTAGTAGAGCAGGGCACTGTATTATTTGTTAGGGCACTTGTCATGTGATTGTACAGACATCGTGGTGCCATACAGAGGAGGTTTCTTTGTCTCTCCGAAGGATATTGTGTTTCATGACGAGTGACACACACACACTTACATTCATGTGATTTTTATTCTTCTTATGACTGAGAGGGAAATGAAAAAGTTGCACAACTTTTTTTTTGTTTCCTAACCGCAGAATAACCTTATTAAATTGCAGCAAGATCACGGTGTAACGTTATGCTGCACTTGTGCAAGAGCTGCTGCTCCAAACCTCATGATCCATCACTGATCCAGGAAAAGTTTACAAACTATGAAAACTGTTAAAATTGACAAAAAAGGAATTTCAGCTCACCAAACAAATGAGAACGTTGCCGTGTCTGGCCAGTTGCACGGAGTAGAGGAGTCGGGCCGCTCCGAATAAGACTGAAGAAAATTGGATGGGCACTCCAGCGAGGACAAAATTAGAAGTATATCAAAAAATATTGGGAAAAAACATGTTAAAACCTAACGTTTAATCCGACAATTAAAAGGCCATGTGCACATGGAGGAGAGAGAGCCATAGACGCGTTTCGGAAATTACTCCTTAGTCATAGTGGCGAAAACTGTTAGTATGAAAACTGTTAACCTATCACTGTGCATCTACACTACAGCTCCTATGAAGACCAGTGTGTCTCTATGGTAACAGACTACAAACAAACCCTGCGTAGCCTGATCCTCCTGCTCCAACCCCTTTTCTAATTGAACATCATTGTCAGATTTTTCAAAATACTGAATTTATAGTTTTTGTTCTAATACCGTATTTTTCGGACTATAAGGCGCACCATCAATAAATGCCTGCTAAAACATCTAGGTTTATATATAAGGCGCACCGGATTTTAAGGCGCAGTTTATAATAAGGATAAATGAGGTAAAGGTGGCAGACCGGTGCACTGTTCAAGGCAGCTGTTGTCTGTATGGTTCATATATAAAGGCGCACTGGACTATAAGGCGCACCTTTTAATTTCTGAGAAAACCAAAGGAATTTTTGTGTGCCTTCTAGTCTGAAAAATACGGTAATTTTAGCTGTCAAAAACTAGAAATGGCCATCATTAGCTCTGCCTTATCGTACTAATACTAAATAGCGCTCAATCTCTCATCGCCATCACTGGTTCCTCAGAGACTGATGATCTACACATAGCTTCTTAGATTACTAATGGCTAGTGTTATTTCCCTGTGTATTTATTCGGCCCATAAAGTGGTAGTCTCCATCACGTTGCGGCGCTGGCATATATTACAGGTGACATGTTGGCGCACATATACTTGGCATTTCATGCTTGTCACTTATCTGAAGTCATTCTAATAACCGCGGTGACAGTACCTAGAAGCTAAATTGTAGATTTATCTGAAATAGATGATCTCTGGGTAGGCGCAGGCTATTCCTATCATCAGCAAAGGGTTAGACAAATGCAGATTGAATTTTCAACCCCTGTCATTATGGATATTTGTATCCACTATTCGGTACCACAGGGGGAAGCGAGTGACTTCATTATTTCCAAGAAGTATTCATGAGATGACACAATGTCAGCTGCACTTGGTAAGTCAAGCCTTGTAGTGAATATTGATGTGTGATAAGGACTCTCCTCCAGGCCTGTGACTACTCTGGGCAAGGATCACACGGGGCGAGATAAGATCACGTCTTTATTCTGTCGGAGCCGGAGATTGGGAACGGCCTGTAGACACGTATTGTAATTACGGTAAATTACAGTCTTTTTAGCGACGCAATTAAATGTGAATTTGTATATAAAATCAGTATTAAAACATCTTCCTGTTTTATAATAAATTCATAATGGCGCAGTCGCTACGATTTTCGGACGCCTATCACCTTAGAGAAGCCACCAGGCTACATTACCACATAAGATCCCAGAATTATAACCAGACAGCTGGGGGGCCCCATTACAGATTTTTAAATTGGGGTCAAGGAGAATCAAGTAACGCCATTCATGAGGTGAGAGACGGTCACTTCTTCCCACACCTCTGTGGGGAGTGCATAAATACACAGCAGCCTGACCATTATGACACAAAGACATAACTATGGGGGACATTATCAGAAAGTGTGGAGGTAAAAAACTGTTCTAGTTTGCCTGCGGAAACAATCAGAGCTCAGCTTTGATTTATAAACAGCTGTGGAAAATGAAAGTGAGCTATTGTTGGTTGCCATGAGTAAACTAGAACAGTTCGTCTGAACCACTTAGATAATCTCCCCTTAGGAGTCTGTTGTATTCACTTACAGCTTTATTAGCTAAACAAAACATCACTACGTTGAGGGCTATGAAGAGGGCAGTGTGTTCAAATCGACAGGCAGGACATTATTATGACAGATCGGAGCCGACGAGGAAGATTTAACATAGTGTCCTATCTGAGGTAGTTTTTAGAGCAGGAGGAGCGAGAGAGATTGTACATGTGTCCTATCTGCAGGAATGTTCTTTAGAGGCAGATGAAGCTGAGCAGAATTGTACAGAGTGTCCTATCTGCAGCGCATGTTATAGAGCAGGAGGGAGCTGAGCAGGTACAATAGTGTCCTACTGCAGGAGATCTTATAGAGGAGGAGGAGCGAGCAGATTGACATAGTGTCCTATCTGCAGGCAGAGTATGTTATAAGGAGCAGGAGGAGCTGAGCAGTATTGTACATAGTGTCTATCTGCAGGAAGTACTTATAGAGCAGGAGGAGCTGAGCAGATTTGTACATAGTGTCCTACTGCAGGGCAGGCAAGTTCTATAGGCAGGAGGAGCTGAAGCAGTTTGTACTAGTGTCCTATTGCAGGGAGTTATTATAGAGAGCAGATTATGAAAAGCGTCTATCTGAAAGCGCATGTTATAGCAGAGGAGCGCGTAGTGTTTTTCTTTGTTCAACAGGAAACAGTGAAGTAGGATCTATTACTGAATAACGACCTGGCACTTTGGTGGTCTGGGAAAGCTGAGTGCCAATCCTTGAACACTTGTGGTCTGAAAGGTGACCATTTACCCGATTCTACGGAGCAGAGAATAAAATAATTCTTTCAGGCCTTGTCAGAAGATGTAATCAGAGGAATATGAATACCATATTATAAAGAGCGGCTTATTATACTATTCTATACGACCTTGAAAGCCAGTGATGGACCAGTGCGAGATATAATGCAGACCACATCCACTGATTAGGATTAATGCAAATTTTACAAGCACGGCACAGATTTTTTTTTTCCTATATGAATTGATTATAATAATCAGTGACCATAATGTAATCTATTCTGACAACTCCGAGGTTGATATAGGAGGATCTTTATTTCATTCTACAGCGTTAGAGGCTACAGGGAACTGCTGGTTCAGTCTTACATTCTAATTTTTTTTAATAACCAGATACAAGATAGACCAGGAGAGGGTTCAATCAGCTCAATATCTTTAAAAAGCTTACCTGTACTGGCTTTAAATTAAAAAATCCAAAAAATCATTTTTAATGTTAAATTACTACATTAAAATATTGTCAGCTATTAGCATTAAGAACACATTCCCACAGGTGGATTGTGCTTTTGTAGTAGGTGACGTGCCGTTGTGCGTGTTCAGTGAGGGTCGGATAATTTAATCCGATATCAGTCCACATATATCCAATACGCGGTCAGAGCTGGATATAGAGACAACATTCAGTAAACAGCTGTTATAATACAATTATGGACCGCCTGAAGTTGTCAGAGGGGAGCTCAAGAGTTTAGTAATACTGCTTATGCAGCACCCCCCCCCCCCCCCCCAAAATTTCCAGAAGATTCTTTGCAGTTTTCCAGAAAGGAAATGCGCTAGAGAACAGTTTTGTTGTTTTGTAAGTTAAAAGATTGGTGTGTGAAAGGAAAGGGGATCCCCCTGGAGAAGAACAAACACATACATAGAATATTTGTTATGCAACTCCTTTCACATGAGGATGTAAAAACATTTTTATGGGTAGTGAATAACAAATTAGTCAAAGTGCTGACCGCTGCGGGAACTTCTTTGCACACAAATGGTGTGCTTTGGTAAATAAATGATTAATAGGATTTATTTATAGTAACCTGAGTGTGGAGAGAAACCGGAATTACCAGAAATGAACCATTCTGCTTAAACATCAGTATATGGCGCTACCATGAGAGCAAATAGTTGGGATTCTGTAAGAATGGGTCGTCTGAGAAGTCCAATGGCATACAGATCTATGGAAAACACGGCCTTGTACAATGAGGCAACAGCAAATTTGTGTACAACCACGAATGAGCAGGTAGCACAAAGGTCCGGGAGTAAGAGTTCTCCTATGGAGACTTTGCCAATACGCCGCCTTGCAAGGATGTGGAGTCTTGTAGCCATTGATGTCTCTACTATGGGGATTCTGGAAATATGCAAAAAAAAATTCTCTAGGATGGGACAAGCAAACCACTGCCTTTCTGTTGCCTTGTAAAGATTCTCTCACCAGGAACTTCAGGAAGCCTAATGACATGGTGTGGATCAAAGCCGAACCCGTACATCATTCCAGAAGGAACAACTGTAGACAGCAAGGTTTTGACCATGGTTGCATCTCTTCAGTACAGTGTAGGGAACTGGTTTAAACTGAGAGGCTTTCACATAGGGTACATAATTAAGGCCGCCTTGAGGAGACACAATCACGTCCAAACACAGTGCTGTCCTACGGTTTGGAATGGTTCCTTCTGGAATACATTACTGGGGTGGATTTAATCTCACATCATGTCATTAGGCCCATAATTATATTTTTTCACAAATAAACACAAAATACTGTAACTTTTTGTCTAAAGTGGGGATCCAGTTCAAATAAACCACATATATTTATGCTTCAGGTGAAAAATACACATTTCAAAGAGGTCATGGAGGCTTCCAGCTGGGTCTAATTGATAGGTGGGTGCGGTGCCTGGTACCCTGGCATCTAGGGAGAGTTTGCTCTAAACTAATTTTTGTTAAACAAAGTGAAATGGAGTCAGATACTAAAACACAGGAATCTACAATCCCAATATAACTCAAGTAAGAAGTCCGTCCTATGTGACAAGTGTCATGTATCTTTGAGCTTGGCAGAAGCAATTTTCCTTCCATTGTTTAGGATCCGGTTCTCCAAAAAAAGACACGGAATGGAGGTTTTTTTCCCTTTTCCGATTTAAGTGTTTGTGAAAAATTTCTATTAAATAATTTTAACACTCCCCCTACATTATTTAAGCGCGGTCCCAGAGAAACATACGGTAATCCAAGTGTAGGAAACTCAACTATTAAAGAGGGTGCACCCTCTTAATGCTGACTGGTGGGGGCAGAGACTATCAGTCACAAACTAGCAATGCCCAAGGATCGTGACCTACCTAATCTCGAAATAAGAAAAACAGTTACAAGCGTATCAAACATTTAAGTTAAGTTTATTCCCCTAGAAATCAATAGAGTAGGTGATAATAGTTAACCTTTTTTTTTTTTTACAATATACTTAAGTTTGCCTCGTCTCGCTGTTCTTTCATCAGTAGTGAGCAGTGTATCTGTCACTGAGCTACTCCCCAGGAAAGAGGAGGCTGATAATTGAAGGAATCAACCACAAATCATTAAAATCAGCTGATAAAACCGGGAGGCAACTCTTACCTAGTCGCACCATAAGGCTGTGGTGATCTCGTATATTTGGAATGGATCCATGACTCCAATTTCATCTACATATTTGTTAATGCAAAGAAGGGCTCTGGGATTCAGAGCCCTCGGTGAAAAGCAACAGGCTGTAATTGGTTCCCTGTTGTACATATGTCTCCCCATTGGGGGGCGGACCTGTCCTGCGATGTTCCACAGGGAAGAAAGGACAGTAAACTTAGGATTTTTTACTAAAAAGACTCCCCTTCTCGACCTTTCCGTGATTAGCGTAGACAACATAGCGTCAGACCACGGAACGATTATAAAACCTGACCCGAATCCAAAACTTACATTTTTTTCATTCTACGGTGTATGTGAGACATATTTTTTTAATTCCCCCTTTGAAAAATGCTGTTCTGACCTAGAAACGAGGCGAGAATTAGGAGACTTCTGCATGCTATAGAGTGAGCGAATCAAGAGGGATGCATAATGATGAACGTGGGCATATTATATCTCACGTCATAAAAATTGCTATGGAGCACATCACCGGGGACTGTTAACCTCGACTTCAATGAAACTGTCATTACCATGCGACCGGAACCATTGTAGCCGGAAACTTTAAACTTATCTAATGTTGCAGAGCCGCGTTGCGAGATAAAAAACTGTAATGTACATTAATGGGGAAAATCCGCACCGTCTGAACACTGAGATCCGCATGAGAATAATCTCACCCCCTCCCTGTCGTACCAGCCTGATGCCAGGTCGTATACCAGCGTTGCATCTTGACGAACGCCCTGGACAGCCTCGGTAGATCTCTCGTCTTATTTTTTGTGACCCCATTGGCCAGAAGCAGTCGGATAAAACGAGGCCAGCGGTCCTGACCTTTATTATATGCTCAGGGGCCTATCACGGTTTAACGGCTTTCTTTACAAATCAGACATGCCCCTCATGCCGTCACCGCCTTGATTGGAGTTGCTCGTTCAAATTAACTCAACAACAGAAGTACCGTAGGAGCACTTGTGGTTTTGTAATCCACCCACCCACAGAGCCGAAAACAAGCATAGAGTTGAGTGACGTGATATACTTTCAGTGTCATCCTTCACCCTGACCTCCTTAAAGGGGGTTTCCCGTACACCTAGACCTGTGGTAACTTGTAATAAGGCGGTAGGTCTCAGGTCGATCTCCCCTAGGGCTCCGTCAGACCAAGAAGCAGAAATCCATCTGCCATTTGGAGCCGCAAAGCCCTAAGACTCATTCGCTAACTTAAATTTTTGAGTATTTATTTCTTTTTTAAAACAAGGGCACAAGAATCTCAACGAAAAGGGGTGCTGCCAGAGGGGGCAATCCGTTCATGCGTTGGTGGTGATTGTCCGTTGAAAATGAAATCCTCACCCTGAAAATCTAGCCTGGATCAACCACAGGCCGGTCTTAACAATAGATTGCGGCACTTGTCAACAAGCTTGGTATATAATTGTGCTCGGCTCTCTGCCGCTATACGATTAGTTGAAAATGTGCAGAGAGCACAACGGATTTGTTCGCGCGCGTTTACAAGGGACCACCAGGTACCTGGGTTGTCCTATTGCATACTAAATGTGAGGACTCTCGCCCCCCTCACTGTTGGCCAATTGTGCTGAGTGCCAAGTGCCTCTGCTAAGTACACCACAGCAGTGGCTTGCTTGACGTAACGGCTCCCCCTGCCGCCCTCATCCGTGTTCTGCCCTCCCCAACACATTTACACTGATGTCATTTTAGACTTCTTAGCAAGAGAACTTACAAATAACATATTAGCCCCGGAGATCTGTATAGGTACCGTCGGCCAGTTTCTCAGTGGTATAAACAGAAGTGGAAACGTAAAGGGTTTCTGTAATATTTCTTATAACAATATACCCCCCCCTATCTCCTAGAACTGATAGGATTGGGTGATCAAGTGATGAACACAGATTCAATTTAACGCCAAAGAGAGTGATTTATTCGTTATTTACATACTTATAGATATTTTGATAAATGCCGTATGTTATTGTCGCTCCCCTCCATCCTCCTCAATGTGACTGAAGGGCCAACGTGCTACGGGTAATTGATTCGCTCATTAGACGTATCATGCCTACTCTATTCTCCAAATTACGTTTATCAACTTCATTAGTACCTTTATGTTCCTTGATGATATGACCATAAAACACAACTAGATGCAGGGTGTCCATTCCGCCTGTAGTTTCTTAACCAATGACAGTTTGGTGTTTGCGCCCCAAGGAATGGCGTTTTTTTCCACTAGACTTTCCTTGCCGCGATTAAGAGATTCTAAGAAAAATTTTCCCCACATCTATTACAAATCTTTTGAAATCGACAAAATTCAATCTCTCCATATTGATTTGTTGGTTTTTTCCTGCAGACCTCAGAAAAACTGATTAAAAAACCCCTTACATTTCATTTCCTCTTTCTCTAACCGGAAAGGCATCTTCACTTCCTCAGTGATCGGGTCGCAGAACTTATCTAAAAAAAAATCCACTTTCTTTCTTCCTGAGTATGCATTCCCGGATGATCTCCTACCCTACACATAACTTTGTACTTCAACAGTAGAAAGGTTTCTGGGATTGTCACAGCTTAAGATTTATGTCTGTGGTTTGCTCCACCTGGCAATATAGGAATCGTACATCCTAGTGAACTATTGGAACAAGTGTCATTTATAAGAACGTATGACAGAAGGAGCAGTCTAGATAACGTCTCCGCTCTTCCAAGAATCTTGTCGGTCATACGTCTCTTCGAAGAGGCAGAGATAAAGCACCAATATATGGGATACTGTAGCATGGTCATTGTTCCAATGTTTTGTGTTAAACGGCTGTACCCAATTTAGAGCTTATTTAAGTAGATTGTCATTGGTGGAATTTACTAATGTTTTTAGTCTTTAGAGACCAGTCCAGAAGTAGAACTGGACAGTTCTCTATTTCCACTAGATGGATTATCTGGTGCAGTAGAATACTTTGACCCTCCAATTTGGTTCTTAGTTTGTCCCCGTTCAAAATTATATTTTCCTGGTGCACAGAGTTTTCAGTCAGGCCCCCAAGTTACCCGGGACACCTCTTTTTGGACGAGTCAAAAACTTTTCCTAAAATGGTCAAAACCCGTCATAAATTTGTCGCACCATAACACACGGAGAGGTCGTAATGAGTGGGCTACGCAAATACAAGGTAGTGAGAGGGCATGGTGAAGTCCACTTTGTCCGTTTTGCTATTGCGCCCTTTTTTTCCCCTATTTTCTACACGTCTCCCCCATCTTGGTAAAAAGGTGCATTCAATGAAGACGGCTATTAAACCACAATGATGTCCAATCCATTGTATGATAGAAATTGGCTCACAAATTATAGGATTACTCCTAAGGCTGGTTTACAAAATCCTTGCAAGTGTGTTATGTTACCTAGAAGGTGAAGACTGTGTGACAAAGTATTGCGTCTTTTTTGGTCGATTTTTTTGGTCCCGGCATGTCCTTTTTAAGGGACAGTCTCATAAAAACAATCTATTATTTCCCTACAGGTACAGTTGTAAGCATATGATACATCTACCAATCTGTGTATGGGGTGGTGGAGCAGAACTATTAATAGATGTACATTGTAAAATACAATATTTTCTCATCCCCCCCCCACCCCGCCCCCCCCGCCCCCCCACACTTACCAAAAAAACATGAGTAAAGTGTTTTAAATAATAAAAATAACAACCCCCCTTAAAAAAAAAAAGCACCTACCTGCCATCACGTTTCGTCCAATGAGTAGCCGCCTTGCCAAGATGTAATTTCCATTTTCCAGGGGACTTCAATTTGAGATAGTTTTGTCCTCCGTATTAATAATCCGAGGAAGCCACTTTTTTGGCTTGGAGTTGGTCTTTTGACCCTAGAACTTTCCCCCTGTGTGCATGTCGCGCAAAACAGAAGTACCAGGGTCAATGTGGGAATGGGCTAAAGCAAGCCAAGCGTGGGTGCATCTGTGTGCTCTTTTTCTCAGAGAGCTCCTGGACGTTTTTCCCAATCTTCCAAAAAATCCCTTCCCTTAATATCTCTTCGTTTGGGTGGAGATTGGATGACAACCAATGCAACCTCTTATAAGCCCCTTATTGGGGACACACAAAAACGCTATTATATTCAGAATAAATCGACATAACAAAAATACACAAGAGGGGGAAAAGCACATCTTTACGTTATGAACCCCTAAGCCACCCACCAACATACATTACCTACTTGATGGAGAGTGCAAGAATGCATGCACATTATGCCCAAGCCTGATTGCGAAATTCAAATATTTATTTTGGGAAAATCGCCTACATTAGCGATAATCTCCCAAAAAGCAGTAACAGCGAGTAAACACAGTGAAAGACATTCTGCACAGTGGCTGGTTCATGGAAAGGCCATTTCACAGTAATGGGAAGCAAACAGAGTCATAAAATGTGTACCTTTACGCTGGTGGCGATGCGTTGCGACTTCGCTCCCATCTGCATCTTTCAAGCTGCTTGGCAAAACAATTTGTCTTTTTCCACCTCGAGCTCTCTGTGCAGCCGTTCAAATGGCAGCTTCCTGTAATTTCAAGAGGAAATAGAAAGAAGCCTCAGGTGATCCTGGCAAATACACTGATTCCAGCACAGGCGACCAAGGAGCCGAGAAGTATCTATGCGAAGCTGTTGCAAGGGGCCACAACCCTCTGCCCTGCCCTGCAAAGTGCCTCTGTCAAACACTTTATTATCATTTTTATAGGGAGAACGTACTGACAGATCGGAACTTCATGGATTATTCTTGAACTTTAATCTGCAGCTTCACCAGCGGCGGGGAAGTTCCTCTTAAATTGTAAAACCAAAAAACCCGGCCCGGGCCGGTTAATCTCTGTACAAAATTCATAACATTTGCAGAGCGTAATTGAGGAAAGAATGAGAAACGAGCAAAAGAAATGAGTAATTTTCATCTACTCTACTCTCTACACTACTACTAAAACTGTTTATATACAAAGACATATAAACAACTGGGGGGGCAAGAACCACACAATGTTTTTCAGGAAAGAAACAAAAAGGTAATAGGGACAAATATTCATTAAATGGGCCCTGTTAGACAAATGTTTTAACATTGCGAGTGCTACCCGTACTTCACCGTTTTGTACACTGTAGCACACGACACATCAACGTTACTGAGCAAACATCGCATCCATTTGAACTGCGTATTGGTCCACCTTGCTGTACTTCCGCCATAGTACGGCCCATCTTCCCCATGACTTCCCTATGAGAGGCGACGCTGCTTCACACCCATCCATCGTATCTACACCTGGGTTATCCAGCCCGCCTAAGATCCTTTGTTTCTAAGAGCTTAGAGCAGCAATTGCCCTTTACAAACAGTTTAATAGTTTCAAATGAACCAAAAAAGATAAGTTTGTGTCCTGATCATCTTTGTGTTTTCATGGTACCAGACAAGAAAACGACTTTGTTGGCTGATCTGCTGTTCTGTTCCTATCCACCATTCTTGTACAATGGCATTCATTGGAGAGCTCCGTTTCTCATATATTATATATACACTTTAGAGAAGCTTACCTATATGGTTCTCAATATCAGTTCAGTGAAGGTTTTTAACTCATGACATAATAACCACTATAAGTAGAACCCAACCTGTTTCAAACTCTAATCCCTAGTAAATTGTAAAGATGTGGTCACATATTGCGTTTACATTACGTTTCTGTAAGCGGCAATTCAACAGCCTTGGAGGGATGATTTGCCTATTGCATTGTGTCAAACCTTGTGTTAAACTTGTGTTCAGTAAACACTTTGTTAACCGTGTTAACATTATGTTAACACAGTAAAACGCAATGCAACAAGCAAATCTCCTCTCCACAGCTTTTGAAATTGTTTCCAATTTAAAACCCAACGTATGACCACAACCCGAATAAATTTGGTATTCCAATTGCATGGTAAGCCATCTTTTTTCACATCCTGATATTTGCCATTCTGGTGCCTTTCCATTCACGATAACAGAGCTTCTTGTTGGATCACCCTATAGTCCTGTGTGAGGAAGGGGGTATTAACGGCCAATCTGCAAAAGTAAATTTTACTGTATATACTATCCTCCAACTTTGTTAGGCTACCCTATAACTACGAAGGTCACAGAGGTTTGGTCAAGATAGCGTCGGGTCACTGAAACTCCTAACAATTTTCTCCATTCCCACCCGCAAGCATAAGATAAAATAAAAGGCATAAGTTGCATATTTATCATACAAAGATAAGCTGTATTTACTAGTAGGGACAATCCTATATAAAAAACGGTTTAAAACCAAGAATCCAATTAGAAGATAAACCCCATCCCTATTAGCTAGCGCTAAGTTAAAAACGCTTCTATTTTAATGCAACAAAATCCAGTGTATTATATGCTCAGCTGAGAGGCGATATAATCCACTTCTATATTGCAGCAACAGACAACACACGTTTTAGTAAATTACAATAAGCCTAATCATAGCGTGTATTAAAGACCTCTGTCAACCCGCGCGGGAGGGAATAAATAAAACTAAAATTGGAGAGGGTGGCGGGTTAATAGTATTCTCCTCTCTCCCCTGTCCTACATTTATTCCCATCCCCCCTCCCCCCATGCAAATTTAATATCTGCATATAATAATTGGGCCCAACGTAACACGCATCCTCCCACTGCTGTCATTGATTCATTTGTGGCGCCCGGTGGTTGGAGGAATAGCGAGCAGGGCATCCGCAGCTGCAATGTAAGCGGTAGGAAGGCAAAACCATAGCCCATGCAGTCTATACTCAAATCCTGTCCTGTGCGGCCCTTTTAAAACACCATAGGTTCTAAAATAAAACCCCACCATATTTAAAGGGGTTAAATCACACCTCTACATTTTTTCACACTAAGAAATATTTGAATCTTTTTATATTTCTTATGGCAATGTTTCTATTATGCCATCTTTGGTGAAGATTATCAGGTGACGTTTCGTGAGCGCTTTATGACACTCAGAATGTTCTTTACAGTGGGCACTCACGTAGGTTTATAGAAAAGTGTATTCGTCCCTAAATAAGAGAGATTGGGTGCAATGTGCTGTCAGGGGTCTATGTGAGGGGGAAGATGGAGTGGCCATTCCCTTTTCGGAATGATTGATGCATAGTTTAACCGCATCATTGTAATCCTGTTGTGATGGTTAGAATATGATGACTGTCGAAGTGATCTCTACAGAACTGAAGCATCTATTTAGTAAGTTAAGGGCAGTGGTGAACTAGGAAAAATTAGTTGAAAATAAAGAACATCATAAAATCAAAACGATGAGACAAAAAAAATACCACCATAATACCAAATCCACCAGCCTTCAAGAATTCAAAACCAATTACAGGAGACATCCTAGTGTGTCCCCCTGTTGTAGGATCTGTTCTTCTTTTTTAGCTTCTTTGTACTTGTTTATGAAAAAAAAAGGATAAAAAAAATATTTATCTATGGAGCCTGAGCCCCTCAGGTTATCTGCATGATTTTTAAAAACCTTTCTTTTTTATAAACACAAGGTCCTAAAAGCAAATAAGAGCATAAACCGCTAGGGGAGTATGGGCCGCAAGCTTTTTGCCGTACATACGTCGCCCATAGACGGCCGATGAAGGTCCGCATCTTTTTCCTTCCCGTGTTATTTCCCGTTATGGCAATGCATTTCATGGAGAGTCACCCCTCCTCCTCTGCATGGCGGCTGGAGCGCATGTTCACTGGCCGTATTCCGTCCTGGCCAATACATTCGTGTAATGGAACCTTACATCAGGTTGCTAACTTTCTATAAGAGGGCAGGGGGTACAGCTCCCACCTTCCTATTAACCACCTGCGCCGCCTGTAATACAAGCCTGGGTGCCGCACACAGTTTGCCTACACATGTGACTATGGGAAAGTTTCTGCGTTGCACTGGTGGGATGACTAGTTGACAGGCACTGTTTATATATTGTGTGGGCAACTTGTCACGTGATTGTACAGACAAAATCGTGGTGCCATACAGAGTAGGTTTTCTTTGTCTCTCCGAAGGATTTGTGTTTCATGACGAGTGACACACACACACACACACTTACATTCATGTGATTTTTTATTGGGAAAGGAAAAGTTGCACAACTTTTTTGTTCTCGCTAACCGCAGAATAACCTCTTAAATTGCAAAGCAGATCACGGTAGAACATTATGCTGCACTTGTGCAAGAGCTGCTGCTCCAAACCTCATGATCCATCCTGATCCGGAAAAGTTTACAAACTGTGAAAACTGTTAAAACCTATCACTTGTGATACAGTACACTACCGCTCCTATGAAAGACCAGTGTGTCTCTATGGTAACAGACTACAACCCAACCCTGCGTAGCCTATCCTCCTGCTCAACCCCCCCCCTTTTCTTCTAATTGGACTTCATTGTCCGAGTTTATTCAAATTACTGAATTTATGTTTTTGTTCTAAAATAACCGGTATTTTTCGGACATAAGGCTCATCATCAATAAATGCCTGCTTAAAAACATCTAGGCTTATATATAAGGGGCACCGGTTTTAAGGCGTCAATTTATATAAGGCTAAATAACTCAGCAGTGGCAGCCTGTGCACTGTTCAAGCCTGTGTTGTCTGTATGGTTCAATATAAGGGCGCACTGGACTATAGGGCGCACCTTTTAATTTCTTCTGGAAACCAAAGCAATTTTTTGTTGCCTTCTAGTCTGAAAAATAAGTAATTTTAGCTGTCAAAAACTAAATGTTCATTTGGGTGGCCATCATCATGCTCTCGCCTTATCGTTACTAATCCTAAATAGCGCTCAATATCTCACGCCATCACTGGTTCCTCGGAGACTGATGATCTACAATAGCTTCTTGATTACAATGGCTTAGTGTTTTATTTCCCCGTGTATTTTCTTCGGCCATAAAGGGGTAGTCTCCATCACATTGCGGCGCTGGCATTATTACAGGTGACAGTTGGCGCACATCGACTTGGCATTTCATGCTTGTCACTTATCTGAAGCCATTCTAATAACCGCGTTGAGCAGTACCTTAGGAGCCTAAATGTAGATTTTATTCTGAATAGATGATCTCTGGATACGGCGCATGCCAGTCCTATCATCATCAAGGGTTAGACATGCAAGATTGAATTTTCAAAAAAATACCCTGTCATTAGGATATTTGTATCCACTATTCGCACCACAGGGTGGACGATTGACTTCATTATTTCCAAGAAGTAGTTCATGAGATGACACAAATGTCAGCTCACTTGGTAATTCAAGCCTTTAGTGAATATTGATTGTGATAAGGACTCTCTCCAGGCCTTGGACTACTCCGGGCAAGGATCACACGGGGGGCGACGTGATAGACAACGTCTTTATTCGGTCTGTCGGAGCGAGATTGGGAAAACGGCCTGTAAGAACCCGTATTGTTTACGGTAAATTCAGTCTTTTTATCCGCAACCCCCAATTAAATTGTGAATTTGTATATAAATCAGTATTAAAACATCTTCCTGTTGTTATAAGAACTTCCTAATGTCGCATCGCTAAACGATTTTCAGAACCCTCACCTTAGAGCAGACAACCAGGCTACATTTACAACATAAGATCCCATAATTAATAACCAGACGCTGGTGGGGCCCCATTACAGATTTTTAAATATGGATTAGGGCCAAGGAGAATTCAAGTAAACGCCATTCCATGAGGTGAAGACGGCACATTGCTTCCCACACCTCTGTGGGGAGTGCATACATACCACAGCATCCTGACCGTCATGACAAAAGCATACTTGGGGGAGCATTTATCAGAAGGGTCGAGGTAAAAAACTGTTCCTAGTTCCTGCGGAAACCAATCCAGAGCTCGCTTTGAGTTAATAACAGCTGTGGAAAATGAAGCTGAGCTCTGATTGGTTTGCCATGATAAACTAGAACGGGGGGGGGGGGAGTTCTGCTCTCCACACTTTAGATAAATCTCCCCTTAGGAGTCTGTTGTAATTCACTTACCGCTTCTATTAACTAAACACCATCACTAACTACGGCTTGAGGGCTGCATGAAGATTGCAGTGTTTCAATCTACAGGCAGGAACATTATTATAGACAATCGGAGCCGAGAGATTGTACCTATTGTCCCTATCTGCAGGAAGTATCTTATAGAGGCAGGAGGAGCCGAAAGATTTGTACATGGTGTCTCTTCTCGGAAGTATCTTTATCGAGGCAGAATGAAGCTGAGCAATTGTACAGATTGTCCTATCGCGGCAGCATGTTATAGAGCAGGAGGGAGCTGAGGCAATTGGTAAATAGTGTCCCCTAACTCAGGAAGTATCTTATAGAGCAGGGGAGGAGCTGAGCAGATTGTACATGTGTCCCTATCTGCAGGAAGTATCTTAATAGCAGGAGAGCTGAGCAATTGTACATATGTCCTATCTCAGGAAGTTCTTAATAGAGCAGGAGGAGCTGAGCAGATTGTACATGTGTCCTATCTGCAGGAAGTATCTTATAAGCAGGAGGAGCTGAGGCATTTTTTGTACATAGTGTCCTATCTGCATGGGGCCAGGAAGTATCTATAGAGGCAGGAGGAGCTGAGGCGATTATGAAAATCGTCCTATCTGTAACGCTGCATGTTTATAATAGCAGGAGGACCAGTAGCTTGTTCTTTCTTTGTTCAACCAGGCAACAGTGAAGTCAGGATCTATTACTGATACCTGACCTGCCTTCTGGTGTCTGGAAAGCTTAGTGCCAATCCTTTGAAACCTTTTGTGTCTGGAAAGGTGACCAATTTACCCCGATTTCTACGGAGCAGAGAATAAAATAATCTTTCAGGCCTTGTCAGAAGATGTAATCCCAGTATAGGAAATATGATTCCTATTTACAATGCAGCGGCTTATATACATTTGCTATAACGACCTTGAAAGCCACGTGATGTACCAGTGCAGATTATAATGCAGACCACATCCACCTATTAGTTTAATGCAATTTTTACAAAGCCCGGCACAGCTTTTTTTTTTCCTTATTAATTGATTATAATATCATGACCATAAGGTAAATTCCCTATTCTGACAAACTCCGAGGTTATATGGGAATCTTTGACTTTTAATCAGATGCTAACCGCTAGAGGGCCTACAGGGAACTGCGTTATGTCTTACAATCTTACTTTTTTTATAACCAGATACAATAGCCATTGAGAGGGTTCAACAGCTCATATCTTTACAAAAAGCTATACTGTACTGGCTTTAAATAAAAAATCCAAAAAATACATTTTGTTAATGTTAAATTTCACTACATAAAAATATTGGGGTTCAGCTATATAGCATTAGACCCACGTCCCACCGTTGGATTTGCTTTTGGTAGTAGGTGACGTGCCGTTTGCTGTCATGTGATGGGTCGGAGATAATTTAAATCAGATATCAGTCCACATATACCTAATACGCGGTCAGAGCTTTGGGATATATGAGACACCCTTCATAAACAAGCTGTATACTACACATTATGGACCGCCTTAAGTTGCCACTAGGGGGAGCTCAAGAGTTTACTTACTACATACTGCTTATGCGCAAGCCCCCCCCCCCCCCACCCAAAATTTTTCCAGAGTTCATTTGCAGTTTTCCAGAAAGTACACATGCCTGAAACATTGTATTTGTTTAATTTAAAGCTTTGGTGTGTGAAAGGAAGGGGCATCCACTGGAGAAACAACCATAACCCTAGAATATTTGTTTCTGCACTCCATTCACATTGAGTATGCTTTAAAACCATTTTTATGGGTCGTGTTATAACACATTAGTCAAGTTGCTGACCGCCTGCGGGAGACTTCTTTTTGCACACAAATGTGTGCTTTGGGTAAATAAATGGATTAATAGGATTTATTTAAGTAACCTGAGTGGGAGAGAACCGGAATTACCAGAACTGAACCATTCTGCTTAAACGATCAGTATATGGCTGCTTACCATGACATAGCAAATATTCAGGTATTCTGTAAGAAATGGGGTCTCTGAAAGGGTCCAACTGGCATACAGATCTATGAAAACACGGCCTTGTACTAGGCAACAGCAATAAATTTGTGTCCAAAAAACCACCGAATGAGCAGGTATCACAAAGGTCCCGGGAGTAATAGTTCTCCTTAGGAGATTTGCCAATTATAAAACCGCCGCCTTGCAGGGATGTGGAGTCTTATATGTATAGCCATTGATGTCTCTACTATGGGATCTGAGAATTGCACAAAAAATTCTCTAGGCTGGACAACAAAACCACTGCCTCTTCTGCTTTTGCCTTGTAAAGCATCTCTCTCACCAGGAACTTTTCAGGAAGCCTATGACATGCTGTGGGATCAATCCGAACCAGTACCTCACTTCCAGAGGAAAACTGTAGACCGCACTGTTTTTTGCCATGTTGCATCTCTTCAGTACAGTGTAGGGAACTGGTTTAAACTGATAGGTTTTCCACTAGGGTCATCTAAGGCCGCCTTCGGGAGACACAATCCGTCCAACAACAGTGCTGTCTACTACGGTTTGGAATCGGTTCCTTCTTGAATACATTTTACGGTTTGGATTTTAATCTCAACATCATGTCATTAGGCCTCCATAACTTCATTATTTTATTCCACTAAATAAACACAAAATACTGTAAACTTTTTTTTGTCTAAAGTGGGGATCCAGATTCATCCTCAACCACATATTTTATGCTTCATGGTGAAAAAATAAACACATTTCAAAGAGGTCATTGAAGCTTCCAGCTGGGATCTAATTGATAGGTGGCTGCGTTGCCTGGTTAACCCTGGCATCTAGAAGGAGAGTTTTGCTCTAAACTATTTTTTGTAAACAAAGTGAAATGGAGTCAGCTACTAAACACACGGAATCTACAATCCCAATATACTCCAGTAAGAAGTCTGTCCCCTATGTGACAGTGTCATGATATCTTTGAGCTTGGCAGAAGCACTTTTCCTTCTATTGTTTAGGATCCCGGTTCTTCTCCAAAAAAAAACGGAATGGGGGTTTTTTTTCCCTTTTCCGATTTAAGTTTTTTGTGAAAAATTTCTATACATAATTTTAAAAAAAACACTCCCCCCTACATTTATTCAAGCGCCGGTCTCAAGAACATACGGTAATCCCAAGTGTAGGAAACTCACTTATTAAAGAGGTGCAACCTCTTTAAAATAGCTGACTGGTGGGAAGGGGAAGACAGAATGGGAAGGCAGAAAAGAAATTGGGAAGCGATCTGGGTAGGTATTTGAAAGAATGGCGATGGAATTTTCCGCCTCTGCCTCCCTAACTACACAGGGGAAAGGACAGAGTCAGGACATCCCCCGCATGCCGTGCAACGAGAACAGGGTAGGACACGCCGCTAGTCCCGGGGCTACGAGCTAAAACTAACCGTGGACCAGGCTTGGTACCACCTACCCCAGCGTCAGTCGAGGAATGAGGAAGGACCCTTCTATTTACACTAGCAGGAGGGCTAGAGCTGAGACGCTCCGCATAGACCTGGGGGCGGGCTAATCGACCACCACGACATCGTCATGGAGGGGCGGCCAAACCGGATACCACCGTAGGGCAAAAGAAAGAAGACGGGGGGGGCGCGCTATGACCAAAGAGTACATGGCCCAAAGGACACGGTCAGTCAGGGGAAACGCAAATCGAGAAAAGGGTTAACCACACGCGCCAGAGTAGAGAGAGAACCGAAGGGAAGAGCGGGGGAGGGTACGTGGGGTCCCAAGATACGCCTTTAGTATCCGAAAAGAAGGGTGCTGCAGGAGAGGGCGGGAGAAAATAGTGGCTTGGGCCCCCGCCCAAGGATCTCAACGTGGGATCTAACCCCACCCGGAAGACCCAATGCGAATTGAGGCGCAGTACACGACACAGGGGAATTGTGGAAGGAAGCGTCAAAACTAGCCATGGCCATGGAGTGTGCAAGGCGCGAAGAAGAATGATAGACTAGGAGTAGCCGACCGGGGGGGCGGCGCATCAGTGTCGGAGGACGCTCGGACCACCACAGGGCATGTTGAAAGTATCACAAGGCCAGGGAACGGGTGACGTATGCCAGTCACCGAAAGGGAATACAGGACCTTCAGCAACTTCCCCAAAAGCCAATGGCCTTAATTAAATCACGGACCCTAATCTAGAAATACACATTAAAGTCGTATCAAACATTGAAGTATTAAAATTTCCCCTGGAATCAATAGAGTAGTGATAATGTTAACTTTCTAATAACTTCATTAAGTTTTGCCCGTCTGCTTCTTTCTTCCGCCGTAGTGAGCCGTGTAATCTTTCATCTGAGCTACCCTCCACCTCAGCGAGGAGGCTGATCTTGAAGGAAATCAACCATTAAATCAAAATGAATAAACCAGACAAGGCACCTACCCATAGATCCAGGCACCATAACTGTGGTGATCTCGTTATATTTGGAGACTACCATGGCCTACTTTCCATCCAAAATTATGTTTAATGAACAGAAGGGCTTGGGTCAGAGCCCCTCGGTGCAAAATCATAACAGGCTGTTACAATTGCTCCACCTCTGTATTTCTGGATGTTACCCCCCACATTGGGGGGGGGGGGGGGCGGGATTCTCTGCGGCAGTGTAACAGAAAAAACAAAGAGGCCTTTAAAAGCGTTTTTACGATTAAATTTAACCCCTCCTCCTTACCTGTTACTCACCTGTTCTCGTGATTAGCGTAGACAGAAACATCGGTCGTCCCCGGAATCGCATTAATAACTGATCCCCGAATTCCAAACTTTTAAATTTTTTTTCATTCTCCACGGTGGAGACTACATTTAATTTCCCCTTTGAAATGTCTGTTCTAGACATAAAACCAGGCGAGAATTAGGAGACTCTGCATCTATAAGTGAGCTAATCAAGGATGCATAATGATGAATACGTGGTTGGCATATTTAATATCTCACCGTCATAAACAAGAAATGCTATGGAGCAATCACCGGGACTTGTTAACCCAACGCCTCGACTTCAATAACTGTCATTACCAATCGCCGGAACAATTGTACCTGAAAACGTTAAACTTTCTAAATGTGCAGGAGCCGCGTGCGAGATACCTACATTACATTATGGAACATCCGAACCGGTCGCAACACTGAGCTCTGCAGAATAATTTCACCCCCCTACCCCTGCTCCCCATCCTGATCCTCGTACCCCACTGCAGTAGAATACTGGAAGCCTCGGATGACTCCAGGTTTTTTTTTTTCCCTTCCGGAAGTGCCTGCTTAATTTTCATTATAGTGCCTATCATTTTAACTGGCTATAACACAGACTGCCCCTCTATGCGTCACAACTTGATTTGGTTTCCAACTAACACAGAGTACATTGGAATGTTTGATCCACCCCACCACCCAGCCGAACACTACTAGATTTTGAGGATTTTATACGTCAGTTTCTCTCCTCACCTAATAGCTTAAAGGGGTTTTTCCCATAAACTAGACTTGGGTAACATTGCTAATCAGTGGGGGTTCATTGCTCCCCTCTCGCTCCGTCAGACCAATGAAGCAGACTCCATTGCGCAACATTTGGAGCCCAAAGCCCCTACGACTCATTTGCATTAAGTAAATTTTTTTAGTATTATTCTTTTTTAAACCAGGGAATAGAATCTACAAGAAAAGTGGGTTCTGCCAGAGGGGGGGCAATCCTTCATCCTTGTGTTAGATGTCCTTTAAATGAAATCTACCATGAAAATCTAGCATGGATAAACCACAGGCCCTTACATTGATTGCGAGGCACTGTAAAGTGAGCTTCTTATATATGTTCTCTCGGGACCCTCCTTCCTTCTAGGATTCAGTTTAAAATTGTGCTAATGAGCCAAAAGGGATTAGCGAGCGTTACCCGGGACCCAGTCTGTATGTATCATTGCTATTAACTGTGCAGGAGCTCATTCGTTACCCCCTCCCACGGTGCAATGTGGCTGATGCAAGTGCAACCTCCTGTGAAGCTACAACCCAGCGGGCTCCTGGTAATGCCGTCCCCAGAGCCCTTAATCCTGTTTACATAACTTTAAATGTAATTTTGAAGGAACTTAACAAATTAACCAATATCAAAGGATCTGTAGGTGTCGCTGGCAGTTTTCCTTTTAGTAAAAGCAATAATGAAACGTAAAGGGTTTTCTTTACTTTTTTCTTCCCCATATACAACCCACTACTCCTAGAACTGATAGAGGTTATCAATGATTGACGCAGCAATGCAGAGATTATACTACTGTATACACTTGATACTAAGGTAACAAATTATCACAGTCTGTAACAGGTTAGCACTGACCCTCCCCACAGTCCATACAACCGTACGCTGGCGGTGAGGATCATTCCCAGCGCGCAGGTGAACTATTGTGTTCTGTCGGAGGCTTCTTGTGAGTAATGGTCTTCTGTGGAGGATCAGTCTCATGACACATCCAGCCTGGCACTGCCCGCAGAACAGATATCCATCCTCCTACAACCTCTTAAGATATCCATCGAAGACGTATGGGATAAACTCACTGGCCTTCCACGCAATGCCAGTAAATCCCAAGAATGCTGACGAACTAAGGGTGATCTCACACTGTGTAAACATATAGCAAAGGAAAATATGGCTGAAGGGGGAGAGGACCATCCAGTGGCCCGCTGGTAGGAGTGCGAGATTTTAAGTCATCACATTCTGTAATACATAATAAATCCACCGAGCAGGCCACACTCTTCTACGGATTGTCAGGACGTCCAAAAAAAGCTCTGGCCACCCTGATGTACCTTGATTTTTGTCCCTCCTGGCAGATTGTTTTTTCCTTAGCACAGAGCCCCATGAATACTTAATATAATTAACAAAGCCTTGAGAGCGGCGCGTCCCCCCCCCACCCCCCCCCCCCATCCTCGATAGGGGGCTTGTGACTTCCCAAGGCCTTAGAGCAGTGGGTGGCGACATCCCAGCCTCAAAGAGCGGACTAGCAACCCCCCCCCCCTCCGAAGGCCTCGAGGGGGCGCCCTTGCAACTCCCCCCCCCCCCCCCCCCCTCCCCAGTCCTCGAGATCGCCCTTATCCACCCGCTACCCCCCCCTTTCCTACATAGTGGGCTTTTCCACCCTTAAGGCCCCTCGATAGGCAGGTGTCTATGCTAACCCCCCCACCAAGTCCACGTCGAGAGCAGGTGGCTATGCGACACCCCCCCACCAAAGGCCGCGAGAGCAGGTGGCTATGCGACACCCCCCACCAAAGGCCGCGAGAGCAGGTGGCCATGTGACACCCCCCACCAAAGGCCGCGAGAGCAGGTGGCCATGCGACACCCCCCCCCCAAAGGCCTCGAGAGCAGGCAGCCTTGCGACCCCCAATAGGCCTAGAAGATAGACCTTGGTATTAAAGGTACAAGTTTGTGTCAAATTTCTCCACATAGTATAGTAAATGAAATGTTGCAACATATAAAAAGAGTGTGGTTAAGCAAAGGTAGATGGCTCAGAAGTGGGCCACACATATTTTGATGAAAAGGCTATTCATAAGTTACAATAAGTTAAAATTCAGCATCGGACACTTTTCGTAAATTTGGCATAGATTAACACTGTCCAATTTTTATCCACCCAAACACTGAGGCCAGAGCATTGTGTTGGAGACCCTGTAGACTTGCTTACTCCATCCAGAGGTCACCCATCCCGTGCGGAGTCCTGGAGATTGTGCACATACCTGCTCCCTCACAAACACTATACAATACAACGGACCAAAGGGTAGGCAAATTATACGTTTCAAACTGGCCACCAACTTTTTAGCTTTGGTTGGAGGTATGCTGTAATCTTTCTAAATCAAGAAACTCGATCCGCATTATGATGTAATCAGTTGTCAAGTTAACATTTACTGCTCTTTTATTTTATCTGCCTTTTTAATCAATTCTAGGGATTTATAAGAGTCTCCTAAGAGCCCATAGAACTCCACGCGACGTCTAAGTCACACAGTGAATACCCTCTTGTGCTGCTAAAAGATGAATCTAATCTATCCCGCTCCTTCCTCAAATGCATAATTAACTCAAGTGGTTGCAAGGTTGTTTTATTTGTAATGCAAGTGTACAGGGCCCACAGGTGGATAGGAATACAAGTAACACCTGGGTGGAATATAGCAACCAACTTCCCACACCTCTGTGGGGAGTGCATAAATACACAGCAGCCTGACCGTCATGACAAAAAGACATAACTATGGGGGACATTTATCAGAAGTGTCTGAGGTAAAACTGTTCTAGTTGCCTGCGGAAACCAATCAGAGCTCAGCTTTGATTTTATAAACAGCTGTGGGAAAATGAAAGCTGAGCTCTGATTGGTTGCCATGAGTAACTAGAACAGTTCTGCTCTCCGACACTTTAGATAAATCTCCCCTTAGGAGTCTGTTGTATTCACTTACCGCTTCTATTAGCTAAATAACATCACTACGCTGGAGGGGCTATGAAGATTGCAGTGTTCAATCTACAGGCAGAACATTATTATAGACAAGCAGGAGCCGAGAAGATTGTACATAGTGTCCTATCTGCAGGAAGTATCTTATAGAGCAGGAGGAGCTGAGCAGTTTGACATGTGTCCTATTGGTAGGCCGCCTGTTATCAAGCAGGAGGAGTGAGCAGTTGTACATAGTGTCCTATGCTGGCAGCATGTTATGAGCAGGAGGAACTGAGTAGTTTTTACAATAGTGTCTATCTGGCGGCAGTGTTTTTAGAGCAGGAGGAGCTGAGCAGTTTGTAACAGTGTCCTATCTGCAGGCAGCATGCTTATAGTAGCAGGAGGAGCTGAGCAGTTTTTGTACATGTGTCTATCTGGTAGGCAAGTCATGTGATAGAGCAGGAGGAGCTGGCAGTTTGTACATGGGTCCTATTGCAGGAATGTCTATAGAGCAGGAGCTGAGCATTTGGTACATAGTGTCCTATCTGCAGGCAGCTAGTCTATAGAGCAGGAGGAGGCTGAGCAGGTACTAGTGTCCTATCTGCAGGCAGCATGTTATAGAGCAGGAGGAGCTGAGCAGTTTGTAAATAGTGTCCTATCTGCAGGCAGCAGTTTTATAGAGCAGGAGGAGCTGAGCAGTTGTACATAGTGTCCTATCTGCAGGCAGCATGTTATAAAGCAGGAGGAGCTGAGCAGTTTGTACATAGTGTCCTATCTGCAGGGAGCTGGTAATAGAGCAGATTATGAAAAGCGTCCTATCTGAAAGCTGCATGTTATATAGCAGGAGGAGCCGAGTAGCTTGTTCATTTCTTTGTTCAACAGGAAACAGTGAAGTAGGATCTATTACTGAATAACTGACCTGGCATTCTGGTGTCTGGGAAAGCTGAAGCTGAAGCTTTGAACACCTTTGTGTCTGAAAGGTGACCATTTACCCGATTTCTAAGGAGCAGAGAATAAAATAATTCTTTCTGGCCTTGTCAGAAGATGTAATCAGTATGGAATATGGAATTACCATTTATAAGAGCGGCTTATTATACCTATTCTATACGACCTTGAAAAGCCACATGATGGACCAGTGCAGATTATAATGCAGACCACATCCACCTGATTAGGATAATGCAATTTTACAGAGCACGGCACAGATTTTTTTTTTTCCTATATGAATTGATTATAATAATCAGTGACCATAATGTAAATTCTTATTCTGACAACTCGAGGTTATATAGGGATCTTTATTTCATTCTACCGGTTAGAGGCTACAGGGAACTGCTGGTTATAGTCTTACATCTAATTTTTTATAACCAGATACAAATAGACCAGGAGAGGGTTCAACAGCTCAATATCTTTAAAAAGCTTACTGTACTGGCTTTAAATTAAAAAATCCAAAAAATACATTTTTTAATGTTAAATTACTACATAAAATATTGTCAGCTACTTAGCATTAAGAACACATTCCCACAGTGGATTTGCTTTGGTAGTAGGTGACGTGCGTTGCTGTTCAGTGAGGGTCGGATAATTTAATCAGATATCAGTCCCACATATATCCAATAGCGGTCAGAGCTGTGATATAGAGACACACATTCAGTAAACAGCTGTATAATACAATTATGACCGCCTGAAGTTGCTCAGGGGGAGCTCAAGAGTTTACTAATACTGCTTATGCCAAGCCCCCCCCCCCCCCCAAAATTTCCAGAGATTATTTGCAGTTTTCCAGAAAGGAACATGCGCAAGAACAGTTTTGTTGTTTTGTAAGTTAAAAGTTGTGTGTGAAGGAAAGGGGATCCCCTGGAGAAACAAACACATACATAGAATATTTGTTATGCAACTCCTTCACATTGAGGATGTTAAAAACATTTTTATGGGTAGTGAATAACACAATTAGTCAAAGTGCTGACCGCTGCGGGAACTTCTTTTGCACACAAAATGGGTGCTTTGGTAAATAAATGATTAATAGGATTTATTTATAGTAACCTGAGTGTGGAGAGAAACCGGAATTACCAGAATGAACCATTCTGCTTAACTATTCAGTATATGCTGCTACCATGAGAGCAAATAGTCTGGGATTCTGTAAGAAATGGGTCGTCTGAGAAGTCCAATGGCATACAGATCTATGGAAAACACGGCCTTGTACATGAGGCAACAGCAAATTTGTGTACAACCACGAATGAGCAGGTAGCACAAAGGTCCGGGAGTAAGAGTTCTCCTTATGGAGACTTTGCCAATACGCCGCCTTGCAGAGGATGTGGAGTCTTTAGCCATTGATGCTCTACTAGGGGATTCTGGAAATATGCAAAAAAAAATTCTCTAGGATGGGACAAGCAAACCACTGCCTTTCTGTTGCCTTGTAAAGATCTCTCTCACCAGGAACTTCAGGAAGCCTAATGACATGGCTGTGGATCAAAGCCGAACCCGTACATCTATTCCAGAAGGAACAACTGTAGACAGCAGTTTTGACATGGTTGCATCTCTTCAGTACAGTGTAGGGAACTGGTTTAAATGAGAGGCTTTTCACTAGGGTCATTAAGGCCGCCTTGAGGAGACACAATCACGTCCAACACAGTGCTGTCTACGGTTTGGAATGGTTCCTTCTGGAATACATTACTGGGTGGATTTAATCTCACATCATGTCATTAGGCCTCCATAAATTCATATTTTTTCACAAATAAACACAAAATACTGTAACTTTTTGTCTAAAGTGGGGATCCAGTTCAAATAAACCACAATATATTTATGCTTCAGGTGAAAAATACACATTTCAAAGAGGGTCATGGAGGCTTCCAGCTGGGTCTAATTGATTAGGTGGGTGCGGTGCCTGGTTACCCTGGCATCTAGGGAGAGTTTGCTCTAAACTAATTTTTGTTAAACAAAGTGAAATGGAGTCAGATACTAAAACACAGGAATCTACAATCCCAATATAACTCAAGTAAGAAGTCGTCCTATGTGACAAGTGTCATGTATCTTTGAGCTTGGCAGAAGCATTTTCCTTATTGTTTAGGATCCGGTTCTCCAAAAAAAGACACGGAATGGAGGTTTTTTTCCCTTTTCCGATTTAAGTTTTGGAAAAATTTCTATAAATAATTTTAACACTCCCCCCTTACATTATTTAAGCGCCGGTCCCAGAGAACATACGGTAATCCAAGTGTAGGAAACTCAACTTATTAAAGAGGCTGCACCTCTTAAATAGCTGACTGGTGGGGTGCCCAGAGTCATCAGACACAAACTAGCAATGCCGTAAGGATCACGGACACCTAATCTAGAAATACACATTAAGCGTATCAAAACATTTAAGTAATTTTAATTCCCCTGGAAATCAATAGAGTAGGTGATAATAGTTAACTTTCAATATACTTAAAGTTTTGCCTCGTCTCTGCTTCTTTTCAGTAGTGAGCAGTGTATCTGTTCATCTGAGCTACCTCCCCAGACAGAGGAGGTGATATTGAAGGAATAAAAACCATTAAAATCAAGATGATAAACCAGAGGCACCTACCATAGATCCAGCACCATAACTGTGGTGATCTCGTTATATTTGGAGATTATACTGGCCTATTTCATCCAAAATTATGTTAATGAACAGAAGGGCTTGGGTTAGAGCCCTCGGTGCAAAAGCATCACAGGCTGTAAATTGTCTCCACCTCTGTATGTTGATGTTACCCCACATTGGGGGGGGGGGGGGCGGGATGCTCCTGCGCAGTGACAAAGAAAAACAAAGAGGCCTTTAAAAGCGTTTTTACTAAAAAATTTAACCCCTCTCTACCGTTTCCGTGATTAGCGTAGACAACATCGGTCGTACCCCGGAATCGCATTATAAACTGATCCCCGAATCCAAAACTTAAATTTTTTTTCATTCTCACGGTGAGACTACATTTAATTTCCCCTTTGAAAATGTCTGTTCTAGACATAAAACCAGGCGAGAATTAGGAGACTCTGCATCTATAAGTGAGCTAATCAGAGGGATGCATAATGATGATACGTGTGCATATTTATATCTCACCGTCATAAACAAGTTGCTATGGAGCAATCACCGGGGACTTGTTAACGCCTCGACTTCAAATGAACTGTCATTTACCATCGCCGGAACAATTGTAGCCTGAAACTTTAAACTTATCTAAATGTGCAGGAGCCGCGTGCGAGATAAACTGTACATTACATTAATGGAACATCCGAACCGGTCTGCAACACTGAGCTCTGCAGAATAATCTCACCCCCTCCCCTGCTCCACCATCCTGATCCTCGTACCCCACTGCAGAGAATACTGGAAGCCTCGGATGACTCCAGGTTTTTTTTTTCCCTTCCGGAAGTGCCTGCTTATTTTCTTATAGTGACCTATCATTTTAACTGCTATACAACAGACTGCCCCTCTATGCGTCACAGACTTGATTTGGTTTCCACTAACAACAGAAGTACATTGGAATGTTTGATCCACCCCACCAGCCGAACACTAGATTTTGGGAGGATTTTATACTTCAGTTTCTCCTCACCTGAAATACTTAAAGGGGTTTTCCCATAAACTAGACTTGGTAACTTGCTAATCAGTGGGGGTCTCAGTGCTCCCCTCGTCGCTCCGTCAGACTAATGAAGCAGACTCCATTGCACATTTGGAGCCCAAAGCCCCTAAGACTCATTTGCATAATTACATTTTTTAGTATTATACTTTAAGACCAGGGCATCTAAAAGAAGAGTGGGTTCTGCCAGAGGGGGCAATCCTTCATCCTGGTGGTAGATGTCCTTTAAATGAAATCTACCATGAAAATCTAGCATGGATAAACCACAGGCCCTTACTTCTAGATCCCGGCACCGTAACGGTGGTAATCTTCTTATATATGTTCTCCGTGACCTCCTTCCTTCTATAATTAATTTTAAAATTGTGCTAATGAGCCAAAAGGGATGTAGCTAGTGTTACCAGGGACCCCAAGTACTGTAGTATCATATGCTATTACACTGTGCAGGAGCTCTCGTACCCTCCCCCACCCCCTCCCACTGTGTGAGAACAACGGGTAGAGGTAGGAGGGAGATGTGCTGATGCACAGTGCAATATCCTGTGAAGCTACCACACAGCGGGGCTCTGGTAATGCCTCCCAGAGCCCTTAAACCTGTTTAGCATAATTTTAAATGGTCATTTTAGAAGGAACTTACAAATATAACAAATATAAGGAGATTACCACAGTTGTGGTGCCTGGATCTGTAAGTGTCGCTGGCAGTTTTCCTTTTAGTATAAAAGCAATAATGAAACGTAAAGGGTTTCTTTACTATTTTTCTTTCCCATTATACCACCCACTACTCCTAGAACTGATAGGAGGTGATCAATGATTGACCAGCATGCATATATTATACTACTGTATACACTTGACTAATAAGTAAAACATTTCACAGTCTGGAACAGGTTAGCACTGACCCTCCCCACAAGTCCATACACCGTATCGCTGGCGGTGAGGATCATTCCCAGCGGCGCAGGTGAAATATTTGTGTTCTGTACGGAGCTTCTTGTGAGTAATGGTCATCTGTGGATGATCAGTCTCATGACACATCCAGCCTGGCACGCCAGCAGAACAGATATCCGCCTACAACCTCTGAAGATATCAGCAGCGAAGACGTATGGGAGAAACTCACTGCCTTCCACGCATCCAGTAAATCCCAAGAATGCTGAACGGAAACCTAAAGGGTGATCTCACTGTGTAAACATATAGCAAAAGGGAAAATATGGCTGAAGGGGGAGAGGACCATCCAGTGCCGCTGGTAGGAGTGCGAGATATTTAAGTACATCACATTCTGTATACATAATAAATCCACCGAGCAGGCCACACTTCTTCATAAGGATTGTCAGGACTCAAAATAAAGCTCTGGCACCTGATGTAGCCTTGATTTTGTCCCTCCTTGGATGGTTTTTCCTTAGCACAGAGCCCCATGAATACTTAAATATAATTAACAAAGCCTTGAGAGCGGGCTTGCGTCCCCGTTCCCCCCCCCCCAAGGCCTCGAGAGGGGGCTTGTGACTTCCCAAGGCCTTGAGAGCAGATGGGTGGCGACTCCCGAGGCCTCAAAAGAGCGGACTAGCAACCCCCCCTCCCCAGGCCTTCGAAGAGCAGCCTTGCTAACCACCCTCCCCCAAGCTTGATAGCGGCCTTCGCTACCGAACCCCCCCCCCTCCAAGGCCTGAGGGGCCGTGCAACCCCACCCCCCCCCCCCCCCCCCCCAGCCTCGGCCCTTGCTACCCCCCCCCTTGGCCTACAGAGTGGGCTTGCCACCCGTAAAGGCCTCGAGAGCAGGTGGCTATGCTACACCCCCCCACCAAAGGCCGCGAGAGCAGGTGGCCATGTGACACCCCCCCCCAAAGGCCGCGAGAGCAGGTGGCCATGCGACACCCCCCCCCCAAAGGCCTCGAGAGCAGGCAGCCTTGCGACCCCCAATAGGCCTAGAATATAGACCTTGGTATTAAATGTACAAGTTTGTGTCAAATTTCTCCACATAGTATAGTAAATGAAATGTTGCAACATATAAAAAGAGTGTGGTTAAGCAAAGGTAGATGGCTCAGAAGTGGGCCACACATATTTTGATGAAAAGGCTATTCATAAGTTACAATAAGTTAAAATTCAGCATCGGACACTTTTCGTAAATTTGGCATAGATTAACACTGTCCAATTTTTATCCACCCAAACACTGAGGCCAGAGCATTGTGTTGGAGACCCTGTAGACTTGCTTACTCCATCCAGAGGTCACCCATCCCGTGCGGAGTCCTGGAGATTGTGCACATACCTGCTCCCTCACAAACACTATACAATACAACGGACCAAAGGGTAGGCAAATTATACGTTTCAAACTGGCCACCAACTTTTTAGCTTTGGTTGGAGGTATGCTGTAATCTTTCTAAATCAAGAAACTCGATCCGCATTATGATGTAATCAGTTGTCAAGTTAACATTTACTGCTCTTTTATTTTATCTGCCTTTTTAATCAATTCTAGGGATTTATAAGAGTCTCCTAAGAGCCCATAGAACTCCACGCGACGTCTAAGTCACACAGTGAATACCCTCTTGTGCTGCTAAAAGATGAATCTAATCTATCCCGCTCCTTCCTCAAATGCATAATTAACTCAAGTGGTTGCAAGGTTGTTTTATTTGTAATGCAAGTGTACAGGGCCCACAGGTGGATAGGAATACAAGTAACACCTGGGTGGAATATAGCAACCAAAGAAGGTTCATTCTATAAAAAGATTTTTTTTTTTTTTTTTTTTAAATGGGACAAAAATTAAAAACCTAAACAGCCAGATACATAACTTGAAGCTTAAGGTTGCAGTCACACGTTCTGCTAGCACAGTTTTCGAAACGCAACACTAGCGCACGGGGGTTGGGCCCGATCGCATATGGGTTTCCAAAGAAACTTGCATTAATACAAGACACCGGGGTCTAGTTACCAATCACATGTGTTTTCCTGGAAACGCATAGGCGATCGGGCAGAGGCCTGCCTCCCATGCGCAAGTGTTGCGTTATAAACGCTAGTGGAGCGTGTGACCGCTGCATAAAGGGGTTTTCCCATGAAAAAAGTTAGGCCATATCCTCTGGATAGGGTGTAACTTGTACCCCAGTCAGGTCCCTCGTCACTCTCTGAGGTGACCAGAGCAGCGGGTCATCCCTATGGAGCTGACGGAAATTGCCCACCGATCAGCAAGTTAGGCCCCATCTTGTGGGCACTGCCTAACTTGTTTTGTGGGAAAACCCCTTTAAAGGAAACCAATCACCTCCAAACATGCATGTCCTCGCCACCTCCCTCTCCCATGTTGGGCACATGGGAGAGTGAGGTGAGTTCACGCCTCTCGTGTGACATCACCATTCTCTACCAGCATGGGAGAGGGAGGCGGCGAGGGTGTGCATAATTAGCAGCCCAGAGCACCAGACATCTTGTGCCCACGCCCTGTACTGCTAATTATAACTTTGTTTTCTAGGCGATTTCGGTGTGTCAGGATTAGCAACGTACAGCGCCGGGATCAAGATGAAGAGTAGCGGGGTGAGTATTAATGGGTTTGTGTTTTGGTTGGTTTCCTTTAAGGTCTACCATGTAAGATCTTTAAATGGATAAACAATCAAATAACACTGGAATAATGTTCTTCGGTACCGTGATCTAGGACAGAAGTGCCAGGGATACAGATATATTTAGATCATATATTAATCATATGCATTGTATAAAATAATCAGTGGACCATAATGTAAATTCCTATTCTGACAACTCCGAGGTTTATATAGGAGAATCTTTACTTTTATCAGATTCTACCGGCTTAGAGGCTACAGGGAACTGCTGGTTATAGTCTTACATCTTACTTTTTTATAACCAGATACAAATAGACCAGGAGAGGGTTCAACAGCTCAATATCTTTACAAAAAGCTATACTGTACTGGCTTTAAATTAAAAAAATCCAAAAAAATACATTTTGTTAATGTTAAATTACTACATAAAATATTGTCAGCTACTTAGCATTAAGACCACATTCCCACATGTTGGATTTGCTTTTGGTAGTAGGTGACGTGCCGTTTGCTGTCAGGTGATGGGTCGGATAATTTAATCAGATATCAGTCCCACATATATCCTAATAGCGGTCAGAGCTGTGATATAGAGACACACATTCAGTAAACAGCTGTATAATACAATTATGACCGCCTGAAGTTGCCACTAGGGGGAGCTCAAGAGTTTACTACATACTGCTTATGCCAAGCCCCCCCCCCCCCCCCCCAAATTTTTCCAGAGATTAATTTGCAGTTTTCCAGAAAGGAAACATGCGCTAGAACATTGTTTTGTTAAGTTAAAAGCTTTGGTGTGTGAAAGGAAAGGGGCATCCACCTGGAGAAACAACCAATACCATAGAATATTTGTTCTGCAACTCCTTCACATTGAGGATGCTTAAAACCATTTTTATGGGTAGTGTAATAACACAATTAGTCAAAGTGCTGACCGCCTGCGGGAGACTTCTTTTGCACACAAAATGGGTGCTTTTGGTAAATAAATGATTAATAGGATTTATTTATAGTAACCTGAGTGTGGAGAGAAACCGGAATTACCAGAACTGAACCATTCTGCTTAACTATTCAGTATATGCTGCTACCATGATAGCAAATAGTCTAGGTATTCTGTAAGAAATGGGGTCTCTGAAAGTCCACTGGCATACAGATCTATGGAAAACACGGCCTTGTACATGAGGCAACAGCAATAAATTTGTGTACAACCCACCGAATGAGCAGGTAGCACAAAGGTCCGGGAGTAAGAGTTCTCCTTATGGAGACTTTGCCAATTAACGCCGCCTTGCAGGGATGTGGAGTCTTATAGCCATTGATGCTCTACTAGGGGATTCTGAGAAATATGCAAAAAAAAGTTCTCTAGGATGGGACAAGCAAAACCACTGCCTCTTCTGTTGCCTTGTAAAGCATCTCTCTCACCAGGAACTTCAGGAAGCCTAATGACATGCTGTGGGATCAAAGCCGAACCAGTACATCTATTCCAGAAGGAACAACTGTAGACAGCACTGTTTTGACATGGTTGCATCTCTTCAGTACAGTGTAGGGAACTGGTTTAACTGAGAGGCTTTTCACTAGGGTCATCTAAGGCCGCCTTGAGGAGACACAATCACGTCCAAACAGTGCTGTCTACGGTTTGGAATCGGTTCCTTCTGGAATACATTTACTGGTTTGGATTTAATCTCACATCATGTCATTAGGCCTCCATAAATTCATTATTTTATTCACTAAATAAACACAAAATACTGTAACTTTTTTGTCTAAAGTGGGGGATCCAGATTCATAATAAACCACAATATATTTATGCTTCAGGTGAAAAAATACACATTTCAAAAGAGGTCATGGAGGCTTCCAGCTGGGATCTAATTGATAGGTGGCGTGCGGTGCCTGGTTACCCCTGGCATCTAGAGGAGAGTTTTGCTCTAAACTAATTTTTGTAAACAAAGTGAAATGGAGTCAGATACTAAAACACAGGAATCTACAATCCCAATATAACTTCAAAGTAAGAAGTCTGTCCCTATGTGACAAGTGTCATGATATCTTTGAGCTTGGCAGAAGCACTTTTCCTTCTATTGTTTAGGATCCGGTTCTCCAAAAAAAGACACGGAATGGAGGTTTTTTTTTCCCTTTTCCGATTTAAGTTTGTGAAAAATTTCTATAAATAATTTTAACACTCCCCCCTACATTTATTCAGCGCCGGTCCCAGAGAACATACGGTAATCCAAGTGTAGGAAACTCAACTTATTAAAGAGGCTGCAACCTCTTTAAATAGCTGACTGGTGGGGTGCCCAGAGTCATCAGACACAAACCTAGCAATGCCGTAAGGATCACGGACCCTAATCTAGAAATACACATTTAAAGCGTATCAAAACATTTGAAGTAATTTAATTCCCCTGGAAATCAATAGAGTAGGTGATAATAGTTAACTTTCTAATATACTTCATTAAGTTTTGCCTCGTCTCTGCTTCTTTCTCCAGTAGTGAGCAGTGTATCTGTTCATCTGAGCTACCTCCACCTCAGACAGAGGAGGCTGATCATTGAAGGAAATCAACCATTAAAATCAAGAATGATAAACCAGAGGCACCTACCCATAGATCCAGGCACCATAACTGTGGTGATCTCGTTATATTTGGAGATTATCCATGGCCTACTTTCATCCAAAATTATGTTAATGAACAAGAAGGGCTTTGGGTTCAGAGCCCCTCGGTGCAAAAGCATCACAGGCTGTTACATTGTCTCCACCTCTGTATGTCTGATGTTACCCCACATTGGGGGGGGGGGGGGGGGGGGATGCTCCTGCGCAGTGTAACAAAGAAAAACAAAGAGGCCTTTAAAAGCGTTTTTACTAAAAATTTAACCCCTCCTCCTTACCTGTTCTCGTGATTAGCGTAGACAACATCGGTCGTACCCCGGAATCGCATTATAAACTGATCCCCGAATCCAAAACTTAAATTTTTTTTCATTCTCACGGTGAGATGTTCTTCGGTACCGTGATCTAGGACAGAAGTGCCAGGGATACAGGACAAGTTTCGGCCAATTGATGGCCCAGAGAAGTCACTTGTTCCAAGTGCCCATAGGCCGACGAGGCCACAGATTCCTGAAAGTGGGTTCCAAGTGCCCATAGGCCGACGAGGCCACAGATTCCTGAAAGTGGGCCCCTTGAGCCCCGACACTTTTGGTTTACCGGCTTTTTTTTTTGTTCCACCTATTTATTGCATTTAAAAATATAATTAAAGAAATATTGAATGTTTTTTTTTTTTTAACAAGTTCTCTTTATCCTTCAGACAGAAAGAAGCAATTTACACTTTAACTACTGACCTGAAGTAGAAAATGAAAAATAATGAAAATACAGATGATGAGAATATGCAAAAGGAGGAGTGATTTTAATCATCAACTTGAAAATTGCTGGGAAATCAAAAGGTATGAAACAAAATTAGACTCTGACCTGACCAGATTGTACAAGACTTCTCTCATACAAGATAGAACATTTTTCAGTTCTGGAAATTGGGTAAATCTGTTTAATCCTTAAAAACTTTGGTTCAAGGGAGACAAAAATTTCAGTAACTCTTAATCCCATATAAACACATGAGCAGAGGACAATTTTTTTTTCCTAATAAAGAAAGTAAATTTGTACAGGTGACAATGAATAACCACAACCAGATCAATCAAGACAAGATCCCCATTTGTTTGGAATGTACTAAAAACAGTGTTAAAAGTTTTCAGAGGGTGGAGAGATGGAGGCGGTGACACATGAAAAGGGTTACATGAAAAGCTGTTGAAGCAAGGTAAACATGGGTAGGTCACAAAAGGTAAAAAGAAAAAGTAGACACTGGCGCAACCAAAAAAGTCCTAATGACGTTCCAAGTGCCCATAGGCCGACGAGGCCACAGATTCCTGAAAGTGGGCCCCTTGAGCCCCGACACTTTTGGTTTACCGGCTTTTTTTTTTGTTCCACCTATTTATTGCATTTAAAAATATAATTAAAGAAATATTGAATGTTTTTTTTTTTTTAACAAGTTCTCTTTATCCTTCAGACAGAAAGAAGCAATTTACACTTTAACTACTGACCTGAAGTAGAAAATGAAAAATAATGAAAATACAGATGATGAGAATATGCAAAAGGAGGAGTGATTTTAATCATCAACTTGAAAATTGCTGGGAAATCAAAAGGTATGAAACAAAATTAGACTCTGACCTGACCAGATTGTACAAGACTTCTCTCATACAAGATAGAACATTTTTCAGTTCTGGAAATTGGGTAAATCTGTTTAATCCTTAAAAACTTTCTGGAAATTGGGTAAATCTGTTTAATCCTTAAAAACTTTGGTTCAAGGGAGACAAAAATTTCAGTAACTCTTAATCCCATATAAACACATGAGCAGAGGACAATTTTTTTTTCCTAATAAAGAAAGTAAATTTGTACAGGTGACAATGAATAACCACAACCAGATCAATCAAGACAAGATCCCCATTTGTTTGGAATGTACTAAAAACAGTGTTAAAAGTTTTCAGAGGGTGGAGAGATGGAGGCGGTGACACATGAAAAGGGTTACATGAAAAGCTTTTGAAGCAAGGTAAACATGGGTAGGTCACAAAAGGTAAAAAAAAAAAAAAGTAGACGCTGGCGCAACCAAAAAAGTCCTAATGACTTACCTTTGGACCTACCATTGTTTACCGTGCTTCAAAGCTTTTCATGTAACCTTTCATGTGTCACCGCCTCCATCTCTCCACATCTGAAACTTTTAACACTGTTTTTAGTACATTCCAAACAAGTGGGATCTGTCCTTGATTTGGATCTGGTGTGGTTATTCATTGTCACCTGTACACTTTACTTTCTTTTTAGGAAAAAAATATGTCCTCTGCTCATGTGGTTATATGAGTTTAAGAGTTACGGAATATTTTTGTCTCCCTGGAACCAAAGTTTTTAAGGATGGAACAGATTTACACCCAATTTCCGAACTGAAAATGTCTAATCTTGTACTGAGAGAATCGGTACAAATCTGAGGTTCAGATCTATTTTGTTTCATCCATACCTTTTGATTCTCCAGGCCAATTTCAGTTGATGATTAAAATCACTCCTCCTTTGGCTAGTTCTCATCATCTGTATTGTTCATTTATTTTCATTTTTCTACTTCAGGTCATAGTTAAAGTGGTATAGTGCTGCTTCTGTCCTAAGATAAGATGAACTTGGTTGTAAAAAAAAAACATTCAATTTTCTTTAATATATTTTAAATGCAATAATCGGTGAGACAAAAAAAAAGCCGGTAACCAAAAGTGTGGGGCTGGGGCGGGCCCACTGTCGGAATTGGGCCTCCGTCGCTATGTGCACTTGAGACAAGTGACTTCTCTGGCCATCAATTGGCCGAACTTGTCCTGTATCCTGCAACTTCTGTCCTAATCACGGTACCGAAGAACATATTCCAGTGTTATTGGATGTTTATATCCATTTAGAAGATTTACAGGGTAGACCTTAAAGGAAACCAACCATCAAACACAAACCCATTAATACTCAACCCGCTACTGCTTCTCTTCACTATCGATCCCGGCGCTGTCTTTGCTATCCTGACACACGCGAAATCGCCTGAAAAACAAAGTTATAATGAGCAGTGACAGGCGCAGTAAACGGCACACGAATGTCTGTGCCTGGGCGCGAATTATCACACCCTCGCCGCCTTCCGCTCCCCCTGCTGGATATATGAATGGTGATGTCCCACGAGAGCGTGAATCCTCACCCTCCCATGCCAAGCATGGTAGAGGGAGGTCGGCGAGGACGCATGTTTGGAGGTGATTGGTTTCCTTGTAAAGGGGTTTTCCCACAAAACAAGTTAAGGCCGTGCCACAGGGGCTAACTGCGTCGGTGATCTATAGGGAGGACCCGCTCTCTGGTCATCTCGGGAGAGTGACGAGGGACCTGACTGGTGTCAAGTTAGCACCCTATCCAGAGATAGGCCGACTTTTTTTCATGGGAAACCCCTTTATGCTGGGTCACACATTCCACTAGACGTTGCATAACGCACCACTTGCGCTGGGGGGCAGGCTCTGCCGATCGCCTGACTTTTTCCAGGAAAACACCTGGGATGTAACTAGACCCGGTGTCCTTGTATAATGGAACTTCTCTTTGGAAACCAAATAGCGATCCCGAGGCCCAACCCCCCTGCGCTAGTGGTTTCGTTTGAAAACGTGTCGGTGCAAAAGCCTGTGACTGCAGCCTTAAGCTTCAAGTTAGATGTTCTGCTGTTTAGGTTGTTTTGTTTCTGCCCAAAAAAACAAAAAAAAATCTTTTTTATGCAGAATGAACCTGTCTTGTGGTGGCTAGTTTCCCCCCAGGTGTTCTATTGTATCCTATCCCCTGTGGGCCCCTGTACACTTTCATTCCAAATAAAACAACCTGCAACCGCTTGAGTTATTATGGCATTTGAGGAAGGGAGGGGATAGATTAGATTATCTTTTACGCAGCAAAAGGGTATTCACTGTGTGACTTAACGGCGTGGTTCTATGGCTCTTAGGAGACTCTTATAAATCCCTAAGATTGAATTAAAAAGTCAGAAAAAGAAGAGCAGTAATTTAACTTGACAACTGATAATCATAGGCGATCGCGTTTTCTTGATTTTCAGAAAGATTGGACAGCATACCTCAACAAAGTAAAAGTTGGTGGCCAGTTTGGAATGTATATTGGCCTACCCTTGGTGCCGTGGTATTGTATAGTGTTTTTGTGAGGGATCAGGTATGTGCACAATTCCAGGACTCGCACGGATGGGTGACCTCTGGATGGGGTAAGCAAGTCCTACAGGGTCTTCTCAACACAATGCCTGGCCTCACGTTTGGTGGATAAACATTGGACCGTGTTAATCTATCAAATTTACGAAATTGTCTCGATGTGAATTTTACTTATTGAACTTATGAATGGCCTTTCATCAAAATATGTGTGTCAACAGCCTCGCATTCTGACCATCTCCCTTTGCTCTAAACCACACTTTTTCTATATGTTGCAACATTATTTACTATACCTATTTGGAGAAAGTTTACACAAACTTTCCTTATTATCAACCACGGTCTATCTTCTTAGGCCTATGTGGGGTCGCAAGGCTGCCTGCCTCCGAGGCCTTTGGGGGGGGGGGTATGTCGCATGGCCACCCTTGCTCTCTGCGGCCTTTGGTTGGAGGGGTGTTCACATAGCCACCTGCTCCAAATCTCGCTTGCCTTTGGTGGGGGGGGTCGCATAGCCACCTGCTCTCCGCGCCTGTTGGATGGGATGTCAGCCTCGCTAGCCACCATGCTGTGTGCAGGCTTGGGCTGGGGGTGGGTAGTAGCAGTCCTCCTCCAGAGCCTTTGGGTTTCCCCATTGGTAGCCCATGGAGTAGCGGCGCTCTCGACTGGGGGGAGTCAAGCTCCCCAGGTCCTTGGAGGTGTGGGGTTGCTAGTCGCCTCATCGTGTCCTTTAGTTTTTTGCCTTCGCCGTTATTGTGGGCCTTGGCACTACCCATCTGCTCTCAATGCGCTTGGGAAGTTCACAAGCCCCCCCGCTCTACTCGATGCTTGGGGGGAGTGGGGGACAAGCCCGCTCTCAAAGGAAAAAAAAAAGACCTTTGTTATAATTGTAAATATTCATGTGGCTCTGTGCTAGGAAAACCTTTCCAAGGAGGGAAAAATCACGGCTACAACATCAGGGGACCGAGCTTTATTTTGAGGTCCTGACAATCTATTAAGCAGACGTGTGGCCTGCTCTGGTGGATTTGATCGTTATGTATACAAAGTTACGGTCTGTAAATATCTCGCACTCTCTCCTACCGCGTCTCTGGCTGGTCCTCTCCCCCTTCCCACTATGTTCTCCCTTTTGCTATATGTTTACACAGTGAGATCACCCTTTAGTTTTCCGTTCAGCATTCTTGGGTTTTTACTGGATGCCGTGGAAGGCATAGTTTCTCTCCCATACGTCTCGCTGCTGATATGTTCAGAGGTGTAGGCGGATGTCTGTTCTGCGTTGGCGTGCCAGCTGGATGTGTCATGAGGAGAACTGATCATCCACAAGATACCATTACTCAGCGCAGTCTCCGTACAGACCACAAATAATTTCACCTGCGCCTCGCTGGTAAGGATCCTCACCGCCAGTGGGTGGGGGGTGCGATACGGTGTATGGCTTGTTGGGATGGTCTGCTAACCTGTTCCAGACTGTGAATGTGTTTACTTATTAGTCAAGTGCATACATAGTATACATATAATGCATTTTCGGTAATATTTATCCCTCCTAATCAGTTTAGGGTATGGGTGGTATAATTGGAAAAAAAATAGTAAGAAAGCCCTTTACTTTTCATTATTGGCTTTTATACTAAAAGGAAAACTGCCCGCCACTTACCTATCTCCTGAATGTGTTATATTTGTTAAGTTTTCCGTCACAAATGACCATTTAAAGTTATGCTAACAGATGTAAGGGCTCTGGGAGGGCATTACCAGAGCCCTGCTGTGTTGAGCTTCACAGGATGTTTGCACTTGCATCCGCACAATCTGCCACAGTGGTGAGGGGGACGAGAGCTCCTGCACAGTAATATCATATTATACTACAGTACTTGGGGTCCCTGGTAACCCCTCGCTACAAATCCCTTTTGGCTCATTAGCACAAGTTTAAATGAATCTTAGAAGGAAGTAGGGCACGGAGACATATATAAGATAATCACGGTTCCATTGCCGCCATCTATATGTAAGGGCCTGTGGTTTATCCATGCTAGAATTTTCATGGTAATTTCATTTAAAAGTACATCGTAACCCCCAGTACGGTTGCCCCTCTGGCAGAACCCACTTTTCTTTTAGATTCTTATTCCCTGGTTTGAAAAAAGAATAATACTAAAATTTAATATGCAAATGAGCTTAGTGGCTGGGCTCCAAATGTGCAATGGGAGTCTGCTTCATTGGTCGGGACGAAGCACGATGGGAGCATGAGACCCCCCTGCTAGCCAGTTACCAGTCTAGTTATGGGAACACCCCTTTAAGTATTTCAGGTGAGGAGAACTGAAGTATAAAATCCTCCCAAATCTAGTGTCGGCTGGTGGGGTGTTCAAAACATTCCAAGGTCCTTCTGTTTTAGTGAAACAAATCAAGTCTTTTGACCATAGAAGGGCAGTCTTTTGTCTAGCCGTTAAAATATAGGTCAACCTAAGAAAATAGCGGCCTTCCGAAGGGAAAAAAAACCTGGAGTCATCCGAGGCTTCCAGTATTCTCTGCGTGGGTCCGAGGATCGGATGGTGGAGCAGGGGAGGGGGGTGAGATTATTCTGCAGAGCGCATTTTGCAGACCGGTTCGGATGTTCCATTAATGTAAATGTACAGTTTTAATCTCGCACGCGGCTCCTGCACTTTAGATATTTGAACAGTTTCAGGCTACATGGTTCCGGCGATGGTAAATGACAGTTCATTACGTCGAGGCGGTAACAAGTCCCCCCGTGATGTCTCCATAGCAACTTGTTTATGCGGTGAGATATAAATATGACAGCTGATCATCATTATGCATCCCTCTGAGGGCTTCACTTTAGAATGCAGAGTCTCCTAATTCTCGCCGGGTTTTATTTCGAGAACAGCCTTTTCAAAGGGGAAATTAAATTAGTGCTCATCACCCCGTGAAATGAAAAAAATTTAAGTTTTGGATTCGGGGAATCCGTTTATAATGCGATTCCGGGTAGCGACCCGATGTGTGTCTACGCTAATCACGATAACGTAAGGAGGAGGGGTTAAATTTTTTTAGTAAAAAGACTCTTTTAAAGGCCTCTTTGTTTTTCTTTGTTACACACTGCGTCAGGAGGCATCCCGCGCCCCCCCCCCCCCCAATGTGGGGTAACATCAGACATCAGAGTGGAGACACTGTCACAGCCGGTGATGCGTTTGCACCGGGGTCTTAACCCAAAGCCCTTCTTGTTCATTACCATATTTTGGATGAAAGTAGGGCCATGGATAATCTCCAAATATAACGAGATCACCACAGTATGGTGCCTTGGATCTATGGTTAAGGTCCTCTGGTTTATCATTCTTGATTTTCATGGTTGATGTCCTTCAATGATCACCTCCTCTTCTGAGGTTGAGTACTCAGATGAACAGATACACTGCTCACTATGGAGAAAGAAGCAGAGACGATGCAAACTTATTGAAGTATATGTAGAAAGTTTAACTATTATCACCTACTCTATTGATTTCCATGGGAATTAAAATTACTTCATGTTTTTGATACGGCTTTAATAAAAAAAAATGGTGTATTTCTAGATAGGGTTCCGTGATCCTTACGGCCTTGCTAGGTTTGTGTCTGATGACTCTTGTGCAACCGCCCACCACTCACTATTTAAATAGGTTGCATCCTCTTTAATAAGTTGAGTTTCCTACACTTGGTTACCGTAGGTTTCTCTGGGACCGGCGCTGAGAAATTTAGGTGGGGAGTGTTAAAATTATTTATAGAAGTTTTTCACAAACTTAAATCGGAAAATGGAAAACAAACCTCCATTCCGTGTCTTTTTTTGTGGAGAACCCGGATCCTAACATAGAAGTAAAAGTCTTCTGCCAAGCTCAAAGATATCATACACTTGTCACTAGGACCGACTTCTTACTTTGAAGTGATATTGGGATTGTAGATTCCTGGTGTTGTAGTAGCTGACTTCATTTCACTTTGTTTTACAAAAATTAGTTTAGAGCAAAACTCTCCTCAGATGCCAGGGTAACCAGGCACCGCCACGCCCCTAATCAATGAGTCCAGCGGGAAGCCTCCATGACCTCTGTGAAATGTGAATTTTTTTCACCGGGAAGCATAAAGATATTGTGGTTTAGTTAATGAATCTGGATCCCCCCACTTTAGACAAAAAAGTTAGCCAGTATTTTGTGTTTATTTAGTGAATAAAATAATGAATTTATGGAGGCCTAATGACAGGGAAGGGGAGATTAATTCCCAAACCAGGTAAATGTATTCCAGAAGGAACCGATTCCAAAACCGTAGACAAGCACGGTTGGAAACTGATTGTGTCTCCTCAAGGCGGCCTTATACCCTAGGGAAAAAGCCTCTCATTAAACCAGTTCCCTACAACTTTACGGCACGAGATGGCAACCATGTCAAAACATGCTGTCTACAGTGTTCCTTCTGGATTCGCTGTACTGGTTTGGTTCGGCTTTGATCCCACAGCAGCATGTCATGAGGGCCTTCCTGAAGTTCCTGGTAGAGGATGCTTTACGAAGGCCCAGAGAGGCAGTGGTTTTTGCTTGTCCCATCGCTAGATAACTTGTTTTTTTGGGCATATTTCTCAGAATCCCCTAGTAGATCATCCATGGCTATAATACTCACATTCCCTGCAAGCGGCGTTATTGCAACGTCTCCATAAGGAGACCTCTTACTCCCGACGTTGTTTGCTACCCTGCTCATTCGGTGGGGTTGTACACAAATTTATTGCTGTTGCCACTCATGTACAAGTCCGTGTTTTCCATATACTGCTGTAGGCCAGGGGACTTTCAAGAACCCCATTTCTTACAGAATACCTAGACTTTTTCTATCATGGTGCAGCAATTACTGAAGGAGTTTAACAAATGTCACAGTCTGGGACTTTCCGTTTCTCCCTCCACACTCAGTTACTATAAATAAATCCTATGAACATTTATTACAAAAAGCACCCATTTTGTGTGCAAAGAAGTCTCCCTCCTGCGTCAGCACTTTGACTAATTGTGTTTATTACACTACCATAAACTGTTTTAAGCATCCTCAATGTGAAGGAGTTTGCATAAACAATTTCTAATGGTATTGGTTTTTCGCCAGGTGGATTCCCCTTTCCTTTCACACACCAACGCCTTTTAACTTAACAAAACAATGTTCGAAAAAGCGGTCATGTTTCCTTTTCTGGAAAACTGCAAATTAATCTCTGAAAAATTTGGGGGGGGGGGGGGCTTGGCATAAGCATTATGGTATTACACCTTGAGCTCCCCCTAGTGGCAACTTCAGCTGTCATAATTGTATTATACAGCTTTTACTAATGTGTGTCTCTATATCACAGCTCTGACCGCTATTAGGATATATGTGGGACTGATATCTGATTAATTATCCTGCCCCACCTGAGAGCAAACGGCCCGTCACCCTACTACCAAAGCAAATCCAAACATGTGGAATGTTGTCTTAAGGCTAAGTATCTGACAATATTTAATGTAGTATTTAAAAAGCATTAACAAAATGTATTTTTTTGGATTTTTTTTAATTTAAAAGCCAGTACAGCATAGCTTTTGTAAAGATATTGAGGCTGTTGACCCCTCTCCTTGGTCTCTGTATCTGTTATAAAAAGTAAGATTAAGACTATAACCAGCAGGTCCCTGGATCCTCCTAAGCCGGTAGAATCTTCTAAAAGAGTAAAGATTTCATCATATATACCTCGGGTTGTCAGAATAGGACTTTAAACTATTATGGTCACTGATTAATTTAATCACTATATTGATTATATATATATATAATATATCCTGTCTCCCTTTCACTTCTGTTCCTAGATCACGGTCCGAAGACCTTATTCCCCCCAGGTGTATTGATTGTTTATCCATTTAAAGATCTTACCATGGTCCCTTAAAGTAACCAACACAACACAAACCCATTACTACTCCCACCCGCTACTCTTCATCTTGATCCCCGGCGCTGTACGTTGCTAATCCTGACTACAACCGACTCGCCTGAAAACAAAGTTCATAATTGAGCAGTCAGGGGCGTGGGCACAAAGATGTCTGTGTGCTCTGAGCTGCTAATATGCACACCCTCGCCCCGCCTTCCTCTCCCAGCTGGTAGAGAATGGTGATGTCACCACGAGAGGCGTTGAACTCGACCTCATCTCCCATGTGCCCACCATGGGAGAAGGAGGGTGCGAGGATCCGTTCATGTTTGGAGTGTTTATTGGTTGTTTCCTGTTAAAGGGGGTTTCCCCAAAATTACATGCAAAAGCCACTGCGAGTTAGGGCAATTCCGTCAACAGGTCATAGGGATGACCGCTGCTATGCTGTATCCTCAGAGAGTGACGAGGGACTTGACTGGGTGTACAAGTTCTACCCTATCCAGAGGATATGGCCTATTTTTTTCAATGGGAAAACCTAAAAAACATTTTAATGCTGTCAAAAAGGTCACCAGTCACTAAGTTTATAAGCCACACTTGCTCATTGGAGGCAGCTCTGTCGAATCGCCTATGCGTTTCCAGAAAACACATGGAGGTAACTAACCCGGTGTCTGTATTAATGCGAGTTCTATCTTGGAAACCATATGCGAGTCGGGCGAGCCCACCACCACCCGTCGCTATGTTGCTCGTTTTGAAACGTTGGTGAGCGAACTGGTGACTGCACTTAAGCTTCAGTTATTCTTGGCTGTTTTAGGGTTTTTATTTTTCGGTCCAATTTAACAAAAAAATATAAAAATCTTTTATAGAATGACCTTCTTTGGTTGCTATATTTCCACCATGTTACTTGTAGTTCCTAGTCCACCTGTGGGCCCTGTACCTTGCATTGACACATAAACAACCCTTTGCCAACCCTTGATTAATATGCCATTGGGAAGGCAGCGGGAATAGATTATAGATTCGATTCATCTTTTAGCAGCAAAGAGGGTATTCACTGTGTGACTGTAAGTCGCTTGGTGGAGTTCTATGGGCTCTTAGGAGACTCTTATAAATCCCTAGAATTGATTAAAAAGGCAGATAAAATAAAAGAGCAGTAAATGTTAACTTGACACTGAGTCATCAAATGCGGATCTAGTTTTTGATTTCGAAAGATTAAGCATAACCTCAAACCAAAGCTTAAAAAAGGTGTGGCCATTTTGAAAACGTATTTGCCTCCCCCTTTGGGCCGTTGGATGTTTATGTGTTTGTGAGGGAGCAGGTATGTGGCCACAATCTCCAGGATCCTCACGGGATGGGTGACCTCTGATCGGAGTAGCAAGTCACAGGCCCAACACCATGCCTGGCTCCACGTTTGGGGTGGATAAAAATTGGCAGGTAATCTATGCCAATTTAACGAAGAGTGCCGAAGGTGAATTTTACTCTTGTGTGTAACTATGAATAGCCTGTTTCTCAAAATATGTAAAATTGACTGCCCATTTCTGACATCTACCTTGCTAACCCACTCTTTTCTACGTTGACAACATTTTGTACTCTCACTATTGGGAGAAAGTTTGCACAACTTGTACTTTAATACCAAGGTCTATACTTCTGAGCCTAGGGAGGTCGCAAGGCTGACGGCTCTCGAGGCCTGGGGGGGTTCGCATTGCCGCCAGGGCCTGGGGGGGTGTATGTCACGTTGCCCTTGGTCAGGTTGCTCCAGGCCACCTGGGGTCCTCATTCGCGGCCTTTGGTGGGGGAGTCGCATTAGCGCACCATGCTTCTCGTGGGCCTTTTAGGGGTTGGCATAGCCCACTTTGCCATGGCGGTAGGTTACAGGTGGCACACGAGGCCCCCTGGAGGTAAGGCATGGTGGTGTAGCAAGCCGGCGCTCTCAAGCTGGGGGGGGGGGGGTCGGAGTTGCAAGGCGCCCAGGGGGTAGGGCGCCCTCGAGGCCTGGGGGGGGGGTGTCTATCCGCGTCTTTGAGGCCTTGGTAGCGCCACACCATCTGCTCGCAAAGGCGTGGGGAGGAGTCAACAAGCCCTCCTCTGAGCGCCTTGGTGGGGGGGGGGGGGAGTAGGACGCAAGCCCGCTCTCAAGGACTTTGTTTAACTTATATTTAAGTATTCATGGGCTCTGTGCGTAAGGAAAACATGTCCAGAGGAGGGACAAGACAAGCTAACATCAGGTGCCAGGCTTGATTTTTAGTCCTGACAATCTTATGAAGAAGGTGGCCTGCTTCGGTTGATTTTACTATGAACAGAATGTGTAATGTACTTACCATATTCGCACACCACAGCGGTTCACTGATGGTCCTCTCCCCCTCCGCCATATTTTGCCCCTTTGGGCATATGTTTACACACGGAGATCACCCTTTAGTGTTTCCGTTGCAGCATTCTTGGGGTTCTCTGGATGCGTGGAAGGCAGGTGAGTTTTCTTCCAAAGTCTTCGCTGCTGATATGCTTCGAGGTTGTTTAGGCGGATATCTGTTTGCTGGCGTGCCATGCTGGAGGTGTCATGAGACTGATCATCCACAGTGACCATCTCTCAAGAAGCTCACGACAGAACACAATTTCAAGCGCAGACGCCGTGGTAAGTCATCACCGCACCTCAGGATTACGGTGTGTAGACTTGTGGGGAGGGTCGTGTACCTGTTCCCAGACATGTAAATGATCATATGTTTTGATATTGTCAGTGTATACAGTAGTAGATATATGCATGATGCTGGTCAATCATTATCACCTCCTATCAGTCTAGGAGTAGTGGGCAGGTATCAATGGGAGAAGAAAATATAATGTAAAACCCATTTACACGCAGTTCATGTTAACTAAAAGGAAAACTGCCTAGCGACACTTACATCAGGTCTCCTGTAGACGTAAATCCTTATATTTTATTGTTCCTTCTAAAATGACCATTTAAAAGTTATCTAAACCAGCTAGAGGCTCTCGGGTGGCATACCTACCATGTCCCCGCTGTGTTGTAGCTTCACATGATAGTTGCAACTTGGCAGCAGCACATCTCCTCTACCTGCGTTACAGTGGGAGGGGTGGACGAGAGCCCTGCCACGGTTAATAGCATATATACTACAGTATACGGTGGGCTCCCTGGTAACCTCGCTACATCCTTCTTGGACTCATTAGCACATTTTAAAATTAATTAGAAGGAAGAGGTCAGAGAACATTAGTATAGAATGATGACACCTGTTACACGTGGCCGCTTCTTAAGTGTAAAGGGCGCTGTGGTTTATCCATGCAAGATTTCATGTAATTTATCAAGGATCAGCTACCACCAGGATGAAGGATTGCCCCCCTCTGGCAGACCCACTCTTCTTTAGATTCTTATGCAGACCTGGTTTTAAAAAATAATACTAAAAATTTAATTATGGCAAATGATCTTGGGCTTTGGCTTCCAAATGTTGCAATGGAGTCTGCTTCATAGGTCTGACGGAGCGATCGAGGAAGCATGAGACCCCCACTGATTAGCAGTTACACTCTAGTTTATGGAAAAAACCCCTTTATAGTATTTCGAGGTGAGGAGAAACTGAAGTATAAAATCATCCCCAAAATCTAGTGTTCGGCTGGGGGATGGATCAAACATCCAATTGTATTACTTCGTTGTTATGGAAACCAAATCAAGTCTGACGCATAGCGGGGCATCTGTTATAGAGCAGTTAAATGTAGATCACTATAATGAAATGAGCAGCACTCCGAAGGAAAAAAAAAACCTGGATCCATCCGAGTGCTTCCATATTTCTGCAGTGGGGAGATACGAGGATCAGGTGGTGGAGTGAGGGGATGGGGGGGTGGAGATTATTGTCGAGACTCAGTTGCAGGACCGTTCGGAATCCATTAATGTAATGTACAGTTATCTCGCAAACGCGGCTCCTGCACATTAGATAAGTTTAAAGTGTTGCAGTCTACAATTGTTCCGGCTGTGGTAAATGACAGTTTCATTGAAGCGAGGCGTGAACAATTCCCCTGTGTTGCTCCATAGCAACTTATTTATGACGTGAGATATAAATATGCACCGTATCTATTATGCAATCCCCTCTGATTAGCTCAACTTATAGATGCCGATCCTCCTAAGTCTCGCCGTGGTTTTAATTTCTAAACAGAAATTTTCAAAGGGGCAAATTAATGTATTCTCACACAACCGTGAGAAATGAAAAAAAATTAAAAAAGTTTTGGATTCGGGGATCAGTTTTATAAAATGCGATTATTTCCGGGGTGGGTACGAAACCGATGTTGTCTACGCAATCAACGATAAACAGGTCTGAGGAGGGTTAAATTTTTAGTAAAAACGCTTTTAAATGCCTCGTTGTTTTCTTTGTTACACTGCGCAGAGCATCCCTCCCCCCCCCCCCCCAATGGTGGGGTAACTCATACATACCGAGGGGGAGACCATGTAACGCGTGATCTTTTGCACCGAGGGGCTCTGAACCCAAAGCCTTCTTGTTCATTAACATATTTTTGGATGAAAGAGGGCATGGATAATCGCCAATATAACGAGATCACCACAGTTATGGTCCTGGATCGATGGGTAAGGTGCCTCTGTTTATCATTCTTGCATTTTAATGGTTGATTCCTTCAAATGCTGCGCCGCCTCTGTCTGAGGTGGGAGGTAGCTCAAGATAACCTCTACACTGCGCACGACTGGAGAAGAAGCAGAGCCGAGCAAACTTAATGACGTTATATTAGAAAGTTAACTATTAGCACATACTCTATTGGTCCAGGGGAAATGAAAATTACTTCAATGTTTTGATACGCTTTTAAATGTGGTATTTCTAGAGTAGTCCGTGATCCTTACGGCCTTGCAGGTTGTTGTCTGTGACTCTGGCACCCCACCATCAGCTATTGTAAAGAGGTTGCGCTCGTTATAAGTTGAGTTTCCTACACTTGGATTACCGTATGTTCTCTGGGACCCCGGCGCTGAATAATATGTAGGGGGAGTGTTAAAATTATTTATGAAATTTTTCACAAACTTAAATCTGACAAAGGGAAAAAAAAAAACCTCCAGTCCGTGTCTTTTTTGGAGAACCGGATCCTAAACAATAGAAGTAAAAGTGCTTCTTCCGCAAGCTCAAAGATATCATGACACTTGTCACATAGGGACAGACTCTTACTTTGAAGTTATATTGTATTGTAGATTCCTGTGTTTTAGTATCTGACTCTTTCACTTTGTTTACAAAAATTAGTTGGGGGTTAGAGCAAAACTCCTCTCGATGCCGGGTAACCAGCAACCGCACGCCACCTATCAGTAGATCCCAGCTGAAGCCTCCATGACCGAGTTTGAAATGTGTATTTTTTTTCACCTGAAGCATAAATATAAAAAATTTGGTTTTGTATAATCTTGATCCCCCACTTTAGACAAAAAGTTACGTAATTGTGTGTTTATTTAGTGAAATAAAATAATGAATTTATGGAGGCCTAATGACATGATTGAGCTTAAATCGCAAACAGTAAATGTATTCCAGAAGGACCGATTCAAACCGTAGACAGCACTGTTTTGGACGTGATTGGGTCTCCTCAGGCGGCCTTTAGATGACCCAGTGAAAAGCCTGCTCAGTAAACCAGTTCCCCTACACTGGCTGAAGAGATGGCAACCAATTTCAAAACATTGCTGTCTACAGTTGTTTCCTTCTGGATAGATGTACTGGTTCGGCTTTGATCCCAAACAAGGTCATTAGGCTTCCTGACGTTCCTGGTGAAGAGATGCTTTACCGTGCAACAGAAGAGGCGTGGTTTTGCTTGTCCATCTAGAGAACTTTTTTTTGCATATTTTTCTCAGAATCCCCTAGTAGAGCATCAATGGTCTATAAGACGCCACATCCCTGCAAAGGCGGCGTTATTGGCAAAGTCTCCATAAGGAGAACTCTTACTCCCGACCTTTGTGCTACCGCTCATTCGGTGGTTGTACCAATTTAGTTGCTGTTGCCTCAATGTACACGGCTGTTTTCCAGAATCTGTATGCCAGTGGACTTTCAAGATACCCCTTCCTTACAGATACCTAGACTATTTGCTATATGGTAGCAGCACAATACTGAAGAGTTAAAAGCAGAATGGTTCAGTGCTGGTAATTCCGGTTGTCTCTCCCCACCAGGTTACTAGAATAAAATCCTTTAATCATTTATTTACCAAACCCCATTTTGTGTGCAAAGCAAGTCCCCGCAGGCCGGTCAGCACTTGACTAATTGTGTTATTACACTACCCATAAAAATGGTTTTAACATCCTCAATGTTAAGTAGTTGGCAGAACAATATTCCTAGTGGGATTGGTTGTTGTCTCCAGGTGGATGCCCCCTTTCCTTTCACACACCAAACCTTTACGTACCAAACAATGTTCTAGCGCATGTTTCCTTTCTGGAAAACTGCAAATTAATCTCTGGAAAATTTGGGGGGGGGGGGGGGGCTGTGCCATAAGCAGTATGTAGTAAACTCTTGAGCTCCCCCCGCCTAGTGGCACCTTCAGGCGGTCATAATGGTATTTATACAGCTGTTTTACTGAATGGTGTGTCTCTATATCACACTCTGCACCGCTATTAGGATTATGTGGGACTGATATCTGATTACAATTATCCGACCCATCATCACTTACAGCAAACGGCCGTCACCTACATAACCAAAACAACATCCACATTGGGAATTTGGTCTTAATGCGAATAGAGCTGACAATATTTTATGTAGTACTTGAACAATTAACAAAGTATTTTTTTTGGAGTTTTTAATGTTAAAGCCAGTACGTATAAGCGTTTTGTAAAGATATTGAGGTAGGGTTGAACCCTCTCCTGTCTATTTGTATCTGTTTTAGAAAAAGTAAGATGTAAGACCTATAACCAGCAGTTCCCTGTAGCCTCTACTAAGCCGGTAGAACTATAAAAGTAAAGATTCCTATTATAAACCTCGTAGTTGTCAGAATAGGAATTTACATTATGGTCACTGATTATTATAATCAATTCATATAGGAAAAAAAATCTGTGCCGGCTTGTAAAATTGCATTAACCTAATCAGGGGGATGTGTTCTGCATTATAACTGCACTGGTCCATCACGTTGCTTTTCCGGTCGTAATAGAATAGGTATAATTAAATCCGCTCTTTTAAATAGTAATTCCTATTCTACTGATTACATCTCTGACAAGGCCATGAAGAATTATTTATTCTCTGCTCCGTAGAAATCGGGGTAATGGTCACCTTTCAACACAAGGTGTTTCAAAGGATGGCACTCATCTTTCCCAGACACCCAAATGTCCCAGGTCATTTATTCAGTAATATATCAAAAAAAAAAAAAGTAGACGCTGGCGCAACCAAAAAAGTCCTAATGACGAACTAGAAAACAAAAAAAGGTATAAAATGGAAGAGGCAGCCATATAAATCTACACCCGATTCTCTTTCCCAATAGCATGGCCGCCTTTTCTTTCTCCAGTCCAAAACAGTGGAGATGTTCTCGTCACTGACAAGGACCAATTAATGACCTTGGTGGTCACATGTACAAACTTTTTGACAACTCTTGTGCACATGAGCACTGAGGCCAGCGACCGCCTCACTGATCTGGAACCTTACTAGTTATGGCCTTATTTGGACAAAACGTAATGGGGTAAGGAAGGGAGTAACAATTTTTAGCAAGAAAAATATTTCACTTGCCATGAAATAATAATTATGGTACAAACTAGATCTTCTTCGATAAACCACACTGACAACTGGGTGTGATTTCCAGGAAGGTTGGCACAACACTGAGTAGTAAGAAATGATGCCTAAGAATTGTAAGAAAAGACAAGTATTTACTTGAACCAGAGGGGGTGACAAATCCATTATGTTCTGCTTTGTTAAAGACCTACAAGTTCAACATGGTTTAAATGACCGACCCCAACAGAGCCCAATAGGCGACTCTGGGGTATTTTAGGCTTTTATTTGAGTATCTGGTTTTACTTTTATAACATTTGTTTTGCTTTTTTGGAACATTTGAGAGGAAGCTCATAACGGAAGCAATAATGCTGATGTGAATTTAGTCTAAGCCAAGGATAATCAAATGATTTGACTTGTGCTTTACAGCAGATCAACCCTTTGTGGCAGGGTAAACATTTGGAACAAAATTAGTCAATTTAGCAGAATTCATGTGTTTTATTTGTACAGTTTTGTATAAATGGGAGGCATGCAGTGGGCACTACAGTATGGGAAGTCAGTATAATGTAGGTAAAAAAAAAATATATATAAAATACGGTATATGTGGGATTTAAAAAAAAAAAAGGAGTAATAAAACTTTAATATTGTAAAATAAAACAGAGCTGCTACTCTCTCACAACCGGGATGATCATGAAATTACTACACCTATAATATTTCAATTACAAGAAATTACAATTAAATTGAGTGAAAAAAACGAAAAAAAAATCAAAGCCTAATCAAATAAGCGATTCAAAAATCGTGTAATATATCATTGCGCTCAATGACTACGGATTAAATAGAATTAAGTGGAGAAGTAGTTACACTTAATAAAAGAATAAGAGAATTAGAAAGCTGCCAAGAAACCGTAATGATGAAAAGAAGAAAAAAAATAAATCTTGAAGTTCGGAGTGTCCTCATAAAGCATCCGATATAGTCAGGGTTGAGGTTTTTTCTTTTGGAAGGGGTGTCCATGGCTGGTTAGAGATGGGATGCATCTGCCAATTCTAATTACTTTAAGGAGAGGGGTACCAGCAGCATGAAGGATAGGCCGCGACACTACGATTGGGCCGCCCGCTTCTGGATCAGGTGATGGTAAATGGCACGGTCTCTGTACAGCAATACAACCTATGCTACTAAGTGTTCTTACAGGGGGTTGAATGAACTTCAATTGTTATCCCCTATTAACAGGTTGGGTCCGACTGCTCTGACCATAAGCTATTTAAAATAAAAGGGGTCCTGTTTGCAGTATACCATACTATATTAGCCCTTGAAATTGCAGAGCACAGCGCTCGGCTATCTCCTGCAGTCTCACAGACACTAAATGAAAGCGGCAGAGATAAACACTATGTGCTGCAATTTCCGACACTTCCATGAATTTAGCATCAGGACATATGCTTAACCTACAGCTTTAGGCTCCATGCACACAACCGTATGGGGTTCTGTGATCCGGCCGCACAATTTGCTCCATTAGAGGTTTATGGCACCCAGGCACAGTGCGTTGACCACACTGTGACCAAGTCAGAAAGACAGCGCACAATATAGAAATGTCCCATACTTTGCCATTCTTGTAGCACAGACGCTTAGGCTTTCAACAGAGGGAAAGGCTGAGGATCGCGCCCTCCTTCTCCAGCTGGTAATGGGCTATGCCCAGCATCTAGTCCTGGCGTCCAGCCGTCTACATGAGGCCTCACTCAATTACTGAAATCAATTCTCCCAGTCTTGTGAACTTCGGGGATATGTACTCATGTTTGTGGGGGTCCCAGCAGTCAGATACCAGCCAGACTCTTAGCCCTTACCCTGTGGATAGGGGGAAACTATCACGGTTGACAAAGACCCCATTAAAGGACATCTACCATCAGGATCAAGGATTTAAAACCAAGCACACTTACATGCGGATGTCTGTCCCCTCTGGAAGGATCTGCTCTTCTTTTAGCTTGTTATGCCCTTTTTTTTTTTTTAAAGCCTTTTTTTGTTGTAAAAGAAGAGTGTAAAGGGCACACTCCAGCACGTAAGTGTGCTTGGTTTCCAATCCTTGACCCCAATGGTAGATGTCCCTTAAAGGGGCTTTCCAGATAAAAGATAATGACCTCTCAGCGTCCCATTGGGGCACTATTTTTGGCCGTCATGTGACGGATTTGTCAGTTTTTCTGCTACTGTAATGTAGCATGCCGATTCTACTTTTTGTTTCAGTTGGATGCCTCAGTGTTACTTGTCTGATAGACAATCTGAGAAACTTACTAATACAAGATAAATGTGCCTTAATTACATAATGCAGGCAAAGTCTAGGGATACACCCAGAGATAGGACATAGTCATTAATAGTGCAGAGCATTGTCACCTATCGGATACAGGACAAAGTCCCCCAGTGTGGGTATCCTGGCTCCTCCACTTGTCCTGAAGTGCCCACGGCTTACATATTACATGACCAGTAACAGGAATACAACCAAGATAATAAGTGACTGATGTTACTATGTGACATGCATTGCATTCTGAACACGGGATGAGAAGTCCTGGTACACTCCACATTGTGTGTTCGGTCTGAAATAGATCATCTCCGCACCACTCGTAACCCAAGTAATAACTACTGCCCTGCAGAGGTCAAATATCTTTATAAGGATTTAGGAACAGGACATGGCAAATAGGAGAATACACAGCAAATGTAGAATAAAACCAAATACTACAACACAGCAAGAGACATCCATTCATCTAGCTCAGCCCTTTATCCTGCAATAATGATCCAGAGCAAGAAACCCTAATTAGGTAAAAGTCAATTTTCAAAAATTCCACCCAGACTCCAAATTTGCTACCGTAATTAAAATTAATCCCTGGATCAAGAGCTCATGGCTAGAAATCCATTATCTGCCATATTGTCACATGAAAAGAAATCTCTTTTCATGGCATGCATAGGGTGGCTGGCTGTATAGGTGCCCCACAGACCACAAGAATAGGACTCCCAGCAATCTGGAGATATGGGGTCCTGTTCTCATTAGTAGGTGGAGCGGCAGGTTGAACATGTGTCCTGCCACTCCATTCAATAGAATTGCCAGAAATTGCTGAGCACAGTGCTGGAGCATCTCTAAGGATTCCACTCACTGGTGGTATGCAACTTTTTGGGTGCATTGTTAAGACTATGACAGGCTCTTAAGAAGCTATCTGGTGTGTGTGTCTGTTGCAGTGTCCCTAAGGACACGTGGCGTTTTGAACCCGTTTTTAGTTTTTAAGCAGTCCGTTAGAAAACACATGCATTTTAAAAACACATACGTTTTTAATGGACTGCTTAATAATGGACTAAAACCGGGTCCAAAACGCCACGTGTGACACCACCCTAAGGGTGTGCGTCCACACTTTCAGTTTTTCAGATGCAGTTGGGTTAGACACCGAAGCTGGTGGGCTAGCCCCCGATTCTTCCTTGTATAAATGCAACCACAGCGATTTACAAATCACAGTGTAAAAAGGTCGATTAAAACAAATCCCATCCACATGTTTCATAAATAAAATGCAGTGGAAAATTATCATGAATCTTCAGCAAATTTGAAGTGAAAAACGTAATACTGTGCTGTGCCCAACAAGAGAAATCGTGGCACCTAAAAGCCACTTTTGGCTGTTTATTTTAAGTGGTCGGATGACGTGCTCATGGTCTCTAAAAAAAAATGTGGATCCCAACAGGATCCATCCAGGACTAACAGGCGATTTATTTCAATTAAACGCATTTCTCTTTTAGGGTGCGTCCACACATTCAGTTTTTCAGATGCAGTTTTTGATTTGAAAACCCGGAGTGGAGTGAACATAGTGGAGGAGGAGCACTTCTTAAATGACAAGTCATCAACCATTCTGGTGCATTTTGGCTTCAAAAACTGCATCTGAAAAACTGAACGCGTGGCTGCACCCTCAAACTCAGGCAGCGGCCAGTTGTGGTCAGCCAGCGGCCAGTTGTGGCCAGGGCTAGTCAGGCGGCTGCCAGACGTGGTCAGGCAGTACGGCTGAGTGGGTTTGCAATCCAATGGCACATGTGTAGATACTATCAGGGATGGTTCTGGACCTCTGCATACACATTACCTGCTCCTTAGCTGATCATTTCTGTAAATCAACATTCCTGCAGCGTCTCGGAGCAGGGAAGATAAGTCTGGGGAATGGCAGAGACACGTAAGCCTGGGAGTGACAGGAGGAGCTGGATGGCTGCTGTGTACAGAGGATGCCGCAGTTTTGCAGAAATCACCGAGATGAAAAGGGATTTGTGAGCAAGTCTATACAGGAGCTCAGCCGAAACGTTCTCCTCTGTGCCTTTCAATGTGCCGTAATTACCAGAAAAGGCGCCACGCTAAACATCAATGGCTGCCGGACAATATGGAATTGCAGGATAGGAATGAAGTGAATGACAACACATTCACCAATAAAGAATAGTGTCCTGCCTGCTGCTCCACTTATCCCCCCGCTTATAAATGTCATCCCTATCCGAGGAGTTTTACATACAAGTGGATAACACTTAAGAATATATGTACATTGGGTGCAACTTTTGGAAATCAAAATGTGGGAATTATCAGTAATTAGACTTTTTGTGCAAGTTTTACATTGTACAGAAGTCATGGGTTATAATTTGGAACTTGTCCCCCAAACTGCACTTATAACAAATTTGAGTGGTTGGAGGGTGAACTTTCTTGCACATACAGCGCCACACCTGACCTTGGGTAGTGCAAGGTATTGCAGCTAAACTACAATCATTTTCATACAGCTGGGCTGCAATAACAGCACAAAATAAGGCCAGGAGTTGCAGTAGCCATGATTTCTAAATCCCCGTTAACCTCTTCACGACTGTCATGGCTATATACGTCATGCACATAACCCATGTATAAACGACATGACAGTGGGCTCGAATCAAACAGCTATATCTATCAAACCATGGCACCTAGAAGCACAGGTCTCAGGTTCTTGAGTCATTTTAAAGAGGAGGGCCTCAGCTTTAATATGGCAGGGGAAATCCCAGGAAAACCTTATTACAGGGGAGCTCAGCTATTCTTAGAAATATCATAAAAAATAATGGAAGGAGCTTTACGTGGCCAACTCTCCTCAAGTAGGGGAACCCTTATTCTTAAGGTACATGGGAGCCACGGAAGTGCAGCATCCTTTGGACACTTATGGTATGTCATGCATATATTATTACTGGCTAATGCTCATTTCACATTACCATTCCTCATCCCCGTTAAAAAAACAAAAAAACAAAGCTTTAGCGTATAAATAAAAAATCCCATTGAAAATAATGTAAATTTTATGTCATCTGTTGTGTTTCGTTAAGGCAGGAATCCATTATACATACTTTTTTGGAACAAAAAAAAATAAATAATAATAATAATAATAATAATAATAATAATAATAATAATAATGTAGGCTGCAGGACTTTACCTCCATTCGAAAAAAAACACACATGAATAACGGATACCTGCCTAAATGACCATGACATGATATTTACATTGAGATAGAGATCAATGGGATTTTTTATTGATACGTTAAACCTCCATTCTTTACTTAAAGAGGACATAGCTCCTGGTGCCGTTTTTACAGGCGACAAGTAAGCAGCTTCTAGTGCTACAACAGATGCCGCAGTGTTACACTGCTAGCGTTATCGGAAGCCTCTACACTAGAAACGCCAGACCACGCTCAAAGTGATCAAGCGTATTCATGAGGGTGAGGGATTAGGGGCATGACGCTCACCAGTCACCGCTGGCCTGTGCCGTGGACGTGGCGGTCCGGGGGAAGAGGCACGCGTTTCTAGTGTACATCGCGGCAGACTCTGCTAGCGTTATCGGAGGTTTCCGATAACACTGCTGCCTCTGCTGTAGCACTAGGAGCTGCTTACTTTAGTAAGCAGCTCCTAGTGCCATTTTTACAAGTGACAGGTCCTCTTTAAGGACCAGGGGTAGGGACCAGTGATAATGACCAGAGGTAAAGAACAGGGGTAAGGACCAGGGGTAAGAACCAAGGGTAAAGACCAGTAGTGTGAAATTAGCCTTCGTTGGAGATATGCCTTTCAGTTATGAGGAATTAACATCCCAATGCAGAACTTTCACATAATATAGAGAGTCCATAAACCAGAGATATAGAGCGTAGTATGTAACGGACTCCTACATGGCTGCCTCTGTAATACACATAATGCAGCCTTCCTGAACACTGCACATTGGGAGCACGTAGCAGCCCGAGCAGCTTTATTGAAATACCTTTTTTATTCCTCATATTTATTGTCCTGTTTAGGATCCTCTCATAGAACCACAGGTTCCTGCTAAATCACTAGCAAGTGTTCATTACCGAAAACCTGACAGTACTCTCTAGGTCCAGGGGATAAACATACAGGACCAGAAAAGGAAGGGGGGGAAGAAAAAAATCAAAAACTTTTATAAAAAAAAAAAAAATTTGGGAGAGGGGGGGGGGGGGGGGGGGGGGGGTCACTCTTCATAAATTGATATACAGCATGTATTTTTCTAAGATCTGACACAAAGACTTGGAGCAATCCACCAACCACTCACTTACTCCAGTCACGTAGAAAAGTAGAAGGTAATTAAAATAAAGACCAAATCTATGGATGAAAAAGTATATTTGTTAAATATATTTTCATTATGCATCACAAGACCCATCCATCATCCACTCCAGTCTTGTATAATTGTGTGTTGAAAAGTGTTTCCAGTGTATTCCTGGCTTTGTACTACTAACAGCCTCCTGCATGTAAGAGCTGCCAGGGTGAAAGTCATCACAAGCAGAAGGCAGGGGAGACAAGTGTAAAACCATCCTTCCTTATCACCCCATTTCGTCTCCTGTGCCATAGGAGTTCATAAATGTCGCAATGTGTTCAAATCGGCATTGTAAAAGGAAATATATGTATGTATGATATATATATATACATATACATACACACACACCCATTTATTGTAGTAGAGATGAGTGGACCTGACGTTTACTTCTGGGTCCTGTCCGACCAGCACATATTGCAGGATTAGTGCCCAAACAGCCAATCATATCCAGTTGCTGTGGTTGTCAATTTGCAGGATTGGCTGTTCAGCTACCAATCCGACGAAATGTCCAGGTTGCGTGAGCTGAAACCAAACGTCCGTCCGCTTATCTCTTGTTATGAGCACGTTGTAGAGAAATGCACCAAGATATCAAAAATACTGTTATTACATCTGTCCATTAGGCATTTTGTGAGAAATTCCCTTTTCCATGTTTATGCTAATGAGGTAGTTGGTGCACCCCGAACATGTACTTAGCAGCTGAAACACTGCTATTCCTGCATGGACTATGACTCTCACCATTAGATAAGCAGAAGATTTGCCTTGTGAGGAGCATGAAACAAAACCAGAATAGGAGGGAAGTGATGTGGGCAAGAATCACAGTCCTCAGGTGCACCAACTGTCTCATTAGCATACGGATTAAAATGGAAATTTCTCAGAATCTGCATAATGGACAGAAATAATATATAGATATGCTGGGGGAAAAAACAGAGCATTTCCCTAAAACATGCTGGCAGAAGACTATAACGCTTGGGGAAGGTGGTAGACTTCCTTTAACCCTTTAAGTACAATGCAGACCCACAAGCTAACATTTGGACTGCTACAACTCTCAAAGGGTCTAATTCCTATAAAACTATATAACAGTTTGTGAAAAATGACAGATTCTTCCATGAATCTTGATTTGACCAGGATGTGTAATCTCATACTTCATCTTATTTCATTAGTTCTTCGAAGCAGTCGCATTTATTTGGTCATTACTTGGTCTTTAACTTTCTTGCTTCTTTAAGCTGTTGCTGTGGTTTTCTGAAATGATGATCTAACGCAGTAACGGGTCCCTACAATTACCGCAGTCAATCCTTCATTTAGCGCACAGCTTCTCCGTAGGAACAGTCACGCTTTTCATAGAAATTATACTAAAACCATTGTGTGGGAGAAGAACCAAGAATACCAGAAAACCTCAGTTTTTCCACTACGAGACTGTGACTTGGCAGAAGTCTCAATTTGTTTTTCTTAGTGCTGCCGGCTAAAACAAATTCAGAAGACTGCAAATCATTCTGCTGCTACAATGCACAATGGGGTTTGGGTAGAAGTTGCCCGTTGAGGAGTCTGGACTGCGGAGTATTGAGCAAGAACAGTCGGGACATTATTAGGTCAGGTGCAGCTCAGTGAAGATCCCCACAGTCATAAAGGGCGGATATAAATTATCCAGGGAACATGGAGAGCTCTTTGTACGAGAAAGTGCTATTAACCAGAACTCTAGTCCATCTACATGATAAACTCTTTAATTGGTTCCTCTATATAAATCAAGGACAGAGCAGAGCTTGCTCCTTGAAGGATCTAATACCTATGACTAGAGAGGCCTCCTTTTTCAATGAATCAATCAATCATATGATTTAAAGGTATTAGATACAGATGTGAAGCACCCAGGTTAGGGGTGGCACCAAAGCTCTAATGGGTCCGCCAGGCATCGTCGCGGTGTTACCACGTGTCGCGGCTATCATGAAGGGATGGTAAAACCTTTTGCACACCCATGGGTAAAAAGTCCAGAGAGTCAGGGTCTGCAGTCAATGGTTTCCATCTTTACTGAAGAAATTCAGGTGCTAAGCAATAGTCTTTTGGTTGCTCAAGTAGACTGGCCTACTCCTCCTCTGAGCTCCGTTCCCTAAGGATTGGGTTCTCCTTATATCATAGTATCATAATATATAAGGCTGGAAAAAGACGCAAGTCCATCAAGTCCAACCTTCTTACATTAAGTGGCCATAATATTCTATGGCAGCAAGTTTCTAAAAGTGTAAACAACTTTCCAGATGGCACCTGTCATTCTAAAGGTCCAGCTGTCTGCTGGTCTGGTAAAAAAAAAAAAGTCTGTTTTTCTTCTGCAAAATAATTTCTACTATAATATAGATAAAATTAATCCAAAGTAACAAAGGGTCGCGGCACTTCTAAAAAACAATATATTCTTTATTTCTTCATTTTAAAATTGCAGGGGACATGGCAGAGGTTTTTCCTACGCGTTTCGAGCGTTAGGTGCTCTAAACAGTAACAATTTAAAACAAGCAACAGCCAATCCCTATATCAAGGGTGTGTGCTGTTGAAACGGTGATTCGCCAGAGTTAGAGTCAGAACTTCCTCTAAATGTTCATTAACCCTTTCTACTAGTCTATACAGATACAGTAATAATAAATAGTAATGTATATAACAAAACACTGTAGATTATTGCAAGTTAAAATTTGATGTAAAAGAAAGTAAGAAGTGCCGAATTTGTATTGGGGAAACATAAAAATGTCCAAAATTCCTGGCAAGTTCAAACCCAAGGCATCAGGACGTGCTGCAGTTTGCGTGTTACTATTTATTGTTTTGTCTTTTCAGGGGGGGGGGGGAACCCTAACTAGAGATTTTTTTTTTATAAGGCAAAGATATAATATACTATGCTGCAAGATGATATCATAAACCCTACAGAGGTCCAATTTAATGCCCTTATCTGTAATGAGGCCCAGTGCGGAGGCCCTGGGTCAGTTACGACTGTAGAAGATGTGATGGCAGCACATATAAATCTCTCAGACACACAAAGGACACGCAAAGCAACATATCGCTGGCCATCCTGCCGACAGCAAGGGGTCACCACCGAGACATCCATGTGAAAAACCCTCAGTAGAAAGGTACTGTAGTCTAAATGACATAGAATAATTTACTCGTCATTCCTCCGAAATATAATGAAACAGTACAATTCCACACAAAAAAAAAATCCAGAGACTTTGAGGACATCTACCACGAGGATAAAAGACTGTACACAAAAGAGTCTGAGGGGCTACGGGCTCCATAGGTGTTAATGGAGCCAGTAGCCCCTCAGGCTCATTTGCATACAGTCTTTCATCCTGGTGGTAGATGTCCACTAAAGAACTAATGCTCCAGTGAGAATTCTGGTGAAGACTGAAATCTCTCCTTACAAAATAACAAAAAAGCTTGGTTTTCCTGATCCCATCCTGGAAAACTTTGTGCATATTTTCCATCATATTTGCACCAATAGCTATAGGTCTCCATAGGGCGCCCCTTCCGGCAGGATCTGCTCTTAATTTGCCATTGTTTTTACAACAACACAAACAAAAAAATGTCTTAAGAATATGCAAATGAGGTTGAGGGGCTCCACACTCCATAGGCGTTAGTGGAGCTTGGAGTACCTCAGGCTCATTTGCATAGATTTTAAAGTCTTTTTTTTGAAAAAACAAGGGCATAAGGAGCTAAGAGAAGAGCAGATCCTGGCAGAAGGGGCACACACTAGTCCTTCATCCTGGTGGCAGATTTCTTTGGTGACATGTCACAAGGCTTCTTGAAAGTCAGGCTTTGATCTATTGGGAGCTGCCTTATTTAAAGGTAACCTGTCAGATTGACCTATTAAAACATTACCTGTATGTTGTCAGATGAACACCTTCCAGATCATGTTTCTTTCATGACCCAGAGTGGGTCCATTAAGCAGAAAATCAACTTTGAAGTGAAATGTAAACTGGACAAGAAGGCGGAGATTTGAAGTCAGGCTCTCTCTTCCTCAGAAAGTCCCCTTCTCTGTAATTGAAGGTCCTGCACCCAGAGACATCACTAACCAGATCTCCTGAAGTCTGATGCACAATATCAATCACAGAGAAGGAGGCAGTCAGAGCTTCTCACCTTGACTTCAGTGTTAAACTCTCCTCCTCCTTTATACAACCAATTTACATCCTACTTCAAAGCAGATTTTCTAGGTATTACCCTGACAGCAGACTGGAAGTGGTTTATTAGGTCAATTGCTGATGACGGGTTCCCTTTCAGGAAAAGCTATTTTCAACGTAGAGCCACAAAAATGATAAGGGGTATGGAGGGTCTTAGTTATGAGGAAAGATTAAAACAACTAGATTTATTTAGTCTGGAAAAGAGACGACTACGAGGGGACATGATTAATTTACATAAATATATGAATGGTCCATACAAAAAATATGGTGGTAAGTTGTTTCAGATTACTGTCTCCGTTTAGAGAAAACAAGGTTTAATCACCGGAGGCGACAGGGCTTTTTTACTATGAGAACGGTCAATCTGTGGAATAGCCTGCCTCAGGCGCTGGTCACAGCAGGGACAGCAGAGAGCTTCAAGAAGGGTCTAGATGCCTTTTTATACCTAAATAACATTGATGGTTATGTTATATAGAATTGTTTCCCCTAAATCCCTTCCTCATCCAATCCCTTCCCTTCCTTGGTTGAACTTGATGGACAAGTGTCTTTTTTCAACCATATAAACTATGAAACTATGAAACTATGAAATTTGCATATACCTTTCTCAAAACTTACAATGGAATTACATATTCAGTATACAATGTATACTGTCCCAAAATTGGGTAAAGGAGGATACTTTGGGGCCTCCAACAGGTGAATGCGTCACTATAGATACATTGGGGCATAATGCTTGGTACCTGTGTAAGACATGATGTGAACAGGGACAAAACAGAATCTACCACCATCATATAACTACCAAAAAGTGGTAAATTATTCAAAATAACGTTAATTTTCTTGTAGACTAAGAAATTAGCTGCTCATGTCGATGTTGTCAGCCGCCTTTCCACAGCTTGTCTAGAGGTAGGCAGCGATACGGCTGATTCGTGAATCATTATATACTTACACAAATTTTCTATTCAACAGTCTAGGAAATCTGGAGAAGCGGCACAGCGGGGGGTGTAACAGTAAAGTACTGGTTGTCAAGAAGTTTTCCCAGAAACGGATTTAAGTTAGAAGGAAGAAGACGACTCAAAAATACATATTTACACTTCATATTCGGTAGGAGGAAACTATTTTATTAGTCATATCCTGTAGTAGAGAAACTTTACGGATTAACCCTTTCCATTGCGGGGGCGGGGTTTTACAGAACACTAAATGACAAGCCGTCTGTATAAAAAAAAAAAAAAAAAAAGGAACCTCTTGTAAGGTCCAGCAATAGAAAAAAAAAAAAAAGTTTATATGATTTTATTTGATGCAATTGTGAAATCAGAGACATCATATAATTCATGTTATCGTTCACAGGAAAGGCAGGACACAACCGCCACAAGGCATTTATAGCTTGCAAAACCTATTTTTATGTATCATACGAAGGAAATCTTCTGGATCCTCATCGCATGGTTACAAAACAGATTAAGGCTTTCTAAAGGTTCTGTGTAATGGCTAATTTCCCCAGCGGTGGCGCTGCAGGAAAATCTTACACCTGTCAGGTGTACCCCCATAGACTATCCGCCATAGAGGAAGGGCTTGTACTTGTCAAACCATATATCGCTGTAGGACCCGGCCAGTTGTGGCCATAAACTCAAAATGTGCAAAGTTTATTATTACTGAAATTTAGTTAAGAAGAATAAAAAAAATGTACCTATATTTTTAACCAGGTTTGTTTTTCTTAAGAGTTTTAAAAAATAGAGCCAACACTTGATAATTGGATAGGGGTTTAATATAATTCCTCATTACATCACTACTGACAATAGATGATGTCACAGCTTATCCCCAACCCCCTCCTGGACAATGACCTCTATAAGATAACACTGACCCATCATTACATACTACTGACAATAGATGATGTCACAGCTTATCCCTCTCCCTGTACAATGACTATTATAGATAACACTGACCCATCATTACATCACTACGACAATAGATGTCACAGCTTTCTCCTCCTCTCCCTGTACAATGACCTATTTATAGATAACACAGACCCATCATTACATCACTACTGACAATAGATGATGTCACAGCTATCTCCTCCCCCCCCTGTACAATGACCTCTATATAAATAACACTGAACCATCATTACATCACACTGACAATCGATGATGTCACAGCTCATCTCCTCTCTCCCTGTACAATGACCTATATTATAATAACATGACTCATTACATCAATACTGAAAAGTGATGTCACAGCTTATCTCCTCCCCCTACCTGTACAATGACCTCTATATAGATAACATTGACCCATCATTACATCACTACTGACAATAGGTGATGTCACAGCTTATCTCCTCCCCCGCCCTGTACAATGACCTCTATATAGATAACACTGACCCATCATTACATCACTACTGACAATAGATGATGTCACAGCTTATCTCCTCCTCCTCCCTGTACAATGACCTCTCGATAAATAACACTGAACCATCCATACATCATCCTGACAATGATGAGTCACAGCTATCTCCTCACTCCCTGTACAATGACCTATATGTAATAACACATGACCCATCATACATCACTACTGACAATAGATGATGTCACAGCTTCTCCTCCCCCTCCCTGTACAATGACCTTCTATATAGATACACTGACCCATCATTACATCATACGAAATAGATGATGTCACAGCTTATCTCCTCTCCTCGATAATGACCTCTATATAATAACACGACCATCATTACATCACTACTGAAGCTAATGTCAAAGCTATTCCCCCATCCTCCCTGTGACAATGACTCATATAGATAAACTGACCCATTATTACATCACTACTAACAATAGATGATGTCCAGCTATCTCCTCCCCCCTCCCTATACATACACTTATATCGTTAAGACGACCTATCATGACATCACTACTGACAATAGATGATGTCACAGCTTATCTCCTCCTCCTCCCTGTACAATGACCTATATATAGATAACACTGGCCCATCATTACATCACTACTGACAATAGATGATGTCACAGCTTATCTTATCTCCTCCACTCCTGTACCAATGACCTCTATATAGATCACACTGACCTATCATTACATCACTACATGACAATAGATGGTGGACACTGAATGCTGGGAATTGTGATCATTTTGGCACTTTTTACTTATAAACATCAGTGTAACAGAGCTGGGGGCAAGGACATAAAACAATATTACTGGTAGAGTTCATCTTTATATATAAAATACTCACTGTTCTTTACGGAGGCCCAAATGTTAGTGGCGTGGACTCTGGCTCCATGCCTGTGGTGGTGGGAGACATCCTGGGGGGCTTTCGGCAGCCCTTCCTCCATCATGGAGTTGCATCAGGAGCTGGCATGGTACCTAAAATAAAAATTGGAAAATATTTTGTTATTTATTATACAAACAAATCAAATAAAGTTGCAAAAAGTTAAGTAACTTTTTCTGTGTTTTCACTTTCACCATGTACTTTTGTGTTTTCACTAAACTGTACAGGTTTCCTTTATTGATATCTTTCAGCTTGAGGCTTCCCAGGATTAGCGCCATCATAGCGGGCGTTTGCTGCCTCTACACTACGCGATTTCAAGCTATAACATTTCCGAGGCTGTTGGGACTCGTCCTGCCATTGAGATCAACAATCACAATAATCAGACGCCGGAACAAGGTTAAAGAGGCTGCAAAAACCATCACAAATCCCTAAACTGTGGAGGTCCAGTGTACACAGAGGATGGGTATAATGTGTGATGAAAGCTTCATCCTTCAGATATTGGTGACATCATCCCAAGCATGCCGATACCTGCCGCCGTCCACATTCACCGGCACCCAGATAAAGGGATTAAAATATTGTGAAAAAACACACATTTTGGGGTTTTAGAAAGCAATATTCACGAATGCAGTTTTGTGTGTAGTGAGGTTTGGTTCAGGTTACAAAAACTGTAAATGAGCAAGTAATCAAATTTCTCTTTAGAGCTCATAGACTACAAAAGTAAACCAAACTTGAAGTGATGCTCCTCCGCAGCAGCCTCTAAACTTGACTCGCCTCAGGCAAAATAGGACTTCACTGCTCATTTTTCCATGATTTGGAGGCGATTTATTTTATAATGGTAAATCGGTAAGATTTCGACGTTAAAGAGGAAATTTAGAAAGGACATTTCATACCCAACTTAGGGTGCCACTAGTTTATTGGGGTAAAACTAATGACAAGTTCCCTTAAAAGAGAGAGTCCTAGAATGACAGAAGCAGTCTCTAACCGGTTACAATTTTAATATAGCGAGAAAAGGAAAAGGGAAAGTATTGACAAAGCTGGCATAGCCAGAGCAACGTGCTTATAAATGAGCAGCAGGACAACCAGCTAAGTGAAGGAATCACACAGACTCTACAACAGCAAAATGATCCATTACAGATTGAAGAAGAAAGGCCCTTAATAAATCAGGGCCACAAAAAAGTTCACCATAAGCCTTCATAAAATAGCTATGACATGAAAAACACTTCACAGAAAACACCGATAAAACTGCGCAAACAAGCAACCGTGAGCGATACTTGCCTGGCTGCACTGTTTAATGAACTTTGATTGTTCTTGTTCTCATACAGTAAGGGCTTAGATCCATTATAAACTAGACTAGATGAGAAACAGATTGAGACGCAAGCCCGACCGACGTCCTCAAAATACCGCCACTCACATCCCCCCACAACGGCAATATTAAGAGTTATTCAAGTGAGTAATTTGACAAATCACAAAGCTATTATTTTTAATACACGGAAACATCTCGCCTTGTCCCGTGCTCCTTGTCAGACTCTGGTTTTCACAGAGATTGGCGAAACGGTTATTTAAACTGGTAGAGTAGTCTCTGTAGTGGGGTCGTAAGTCTATCGGGAGAGAGGGATTATAAATACACAACATATGAGTGTAATGAGCCCCCACCATCAACCCCACCATTAACCCACCCGCTCTGTGTACAATTACAGTGTATGTACGATGCGAATACAGGTGGTCCCCTACTTAAAGGAAACCTACCAGTTAGAATGACAGGGGTAAGCTGTAAGTACCGAGCACCAGCTCAGGGTGAGCTGGTGCCGGACGTACTTTCGTTAGTGTTTTAACCGCTGTATCGCGGTTTTAACACTTTTTAACTTAGAGCAGAAGAGACTTCGGCGCTGGGCGCGACCGTGCGACCAGCAAGTCTCAGGCGTTCCACTGATGAGCGCGCGTGCACGATTTGTGCCGCACGCAGCGCCGAAGCTTCTTCTGCTCTAAAGTTTAAAAAGGTGTTAAAACCGCGATACAGCGGTTAATAACACTAACAAAGTAAGTACGGCACCAGCTCACCCTGAGCTGGTGCTGGGTACTTACAGGCTTACCCCTGCCATTCTAAGTGGTAGGTTTCCTTTAAGAACACTCGACTTGTGATAACCTTAGTTACAAACGGACCTGGATGTTCGGTAATTTCTGCACTTTTAGTCCAGGCTACAATAATCAGCTGTAACCTTTTTAAATGCGTCTGTAATTAAGATTTATTGTTAAAACCTGGTTTTTATGACAATCCAACATTTTTAAAATCTAATCGTCACAGAGACCAAAAAAATTTAGTTGAGGCTACAATGATAAAATATACAGTTCCGACTTACCTTACAAATTCAACTTAAGAACCAAACTACAGACCCCATCTTGTACCCAACCGGGGTACTGCCTGTCCACACTGGAGAATAGCCCGTTACAAATGGATTCAACAATGTAGAAGCTACACAAACTACGACGAAAAGAATATATTATTTCTTAATCACCGGCTCCTCACAACACGCACACAACTTTTGGGGTAAAAGATTTCGAGTCAATTTTAGACTGTGAAGGGTGACTTGCACTTATAAACCACAGGAGGAAACCACAGGAACCACAGGCAGAGTCACAAGAGCAAAACACTTCTCGATTATTATGGAGAAGGCAAAACAATGACACACTCTCCAGCTATGCAACGTAATGGAAGTAAAACAATATAAAGAGATAAAAAAGAAGAACAGGTCCTCTGTAAAGAAGACCTTTCCCCTCCTCACATATAAGGGCCTGATACAGAGATCCAGGGGGACTTGAATTTTTTTAGCCCCCACGATTGCCGAGATAACAGCAAAGATATTGCCCATATTAATCCTCTGCACTGTCATAGAGGAGGGGCGGAAGAAGAAAAGAGGCGTGTTTTATGTCAGAAAAGATTAGCCATTAAAACATCCCTCCCAGCTCCTCCTCTATGACAGTGCAGAGGATTAATGGTCAGATATTTGACTGATCTCAGCACCGTGGGGGCTAGAAAGAAAATTCAAAGTGCGTGTGCATTTCTAGCAGCCCCTACAGCATGGTGTGGTCTGCACATGTGTGGTGCGGGCTAAAGGTTCCCTTTAAAAAAAAAAATTGACACCGCCATCTTACGGACTCTTCAGTACACAATTGAGTCTTGGATTGCCAAAAACACGGATGCAATCATCTTCTAACATAAGTATAAATTTGCATAAGTGTAGCCGGTTGTCAGGAAAGAATCGATGGCGTTGCCATGGATACGTCTCTATACATTTCCCTTGCACAATTTAAGAAAACAAGCCTATAGAAAAGCTGATCCGATATATAGTAACAACATTACTCCGGCTCGGCCGTGCAATGCCTTCATGAACAGCCCCCAGTAGACAGAACAACAGGAGAGCAATTATAGATTGCAAACAAACCGGAATAAGACGCCTGAACTTTCAGTCAAGAACCAGCTGAATGCCATGTTCTCAAACCTCGGGAACATTGCCTAAAGAAAGATGATGAATTCATGTTTATTTCCCAAGGTCTCGCCGATGAACAGGTAAATAAGTTGTCACGCAGCGCGGACTGATGGATGTACACAGGGTCGCAGATGGTCCTAATTACTAGACACAATGGTGGAACAGAAGGCCAGAAGTAACAGTAAAAAAAAAAAAAGAAGGCAGACAGTGACATTATTGGTCTACGTACCGCAGACCACTTAACCGAGCCGCGTCTCCGGAGAGCAATTGGAAGCCTATAATTGCTGGTATTTGTGATATACTGATTAATAGACTATACACAAAGTATCTAGAATTAAACACATCAAAAACAAAAACTCTGCAAAACGAATTAATTTTGAATAGGCTTCTGTTAGTGTTTACAGCTCAAATAGAGTTCGTGTGTCTCCATGGATATGCGACTACAGACAGACTGGGGCACATTACTAAGGGTCACGGACCGCGATTTTCTGGAATATTTCATTTTGTGCGAATTGCCCCGGGATTTTGGCGCGCACGCGATGATGATTGGGCCCATCTGCCCCGGCTGACGCAAACAGAAATCGGGGGCGTGGCCGTTGGACAAACCACGGAATTTAAAAAAAAAAAACAAAACAAAATGTGTGCAAGATCAGCACGCACATGCACCAGGAAGAGGAAGGCGATCTCTGCGGACTCGCGGACCCTCAACGTACAACGCACCGCGGGATCACAAACAGGACCGGGTGAAGAAATGTGCACCACTGTGTGTAGTCTGTTGTGAGAAAAATATGCAATATGTTTTCCAGGATGGGAAAAGGAAAACCACACCCTTTTGCTACCTGTGAGGAAGCCCCTCACCAGGCAAGACTTACAGGATGGGAAAAGAAAAAAAACACGCTTCCTTATGCAATCTTACCAGAATCCCCCAGGGGAGCATCAATGGCTATAAGTCTCTACACATCTACAAGACGGCCTTAATTAGCAAAGTCCCCATTAGGAGAGCCATTATTTCTGACCCTAGTTGATTGGCACAGATATGCAGTTTTATAGTATCTGAGATACAACATGTGCTGCGGATGAAAACCGGGTATGTGAAAGTTTATAGACTGCAGAGCAGTCCCCCTCGCTGCCTGTTTGTGCATTAATAACGGCTCGCTTCAACTGCGGGTCCATTAAGTTATATGAAAAGACTTTCATGGCCTTCTGTTTTTGAGTTGTTACACTTGTCTTAAAGGAACATCTACCATCAAAATCCATATGATTAAACCAAGGGACACTTTACTTCATAGATTTCAGGCACCGGGACTGTGGTAATCTTCTTATATTTGTTATCCATGGTCTAATCCCTTCTAAAATCCACTTTTACAATTATGTAAATGAGTCAGAAGAGCTCAGAGGGGGTGGGGTTGATCATGCAGTCACTGTGCAGTCACTTCACATGCAGGGGAAGGGGGAAGTGTTCTTGCACATGGAACGCCGTGAAGCTGCAGCACAAAATTTGTGGGATCTGGTAACACCCGCCCGCTAAACCTTTGATGAAGATGTCCCTTAACAGAGTGTTGTAACTGAAAGCCAGTGAAAGTGTGAACACAATCTTAGATTGATGAGCACATAATTCCTGTAGCCCCCCTCCATTCTCAGTTGATGGTAGACCTTAGAAGTTATAATTGGGATATTTCAAATATACATCATATGACAGGAGGTAAAATACATAAACTTGGACTGATCTCTCCGCCCAGTTTCTCCTAACAAACAACACTAGTGGATAATTTATCAGTGTGTTCTCCCTACACGCAAAGGTAGCGAAGGCTTCGGAGACTCAGCAGATGGCTTGCCGACAGCAGATGTTTGGCTCCCAACATGTTGTTAAAGAGCTATAATAACATCTGGTAACAGCAAAGCAATCTAACACAAGTTTTGGTTTCTCCAGGAACTTGTGTGTAGGACATTTTCGGAATAAGATCTACAGCACCCACTATGGTGTCCACCAACGTTTTGGAGTCAACACAGAGAGAGGATCTCGCTTAGTGGACGGAGCAAATCTGACCCCACCATAAATAATTGCTCGGGCGGGGGGTCTGTATGCGGTTTAATCTATCCCTGTTGAAAGTCACGTGGCAGGCTTAAAAAGACCTCAGGTGTAGGGCAGCTAGAGGGGCAGTCAAATCATGAGTTCTTATTTGGACTTTTTGCTGTTGTTCACCTTCCACATGATAGAGAAATTTAAGGAAACTAAATCACCCTAGCAAGATGCACGATCAAGACTGGGGTAGGAGGATCGAAAAGAGGCTACTGGGCGTGTGTAGTAGCCGAGCTTGCCACTCCATCCCCGACGGCTATCCAAGTCCCAGAAGACCCTTAAGAAAATTGCATATACATCAGATTTAAGTTTTATAAGTTCTGAGGCACAAAAAAGTTTTATACAAAAAAGCATGAGGTACTCACAGTAACCTCATCCCAGAAAACCTGTGCTAGGTTTAGCCAGTGTGCAGGTTTCCTTTCAAAAACTCTCAAATGTGTGTTCTCAATGTAGAGGAGTTATTCCTACACAGTCTAGCACGTTTCCAGTTATTGGACTGAAGATGGCAGCACACCTGTTGAAAACATAATGGTAATGCCTGTGAGGAACCGAGGAATGGCCACAAATGTCGCCTAAATATAGAAGTGTCAAGAGGCTGGGAGAAGACTTTTATGGAAAGGGCAGGACTATATGGATCTTAGGAATAGTGTCCCAAAAAGTGCTCGTGTACTCATATAAAGGGTGGGACCTACTTGGCCAGGTGACATACTGTGGCCGGGTGGAACTACTTTCGGCCAGGGGGACTACTTGCCTTACTAAGCGACCCGGTGGAGGGCGAAGGAGAGATCGTTCAGTAAGTTATAGCGAGTTTTATAAGTAATTTTTAAAACTATAAAGACCCTCGTGTGTTAAAACAAACTAACAAATTTCCTTTCGTGCTGAAATCAACCTCTCATATTCCATGTCCCGCCACACCCATTATTCTATCAAGCAAGCCAAATAACGAGATCTGCCAAGTTCATGTTCAAAAGAAAATAAAAAAAAATAAAAATCTCACACAGACTAAAAGAGGAAAGGAAGGAAAATAAGAGGCTTCCGTTTCCCTTTCCCGCAGACTTGTTCCATTAAAGCGCCCGTGTGAACAGGACACATGATTGATCGAGTGCCTAGCAAGATACATGTGATGTTTAGGACAGATAAATGCGGATACAACACATTTCATAAAGCAAGTCAATCACCAGTGGAATACTTTTATTTCAAAAACCGTGTAAAAGACGTATCATTTGCGGGGAGGGACATACAAAGTTGTCAGTGCTTAGAGAAGAAGGAAACAATAAGATAGAGGAGCAGTAGGAAAATAATAGCGTAGGCTAAAGGGCTATTTCGATAATTTTAGATTAATGCGACCATTTCATGACCAGGGGGAGAGTCAATGGTGGGATATCCAAAAGAAACTGGTGACCATTTATCCGGACTCTAATTTCACGCGTTTTAATTTGGGAAAAAAGCATTGAATGTCGTGATGGGGTAGAAACTTTATGTTCCCCTGAGTAGGGTATGAAATATTCTTTCTGAGCATGTCCTCATTTTTCTTATCTGTTCACCCTATAAGTAGGAAAATCAACCCCCAAAGTCACATGAAAAAAGAGCACGAGAAGAGGTTATAGTTTATTAAGGACAGAGAGAAGGTCAAGTTAGAGGCTGCCTGGGCGCTTACTTACATAGAACCTGCTTTTGGCAACATTTAAAGATTTTCAAGGGATTGTGGTCTTGGAGCCTCATTGAGATTGAAAAGATTATTCTGCGTGCTCTTTAATATGATACCAAAGTTAGTTTTGAGTGATATAGAGCCCATGCTACATGTATCGAAGAGTGACAATTCCCTCCTAATCTCACCATGGACTCATCTGTCGGCAAAATATTGACTCTTCTCTGCTCTTTTTATACTTTTAAGTAGAAATTTTTATAGAAAAATGGGGACAACTTCACATAAAAGATGGCAATTCCAAAAGGACATTTCTATCCCTACCGCAGGGGCTGGTAGTTTGATGGGGGAAAATCTGAGACAGGTTCCCGTTTAGGGAATTTTTGCTAGCGGTTACACATGGAAATTTGGTTAACAAATTCTGTCTGTGTGTTGAATTTTTTTTTTTTAAGTGGCCCAAACCCAGCTTGTCGTCCTAATGAAAGAATATTACCAGGGATCAAGACGGGCTGTCAGTTGAAAAACTCTAGTATTACTTAGTACAGATTACAATATGAAGGCCAATAGAACAGACCAAGCAATCTTAGGAAGATGTGAATAGACCGTTAGAAAGTGGAATAAACTACAAGTAAAACGAAGAAAAAACGTAAAAAATTATAGGTTTTGAGGTTAAAGACTTGTCCTTACATAAAACCCCGATGGCGAGTAAAGTAATAAAGATAAAAAAACTAAACTGTTATTCTGTGAAATTCCTCAGAAAGCCGTTAGTTAACGGGACTCGGCTGTAAGCTACCAGACCGACGTGCCGCCCCGATACAAGTACAAAAGGTCACAGCTCGGCATTCTGTGTGAACCAAGGATCAAGACGGAAGCCACGGGGGTGAGCGGCGGGAAAAGGCTACAAGTAGAAAGAGAAAATAATATAGTAAGGCAAAAAAACATTGTAACCTGTCATTAGGCGCAGCCCAATAATGAATTGGTTGTATTAAAGGAGAAACATGCAAAGGAGGGGAGTAAAACGGGGCGTAAAAGTAAGCACGGGAGGATTATTTGCTCCCTTTGTTGCATACAGTCGTGGGCTGCAGGACAGAGCAGGGGCGGACCGCCCTGGGAACAAACGGGAACCATAAACATGGTGGGATGAATACGCAGAATCAACTTAGACGAAGACCTTCGACCACATGAGAGCTCTGCCAGGGGTGTGGACTCTTTTTACCATAGCAACACATCACATGTTTCCAAAGTGTTACAAATGGAACCTCTCCTGCTTCATGAAGGATAGAGTCTTCAACGCGCTGTTCGATGGGATCGTTATGGTTAATATGTTTCTTATAGGAACCCGAATACCACAAACACAAGCGGAGACAGACAACCAGAACTAGTGTTTTTCTGCTCAAAGTTAGAAACTTTTTAACTGCTTTAAAAAAAAAAATAAACCAGCAAACCACTAAAAGTGTTGAACAGTGTTGAAAAGATAAAAATATTGACTACATTTTACAAAGGCACGGGTCCCATCATCAGGCCAAACTAAAGCTTGCTAGCACGAAGATGCTTAAAACGCGTAGTGTCTTATATATTGAGATTTTAAAATGATGGAATAAGAGCAATTTAATCTCGAGTTTCGAGCAGTGCCTAAGCGTAAAACTCGAAGTATGCGCGAAGGTCGGGACGCACTGCAGTAGATTTTTTTTTTCACCCCCCCCCCCCTTAGTACCTCTGGAAATGGTATTGTGCTTCTTCCTAGCAAAAGATGTAATCTTGCGTGGCATCTGAATGGATTTACAATTTCACTCTTTAAAGGCTTGCCTATTGTTTACAGGCGAGGCATTCTACCGATCACCCCGCGCGCACCGGCTAAGCTACTTGCAATTAACTTCTAATACGCAATGCAACGCTCGCCTCACCATACATACATGTGTATCCTGTTGAAAACACCGCTTCCATGATCACGGCTCTCTCACATGTATCAAGATGGAGAAAGAAGAAATATACGCTGACAGTTTTACTACTCCCTAATAGAAACAAGATAAACGGCCAGATGGAAAGATAAGAACCTAAGAAGAAGGATAGGTATATGGTTATATAAAAAACAGGATATGATCAAGGGATTTGTATGCGCTTGGCAACAGGCTGCGGCCCAACTATACAACTATATCCCAAAGGAGAAGGCACGTGGCGCAACTTTCACCCACTGGGAGACCAAAGGAACTATATTACATACTCTTTTACTTTGGATTGTGGGGGTCACAGAAGTCATACGCCCTCACAAATCGGCTTGTTATCCACTATCCGGTGGTCCTCTTGAGCATATAGGTCTCTCTCCAGCGCTTTTTCCACAAGTGTTTCCTGCTGGATGGGGCAGACAGAGGCAAAAAGGAGGCCACTATAAATCTGTGGATGTCGTGTGTACATAGAGGGATTTCCTGGCATACACACTAAGGCTACATTCAGACAAACATATGGGGGACGTATATATACGGCATAAACGGCAATGTGCGCACAACGGGAGCTGTACGGTGCAGAACACGTGTGGCACCGTACCGCTCCATACCCCATAGAAAGATAGGACGCTTCCTATGTTCCTATGTAGAGGGGCAGGGGTGAGCCGGCGCTCACCCCTCGTTCTCCCCGCGGCCGCCACTGCCTACAGTGTACGCAGGCAACAGCAGTCTGAATGCATAGCATAACTGCGTCCATACAAGCAAGTGACCGTTCAGATGACCAAGGATTGAAGGTGCATAGCTCAACAAACTATAGACAAACCTGTTTATAGATCTTAAAACAGTCAATATTAAAAAGCCAAAAACTACTGTAGACAAAAAGAAGTGGAAATGACTAAAATTAACAGGACAAATATGTAACCAACAGCATGAACACAATAAAAAAGCCGTGCATGAAAAGGTAAAAGAATCATTCAGTCTCCTGGTCTGTGACCAGATGAAGATGAATATTAATAAAATCCATTTTCAAAAATCATCTAGCACTGGCCCTAAATAAAGTAAAAGCAGGTCCAGACGCTATTGACCGTTTTGAGTGAATTCCGTCTTTGACAGCGCAGGTATACAATGTGAATTGGAAAAAAAAAAGATTCGATATACTACACAAGGAAAAACTATTGACTTTTGTAAACAAAAAAAAAAAACTTGAAAAAAAAACCCAATATAAAGATCACTATATAGTGCATTGTTCCGAGATCAAAACAGGACAGATCCTTTTTAGATAAGTGAAAAAACAAAAAAAACAAGCTTTGTTGAAGCTACACACACACACACCCCTAGTGATCGGGGCGATAAAAGATTTCACATACACAGTATGAGCGAGCCAGTGCATGGTCAATAAGGTAGCTCGACAATAATTGCTGAATCGAGATTTTCTGACCCTCAACAAACGTGACGCATTGTGCGAGCCAAATCATCGAAAATCCAGTCTGTTCGGTAACAAAGGGGTTAAGAGGTCCAGACCATACAGGTACAGAGGATATGTTCTCTCCTCAAAAGAGATGACTAAAACTAACAAACACAGGGGTGGAAAATTCTAAAAAAAAAAAAAAAAATGTAAAAACAAAAAAGTCGTGGATTTTTCGGTTCTACATGCATTAAAAACAAAAGGTAAAAAAGGTTTTGTTAATTTTTTCGGAAAAAAATCTAATATCTGCCTCTAAAAGGCATCTTCTTAGCTGTCATTGTAGAGAGAAGTCTGTTTTATATGCAAATTGAATCTCGGTGAACTGGGGCGGGGCCCAGCGCCTGTTTGTGTTCGCTTTTCTTTCACTGTGCATCCTCCCCAATTATTTTAAGGGACAGTGGCGGTGGTGGTGGTAGCGTTTTTAGATGACGAAATGAGAAGTCATCATTCGAGGATACTGGGTGCTTGGAGTAGCCTGAGCGCGGCTGGGGAAGAGGTGCCCCATGCCCGTAGACTCGTTGTCCTCACTTTGCTTGTAAGCTGTAGCGGTCTCGCTGGCTTTTCTGGAGCGTGTGGCTTGAGAAATTTTGGCGCTGACAGCAAGAACTAATGCTCATGCGCAGAGCTCCGGAGAAGCCGTGTGGAAAACACCTACAGTTACAAGGCAATGTGAGGAGTGTGACTAGGACAAGCAAAGTAGGTGGGATAGTGAGCTATAGGGCATAAAGAAGCATTCGCTGATTTGCATATTAGTTTGATTAAAGTTTATATTAGGTTTGCCATTATAAATTATTTCACATAGACCGTTGTAGTGACAGAGGAGGAACCTACCAGTGGACCTGCACTGGGAGTATGCAGAAACCACCCTAAGAGGCTAAGTCGGAGGGTGGTTGACAGATGGAGTGTAGTAAAGAGGAGCAATGGTTTATTAAACCAGCTGACACCACACCTTAACAACCAGCGGTAGCCTAGAAATGACGCAGCGAAATTTTAGATCTAAAGGAAGAAGAGGGCAAATGGGTCTCTCAACTTAGACGAGCAAACTTTTACTCCTCTCCACATGGTAAGGGAAAGAAGAGTAGAAATCAAGGCACAGAATGAAATGCAAAGACATACAAATGGAGCCACAGCTGTAGGGCGGCAGATGGTCACCGATTGTACATCTACATTCTGCTTATTAAAGGATTGGTTATGCGTTCAACTAAGGCACGCTCATGTCAGCGCACAAGAACCACTACCGAATACTACTGGAAGATGTATGAGGGCGACGCACACGAGTAGACTACTCTATATACTAGCAACGTACTAATATACCGTTTCTCTGATTGCCAAGTGCTTCAATATAGGCCACAGTTCTATGATGCAGGAAAGTACTTCGCTGACTGGATGAATTGCTATGACATCATAACCTCACATCATGTGACAATGAGGACGAGGGAGCTACCTGCAAGGGAATGGTATAAAATGTCATTAAAGCCCATTGTGGTCATGTTGACCGGTTGATGTCACTGGGTTGTCCGATTGCAAGTCGCTAGGATCCTTGTGCTCATCCCTAACACATCACATGCCTGAGAAGCATGGGTAGGGGATGGGAGTCTGGAGTCCCACCTTTACCGGAAAGTTTGGCCACGGAACAAACCGCTGCCGGAAAAAGGCTCCCTAAGATGACCAGAAATAGATGGAAAGAGTTCTGGATGCAACAACATTGAACCGCTGTTAACCTTTCTTACGGCGATGGGAGAGTTCTCTTTCTTTTTCCAAGTGAGAAGGTTACCATTTTGAGGACACAATACGCGTCATGTGGCTACATGATGGACCCCAGTCCAGTCTGAACCATTAATCAGAAAGATTTTTGGTACTCTACCGTCCTATTAGACTCGCAATCTCTGTGGACAAACCAAACCATCAATTCCTGCCTTGCAGCGCAGGTGTCCCTGGGTTCTAGTCGCACCCAGGTCAACATCTGAAAAGGGTTTGTAGGCCTTCAACCATATTGACATAATAGTGGTAAGTTTCTTCGGCAGGAGGAAACAAACGCCCTAATTTACATACTGTTGATCTACAACGTATTCTCAAGTACAAGGAGGAATTTTTGGGGGTAGGTATTTCACACAAATCCAAAACCATACTTTTTTTTTTTTTTTTAAATGGTCTTATAGAGGCTACATGTCTAGCCTCGATATAAGGAGCGGAAAGATTTCTGCATTGGGCATGAATAGTCTGCACAAAAAGAAAGTAAAAAAATATGGACAATCTAATGCTCTGCGTCTCCACACGGCAGATGTGGTCTCTTGTAAACGAGTTTGGTAGAGGTGATCTGCAGGCACAGAAGAGGACCTATGTAGGTACATTTCTTGTTTGTAGATTGCATTTGCTCCATCCTACCACACGTCGTCATCTGTTCTATATTTGACTGAGGAAGACAAAAGCCTCTACTTTCATGTGGTTTTTTGAATAACTGAAATCATTGGTCACATCCCGCCCATACATTAATGGGGTGGTGGTTGGAAACATCTCAGACTATATACATCCAATAATTTTTTTAAATAAAACTTTTTGAGATGGTCAAAGATAACAATTTACAGGCCGCTGTTACAATCATCTATTGTCAGTAGTGATGTAATGATGGGTCCCGTGTTATCTCTAATAGGTCATTGTACAGGGAGGAGGAGGAGATAGCTGTGACATCATCTATTGTCAGTAGTGATGTAATGATGGGTTGTTATCTATATAAGGTCATTGTACAGGGAGTGAGGGGAGAATAAGCTGTACAATCATCTATTGTCAGTAGTGATGTAATGATGGGTCAGTGTTTCTATATAGAGGTCATTGTACAGGGAGTGGAGGATAAGCTGTGACATCATCTATTGTCAGTAGTGATGTAGAGGAAATATATCTAACGCCCTATCCAATTATCAAGTGTTGGCTCTATTTTTAAAGTAAAACCGCTACTATTTGTTGAATATGTATATATGTTTTTAAAACTCTTAAGAAAAACAAACCTGGTTAAAAATATAGGTACATTTTTTTTCATTCTTCTAACTAAATTTCAGTAATAATAAACTTTGCACATTTTGAGTTTTTATGGCCACACTGGCCGGGTCCTACACGATATATGGTTTGACAAGTACAAAGCCCTTCCTCTATGGCGGATAGTCTATGGGGTACACCTGACAGGTGTAAGATTTTCCTGCAGCGCCACCACTGGGGAAATTAGCCATTACACGAACCTTTAGAAAGCCTTAATCTGTTTTGTAACCATGCGATGAGATCCAGAACAGAAGATTTCCTTCGTATGATCTAAAAAATAGGTTTTGCAAGCTATAAATGCCATGTGGCGGTTGTGTCCTGCCTTTCCTGTGAACGATAAGATGAATTATATGATGTCTCTGATTTCACAATTGCATCAAATTAAATCATATAAACTTTTTTTTTTTCTATTGCTGGACCTTACAAGAGGTTTTTTTTTTTTTTTTTTTTTTTACAAACGGCTTGTCATTTACTGTTCTGTAAAACCCCGCCCCCGCAATGGAAAGGGTTAATCCGTAAAGTTTCTCTACTACAGGATATGACTAATAAAATAGAGTTTCCTCCTACCGAATAAAGTGTAAATATGTATTTTGAGTCGTCTTCTTCCTTCCAACTTAATCCGTTTCTGGGAACTTTTGACAACCAGTACTTTACTGTAAACACCCCCCGCTGTGCCGCTTCTCACATTTCCTAGACTGTTGAATAGAAAATTTTGTGTAAGTATATAATGATTCACGAATCAGCCGTATCGCTGCCTACCTCTAGACAAGCTGTGGAAAGGCGGCTGACAACATCGACATGAGCAGCTAATTTCTTAGTCTACAAGAAATTAACGTTATTTTGATATTTACCACTTTTTGTAGTTATATTGGATGGTGGTAGATTCTGTTTTGTCCCTGTTCACATCATGTCTTACCACGTACCAAGCATTATGCCCAATGTATAATAGTGACGCATTCACCTGTTGGAGCCCCAAAGTATCCTCCTTTACACCCAATTTTGGGACAGTATACATTGTATACTGAATATCTAATTCCATTGTAAGTTTTGAGAAAGGCATATGCAAATAGCTTTTCCTGAAAGGGAACCCGTCATCAGCAATTGACCTAATAAACCACTTCCAGTCTGCTGTCAGGGTAACACCTTCTAGCTTTTGTTTCTTCCATGGTCCAGTGTGGTGGCATCATCTAGAAAATCTGCTTTGAAGTAGGATGTAAATTGGTTGTATAAAGTCAAGGAGGAGGAGAGTTTAACACTGAAGTCAAGGTGAGAAGCTCTGGCTGCCTCCTTCTCTGTGATTGATATTGTGCATCAGACTTCAGGAGATCTGGTTAGTGATTTGTCTCTGGGTGCAGGACCTTCAATACAGAGAAGGGGACTTTCTGAGAAGAGGAGCCTGACTTCAAATCTCCGCCTCTTGTCCAGTTTACATTTATTCACTTCAAAGTTGATTTTCTGCTTAATGACGCCCACTCTGGGTCATGAAAGAAACATGATCTGGAAGTGTTCATCTGACACATACAGGTAATGTTTTTAATAGGTCAATCTGACAGGTTACCTTTAAATAAGGCAGCTCCCAATAGATCAAAGCCTGACTTTCAGAGCCTTGTGACATGTCACAAACGAAATCTGCCACCAGGATGAAGGACTAGTGTGTGCCCCTTCTGCCAGGATCTGCTCTTCTCTAGCTCCTTATGCCTTCTGTTTTTTCAAAAAAAGACTTTAAAATCTATGCAAATGAGCCTGAGGTATCCAAGCTCCACTAACGCCTATGGAGTTGTGGAGCCGCCTCAACCTCATTGCATATTCTAAGACATTTTTTTGTTTGTGTTGTTGAAAAACAATGGCAAATTAAAGCAGTATCCTGCCGGAAGGGCGCCCTATGGGAGACCTATAGCTATTGGTGCAAATATGATGGAAAATATGCACAAAGTTTTCCAGGATGGGATCAGGAAAACCAAGCTTTTTTGTTATTTTGTAAGGAAGATTTTCAGCTTTCACCAGAATTCTCACTGGAGCATTAGTTCTTTAGTGGACATCTACCAGCAGGATGAAGACTGTATGCAAATGAGCCTGAGGGGCTACTGGCTCCATTACCACCTATGGAGCCCGTAGCCCCTCAGACTCTTTTGTGTACAGTCTTTATCCTCGTGGTAGATGTCCTCGAGTCTCTGGATTTTTTTTTTGTGTGGAATTGTACTGTTTCATTATATTTCGGAGGAATGACGAGTAAATTATTCTATGTCATGTAGACTACAGTACCTTTTCTACTGAGGTTTTTCACATGGTGTCTCGTGGTGACCGCCTGCGTCGGCAGGATGGCCAGCGATATGTTGCTTTGCGTGTCCTTTGTGTGTCTGAGAGATTATATGTGCTGCCATCACATCTTCTACAGTCGTAACGACCCAGGGCCTCCGCACTGGGCCTCATTACAGATAAGGGCATTAAATTGGACCTCTGTAGGGTTTATGATATCATCTGCAGCATAGTATATTTATCTTTGCCTTATAAAAAAAAATCTCTAGTTAGTTTTTTTTTTTTTTTTCCCCCTCCCCCCTGAAATACAAACAATAATATTAACACGCAAACTGCAGCACGTCCTGATGCCTTGGGTTTGAACTTGCCAGGAATTTTGGACATTTTTTATGTTTCCCCATACAAATTCGCACTCTCTACTTTCTTTTACATCAATTTTTAACTTGCAATATAATCTACAGTGTTTTGTTATATACATTACATATTATTTACTGTATCTGTATAGACTAGTAAGAAGGGTTAATGAACATTTAGAGGAAGTTCTGACTCTAACTGGCGAATCACACGTTTTCAACAGCACACACACCCTGATATAGGATGGGCTGTTGCTTTTTTTAAATTGTTACTGTTTAGAGCACCTAACGCTCGAAACGCTTAGGAAAAACCTCTGCCATGTCCCCTGCAATTTTAAAATGAAGAATAAAGAATATATTGTTTTTTAGAAGTGCCGCGACCCTTTGTTACTTTTGGATTAATTTTATCTATATTATAGTAGAAATTATTTTGCAGGAAAAAAAAGACTTTTTTTTTTACCAACCAGCGACAGCTGGACTTTAGAATGACAGGTGCCATCTGGAAAGTTTGTTTACACTTTTAGAAACTTGCGCATAGAATATTATGGCCACTTAATGTAAGAGGTTGACTTGATGGACTTGCGTCTTTTTCCAGCCTTATATATTATGATACTATGATATAATGAGAACCCATCCTTAGGAACGGAGCTCAGAGGAGGAGTAGGCCGTCTACTTGAGCAACCAAAGACTATTGCTTAGCACCTGATTTCTTCAGTAAAGATGGAACATTGACTGCAGACCTAGACTCTCTGGACTTTTTACCCATGGGGTGTGCAAAAGGTTTTCCATCCCTTCATGAATAGCCCCGACACGTGGGTAAACCGCGACGATCCTGGCGGGACCATTAGAGCTTTGTTGCACCCCCCTAACCTGGGTGTCTTCACAATCTGTATCTAATCCTTAAATCATATGATTGAAAAGTTGGCCGACGTTTGAGGAGGGAAAGAGCAGGTACATTCATTTAAAAGGAGGGCCTCTCTAGTCATAGCTATTAAGATCCTTCAAGGAGCAAGCTCTGCGCTGTCCCTTGATTTATAGAGGAACCAATTAAAGAGATGATCGTGTAGACGGACTAGATTTTCTGGTTAACATTCTTCTCGTACAAAGAGCTCTCCATGTTCCTTGATAATTTATATCCGCCCCTTATGACTGTGGGGATCTTCGCTGGCTGCACCTGACCTAATAAGTCCGATGTTCTTGCTCAATTACTCCGCAGTCCAACTCCTCAACGGGCACTTCTACCCAAAACCCCATTGTGCATTGTAGCGCGAATGATTTGCAGTCTTCTGAATTTGTTTTACCGGCATCACGAAAAACACATTGAGACTTCGCCAAGTCAGAGTCCTCGTATGGAAAAACTGGGTTTTCTGGTATTCTTGGTTCTTCTTCCCACACATGGTTATTTTAGTATAATTGCTATGAAAGCGCGACCTGTTCCTACGGAGAACGCTGTGCGCCTAAATGAGGATGACTGCGTGTAAATTGTAGGGACCCGGTTACTGCGTTATATCATCATTTCAGAAAACCACAGCAACAGCTTAAAGAAGCAGAAAGTAAAGACCAAGTAATGACCAATAATGCGACTGCTTCGAAGAACTAATGAAATAAGATGAAGTATGAGATTACACATCCTGGTCAATCAAGATGCATGGAAGAATCGTCTATTTTTCAAACTCTTTATATAGTTTTATAGGAATTAGACCCTTTTGAGAGTTGGGGCAAATGTAGCTAGTGGGTCTGCATTGTACTTAAAGGTTAAAGGAAGTCTACACCTCCCCCAAGCGTTATAAGTCTTCTGCCAGCATTTGTTTTGGGAAAATGCTCTGTTTTCCCCAGCATATCTATATATTATTCTCTGTCCATTATGCAGATTCTGAGAAATTTCCATTTAATATCCGTATGCTAATGAGACCAGTTGGTGCACCTGAGGACTGTGATCTTGCCCACATCACTTCCCTGCTATTCCGCTTTGTTTCATGCTCCTCACAAGTGCAAATCTTCTGTTCTGATGGTGAGGGTCATTAGGTCCATGCAGGAATAGCAGTGTTCAGCTGCTAGTACATGTTCTGGGTGCACCAACACCTCATTAGCCATAAACATGGAAAGGGAATTCTCACAAAATGCTCTAATGGACAGATGTAATACACAGTATTTTTTGATATTGGCTTTGATTTCTCTAAACGTGCTCATAACAGAGGGATAAGCGGTACGGACGCTTTGGTTTCAGCTCACTCAACCTGGACATTGATTCGTCGGATTGGTAGCTGGAACAGGCAACATCCGAAAAAGTTGCAACCACAGCAACGTATGTGATTGGCTGTTTGGGCCACTAATCCTTAAAAGGAAAAAAACAATTTAATGTGCTGGGTCGGACCAGGGACCGAAGTAAACGTTCAGGTCCCCATCTCTACTCACAATAATGGTGTGTGTGTTGTATATGTATATATATTATACATACATACATATTTTCCTTTTACAAGCTGCCATATTGAACACATTGCGAAATTTATGAACTCCTATGGCACAGAGACGAAAATGTGTGAGTGTACTTAAGGGATGGAGTTTTACACTTGTCTCCCTGCCTTCTGCTGTGTTGACTTTACCCTGGCAAGCTCTACATGCAGGAGGACGGTGAAGTAGTACAGAACTCAAAGAAACTGGAAAACTTTAAAAACACAAAAATTATAACAGGACTGGAGTGGGTGAATGAGGGTCTTGTGAGGCCATAATGAAATATATTAACAAATTACTTTTTCATCATAGATTTGGGTCTTATTTACATGTTACCTTCCTTTTCTACGTGAGGGTAAGTGAGGGGTTGGTGGAGTTGCTCCATAGTCTTTGTGTCAGATCTTAGAAAAATACATGCTGTATTCATTTGAGAAGTGCTCCACCAAGCCCCCCTCCCCCAATCTCCATCAAGCTTTTTTTGTAGAAAGATTCTCGAATCTTTGATTTTAGACCCCCCCCCCCTTCCTTCTCTGGGTCCCTGTATGTTTATCCCTGGACCTAGAGAGTACTGTAGTTCAGGTTTTCCGGTAATGAAACACTGCTAGTGATTTTATGCAGGAAACTGTGGTTCTTGAGAGGATCCTAAACAGGACAAAAATATGAGGAATTAAAAAAGGTTATTTCAATAAGCTGCTCGCGCTTGCTACTGATCTCCATGTGCAGTGTTTCAGGAAGGCTTGCTCTATGTTATTTAAGAGGGCCAGACTGTAGGAAAGTTACATATACGCTTCTAATCTCTGGTTTATTGATCTTATATTCTGTGAAAGTTCTGCATGGGATGTTAATTCACTCTAACTGAAGAATATCTCCCAACGAAGGCTAATTTCACACTAACTGGTCTTTACCCTGGTTCTTACCCTGGTCCTTACCCTTTCTTACCCTGGTCATTATTTCACTGGTCCTACCCCCCTGGTCCTAAGTAGGACCTGTCACTTGTAAAATGGCACTAGGAGCTGCTTATATAAAGTACAGTATCCTATGGCATACATGCAGAGGCACGATGTTATCAGGAAACCTCCGATAACGCATAGAGAGTCTGTCTGAACTGGCGATAGTACACTAGAAAGCTCGTGCCTCCCCGGAACCGCCAGTCCACGGCATGCAAGACAGGAAGCCAGCCGTTGACTGAGTGACGGGCGTCATGCCCCTAATCCCTCCACCCCCCTCATGAATACGTTGATCATTTCGAGCGGGTGTCCTGGACGTCTTTAGTGTTATGTAGAGGCTTTCCGACTACGCTAGCAGTGTAACAACTGCGGCATCTGTTTGTGAGCACTAGAAGCTGCTTACTTAGCTCCTGTGCCGTTTTTTAAAAGGGGCGACATGTCTCTTAAGTAAAGAAATGGAGGTTAAGTTCGTATCAATAAAAAAATCCCATTGACTCGATCTCAATGTAAATATCATTCCATGGTCATTTAGGCAGGTACCCCGTTATTTATGTGTTTTTTTCAATGATCTTGGGCACGCGCGTGCGAAGTTAAAGTCCTGCTAGCCTGCGTATTATTATTTTTTTTTTTTTTTTACCAAAAACGTATGTATAATGGATTCTGCCTTACGATAACAAACAGATGACATAAAATTTACATTATTTTCAATCTGGGATTTTTTTATTTATACGCTAAATGCTTTGTTTGTTTTGTTTTTTTTAATCGGGATGAGGAATGGTAATGTTAACAATGAGCATTAGACCAGTAAATATAGTAATATAGATGACATACCATAAGTGTCCATAAGAGATGTGCACTGTACTGTGGCTGCCCATGTTACCTTAAGAAATATAAGGGTTCCCCTACTTGAGGAAGTTGGCCACGTAAAGCTCTCGCATTAGTTTTTATGATATTTTAAAGAATGCTAGACTCCCCTGTAATAAGGTTTTCTGGGATTGTCCCCTGCCATATTAAAAGCTGAGGTCCTCCTCTTTAAAATGACTTCAAGAACATGAGACCTGTGCTTCTAGGATGCCATGGTTGTATAGATATAGCGGTTTGATTCGAGCCCACTGTCATTGTCGTTTATACAGGGGTTATGTGGCATGACGTACTATCAGCCATGACATGTCGGAAGAGGTTAACGTGGATTTAGGAAAGATCATGGCTAATTATGCAACTCTGCTTATTTGTGCTTATTGATAGGCCCAGCTATGAAGATGAAAATGATTGGTAATTAGCTGCATACCTTGGCTCACTACCCAAGGTCAGTGTGGACGCTTAGTGCCAAGAAAGTTCACTACCTCCAACACTCACAATTTGTCTAAGAGTGGCAGTTGGGGGACAAGTTAAATGGTAAATTATAACCCCATGATTCTTACAATGTAAAACTGGTGCCAAAAGTCTCAATTACTGATAATTCCACATTTTGATTTCCAAATTGCACACCAAATGTTACAGGAAGGTTCCTCCCATATATTCTTAGTAAGTGTTATCCACTTGTTGAAACTCCTCGGATAGGGAGATGACGTTTATAGCGGGGGGGTGGGGTGGGGGCGGGGGAGGTTGGAAAGTGGGAGGCAGCCAGGCAGGACACTATGTCTTTATGCTGATGTGTTGTCATTCATTCATTTCCTATCCTGCATATTCATCCGATGTCGCAGCCATGGATTTTAGCATGGCGCCTTTCTGGTAAATTACGGCACATTGAAAGGCGAGGTAGAGCGTTTTTCGGCTGAGCTCCTGTTAGACTTGCTACAAATCCCTTTTCATCGTGCTCGCAGTCGCATTCTCTGTACAACAACGGGCCATCCTGATCCAGCGTCCATCCTTCCTGTCGACTCCCAGGCTTACGTGTCTCTGCCATTCCCGATACTTATCTTCCCTGCTCCAGCGTGAGGAAGTGATCGAAGGAATCGGATCAGGAAGGAGGACGCAGAAGAGTATGGATAACGTCGAGAGGGTGCTCTTAAAGCGAGTACAAACCATGTAGTAGTATCTACCACAGGTCTGACCATGGGTTAGTCAAACCAACGCAGGTACTGCCTGAACACGTCTGTCAGCCGCATCTGACTGATCCTGGCCACAACTGTCGCGCCGCCTGGCCACAACTGACGCTGCCTAGTTTTGAGGGTGCAGCTGAGACGCGTTCAGTTTTCAGATGCCAGTTTTTTGAAGACACAAAAAGCAGGTGTGGGACCGTAATGGTTGATGACATTACAATAAGAATCTCTAGTTCACTCCCTACCGGCTTTTCAAATCAAAAACTGCATCTGAAAAACTGACGTTGTGGACGAAACCCTAAAAGAGATGAATGCGTTAATTGAAATTAAACGGGCCATGTTAGTCCTGGAGGATCCTTGTTGGATCCCATTTTTTTTTTAGAAGACCATGGCACATCATCCGACAACTTAAAATAAACGCCAAAAGTGGCTTTAGGTTGCCCGTTTGCTCTTGTTTGGCACAGCACAGTATTCGCTTTTTCACTTCAAATTTGACTCGAGATTCATGATAATTTTCACTGCCATTTTAGTTATGAACATGTGGATGGGGATTTGTTTAATCGACCTTTTTACACGTGATTTGTAAATTCGCTGTGCGTTGCATTTAACAAGGAAGAATCGGGGGGGGCTAGCCCACCAGCTGCGGTGTTCTAACCCAACTGCATCTGAAAAAACTGAAGTGTGGGACGCACCCTTGAGGGGTGTGGTCACACCGGTGGCGTTTTGGACCCGCGTTTATACCTTATTTCAGCAGTCCATTAAAAACGTATGTGTTTTATAAATGCATGTGTTTTCTAAGGACCTGCTGTTAAAAACTGAAAACGGTTTCCAACGGCCACGTGTCTCATTCGGGAGCACTGCAAACAAGACACCTCACACCAGTATAGCTTCTTAAGTAGCCTGTCATAGTCTTAACAATGCAACCCAAAAAAGTTGACATACCACCAGGGAGTGGAACCTGTAGAGATGACTCCAGCACTGTGCTCATCAATTCTGAGCAATTAATTGATAGGAAGTGGCGAGGACACCATTTCAACCTGACGCTTCCACCTACTAATGAGAACGGGACCCCAATAAGTTCCCCTCCAGATTGCTGGAGTCCTATCTTGTGGTCTTGGGGTCACCTATACAGCCAGCCAACCCTATTCCTGCCATGAAAGAGATTTCCTTTTCATGTGACGATCTGGCAGATAATGTATTTCTAGCCATGAGCATCTTGATCCAGGGATCCATTTTAATATTACGGTAGCAAATTTGGAGTCTGGTGGAATTTTTGAAAATTGACTTTTCCTATTAGGGTTTCTTGCTCTGGATCATTATTGCAGGATAAAGGGCTGAGCTAGATGAATGGAATGTTCTCTTGCTGTGTTGTAGTATTTTGTTTTATTCGACATTTGCTGTGTATCCTCCTATATGGCCGTGTCCTGTTCCTAAATCTTATAAAGATATTTGACCTCTGCAGGCATAGTTATTACTTGGGTTACAGTGGTCGGGCTGATCTATTTTCAGACCGAACACACAATGTGGATTGTATCCAGGACTTACTCATCCCGTGTTACAGAATTGCAATGCATGTCCCATAGTAACTCAGTCATCTTTAATCTTGGTTGTATTCCTGTTACTTGGTCCATGTAATATGTAAGCCGTGCACGTCAGGACACGTGGAGGAGCCAGATACCCACACTGGGGACTTTGTCCGGTATCCGATAGGTGACAATGCTCTGCACTATTATGGCTTAGTCCTATCTCGGTGGATCCCTAGACTTGCCTGCATTTGTAATTATGGCACATTTATCTTGTATTAGTACGTTTTCCTTCTCATATTTGGGGTCCCCCCCCCCCCCCCTACAGACAAGTAAACACTGAGGCATCCCACGAAACAAAGTAGAATCGGCATTCTACATTAATAGTAGGCAGAAAAACGTGACAATCCATCACATGACGGCCAAATAGTGCCCCCAGTGGACGCTGAGAGGTCATTATCTTTTATTCTGCAAAGCCCCTTAAGGGACATCTACATCGGGGTCAAGGATTGGAACCAAGCACACTTACATGCTGGAGGTGCCCTTTACCCTCTTCTTTTATTACAACAAAAAAGCTTAAAAAAAAAAGGCATAACAACTAAAAGGAAGAGCAGATCCTTCGCAGAGGGACAGACATCAGCTGGAAGTGTGCTTGGATTTTAAATCCTATGATCCTGGATGGTAGATGTTCCTTTAATGGGTTTTTGTCAACCATGAATAGTTTCCCCCTATCCACAGGGTAAGGGATAAAGAGTCTGGCTGGATCTGACTACTGGGAGCCCCCACCAATATACGGTAAGTAGCATATCCCCGAAGTTTAGCAAGACTGGGAGAATTGATTTCATAATTGAGTGAGGCCCATGGTAGAGCTTGGACGCCGGACTCGATCGGCATAGCCCCAGCGCACAGCTTATCTCCTCCCCCTCCCTGTACAATGACCTCTATATAGATCACACTGACCTATCATTACATCACTACTGACAATAGATGGTGGACACTGAATGCTGGGAATGTGATCATTTTGGCACTTTTTACTTCTAAACATCCAGTGTAACAGAGCTGGGGGCAAGAACATAAAACAATATTACTGGTAGAGTTCATCTTTCATATATAAAATACTCACCTGTTCTTTTACGGAGGCCAAAATGTTAGTGGCTGTGGACTCTGGCTCCATGCCTGTGGTGGTGGGAGCATCCTGGGGGGCTTTCGGCAGCCCTTCCTCCATCATGGGAGTCTGCTCAGGAGCTGGCATGGTACCTATAAAATAAAATTGAAAAATATTTTTGTTATTTATTATACAAAGAAATAAAGTTGCAAAAAGTTAAGTAACTTTTTCTGTGTTTTCACTTTCACTATGTAAACGGTTTCAAGTCTCCCTAAACTGTACAGGTTTCCTTTATCCTTCAGCTTGAGGCTTCCCAGGATTAGCACCATTATAGCTGGGCGTTGTCTGCCTCTACACTACGCGATTTCACGTATAACATTTCCGAGGCTGTTGGGACTCGTCCTGCCATTGACTCAACAATCACAATAATCAGACGCCGGAACAAGGTAAAGAGGCTGCAAAAACCCATCACAAATCCCTAAACTGTGGAGAGTCCAGTGTACACAGAGGATGGGGTATAATGTGTGATGAAAGCTTCATCCTTCAGATATTGGTGACATCATCCCAAGCATGCCGATACCTGCCGCCGTCCACATTCACCAGCACCCAGATAAAGGGATTAAAATTATGTGAAAAAACCCCACATTTTGGGGTTTTAGAAAGCAATATTCACAGAATGCAGTTTTGTAGTTGAGGTTTGGTTCAGGTTACAAAAACTGTAAATCAGCAAGTAATCAAATTTCTCTTTAGAGCTCATAGACTACAAAGTAAACCAAACTTGAAGCGATGCTCCCTCCAGCAGCCTCTAAACTTGACTCACCTCTGGCAAAATAGGTCTTTTCCCTGCTCATTTTCCCACGATTTTGGAGGCGATTTATTTTTATAATAGGTAAATCGGTAAGATTTCGACGTAAAGAGGGAAATTTAGAAAGGACATTTCATACCCAACTTAGGGTGCCACTAGTTTATTGGGGTAAAACCTGGTGACAAGTTCCCTTTAAATAGAGAGAGTCCTAGAAATGACAGAAGCGGTCACTAACCCGGTTACAAACCCTATAGCGAGAAAAGTATTGACAAAGCTGGCATAGCCAGGAGCAACGTGCTTATATAATGAGCAGCAGGACAACCAGCTAAGTGAAGGAATCACACAGACTCTACAACAGCAAAATGATCCTTTACAGATATGAAAAAGAAAGGCCCTTAATAAATCAGGGCACAAAAATGTTCACCATTAAAACTAGCTCAGCTGAAAAACACTTCACAGAAAACACCGATAAACTGCGCAAACAAGCAAACCGTGAGCGTGCCTGGCTGCACTTTTAATGAACTTTGATTGTTCTGTTCTCATACGGTAAGGGCTTAGCTCCATTATAACTAGACTATGAGAAACAATGAGAAGCAAGCCCGCCGACGTCCTCAAAATACACCGCCACTCAATTAAAGGAGTTATTCAAGTGATTAATTTGACAAATCACAAGCTATTATTTTTAATACACGGAAACATTCGCCTTGTCCCGTGCTCCTTGTCAGACTCGGATTTCTACAGAAATTGGCGAAAAGGTTATTTAAACTGGTGAATCAGTCTCAGTAGTGGGGTCGTAAGTCTATCGGGAGAGAGGGATTATAAATAAACATATGAGTGTAATGAGCCCCAACATCAACCCAACATCAACCCAACATCAACCCAACAGTGTATGTACCATGCGAATATAGGCGGTCCCCTACTTAAGAACACCCGACTTGCAGACGACCCCTAATTACAAACGGACCTCTGGATGTTGGTAATTTACTGTACTTTAGTCCCAGGCTACAATAATCAGCTGTAACCTTTTTAAATGTGTCTGTAATTAAACCTGTTTTTATGACAATCCAACATTTTTAAAAAATTTAGTTGAGGCTACAATGATAAAATATACAGTTCCGACTTACATACAAATTCAACTTAAGAACAAACCTACAGACCCTATCTTGTATGTAACCCGGGGTACTGCCTGTCCACACTGGAGAATAGCCTGTTACAATATGGATTCAACAATGTAGAAGCTACACAACTACGACGAAAAGAATATATATTATTTCTTAATCACCGGCTCCTCACACACGCACACAACTTTTGGGCAAAGATTTCGAGTCAGATTTTAGACTGTGAAGGGTGACTTGCACTTATAACCACAGGAGGAAACCACAGGAACCACAGGCAGAGTCACAAGAGCAAACACTTCTCGATATATTGGGAAGAAAAACAATGACACACTCTACAGCTATGCAACGTAATGGAAGTAAAACAATATAAAGAGATAAAAAAAGAAGAACAGGTCCACTGTAAAGAAGACCTTTCACCTCCTCACATATAAGGGCCCGATACAGAGATCCAGGGGGACTTTGAATTTTCTTTCTAGCCCCCACGATTGCCGAGATACCAGTAAAGATATCTGACCATTATTAATCCTCTGCACTGTCATAGAGGAGGGGCTGGAGCAAAGGAAGTGGCGTGCTTTATGTCAGAGAAGATTAGCATAAAACATGCCCCTCCCAGCTCCTCCTCTATGACAGTGCAGAGGATTATAATGGTCAGATATTTTTACTGATATCTCAGCAACCGTGGGGGCTAGAAAGAAAATTCAAAGTGCGTGTGCATTTCTGTAGCAGCCCCTACAGCATGGTGTGTCTGCACATGTGTGGGGTGCTTAAAGGTTTCCTTAAAAAAAAAAAAAAAAAAAAAAAAAGAATTGACACCGCCCACTCTTACGGACTTTTCAGTACAACGATTGAGTCTTGGATTTGCCATAAACACTGGATGCAATCATCTTCTAACATGACTATAAATTTGCATAAGTGTAGCCGGTGTCAAGAACCGATGGGTTGCCATGGATACAGTCTATACATTTCCCCTTGCACAATTTAAGCAAACAAGCCTATAGAAAACGCTGCATCCGATATAGTAACATTTACTTCCCGGCTCGGCCGTGCAATGCCCTTTCATGCAACAGCGCCCAGTAGACCAGAACAACAGGAGAGCAATTAATAGCATTGCAAACAAACCGGATAATATCGCCTGACCTTTCATGTCAAGACCAGCTGAATGCCATGTTCTCAAACCTCGGGAACATTGCTAAAGAAAGAGATGATGTTCATGTTTATTTCCCAAGGTCTCGCCGATGAACAGGTAAATAAGTTGTCATCGCAGCGCGGACTGATTGGATGTACACAGGGTCGCAGATGTGTCCTATATTACTAGACACAATGGAACAGAAGGCCAGAAATGTAACAGTAAAAAAAAATCAGGCAGACATGTGACATTATTTGGTCTACGTACCGCAGACCACTTAACCGAGCCGCGTCTCCGGAGAGCAATTGGAAGCCTATTAATTGCTGGTATTTGTGATATTACTGATTAATAGACTATTACACAAAGTATCTAGAATTAAAACATCAAAAAAACTCTGCAAAACGCATTCATTTTGAATAGGCTTCTGTTTAGTGTTTACAGCTCAAATAAAGTTCTGTGTGTCTCCATGGATATGCGACTACAGACAGACAGACTGGGGCACATTTACTAAGGGTCCACGGGCCGCGATTTTCTGGAATATTTTCATTTTGTGTCGAATTGCCCCGGGATTTTGGCGCACGGGATCGGATTGTGGCCCATCGGCCCCGGCTTGCACGCAACAGAAATCGGGGGCGTGGCCGGCGGACAAACCGTGGAATTTAAAAAAATAAATAAATAAATGTGTCGCAAGATCAGCACTCACATGCACCAGGAAGAGGAAGGTGATCTCCGGCAGACCTCGGACCCTCGACGTACAACGCACCGCGGGATCACAATAGGACCAGGTAAGTAAATGTGCACCACCGTGTGTAGTCTGGTTGTGAGAAAATATGCAAATATGTTTTCCAGGATGGGAAAAGGAAAACCACACCCCTTTTGCTACCTTGTGAGGAAGCCCCCTCACCAGGCATGACTTACAGGATGGGAAAAGAAAAAAACACGCTTCCTTATGCAATCTTTACCAGAATCCCCCAGGGGAGCATCAATGGCTAAGTCTCTACACATCTACAAGACGGCCTTAATTAGCAAAGTCCCCATTAGGAGAGCCATTACTTTCTGACCCTAGTCTGATTGTGCACAGATATGCAGTTTTATAGTTATCTGAGATACAACATGTGCTGTCGGATGAAAACCGTGAAAGTTTATAGCTCAGCAGTCCGTGCATTAATAACGGATGCTTAACTGCGGGTCCATTAAATTATATGAAGGCTTTCTCATGGCCTTCTGTTTTTAGTTCTCTTACACTCTGCTTAAAGGAAATCTACCATCAAAATCCATCATGATAAAATAGGGGCACCTACTCATAGATTTGGGCACTGTGACTGTGGTAATCTTCTTATATTTGTTATCCATGGTCTTCGTCCTTCTAAAATAAACTTTTAAAATTATGTTAATGAGTCAGAAGTGCTTAATGAGTCAGGGTGGGGTTGATCGTTCAGTCACTTCACATGGGGTTGGGGTTGATCATGCAGTCATTGTGCAGTCACTTCACATGCAGGGGAAGGGGGAAGTGTTCTTGCACAGTGTAACAGCCTGTGAAGCTGCAGCACAAAAGGGACTCTGGTAACACCCGCCCCGATAAACCTTTGATGATAGATGTCCCTTAAACAGAGTGTGTAACTGAAAGCCAGTGAAAGTGTGAACTAATCCTTAAAATATACCGTTGTTCTTGCCCAACTTGGAGCAAATTATTCCTGTAGCCCCTTCATTCTGTTGAAGTCAGACCTTAGTCAGTTGAAGTCAGACCTTAGCAGTTATAATTGGGATATCTTCACAATATCATCAATTGACAGGAGGTAAAATACATAAACTTGACTGATCTCTCCGCCCAAGTTGCTCTCAAACAAAACACTATGTGGATAATTTATCAGTGTGTTCTCCACAACTGCAAAGGTGCGAAGGCTTCGGAGACTCAGCAGATGGTTTGCCGACAGCAGATGTTTGGGCTCCCACATGTTGTTAAAGAGCTAATACTAAACATCTTGTAACAACAAAGCAAATCTACACAATGTTTTGGTTTCTCCAGGAACTTGTGTGTAGACATTTTCGGAATAGATTACAGCACCCCTATGGTGTCCACCAAAGTTTTGGGTCAACACAGAGAGAGGCTCCTGCTTAGTCGGAGCAAATCTGACCCCACCATAAATAATCATGCTTGGCGGGGTCTGTATGCTGGTTTAATCTTATCCCTGTTGAAAGTCAGTGGCAGGTTCAAAAGACCTCAGGTGTAGGGGCAGCTTAGAGGGGCAGTCAAATCTATGAGTTCTTATTTGACTTTTTTGATGTTGTTCACCTTCCACATGATAGAGAAATTTAAGGAAACCTAACATCACCATCAGCAAGCTGCACGCTCAAGACTGGGGTAGGAGGGATCGAAAGAGGCTACTGGGGCGTGTAGTAGCCGTAGCTGCCTCTCCATCCCGCGGCTACTCCAAGTCCCAGAAGCCTCTTAAGAAAATTTGCATATACATCAGATTTAAGTTTTATTAAGTTCTGGGGCACAAAAAGTTTTATTACAAAAAGCATGAGGCTACACTACACAGTAACCTACCATCCCAGATAAACCTTGGTAGGTAGCTCAGTGATGGCAGGTTTCCTTTCAAAAACTTACAACTGTGTGTTCTCAATGTTTAGAGGAGTTATTCCTACACAGTCAGACACTTTACCAGTATTGACTAGATGGCAGCACACCCTGTTGACAACATAATGGTAATGCCTGTGAGGAACCGAGGAATGGCACAAATGTAGCTCTAAATATAGATGTGTCAAGAGAGCTGGGAAGACATCTTATATGGAAAGTGGCAGGACTATATGGATCCTTAGGAATAGTGTCCCAAAAAGTTCTGTGGACTACTTTGGCCAGGGTGGACTACTTTGGCCAGGGTGGACTACTTTGGCCAGGGTGGACTACTTTGGCCAGGGTGGACTACTTTGGCCTTACTAAGCAGACCCGGTGGAGAAGAGATCTTTCAGTAAGTATAAGAGGTTTTTAAAGTATTTTTAACACTATAAAGACCCCTCGTGTGTCTAAAACAACTAACAAATTTCCTTTCGGTGCTGAAATCAACCTCTCATATTCCCATGGTCCCGGCCACACCATTTATTCTATCAAGCTAAGCCAAATAACGAGACTCTGCCAAGTTCATGTTCAAAAGAAAAATAAAAAAATAAAAATCTCACACAGACTAAAAATGAGGAAATAAGAGGCTTCCCGTTTTCCCTTTCCTCGCAGACATTTTCCATTAAAGCCGCTGTGAACAGGACACTGATTGATCGCTGCCTCGCAGATACATGTGACTGTTTAGGACAGATAAATGGAGATACAACACATTTCATAAAGCAATGTCAATCACCAGTGGAATACTTTTATTTTCAAAAAAACGTGTAAAAGACGTATTCATTTGCGGCGGAGGGAATACAAATTGTCAGTGTCTTAGAGGAAACAATAAGATAGAGGAGCAGTAGGAAAATAATAGGTCTGCTTAAAGGGCTATTCAGATAATTTTAGATAATGCGCCATTTCATGACCAGTGGGAGAGTCCAACTGGTGGGATATCCAAAAGAACTGGTGACCCATTTATCCGACTCTAATTTCACCGGTTTTCAAATTTGGGAAAAAAGCTATGAATGTCGGTAGAACTTTCATGTTCCCCTGAGGTAGGGTATGAAATATTCTTTCTAGCATGTCCTCCATTTTTCTTATCTGTTCACCTATAAATAGGAAAATCAACCCCAAAGTCACATGAAAAAGAGCAGAGAAGAGTTATAGTTTATTAAGGAGCAGAGAGGAGTCAAGTTTAGAGGCTGCCTTGGGAGCTTCACTTCACATAGAACCATGCTTTTGGCAACATATTAAAGATTTTCAAGGATTGTGGTCTGTGAGCCTCATGAGATTTGAAAGATTATTCTGCTGTCTTTAATATGATACCAAAAGATTAGTTTTAGGTGATATAGAGCCCATGCTACATGTATCTGAAGTGACAATCCCCCTAATCTCACCATGTGACTCATCTTCGGCAAAATATGACTCTTCTCTGCTCTTTTTATACTTTTAAGTAGAATTTTTATAGAAAAATGGGGACAACTTCACATAAAAGAGGCAATTCCAAAAGGACATTTCTTCCCCTACCCGAGGGGCTGGTAGTTTGATGGGGTAAAATCTGATGACAGGTTCCCTTTAGGAATTGTTTTGCTTAGGGCTGTACACATGGAAATTTGGTTTAACAAATTCTGTCTGTGTGTTGAATTTTTTTTTTTTAACTGGCCCAAACCCAGCATTTCCACCCTATGAAGAATATTACCAGGGATCAAGAGACTGCAGTGAAAAATTCTAGTATTACCGAGTACGGATTACAATATGATGGCCAATAGAACAGACCAAGCAATCTTAGGAAGATTTAATAGAAGTTAGGAAAGTAACTAAAAGTAAAAACAGAAAAACGTAAAAATTAAACATTTTGAGTTAAAGACTTGTCCCTACATAAACCCGATAGCGAGTAATAAAGTAAAAAACTAAACTGTTTATTCTGTGAAATTCCTCAGAAGCCGTTTAGTTAACGGGACTCGGCTGTAAGCTACCCAGCAGACTGTGCCGCCCCGATCACAAGTACAAAAGGTCACAGCTCGGCATTCTGGTGCGATCCAAAGGGATCAAGCAACAAGGGGAGCGGCCGGGAAATGGGCTACAAGTAGAAAGAGAAAATAATAATTAAGACAAAAAAATGTAACCTGTAATTAGTGCTCTAGCCAATAATGAATGGGTTAACTTAAAGAGACTAAACTTAAAATTTATTTTTTTTCCTTTGGTTTACAGCTCATTTTTACAGTGCTGTGGGGCCGGCAGCAGAGGGGGAGGCGCCAAGGGCCCCCATACACTGTGTGAATACAGATCCACACTGAGAAGACCGCCCATGAGGAGCTCTGCCAGGGGGTGGTCCCTTTACCATAGCAAAACATCCACATGTTTCCAAAGTGTTACAAATGGAACCTCCTGCTTCATGAGGATAAGTTTCAAGGTGCTGTGATGGGATTTATGTAATATGTTTTTGTATATGAACCGAAACCACAACACAAGGGAGACAGAACCAGAACTAGTGGTGTTTTCTGCTCAAAGTTTAGCAACTTTTTTAACTAGCTTAAAAAAAAAAAAATTCAACACAGCACTCAACTCAACACTAAAAGTGTCTGAAAGGGATAAAATATATTGACCACATTTTTAAAAGGCATGGGTCCATCTCAGACCATGACTAAAAGCTGCATAGCGAAGGCTTAAAACTCGTAGATCTTATATATCGGATTTTAATATGATGTAATTAAAGATGCAATTTTAATCCTGAGTTTCGAGTGCTGGGTGAATGCCTAATTTTTCTCCATCTGACGAGGTAACGCACTGCAGATCTGATTTTTTTTTCACCCCACCCCCCAGTACCTCTGGAAATGGTTTGTGCTTCTTCCTAGAAAGATGTACTCTTCTGCGTGGATATGAATGGATTTACAATTTCCTCCTAAATGCTGCCTATTGTTTACAGAGCGAGGCATTCTACCGATCCCCACGCGCCACGGCTAAGCTACTGCAATTATACTTTCTATACGCAATGCAACGCTCTCCTCACCATACATACAGTGTATCCTTGAAACACCCTTTCCATGTCACGGCTCCATTATCAGATGGAGAAGAAGAAATACGCTGCATTTATCTTACTCCATAATAGAACACAATATAACTGGCAGAGGAAAGAAAGCAGCGAGGATGGTATATGCTCAGTATTGTATGTGCTTGGCACAGATTGCGGCACAACTATTCAACTATGTCGCCCAAGGAGAGGCCATGGCACAACTATTTCACCCACTGGGAGGCCAAAGGGACTATATTGCATACTCCTTTACTTTGGGGGTCACAGAAGTCATATGCCCTCACAGATCGTCTGGTTATCCACTATCCGGTGGTCCTCTGAGCGTATAGGTCGCTCTCCAGCGCTTTTTCCACAAGTGTTTACTGCTGGATGCAAAAAGTAAATGGGGCAGACAGAGGCAAAAAGGAGGGCAGTATAAATCTATGGATTCTGTGTGTACATAGAGGGATTTCCTGGCATACACACATTCAGACAAACATAAGGGGGACGTATATATATACGGCCGACGTATGTCCCCCATAGACGGCAATGTGCGCACAACGGGAGCTGTACCGCTCCGTACCCCATAGAAAGATGGGACAATTCCTATTTTCCTAAGGAGAGGGGTGCCCTCTCTCCGCGCGCCGCCGTGCCACGGTACGGCAGGCAACGGCAGTCTGAATGTAGCCTAACTGCGTCCATACACGCAATGTAACCGTCTCAGATGAGACAAAAGGGATGAAGGTGCTGCTCAACAACAAGTTACAAAAATGTTTATAGATCGTAAAACGTTATATATAAAAAAACAATATTAAAAAGAGATGAAAAAATTTACAGAAATGTAATCCAAGACACAAAAAAAAGCACAACTGCTTAAAAAAGGTAAAATAAATCATTCAGTCTCCTGTTCTGTGACCGGATGAATAAAATCCATTTTCAAAAATCATTCTTAGCCCTGGCCCCTAAATAAAGTAAAAGCAGTCAGACGCTATTGACCGTTTTTGATGAATTCCGTCTTTTGAAGCGCCAGGTACAATTGAATTGGAAAAAAAGATGTCTACTACAAAAGGAAACTATGAATTTTGTAAAACAAGAAAAAAAAAATTGAAAAAAAAAAACAAAACACAATATAAATATCACTATATAGTGCATTGTTCTGAGATCAATAACAGGCAGATTCCTTTTTAGATTAAGTTGAAAAACAAAACAAAAAAAAAAAAAAAAAAAGCTTTTGTTGAAGCTATAAACACACACACCCCTAGTGATAGGGAGCGATTAAAAAGTTTCACATACACAGTATTGAGTGAGCAGTGTCATGGTCAATAAGCGTAGCCTCGACAATGAATTGCTGAATCGAAGATTTTCTGCTCAACAAAACGTGAAGCATTGTGCGAGCAAAAATCATCGGAAAATCCAGTCTGTTCCGGTAACAAAGGGGTTAAGAGGTCCAGACCAATTACAGGTACAGAGGAATGTCTACTCTTCAAAAGAGATGACCTAAAAACTAACAAACACAGGGGTGGAAATTCTAAAAAAAATAAAAAAAAATTGTAAAACAAAAAGTCGTGGATTTTTAGGTTCTACATTGCATTAAAACAAAAGGTAAAAAAAGGTTTTGTTAATTTTTTTCGGAAAAAATCTACATATCTGCCTCTAAAAGGCATCTTCTGTATCTGTCATTGTAGAGAGAAGTCTGTTTTATGCAAATTGACTTCTCGGTGCACTGGGGGCGGGGCAGCGCCTGTTTGTGTTCGCTTTTCTTTTCACTGGCATTGTCACCAATTATTTTAAGGGACAGCGCTCGGTGGTGGTGAGTAGCGTAGAATGACGAAAATGAGTAAGTCATCATTAGAGGATACTGCGGTGTGAGGTAGCCTGAGCGGGCTGTGGAAGAGGCTGCTCCATGCCCCAGTAGCCTCTGTTGTCCTCACTTTGCTTGTAAGCTGTAGCTGTGTCGCTGGCTTCTCTGGAGCGTGTGGCTCTGAGAATATTGGTGCTACAGCAAGAACTACTGCGCATGCACAGAGCTCTGGAGAAGCCGTGGGAACAACTACAGCTTACAAGCAATGTGAGGAGTGTGACTAGGACAAGCAAGTAGGTGGGATAGTAGAGGATACTAGGGCATAAAGAAGCTTTCGCTGATTTGCATATTAGTTTGATAAAGTTTATATTAGGTTTGCCATTATAAAATTATTTCACAAGAACAGTTTGTCTGACAGAAGGAGGAACCTACCATTGGACTGCACTGGGATATGCAAGAAACCACCCTAGAGGTAAGTCCGGAGGGTGGTACAGATGGAGTAAAGAGGAGCAATGGTTAAACCAGCTGACACACACCTTCTATAACAGCGGTTCTCAACCTGTGGGTCGCGACCCTGGCGGGGGTCGAAAGACCAAAACACAGGGGTCGCCTAAAGCCATCGAGCCACGATTTTATTGCATTTTTTGGCACGAATACAATATTCTTGTACATGGTTTGGGGTCACCTCAACATGAGGAACTGTATTGTGGGGTCACAGCATTAGAAAGGTTGAGAACCACTGTTCTAGAACCAGCGGTAACCTAGAAATGACAGCAAAATATTTAGATTCTAAAGGAGAAGAGGGCACATGGGTCTCCTCAAGTTAGACGAGCAAACTATTTACTCCTCTTCACATGGTAAGAGAAAGAAGTAGAAATCAATGCACAGAATGAAATGCAAAGACGAACAAATGGAGCACAGCTGTAGGGCGGCAGAGGTCACCGATGTATCATTCTACATTTCTCGCTTATTAAAGGATTGGTTATGGTTCTCACTTAAGGCCGCTCATGTCAGCGCACAAGAACCCTACCGAATACTACTGGAAGACGTATGAGGGCGACGCACACGATTAGTACATACTCTATATTACAAGCAACGTACTAATATATTGTTTCTCTGCTTGCAAGTTGCTTCAATATAGGCCACCGTTCTATGATGCAGGAAGTACTTCGCTGGATGACTTGCTATGACATCATAACCTCACATCATGTGACCATGAGACAAAGAGGGAGCTACCTGCAAGGGACTGGTTACAATGTAATTAAAGCCCATTGTGGTCATGTGACCGGAGATGTCACTTGGTGTCCGGTTACAAGTCGCTAGGCTTTCTGTGCCATCCCTAACCCATCACATGCCTTGAGAAGCATGGGTAGGGGCTGGAGTCTGGAGTCAGAAGTCCCACCTTCTACCGGAAAGTTTGGCACGGACAACAGCTGCAGAAAAAGGGCTCCCTAAATGACCAGACATAGATGGGAAAGGTCTGGATGCAAAAACACTAAACCTCTATTCAACCTTTCTTAAGGCATGGGAGAGTTTTCTCTTTTTTCCAATATCATTTTGAGACACCATACAGAGTCCATGTGGTCTACATGATGGCCCCAGTCCAGCTGAACCATAATCAGAAAGATTTTTGGTACTCTACTGTCCCATATTAGACCCGCAATTTGCGTGGTACAAACCTCACTATCAATTCCTCTGGTGTAGTCTTTAGTGGTGTCCAGAAATGCAGCCAGAACATGGACCACGTTTAAAGGCACAGGTGTTCCTATAAAATTATTATGTTTCGAGACAGTTGTAGGCCTCAACCATACTGAATAAGTAGTGGTACAGTTCTTCGGCAGAGCAAACACCCTCAATTTACATATTGTTCATCTACAACTTTATTCTCAGGTAAAAGGAGGAATTAATCGGGGTAGGGATTTCACACAAATCCAAAACCATAAAAAAATTTAAAACTTACATGTCTAGCCTCGATATAAGGAGCTGAAGGGTATAGCTCTCATTTTGGCATAGGAATAGTCTTGCACAAAAGGAGTAAAAATATGACAATCCTAATGCTCTGCGTCTCCAACCACGCCAGATGTTGGTCTCTTGTAAGAGTTTTGGTGGGTGATCTGCAGAAGAGGACCATATGTAGGTTACATTTCTTGTTTGTAGATTGTTTGCCTCATTCACACGTCGTCATCTGTTCTATATTTGACTTGAGTGAAGACAGAAGCCTCTACTTTCATGTGGTTTTGAATAACTAGTAAATCATTGGTCACATCCCGCCCATGACATAATGGGGTGGTGGTGGCAACATCTCAAGGGTCGATACAAACTATATACATCCAATAATTTTTTTTAACCCCTTAACTTTTTGATGATGGTCAAGATAACATTTCCAGGCGTGACCGATGTTAGTAGATGCAACGTACAGACGTTTTCAACCACTTTTCAAATGTGTCCAAATCTACTTGGCTTGTTGACTTTACTTGTCAACCTTTGTCGTGACTCGTGGCTGCTTTCTTCTCTAGGCGGAGTAAATGTGCAACCGATGGACGAGTCTGTGTCAAGAAGAAAGCAGCCAAGTTCAACTTTAATCTACATAAGTAAAAAAAGACAAAAAAATTGAGGCAAACCCTTATTTTTACTGTATAAGATAATTTCTTGCTATGGGGCCATCCAGATTTCGGTCTTCTCCTACGCCATATTACAAAGCTAGGTCCATGGACTTCCATCTACATGGACTTAACTATTTTTTTTTTTTAGCTATTACGGTTTGTAAAATTTTTTCTTTAGCGGGATAATTTCAAGTGATTTAGAGCCTAAAAACCCTCTAACCCACCCGAACATCCAAACAATGCAGATTTGTCTAGTAAAAAGCTCATGATTATGGAAGGGTCAGAGCTCATAACAATCCTAGAATACATAATGAAGAAAATTACCATCAGAAATATTTTTTTTTTTTTTAAAAAGGCGTAGATATAAGTAGGCGATGAGGCAGAGTATGAAGATAGCAGATAATTACGGAGATGGAAGTCGGCTTTTTAATGAAAAGCTCCAGTGAACCTCTGAAAATCCCTGAAATCCTAGAGATTTTTGCTAAACCAATTCAACCATTATATTCAATTAAGTTGTTTTGCTCAAGTCTTAAAGGAACGTGTAAGCACCTTTTGGTTTATCGTTGTAATAAAGAGTGGTCAGTAGTAGAGTAGTGGATTATAATATAGGCGGTTGGGTAGTAGCCAAGGGCCCAAGTCTCCTAATAGGCCTATGGCCACCCAAAACAAATACCAATTTTTATACTGAGAAGGACTTAAACTCATGAAATCCTTGTAGGTCTGTTTGCGCTCTCAATACACATGAACTCGAGAGCCATTTCAGGACCTTTGAAGGGCCTAAAAGGTCCTGAAACCCCAGATTGAAAGCAGCAGAAGGGTCATATTCTTCAAGAAGCTGATTCTAGTATCATATTTAGGATGCGAAGACCAGACTTGTAGGGGCTATAATATTTATACACCAAGGGCCTGTAACAGTCTAAACCTCCCCAAATGAGGTCCACATTCTAGTTCCATTCAATTAGCCGTAGCTTCTTGGTCATTCAATGTCAGTGTGGCAACTGCAGGTGGTCCAATGCCAACAACTTACAGCAGGGGTACCAGGCCCTACCCATAGGTTACCTTAACACCGCAAGTAAATCTGGCACAAAATTCACAGTGAATGTGGATTAGTTCGGATGAGAAATCTGCTTCAGATCCATGGAAGAAAATTGACATACAGCAGATCTACAAATTTCCAGTTCAGGTCAATTTCCATGCTAAAAATCTACAGTATGTTTATAGGACCATGCTCACACATCAGAAAACGCAGGGCAGCACGGAGGCTGAGTGGGTAGCACTTCTGCCTTGCAGCGCTGGAGTCCTGGGTTCTAGTCCCACCCAGGTCAACATCTGCAAAGGGTTTGTATGTGCTCTCCGTGTTTGCGTGGGTTTCCTCCGGGTCCTCCGGTTTCCTCCCACACTCCAAAACATACTGGTAGGTTGTTTAGGTTGTGAGCCCCATGGGGACCGGGACCAATTTGACATGCTTTGTGCAGCGCTGCGTAATCTGTGTGTGCTATATAAATAAAGAATTGTTATTACTACTATAAGTGCATAAAGGAGATTAGTACCTCCCGAATGTAGATGGGTTTAGACCCTTAGAGAACTAGCTCTGTTATGCCTTGATAACCAGCAAAACATGTGCTGCTAATTCCTGAACGCAAACTTTTTGGTCTAAATGTAAATCTATGTTTGGGAGTTAATTCTCCCTGACACACTAGAATTGTGCTGCAAAATGTAATTCAAGCGTAACGTGTGAAAACAACCTTAGGCTCTAGAAGATTAGGCCTATCCATGAACAAATCATTCAATTGAACTGGCGCCATCAACCAATTTTTGACATGACCCAACCTCCATTCAATGACAGCAAGAGGAAACATTACATAAGGGACTTGAATAAAAGTAAAATGAGTAGGCTTTATTTACGGCAGCCCAGAAGGGCCAACCCTAAAGCAGCAAACCGGATGCATCACATTCTAAATCTTGATACATTCCCAGCCTGTCGTTGCCTGTCTACCTTTATTCAAGAGACCACTGGAGCGAGGCAAGACACAAAACACATCAAACCCGGAGTTTGGCGCGTCACTGAAAAGCTCCCCTCTCTGGATACAGCCCCCATGGCCAGTCACATTACTAAGAAAACATTTGTCACACATCTGTCAGCTGCAAAACAATAACAATTCACAGACTCGGGCTCAGGTGAAACGCAAATCTCGTAGCCAATTCTTTTTCACAGAGGCAATAAAACAAAATTACTTTAGAAATGTTCCACAGTCAGGCAATCTTATCTACAATACACCAATCAGACACATTCATTACACCTATCACTGCAGGACAGAGATGGAACCGAAAGAGAATTATCCAAATCCGGAAGCAGCTGTACGGAACGTCACTGCGGATCCTCCCGGAGGAGACTTACTCACAGGTCTTTCAATGGCTAAATGCAACTACTACTAGTGCACAGCCACGGCACGGCGGTCATCATTGCCGGTGCACAGCCACGTCATCATCTTCAACTTTAGTGCCGGAGCATCCAGTCATGATTGTAAAATAAACAAACCACCTCTTCATTTCTAAGTAGACCTGTCAATCATATTGATGTTTAGAGTCCAAGGGGGGTTGAAGACTATTTTGTGAGAAGCGGCATTGGCTAGGGAACCACTGACCAATAAAAAATGGATGCCAGGCACAGGAGTCAAGACACAGCACATCTGCTTAGAGCTACACGCGCACATGAATTGATTGTTGCTCATCCTCCGTTCTCATTTTGACAGCTAAAAGCAGGAAGAACACAATACGAGATCAATGATCTCCATCGAAAAGGTCTGCCCAGCATGTGAGGAGATATATTATTAATGCTTGTGTTCACAGGCCTTAGATTTACTCAGAATCTGCATTGCTGTAGTCTGGAAACCAAGTCACCAGCTTCATAATAAAAAGATATTACAGGATTCGATTCAACATTTAACCCTTGTGCTTGGACCATGAGAGTTATGAAGAACATGTAATGAACAAAACCCGCTTCTAGAAGGTATTTTTGGGGAGGTAGACCTTACTGAAATCTGTTTCCAATCTAGGACATTCCGCCTTGATCTAGAAAAGTGGCCCCTTTCGAGAAGCAATGCATATATGACATGGTGGCCCAGGTATAAATAAATACTTATAAAAGCTCATCTGCCGGATAACTAAAGCATTGGACATGCCGAAACCTTACATTAATGGTTGGGATGACCGATCTCTACAGAAGGACATCTAGTCATCCCACCAAGGAACCAGGCCAGGTGCCTACAAGAGAAGACAACCAAATGAGCAGCTATAGTGCCATAGGTGTAGTCCAAATACAACATCTAGAGTTTGAGAAGTTTGTTCCAGATCATTTCTGCCACATCTTAATCCTAAAGCCCTTGCCCTTGGTCAAGTTTGCTGATAAGAAGATTTCTGATAAAACCTACGAGAAATGGGTGTAAGAATCTGTTGGACCCAAAATCTGGGGTCAATCATACTGCAAAACGTGGATTCACACGTCCAGATTTATCTGCACAAAGGAGATTTATCCCTTTCCATTTCTGGAAGAGAGATCTGCGGTGAATATATGCTAAAAATATTGAGTTTCTAAACACATTGCAACCGGAACGGGAAGGGTCTTAGGCCTGTCGTATATGTGTGGCAAGCCCTATCACAGATGCGGTCCAAGTCCCTTCCGCTTGGATTGCATTTGGAAACACAATCCAACTGGAACGTGTGAATGCAGCCTCAAAGTCGATTACTCAAAAATGTTACTTACCAGAGCACAATGTCGCAAACCATTGAGCGGCCGTGAAGGATTTCAGTAGAAGCCGCACTGGCACGTGATCTGTATGATTCATGCGAGCCAGAGGGCAGTGTGACACTACAGGACGACTTTGCATATGTTTTTTATTAATTACAGTGTTCACATCTAGAGAGTCCACACATAACATTGAGTAACATATTACTGAGTAATGTTGAGTAAATTGCTTTGCTTTATCTTGTCCTGATCTCGTGTTACACCGTGTCCTGCCAGAGCTGAACTCACAATTCTGCTGCCTGCCAGAACCAGTCAGCGCTAAGCTCACAGACCACATTCATATAGAATTATGTGGATCACAACGTGAAATCCATCAGTACTCTGCTGACATACACACTTTAGGACAAGTGTAATCTGCAGAAAATCCTGGCAAGTTTTTAAGTTTTCCTGCAGCGCCACCACAGGACAAATTAAGCATTACAGTGCCCTACAAAGGAACATGTTCCCCATGTAATACAGGGTGCTGCAAGTCCTCCAGTCCCAGAGACTCTCTTTGGCCATAAGGAGGCTTCCTGACTACGGGTACCACTATGCAAGAGGTTTTTCTTATGGCCACAAATATCAGAGTGTTGGTACTCCCACAATCCAGCAGATATAATACGAGCTGTGGTCACTTTACCAAGCAGAGCCATATTTACCCAAATTAACAACTATAGTTATGAGGCTCATTAAAAGGTTATTTGTAAACCTCAAAAATAAACCACAACACTTCTTTCTCGCCTTAGGAAAGTCCCCCTTTTGTGCAGCCCGATTCCTTTGAAGGAAACCTACCATTCGATTTGATGTATTATGAAGCAAACATACCTTGAGAATGCTGTAGCAGGAACATATCTTGGTTAATCCCTCAGCCGAGTGGTTTTGCTGAAATAACAAATTATAACATTCAGGGCCTTGGGAAAGCTGGGTCAGCATGGTTTGGAATTACAAATGGGGATTAGTCAAGACATGACTAATCAACCTGAGCTGGATCACTCATACACAGCAGCTGGGGGGTGGTACAGCAACTGATTATTCTGTCTGGCAGGGAGAAAAGTGATTGCATCATCCTCTCCTGCAGAGAAAAACTCACATGCTAGGAGAAGTGCTGAACCAAGCACTGAAGGAGACATAGAAGGGGCAAAACTTCATTATCATAATGTTATATCTGTTTTATCAGCAAAACCACTGAGCACAGGGATTAACCAAGAATAGTATTGTCACTCTGCCCCCTGCCTCTTCTCATCCATTTATAGATACACAACTGCAAGGGTCAGGGATGGCACAGAAAACCATGGGCACATATATGGGCATATATACCCTCTTTCCCATCTTGGTGTGACATAGTAGTGGAGTATAATGTAGGCAGTTTGGCCGGTAGTCCAAACCCAAACCTTCTAGGGGGCCCATGGCCACCCAAACCACCCACCAAATTTGATACGGAGAAGAACCTGCTCTTAATAAACATGTACACAAAAGTAATTTCAGAACATTTGAAAGTCCTAAAGAAGGCAGAAGGAACACATCCTCTATTCCCCAATTTGCTGGATCGACCTTTTGGCCGCCAATCGGCAATACATCTAGGTCAGGCGGACGAACCAGCCCATTTAGTCCATTCATCTTTGGACACCAATTATCTTATAGGGTGTGTTCACGCATGCGTTTACAAATGTATCACAACAGCCAAGAGGAGATTTTCCTAATTACATTGCTGTCAACAATGTAATTAGGCAAATCTCCTCTTCTCAGCTGTCGTGATGCATTTGTAAACACATGCGTTCGAGTGCGTCACACGTGGCTCCCTCCCCAACTCATGGTCACCCGATATTGAGACTAGTCATAGTAGGTGATCCAGTGATGCCACTTCCAGCATCATAACCATGGATTATATTGAAGAATCCCGCAAGCCAGGAAACATGTATGAGTAAGTTGCTTGTAATGGCGAATTTATTTTAATAGTCTGCATTATCGTTTCCCTAGTTAACCCTTCAATAAAAACATTCAGGCAGTTGGCTGCTGTCAGATACACCCATTCAGCTTCGCCAAGATCCCATAATGCAGTGGGTCTTATTCCCATTAAATGGAGCCTGGTGCAAAGACCACACTAGAAACCACCAGAGATAACAAGACTTCCTGATATCGATATTAGGAAGGTACAAATAAAACGCCTTTTTTGCAAACCTTCTGCTGATCACAAGCAATTGCTTAGGCTGGACAAGTAATTACCGACGTGCTGTAAACCTCAGAGTAATTTAAGATCACAGATGTTAGCTTGAAGCGAATTCACATTAGACTGAATTTGCACACGCAGATTTTTTGGCCTCCAACCAGACACCAGGCAGTTTCCACATGAAATCTGCTACTTAAACTTCTGGGCAGGTAGTTACCTTTGGGACTCGTTTCAATGATCAGGTTTTTGCCTGCAATACACGCCTGACGTAGTCACCATCTCCTGTAGATGGTTCGCCATAACCGTGAAATACTTGGCACGCCATCACTTACTGCTAACAATGCACGTGACTTGGCCTCCGCGATATCGGCACACGGGGGTAGTCAGCTGTTTACGGTGTCATTTATGAGCGTTCATCAATATCACATGGCACGCTGCAGGGAAAGTGCCCCTCAATGTGACAGACCTCCCTTTTAAAGGGACATTAATATGACGTATCACCTTTTAAGCTACACGTACAGCGGAGCGGTTCATGTTGCGTGAGCCGAGAACAACGGCCTGCTTGTAAAACGAATTCTTCATGACTTCATGCTCATAACAATCATGAGACTCTAGTCATTTTTCACAATAATACTGCCATTGGGGGAGCTGTTGTAAGTAAAATTCACAGCTTTGGAGGATGTGGACAAAAGTGGAACGCAACAATGGAAGCCATTATATATACTGAACGTAAATCCCTTTCACGAATGCTCAATAATTCTACACAGCAGTCCATTGCCGCCAAAGGCTTTACAGGTGCACTTGCTGTTTCACATGAGACAAGTGCACTTTCGACTGGTCCAACGGGTAGCAGAGCACTGACATTAAGAATCTGGAATTAATTCTCATAGATCTCATAGGTTTCAGCAAACATGGCGCTGGTTACCTGTGTCTGGAGGTTCCTGGTGTGGCCGAAACATTTCGTTATTTTATCTATATTATAATTATTTTCCAGGTGGAACCCAACTCAGGAACCTAAAGCCTCCATTCCCAGTGCAGTGTATCTGCAGGAGTTTGATGCCATGAATTAAAATATTTCCGATACAGATATTATATTGTAGAGAATTAAATTTAGGAACCTTAAAAGCAGCAATCCCCCAACTGCGGACACTAAAACAAGACCTTGTCGTGGAAAGCCTCATCCAGGGCATTAGCCAAACAATTGGGGGCTGGGGGAAGGGGAATCCGATAATCAGGAGTCCCCCTCTATGCTTCTGCAGATGTGCACAGTTCTGAAGCAGACAGATGCAATGATGTCATCACACTGCGCCAGGCTGTAGAGCCTTACAGAAGGATGCTGCAGGGTTACCTCGGTAAGGAGAGTATCAGATTTATTTATTTTCATAGCACAAAGGAAAAGAGTGGGTGAAGGTTCAGAAAGATACCATTTATAGGGGGGGGGGGGGTAAATTTAAGGGGAACCACAGAAAGGTGGATTTATACTATTTGGAGGCAACAATGGAAGGCCATATATTGTGTGAATGCTAATTACGGTGTATTAAACTGTATTAAACACAATGGGGCATATTTAGTTACCCGTCCCGTTGACGGCGCCGATCTGGAATGTCTGACAAGGATTCGGAGCTGCCGCGATTCACTAAGATCGTGCACCAGATATCCTGCCTGTGTCGCTTCCCCGCTCAGGTCCGCCAGATTCCACCTTCTTCTTCCCCGTGTACGTAAGTGCGTGTCGACACAAGTTAAATTACGCGGTTTGTCAGAATCAGTCTGATTGCCCTACGGCCATGCCCCAGATTTGTGTTGCATGAAAGCCGGCACCACAATCCGCTCATGTGCGATTCAGGGCAAATCAGAAATAGTCGGGAAAACCCGACGGAAATACGTCTGACGGACCCTTAGTAAATGTGCCCCAATGGGTTGAGATTAGGTATGGGGTAAGGCCACCCGCTCCTCCCATTGGTCCATGGAATTTTTTTTTTTTTTGCATGCAGCCAGTCCCTGGTTACAAAAAGGTTGGGAACCAATGTCCTATTGCACGCAGCCTTATACACATCTATGACACCTAATGGTGTCAATACCTTTACTTTTTTTGGTAATATGCAGATTATTTGCTGCTAGATGCCATAAAAATAACAGATGTAGCATGCTCTATCAGAGGTATGCTATATACATAAAGGTATTCTCTCTGAGAAGCACGTGGCTGTGTAGCTCACGGCTCTGGCGTATGTATGGGGCCCAGGGCGCTTCATTATCAGGCTAACACATGCATGGATTTGGTATGTTTCTTCCATTTCCTCCAGGCTTACATAGTAAACACCTGTAACAGTCTCAGTTCTGACAGACATGGATATTCGGGAATCGGGCGCTGCAGTATATTGTGGTGCTATACGTGTAGCTCTTGCACATCTCGCTCAGTCTAATACAACACTCACATACTTATTACTTAGAAATAAATAGCTTCCATTAGTATATCTGGAAAGGTAAGAACATCTATTCAAGTAGGCCGCCAAATCTCCTTTCCCTAAAATTTACCAAAAATGTATAAAATATTCCCGTCTGTAGACAGGCAGCGAACCCGATCCTCGCTGTTATTTGCTAGAAAATTTCTACATTAAACTGTGTTTTGTTGGTTGAGATGTGAACTGCAGCGAGATAAACATGTCCCCGGGGATAGCCAGACAGCGCGACTTGAAAATAAGCCCCCGCTAGGTATCAGCCTGTGGAAGGTGCCGGAATCAGAAGCTAAATGAGAGCGGGCGTGAAGGCCGCTGTGTCTTAATGCTGACAAGTGAAGGCTCGTTACAGTAATTAGTGTGATTAGGACGGGGACCTGATACATAAATCACGAAGAGAAAAAAAATCCTTGTAACTTGCTGTATTCGACCGTGAAGACAAGTTATGTTAAGTTTTTCCCCCCTCTAATGTCAAGGTGCCCATCCCCACCGAAATCCTGAAGGCCAATAGCTGGCGCTAATTAATGGACTGAGAGGAGATGGTTTTATGGACAGAGCCGAGGTCAGACTCGCTCTCATTTTATATGCAGTAGTTCTGTACTTATCGGGTCAGGATCTGTGAACTATGAAATCTCATTAGAGCTCGTTACCAAAATCCATATTTAAGAATACTTCATTAAAAACTGAAAAAACAGAGAAAAACTTTTGTTAGAAGTCATGAATATTGCTGTATTACAGATCCATATCCTATAGATTGGGAGTGGGTTCATCCATTGTGCCGCTAGAGTCTTAAAGGGGTTGTCCGAGAGTTATGAAAATAAACTAAAGGTGGCCAGAGGGGGCTGGTTAAAAAAATAAAGATCTACTTACCTTCTGGTGCTGGACGCATTGTGAATGCAGGCCGGAAGGTTGTCGGGTCCGGCCGAAAGCCGAGTCCAGCTTCGGAGGCCATGCTTGTTTACATGGTGCCCGGACCGGAGCAACAGCAGCACGGGACATCGGTTGGCGCCGTAAGGTAAGTAGATCTTTATTTTTTCAAGCAGCCCCCTCCGGGCCACCTTTAGTTTATTTTCATAACTCTTGGACAACCCCTTTAAAGGGGTTGTACCAAGCAGATTGCTGAAGGTCGGACTGCTGGGACCCCCACGGATCACAAGAACGGACCACTAGTGTTCTGGTAATAGCTAGCCCCATTCTCACTAATGGGTTGAGCGGCGGGTCAAGCATATGTCCTGCCCCACCATTCAATACTATGGGAGAGTCAGACAGACCGTGGTTGAGAGTGCAGGTGATAGTGGAGCAATGTCCTCTGTGATTTCCAACACTATCAAACTTTGCACTACTAATGGCTCCATCAATTAGGCCGCAAAAGTGTTTTGCACATGCGATTGTCTCCCGTATAGGACTTGTACTGAACACTGACCCATTCAAATGTGTTCAATGGGTTTTATCAGACTTGTGTGACAAACGTCCTATCCAAAGTCTATGGAGATGCATCAAAAACGCATCTCTGATACTTGCAAGTGCAATGTGTGTTTCACCGATCCATTGCCTAGTAATTTTTTGATCAAAAGAAAATCGGGCTACCATAAGGGAACCAATGCTGGTAAACCACAGCGATTTTTTCCCTCCTTAGTGTACCGTATTTTTCGGACTACAAGGCGCACAAAAGCGCCTTTGCTTTTCTCAGAAATCAAAAGGTGCGCCTTATATATGAACCGTACTTACAGACAACAGCCGTCTTGAACTGTGCACAGGTCTGCCACCTGCCGGTCATCCATCCTTATAATCAGGTGTGCCTTATAATCCAAAGCGTCTTATATTTGAACCTAGACGTTTTAGCAGGCATTTATTGATGGTGCGCCTTATAATCCGGTGCGCTTTATAATCCGAAAAATACGGTACTCAGCTTATACAACAAGGTGTCCTTTGGCACACAATGGCCTGGCTTCCATGCTCATCCTTCTTTCCAGTCCCTCTGTCCTATGGAACATATAGTATCCTACCCTTTCCAACAACTCCTAATAAATTAAAAAGGTCATAGTCACCGAAAAATTATTATTATATATGAACGTAATGTATATGATGAAATGTGACTATACTGGTGGAATCAGATGTCCTTGGGGTGGAGGTCTTCGTGTGTCTATTAGGATTATTAGTCACATTGACAATAGATAATGAGACTGTCATTTGGTCCTTGGATTGATCATCCAGGTCACTGCAGACACCAATGGCATCATCCGGTACAGTAGGCACCTTAACAAAAGCCATTTCACTAGTCATTATCACGTCATGTACCCTATTACACTAACAGGTTTAGGCAGATTTAAAAAATAAATAAAAAAAAAAGGCAACCAATCACAGCAAAGTTTTGAATATGAAATAAAATGGTGATAAGTGATTGGTTCCCATCTTCTACCGTTTCATCACCATCTCCGCTATTGTGGTTACCAGTTTAAATGGCTTAACCCAGGTTCAAACACATTGATTGTCTATCCCAAAAGTAGAGTTACACCTATCCACGGGACATGTGGTGTGGCAGCACATGTGTATCCACTTTAGTGAACCCAACAGCCTATGGACATGGACGTGTAGCAAATCTTATTCAGATTATTCAGTCATGTTTTTTTGTAATCATGAACAATCCCTTTAACAGGGTTAATGCACAACAAGAAAGTCATTCATTCACTTCTCAAAGCCCGGCCTGTGATTTATAGAGGGATCACAGAAATTCTCTTTCCACAATCGAATAATGGTGAACTTGTGTATTTTAAGGCATTTGTTGATCTGAAAAGAGCATAACATTATGGGTGTGGGGTATTATGGAGGTTACCCATCACACCATGACCAGCCACATAGTATTATGGAGGTTACCCATCACACCATGACCAGCCACATTGTATTATGGAGGTAACCCATCACACCATGACCGGTCACATTGTATTATGGAGGTAACCCATCGCACCATGACCGGTCACATTGTATTATGGAGGTAACCCATCGCACCATGACCGGTCACATTGTATTATGGAGGTAACCCATCACACCATGACCAGCCACATTGTATTATGGAGGTAACCAATCTCACCATGACCGGCCACATTGTATTATGGAGGTAACCAATCTCACCATGACCGGCCACATTGTATTATGGAGGTAACCCATCGCACCATGACCGGCCACATTGTATTATGGAGGTAACCAATCTCACCATGACCAGCCACATTGTATTATGGAGGTAACCCATCACACCATGAACGGCCACATTGTATTATGGAGGTAACCCATCGCACCATGACCAGCCACATTGTATTATGGAGGTTACCCATCACACCATGACCAGCCACATTGTATTATGGAGGTAACCCATCACACCATGACCGGCCACATTGTATTATGGAGGTAACCAATCTCACCATGACCGGCCACATTGTATTATGGAGGTAACCAATCTCACCATGACCGGCCACATTGTATTATGGAGGTAACCCATCACACCATGACCGGCCACATTGTATTATGGAGGTAACCCATCACACCATGACCAGCCACATTGTATTATGGAGGTAACCCATCGCAACATGACCAGCCACATTGTATTATGGAGGTAACAATCACACCATGACCGGCCACATTGTATTATGGAGGTTACCCATCTTACCATGACCGGCCACATTGTATTATGGAGGTAACCCATCGCAACATGACCGGCCACATTGTATTATGGAGGTAACCCATCACACCATGACCGGCCACATTGTATTATGGAGGTAACCCATCACACCATGACCAGCCACATTGTATTATGGAGGTAACCCATCTCACCATGACCAGCCACATTGTATTATGGAGGTAACCCATCTCACTATGACCGGCCACATAGTATTATGGAGGTAACCCATCACACCATGACCAGCCACATTGTATTATGGAGGTAACCCATCACACCATGACCGGCCACATTGTATTATGGAGGTAACCCATCTCACCATGACCAGCCACATTGTATTATGGAGGTAACCAATCACACCATGACCGGCCACAATGTATTATGGAGGTAACCCATCACACCATGACCGGCCACAATGTATTATGGAGGTAACCCCTCACACCATGACCGGCCACAATGTATTATGGAGGTAACCCATCACCCCATGACCGGCCACAATGTATTATGGAGGTAACCCCTCACACCATGACCAGCCACATTGTATTATGGAGGTAACCCATCACACCATGACCAGTCACATTGTATTATGGAGGTAACCCATCACACCATGACCAGCCACATTGACCACCTAACAAGTGTTGATTTCGCCCAACCTTTTCAGAATGTCTCCTACCCTCCGCTGACTCTGTAAATAAAAGTATGATTGTGGCACAAAGCTGTGCGGCTGACAATGGGCTCTGGATACAGGAGGATGTGTGAATGTCTCTCTTCTAATAAGCTGATCCAGGATGGTATTGTATCATTGTCATACGAAGAAAATCAGTTACTTCACAATGCGTAGTGTTACAACACGCAAGCGTGCGGTCGTATATAGCAATCACTTCCTTCTGGCCGGGAAATTTTTTGAGCATCACTTGCATTCATATGTAATTTTATATAAAGGTTGTCTACTTTGGTAAATGTGTCTCAACATTATGTATTTAGCCGTGTTTCAAAGAAGCAAGAACTCCTGAACAGGTCGAATCAGGCATCAAAGGGTTATAACAAGTATGATTGTTATGCCCCTAGCCTATCCTATACCCCTGTTATCCTGTCATAGTTTTTAACAATCTGATCAGTAAAGGTCAACCTGCTGTGGGGGACTCCACCATAACGAGTCCTATTCTCGCTAATTGATGGATCTACGGTTCGATCGCCATCCCTCCTCTCCCTCCTCATGATTGTCCGGGTCTCATCATCAATACCCGTCAATCAGGTTGTTCTCTCCTGGATTGTGACGCAGTCACAACCCCTTTTAATCCTTGAAAATTTCAGCGCTGAAAGCCTGAAAGCTGACATTATGGGGGAATCTATAAGCCCTTTGCGCAGTCCGTCTGCATAGAAAGGCTGACATAATTGCAATTTCTTGCACCTGCAAGAAATTGCAGTTATATTTTCAACGAACCAACCCACACCATGTGGGGCTGGAGGGCGAGGCGCCCACGGAGCGTTCCTGGCCCCGTCCTTGGGTATTCTGAAAACATGTGAACTAAACCTATGCCAGGTCGGGTCCTGACGTACTTTTGCCAGGGGCGCCACAGTGGCTGAACGGATGCATCAAGAGGCTTGTGCACCAGCTGTCCGTGCTTCCCTCTGAAAACAGCGCCACGTCTGTGTGTAGGTTGTTTAAGGTATTGCAATCTTTTGTTAAATATAATACCTTCAATGCGTTTATAATGTATGCCATCTGGACTTGCTTAGCTGGCTATGCCCCCCCCCCCTCTTCCAATCGATCAAACTTGTACCCCCATAGTCTCCTCAATTTTGTAGATATTGATGGCTAAGGGGTAATAGCGCCAGAATACCATATCCTACTTGTATTATTAGGGCCGTACTGGGGAACAATAGAGCCCTAGAGGTGAGCCCTTGATCTCCTGACAGCCGCACCGTTGGGTAACATTTACATTGGGCGTAGGTTTCCAGGCCAATTTGGTTCTTATCATTTTAAAGCATCCCGGTGTGGGGAGATGTGTTCAGCGGGTTGAGTATGGCAAAGTTAATATTAAAAATAAACCACATTATTTTGGGCCGATCGTTGCGCCCAGTGCATCTGGCGAGCGCTTTCTCAGCGCCGCTTTATCTCCGTCCTGTGATCGCTTTGCCTTGAACATGCTAAAAAGTTTTTTTCAATAAATCGAAAGGTGCGGAGGGGGAAGACTCTTATGTCCATTTTACCATCGTTAAAACTTGATTACTCATCGACGACCTGTGGATACGATTTAATCCCAGAAGGGTACAGTACGGCAGTACACATTGCTTATGCCCACACTGTGTGTGGCACACAGCAGCATAGGCAAAGTTTTACTTTGCCGCTTGGTTAAGGAACGATATTATCGGTTCTTTGAGGACGGCGTCGCCGCCTGTTCGCCTGGTCCTGTTATATCCAGTACAGCTGAGGATAGCCCGCGTCGCGCTCACACTCCCACAACTCTGCATACTTCTCCGCCATGCTGAACTTTTGTGTACTATGAAAGGAACTTCTTGCCACCAATTCACCATCCGCCGCCCCTCGCCCTCCGCTTCTCATATTGGCCAACAGAACGTTTCACCCGTACATGCCGGACCTTTTAATCTATCCCGACGGTGATAAATGTCTAGAAACTTTATCAAGCAGGATTGTTTTTTTTTTTTTTTTCGTGACACTCCTTTTTCTACGACTTTGAATGCCTCTTTGTGGCCTATGGAAGTGTTAGAGTACAAATTTGGGAGACCCTCCGTCTGCAGTGCTGTGTTCAGCGCGCGTCTCCAGTTTCTATCTTTTCTTTTCTTCTTCTTTTCTTCTTCGCTTCTAGTCCAGATAACGGGACTGCAACTGCACTTAGCACTCAATATTATGAAAGTGACGTATTGGAAGTCATTTGTAGAAACACGTGCCGTGTAAGCTCACCGTGTAGAGTTGCACGGGTGAGAGGTAATGGGTGGCCTGATTGTGTTTTTTAAAATTAATAATAAATGACGATGTCCCATCACAATTCTCACAATAACCCAGGCCTCCACACTTTTAAATGATGAATCCAAGGACTCTGGGTGTGTTTGCCAAAACCCGTCCGTCAGACTGTTTCACTTTCTCCCTCTTCCCCCTGCCCCCATCAGGAGTGTAGTGCTTGGCTGCACAGACAACAGTCTGAGGGTCTGTTCACCCCAAGCCCTTCTGGCTCATTAAGCATAATTTTCAAGTTGGTTTTGTTCGAAGGAAGGAGCCATGGGAACTACATTTATCCTAGATCCGGCACACCATGAATTGTGGTAAGTCCCCTGGGGTTTATTTGGTTAAGTTACCACTGCACATAGGGCTTTTCCAAATAAACCTAGGGCCACTTATTGAAAAGGGTTCTCAGAGGTTTAAAAACATGGCTGGCTTTCTTCGGAAAAAGGCTCCTCCGCGACCATGGTTTGTGGCATGAATTGCAACCAAGATCCATTTTCATTTCTATAATCCGGCTGACCCTGCAATAGTGGCACAACTATGGGCAAGGGGTGGCGCAGTTGTTTTGGAAAAAGTCAGCCCGGTTTTCAATCCCCGGAACAACTCCTTTAAGTTTACCATAGAGACCCCGCCGGACGCTTGTCATTGTGGGGAGATTATCACATCCATTATATTGTCTATTAGCTTGTACCTATTGAAACTTGTAACGGCTTTTACATGCAACATTCCGGATTCTTTGTGGTCCTAATAGTGTTTGGGGATTAATTGTTATTCCTTTCATTTGAAGTCTCATAATTTTCTTCTTGCACAGAGCCAAATTTCTTCCTTGCAGAGGGAGAAATTATAACTGGTCACTTCTTGATTTGGTTTACAATTGTGTCTATGTAATAGAACGTGAGTCTTGTATTTGCCGAGCTGTAATTTCCCCCCTGCTTGATGCACTCGTCGCATGGGGTTTGAATTTGCATAAATCTCCGGCTGTCCGTGGATCTTTTCTTGCCACGTATTTCGCCTAATGCTGGAAACCGCGCTGAATAACATCAGTTTCTAACCAAATCCTCCCACGTACACAAGCAATCTCGCCTTCCCCCTATTGGCAAGAAAGTTTCTTTATCTCTCCAAAATCCAAAGTCTTGATTCATCTCCCTGACGTTGGTCATGTGAACCATCGAACGTCTGAAGGGGTTGCAGTTTTTTTTTTTTTAATGACGGCGTAGATGTGCCTTTCACGTGGCCGATACTTACTTTTGTTCTTACGGTAAATCTCTTACTCCCGAGATCAACCTACCCCCTCGGAGATAAAGGCGTCTTCAATTATCAAATGCCCCAATGTGTTTTGGTGCGTTTTTGTGTCATCTCTTAAAGGGCATTACCACCCATGATGAAGGATTGTATGCAATGAGCCGGAGGGCTCCATGCTCCATTCCCTATGAGGCCTGGACCCCTCGGCCTCATTTGTATACAGTCCTTTATCCTGGTGGTAGGTGTACTTTAAGAATTATTATCTAATCCTTTCAGATGGCATGTGACTTTTGTTCTGTCTGGCTACAGACCAGAGATACAGTCAATTAATACCTAAAAGGACATGTGACGCAGCTACAAATCCGTTTTGCACTTATTTCTAAACTGTCCTGTATCTCAGTCTGGAGAACACAGAAACCCCAATGAATCTGAAGATGAGCTCTCTTAATCTTAATAATGCAGATAAAGCCTTTCTAGTACTACGAAGCCAGATACGTGGAGTCTGATGGACATCTCCCCTTGCAGCCGTCTCAAGTGACTCCGCTCCAGCCCTAATGACCTCTGCATTTTCTTTCTAGGGGATGTGTATTTGGGTAACTTGTGAGATTTGACACAAAAGAAGGAATTTAGAAAGGACGTTCCACACTGACCTGAGGGGGCTTAAAGGGTAAAATTTGGTGATCCCGTTAAAGTCAAATACTGAATAAATTATAAAACACAAGTTAATCCTCTTCTATCACATAGCTATCTCTTCTGATACTCTGTATTTACAGTGATGTGGCGCTATCGGTAGCAGTGAAACTTCTCTGCACGTTTGTATGAGCCAAGGATCCTCGGCTATCCCAGCACCCCCCCCCCCCTTCATGGCATGTGATAAACAGGAACGAACTGCGGCAACACCCATCACACACAGCGCCGCTCCTGCCTGCTGCTTCCGTGCTGACACACTGCAGCAGTGTATCCATTCTTCTGTAATGTGGATAACAAGCCCAGCACTTCTGTCAATCCATGTTAGCGTATATATTAAAATATCTATGTCTATAGCACCATTATAGTGTATAGAAGGATGCGATTTACAAGCTTTCCACGTAGTTTCTACTCTAGGTCTATTAAGGGCTTTAGGCGGCTTTAGGATCAAGCGAGTCTAGAACGCCTTCTCACCTGCAAGATTGCACATTTTTTCCACGACTGATTTTGTCCAAAAGTGGGTCAAGGTCACAACAGCGTTCAGTCCCCTAAATCAAATCGCACAGGGGTCCCCTGTTCCACAGACTGCCGCAACGTGGTCTCCCTTAGACAAAAGCTTTGGGTCTGTTTGTAATCCCAGTGTCCGCTTCCCGTACCGCTTTATTGCAGTTTGGCACCCATTCCCTTCCATTGCATCGGTACATCCTTTTGAATGGCCATACTGCCTACCGGAACGTTGAAGATTTGGGCCTTCATGATGGAAAGTGGTGGGAAGACCTCGCCCCTGCCCCTCCTGCACCTAGCTGTATGCTACGCCCAGGTCTGGCCCGGGTGAGCATTGGGCTGATGGAGGGACCTCAAGGTGTTGCAGTGCACCAAATTTTTCAGGACTGGTGGGCTCCTAATTTTTTAACGGGTCTGCCTCCTCACGTGGACTAACAGCTTGTCCATGCATGTTGGTCTGGGGGGTGAAGATATGAGCTTCTCACACAAATGTGTCGGTCTGGTGTGAAGCATGATCGGTGTGGGGCTTAATTTTACAGGCCGCACTTCCATTGATTGAGCCCGGCAAGTCCTGTCCAGTTGTTTATTCCGGGGAATCCCACATTACCTGGCGCGTTTTTCTGGACCATGGGCAAACTGGCCCTAAGGTAAGCTTTGTTGGGCGAGTTGGAACACAACCACGCACAGTTCTTATGGACCATTTGGTTTTGTGTCCCAATGCCATTTACTTTTTGTCCCTTCCGTGGCCAGAAAAAAAAAGCTTTTATTCTTCCCCAACCGATCTGGAGTTTTTGGTGCCTGTGCAGAAATGGAAATAAACCCTGCGCTGTAACCTCCCACTTCGGTGCACTGCCACAGGGTAGGGTGCTTTTGGACACTGAACCACAGGCACACAAGGACATTGTTTTGCCCAAAATCCTCTGGCAACTTTGGGCAACTAAATCAGGGCTTTTCAAGACATTTTTTTTTCCCTAAGTATAGACGATTAAATTCTTTAGAGGCGAAGATAATCATATTTGTAAATAAAAAAACCCATCATTTGTTGGCGCATGAATAAATTAGGCAACATCTGCTAAACTTTCCATACCTACAAATTAGTGCAGCCTGACTGAAAGAAATATATTATTTTTTTAATAACTTATTTCCCATCGGGGCCTTGTCGAGCCATAAACAACAAAGCGGAGGAAAACGAGACGTCATCCACTGCAGAGATGGAGGCTGAGGGAATGGAGTGATACACGCTGGTATTCAAGCCCTCAGTGTCACCTTAACGGAGCGCTGTGAAACTGAGATTTCGCCCATCGGTCCACTAGGAAGCAATCACAGCACATGGGGTTAATTAAGTGACTGCCGTCCGATAGAGACAACATTTTACATAAAATAATATAGTTTGGAAAACTGCCAGTTCACGCCATTATGGGTTTAGAGCTTTTGTGAAACTTTCCGTTCCCTTCGGGATTTGCTTGTAGACAGAAACGCCGGATGATGTCCCTTGCTTTTCGTGCTTCTTTCCTTTGGATTTGGACTCATTGTGCACTTTGGTCCAAAATGGGGGGGTTTTGTAAAAAGTTACAAATTTCTAGTATCGGTAGAGGAGAATCCATTGTGAACGGGAAGGAGTCGGATCTAGGGGCAATTGCTTGTAGTAGTATTGGAGGAATCTTCTGGAACTGCTACCAGTGCTGCTACTACTTCTTGTAAAGGTAGGACCTGCCGATACTACTACTGGGACCTGGTGGGGTAATCTTGTTACCAATACAGGGGTAAGTTGCAAAATTACACAGCGCTGCTACTAAGGAGGGTTTCGGGGCGTCACGGCTCCTTTTCCTCTTACTGGTAGTGATCGCATGGAGAGACCTCATCTTTAAGCGTTTGCTTGTCATTGTAACTTCTGTGATGGTGTGTAATTGGGGTTCATAGTTTGTTTGACGCAAAAGGTTTTGTATTGGGGTGGATGGGCATTACATTGTTGAGGAGGCAGGGGCTACAGAAGAAGCAGGTTGGCTCCTTCACCAAAACCACAAGATCGTGCAGTTTTTATATGGATATATAATGATGTCTCCCCACCAGCATACAGTGTAGCAGGGGCAGGTGATGGAATAGGGGGTACCTTCAGCGTGGCATCAGTTGCTTTATATAGGGAGGGATCCCCGTTCTTGTGGTCATGGGGGAACAGCATTTTGGGCCGCCAGATTAGATGGGGGTGGATAGAGGTAACAACAACACGTGGGTAAAACCAACAAATAAAGGGTTTGTGCTGATCCTTTCCAAGTACAAACCAAATGTCTCTTTACTAAAATATCATCTTCTGTTTCGAGGATAGTACCAGGACGCGTTGTGACGCCTCAGATGATTTATATTCCTGGTGTGATGACACAGTACTAAGTTTTCTTTATGAATTTTATATTAATCACGAACTGTTATTCTATAATTGTCAACCACATCCACTATTTCTTGGTCTCTGTAAATTGATTTTAAAAATGTTGTGATTGTGCAAGAGACCGGAATAACAATAATGCTTGATACGACAGCCTGTATACCGTTAACAGCTGATTCTTGTAGTACAGGCTAACGTACAAATGAATTACAACATCCACGGTCCTTTGTACTGGGCGTAGTAAGTCTGTGTCTTAAGTATGACCGCCTGTATAAGCCCGCAGTCTCTCATTGGGCCCAGCGCCATATTTGCTAGAAGAGTTGTTTCATTACAGCATAACTTATGTGAGTGATTTATCCCATGAGGCTTTTGTGCGCGTCCCGGTAGGATTACAGTATTTACCATTCGTCTCCTTCTGTTTGGCTGGACGTGTTTCTATTGAAGTTTCAGCCCGGTTAGTTCTTTCTTTTCTCGCTGTTCATTGGTCAATGGGCATCAGAACAGCGGCTGCTGCCAGGTTTTCTCAAAACCCGGATACCATTTGCGAGTAATCTGATATGGCGCCCACTGTTACAAACGAACATGGGAGTATTGACGCCTCTTTCCTTGCACACATCAACCACGGCTAACGTCTGGTAGGAAAACACGCGTCAGCACCTTTATCTTTGTTGCCAACGCTGCGAGCGCTACTTTTCCTTTTGTTGTTTGTGTGCAAGTTGCACGCCCGCTCCGTGAACTAAGTGACACAGGCTGGGGCTTGTCAGCTGCAGATCTGGAGCCTGTTGCTGACATACTCTTTTTATGGGATCATCTACTCGTATGGTGGTCCCCATAGCAGAGACCCCCACCGATCACAAGTAACCAGGGGGTCCCTTTTCTCATTAGTTAGAAAACCGGCGTTCCATCTTAAAATAAGGCTGCTTTCCTTTTCAAAAACTTGGCCCATCCTCTTCCAGTAGTAGTTTGAATGGCATGCAGCTCGCCATTGCAATAAGGCACAAACCCTTGTGGTGGCACATGTTTGAAAAGTTTCCATGTTTTTAAAACTTGGGGAAACCCTTTAAGGAAACCTACCACCATGGAATCTTACTATAAAGTAGATCGGTGGTAGTACATCTATAGGAACGTGAGGATGCCTCTTTTAAAGGCTATCTCCACAATCTTTTAAATAACCCAATACTGCGCGATTTTCTAAAGGCTACTGGGAGCGTGGAGTCAGCCGAGAGCTGAGGCTACGGGTGCGGCTATCCACCCCCAGTGACCTCTTTGACCCTCCTACCAGGTGTCACAAGCCTGCCGTCTGTGCATGCGCAGAACAGCAGGCCCGCGTCCTGAAGGGTCAGTGCTCCGAGCCGATTTCTGCCAGAGTGGGCTTCGCCAGTGAGTATGAGGAGCTGCTGCGCTGACGACATCTGGTCTGATGGTTAACAGAGGCTACTTGTGGGCGTGGAGTAAGCCGGCCATGTACCTCAGCTCCGGCTACTCCACAGCCCCAGAGCCTCGTTTAGAAAATCTCATATTGGGTTATTAAAAATTTGCGGGACGTGAGATTAGTCCCTGTAAAGGCTATCCCGCACGTCCTAATAGAGGCACTTATTACCACCCAACCTACCTAGTCCGACAGTTCTAGGAGTCACACAAAGAAATTATGTACCACGGGAAATATCATTAAATTTGTCTTTGACTTGGTTGTGTAATGTTCAATTCCATTTTTATTTTATCTGAATTCTACAACAGATCGCTGATGTTGTGTTTTGTTTTTTTTATTTTATTTTTGGTTTTCTTTCCCGATCTTCTGGCCGCATACAAGTTAATTTACATTCCGCTTCATCTCTGGCCTTAGACTTTCCCATCTCCAGCCTTGGGTCTTGATATCTGCCGCCTATTGAAGGTCTGCCTCCCATTTATAGCGTCGTGCTTGTTTTTCCGCTTGGAAGGGTGCCATGCAACACAAGCCGAATTGTCCTTCAAGTCTTGGAGTTCTTGCAGTTTGAGAAAGTGACATTAACTTGTTAGCAAATTATCTCTTTGAAGATAATTACTAGTAGAACAATGTTTCCCCCTCTCAATTGGAGCTATTTGTGTCATTGGAATAAACCCTTAACCTGTTTTCCAGTTGAACTGATGCCTTTTTATTTTTTTTTTTTTGTTTTTGCAACTAGTGATAACACTTCCAGTGTCTGAAAGACCTTAAAGGGGGCGTCCACTTTTATCAAATAATTGAATATTGTTTGTGTGGTGAAAATACACCATTTTTTAATATACTTTCGTATAAATTCAAAACCGTTTTCTAGATCTCTGCTTGGCTGTCGTCTATAGGATCTTTGTTGTTTACTACTTCTGTGGTTAAAAAAAAAAAAAGTCCCTGATCATGTGATGTTACACAGGTGCACGAGCTGTTATATCACAGAGTAATATCAAACCTGTGGAATCGCATGACCAGGAGATAGACAAGTTTCACATTGTGTGACATCACATGACCAGGGATTTAACTATTCTTGCACCTTGTGGTCAGTACAGAGATACCCAGGGATATAACGAGCCGTGCACCTGTGATCTGACATAGTGACATGCATCAATGACCGGATTTCATAGGGATCAGGTATACTCTATCCACAACGAAGGTAAAAAGTGTTTTTTGATATGGGGGACACCTGTTGCTGCCTTGCACTGCACTTGAGAAGTGCAAAAAAACAATTATCGATATCTGTCCCAGGATGCGGGACAATAGCATATCGAGGAGGGCATCAACCCATACGACCCTCGTTCGCTCTTCTCCTCCCGCCATCTCTCTGTTCTCTGTTCCAACTTTGCCCAGTTTTCAACTACAAGTATGATTCCGTTGTCCCTATTGTTTGTCTTTACACCTATTTGGAACGATATTTATTCGCCTCCACTGAAGTGTCACAATCCTCACAAAGACAACTGTCCCCCATGGAGTTGTCATGTTGTCATTGTTGTGTAACCGCCATAGATGGCCGGTCTGTTGATGGACAGGTCATGATGCTCATGGTTGTTTCCACCTCCATAATATTGAGCTGGTCATGGGGTATGTTTACCTCGAGAAATACGTTGCCGGTCTGGGTCAGTTGTACCTCCAAAAACGTTTGTGGGTCAGTTTGTCATGGTTTTACCCATAAATACAATGTGGCCGGTCATGGTGAATGGTTTACCTCCATAATACAATTGGCTGGTCATGGTAGTATGGGTTTACCCCTCCATATACATGTGGCCTGGTCATGGGTGTAGGGTTACCTCCTAATACATTGTGCCGGTCAGGTGTGAGGGGTTACCTCCATAATACAATGTGGTGGTCATGGTAGATTGGTTACTCCATAACTTAATCTGCCGGTCATGGTTACATGTTAGCCTCCATACTAAATGTGGCCTGTCATGGTGTGATGGGTTTACCTCCATAATACAATGTGGCCGGTCTGGTGCGATGGGTTACCTCCATAATACAATGTGGCCTGGTCATGGGTGTGATGGGTTATCCTCATATCAAGTGGCTGGTCATGGTGTGATGGGTTACCTCCATAATACAATGTTATACTGGTCATGGTGTGAGGTTACCATCATAATACAGGTGGCTGGTCCTGTGTGAGGGGTTCCTCCATAATACAGTGCCGGTCAGGGTGTGATGGGTTACCACCATGTACAATGTGGCCGGTCGGTGTCGAGGGGTACCTCCATCAGATACATTGTGGCCGGTCATGGGTGAGAGGGTTTACCTCCATAACTACAATTGCTGTCTGGTATCCTCATAATGTGGCTCATTGGTGCGTGGCTCCATTCAAGTGGGTTGGTTATGTACCCTCCATATACAATGTGCTGTCAGTGAGTCGGTTACCTCCATACACAAGTGTGGCCGGTCTGGTGTAGATGGGTTACCTCACTAATACAATGTGGCTGGGCATGGTGTGATGGGTCTCCTCCATAATAGCAATGGCCGGTCCATGGTGAGATGGGTTACACCTCCAGACACATGTGGACTGGGCATGGTGATCATGGTTCCTCCTCCATTGTGTCGTGTGAATGTTACCATATACAATGTGCGGTCATGGTGCTGATGGTTACCACCTCCATACATACATGTGGCCGGTCATGGTGTGATGGTTTCCTCCATAATACAATGTGCCGGTCATGGTGGATGGTTACCTTCCATAATAACTGTGGCCGTTCATGGTAGTGAGGTCCTCCATAATACAATGTGCTGGTCATGGTGATTGTGTACCTCCATAAAACAATGGTGGGGTCCTTTTTGCGATGGGTTACCTCCATAATAACAATGGGGCCCGTCATGTTTGATTGTTACCTCCATAATACATGTGGCGGCCTGGTGTGATGGGTACCTCCTAATACAATGTGGCTGTCAGTGGTATGGTTACCTCCATAATACAATGTTGGCCGTCATGGGTTTTGATGGTTACCTCCATAATACAATGTAGCTGGTCTCGTGGGCATCGGTTTACCTCCATACATAATTGGCTGGTCATGTGTGGATGTTTTACCCTCATAATACAATGTGCTCGGTTCATGTGGATGGTTTACTCCATAACCATGTGGCCGGTCATGGTTTGATGGTACCTCCATAATACAATGTTGCGCGGTCCATGGTGTGAGGGGTTACCACTCCATAATACACTGTGGCCGGTCATGTGGAGTGTGTAACCTCCATATACATGGGCCGGTCATGGATGTCCAGTGGGTTACCTCCAATACAATGTGTGCGGTCATGGTGTGATCGGTACCTCCTCCCTAAATCAATGTTCGGTCATGGAAAGTTCGGTTACCTCCATAATACATTGTGGCTGGTATGGTGGTCATGGTTACCTCCATATAGCAATGTGGCTGGTCATGGTGTGATGGGTTACATTCATAAGAATGTGGCCGTCAGTGTATGGTTACCCCTCCATAATACAATGTGGCCGTCATGGAGTCAAGGGTTACCCCCTCCATAATACTAATGTTGCTGGTCATTGTGTGAATGGGTTCCCTCCATACTACAATGTGGCGCTGGTTTGGGTTCCATACAATGTGCGTATGGTGTGATGGGTTACCTCCATAATACATGTGGCTGGGTCATGGTGTGATGGGTAACCTCCAATACGATGTCTGTCAGGTGTATGGGGTTATACCTCTAATACAATGTGGCCGGTCTGGTGTGATGGTTACCTCCAATAATCACATGTGGCTGGTCATGGAGTGTTGGTTACCTTCCATAATAACAATGTGGCCGTCATGGTGTATGGTTACCTTCCATAACAATGTGCGGTTCATGTGTGATGGTTTACCCAAGAAATCCATAAGTCACTGTGGCGGTCATGGTGTGATGGGTTCCTCCATATCAATGTGGCCGGTCATGTGTGTATGGGTACCACTCCTCATTACAATGTGGCCGGTCCAGGGTGTGATGCGGTTACCCTCCATAATACAATGTGGCCGTCATGGTGTGATGGGTTACCCTTCCATAATCAATGTGCCTGTCATGAGTCTCGTTACCCTCCATAATACATATGTGCCGTCATGGTGATTGGTTAACCCTCCATAATACAATGTGGACTGGTCCAGGGGTCGACGTTGTACCCTCCATATACACTATGTGCTGGTCCATGGTGTCGATGGGTTACCTCCATACAATGTGCTTCTGGATCATGGTTACCTCCATGAAATATATGCTGGCATGTTAGGTACCTCCATAATACATATGTGTGCTGGTTCATGGTGATATTGGTTAACCTCCATACTACATGTGGCCGGTCTGGTGTGATGGGTACCTCCCTAATCATGTGCTGTCAGGTGTGATGGTATCCCTCCATCTACACTGTGGCTGGTCAGTGGTGCGATGGGTTACCTCCTAGACAATGTGGCTGGTTCATGGTGTGATGGTAACCTCCCATAATACAATGTGTCTGGTCATGGTGATGATGGGTTAACCTACCCATAATACATGTGGACCGTGTCATAGGTGCTGATGGGTTACCCTCCTAATACAAGGTTGGCCTGTCATGGTGTGATGTATTATGTCCTGGCTGTGTCATGTGCTTTACCATATACAATGTGGCGGCCGGTCATGTGAGATGGGTTCCTCCATAATACAATGGTGGCCGTTGTGTGTTTCCCGCATACAATGGACTGAGTCTGGGTAATAACCTCCATAATACATCGGATGTTGATGGTCCGTCATAATAATGTGGCGATAGGTTTACTGGGACTCCATAATACAATGGGACCGGTCGGTGGTTTGGTTACTCCATAATACAAATGGCCTGGTCAATGTGTGATGGTTAACCTCCATAATACACCATGTTGAACTGTCATGGTGTGCTATGGTTACCTCCATACTACACATGTGGCTGGTCAGGGTTGATGTGGTTACCTCCATAATACTATGTGCTGTCATGGTGATGTATCGTTACCTCCATAATACCCCAATGGCCGCATATGCGTTTAATTCCTTCAATCAACAATGCCTTAAAATACCCAAGTTCACAACATTATTCGATTGGGAAAGAGAATTTCTTCTGTGATCCCGCGATAAATCACAGGCCGGGCTTGGAGGATGAATGAATTAACTTTCTTGTGTGGCATACCCTGTTAAAGGGATTGTTCATGATTCAAAACACATGACTGAATCATCTGAATAAGATTTGCTACAAAACGCCTGGCCCCTAGGCCGTTGGGTTCACTAAGTGGATACCACAGGTGTTGCCACACCACATTCCCGTGTATAGGTGTAACTCACTGTTGGGATAACAATCAATGTGTTTGAACCTTGGGTTTAAGCCATGAACTGGGAACCACACTAGCGGAGTGGTATGAAACGTAGAAGATGGGAACCAATCACTTATCACCATTTTATTTCATATTCAAACTTGTCTGTGATTGGTTTCCTTTTTTTATGTATTTTTTATCTGCCTATCCTGTTGGGTAAATGGGGTACATGACGTGAAATGACTATTGAAATGGCTTTTGTTAAGGGCCCTACTGTACCGGAGTAATGCATGGTGTCTGCATGCCTGGATGATCACTCCAAGGACCAAATGACATTCTCATTATCTATGTCAATGTGATCTAATATCTAAGCCCTCGAAGACCTCCACCCCAAGACACTATCCTCAGTCAAAGTCCCATTTCATAATATACATTACGTTCTATATAATAATCATTTTTCGGTGACTATACCTTTTTAATTTCTTAGGAGTTTTTTTGGAAAGGGGTAGGATACATAGGTTCCATAGGAAACAGAGGGACTGGAAAGAAGGATGAGCATGGGAAGCCAGCTAATTGTGTGCCAAAGACACCTTTTGTTAATAAGCTGAGTACCGTATTTTTCGGATTATAAACGCACCGGATTATAAGGCCCCCTCAATCAATGCTGCCTAAAACGTCTAGTTTCAATATAAGACGCTTTGGATGAGAAGGCACATCCTTATTATAAGGAGGATGACCGGCAGGTGGCAGACCTGTGCACATTCCAGACTGCGGGCCTGTAAGTAGGTTTCAATTATAGGCTTCACCTTTTGATTTCGAGAAAAGCAAATGGCGCTTTTGTGCCGCCTTGTATGTCCGAAAAAACGGACACTAAGGAGGGAAAAATCGCTGTGGTTGACCAGCATTTGGTTCCCCTTATGGTAGCCCTATTTCTTTTGAATCAAAAATTACTGCAATGATCGTTGCAAAACACCATCACTTGCACGTATCAAGATGCGTGTTTGATGGCCTCTCCATAGACTTTGGATAGGACGTTTGTCACACAAGTCTGATAAAACCCATTGAAACACTTTGATGGGTTCAGTGTTCAGTACCATTCCTATACGGGAACATCCATGTGCAAACACTGTTGGCGGCTAGTGATTGAGCCATTTAGTCGTGCAATTTGCTAGTGTTGGAAATCACAGAGGCACTTGGCTCCCCATCCATCAGCATCAACCTGCACTCCTCAACACGGTTCTGTCTGACTGTGGGTTCCAGCAGGCCGTCCTTTACCAATCTGCTTGGTACAACCCGTTAAAGGGGTTGTCCGAGAGTTTATGAAAATAAACTAAGGTGGCGGAGGGCTGCTTGAAAAAATAAAGTTCTACTTACCTTACTCGCCTCCGATTTCCCGCGCTGCTGGTTGCTCCGGTCCGGGCACCATTGTCAAACAAACTGGCCTCTCCGCGCTGGACTCGCTTTCGGCGGACCCACAACCTTCCGGCCTTACATTCTCACAATGCCTCCAGCACCGGAAGTAAGTAGGATCTTTATTTTTTTTAAAACCACCCCCTCTGGCCACCTTTAGTTTATTTTCAGAACTCTCGGACCACCCCTTTAAAGACTCTACGAGGTGTCATGAACCTTTTTGGCTGAGAGAGCCATAGAACTACCCCATTTTTAAAATATTATTCCGTAGACCGTACCCTATGCACATGCCCCCCAGTAAATCGGTATCAAGTGTCAAGGGTTCCCCTGCGATCTAATTCTGGACCAAGACAATCCCATGCCCCTCCCAGTGGGTGGCGCGCACCTTTCCGAGCCCACCAACCCCCCCCGTTCCCGTCCCGCTGCCGGCACTCGCAGACCTTAAGGCCAGTGCACCGCTGATTTGCCGCCCTTTTTTTTGGGCAACTTCCCTAGGGTTCCCTATAAATACCGACAGCTACAAAATAGGTAGCCAAAGCACACGGCCCCCAGTTTATAGGTAGCACAGCACACGGACCCGCCCCCATAATAGGTAGCACAGCACATGCCCCAGTCATACTAGTAGCCCACAGCACATGCCCCAGTATATGGTACCCCAGCACATACCCCCTTGGAGTAGACCAGAGCAAATAACTCCCTGCAGATAGGTATCCCTGCATCTATTCCCAGTAGATAGGTAAGCGCCCAGCCAGACTCCCAGTAGATGGGTAGCCACAATCACAACGCCCATATATGGGTAGCCCCCAGCACATACTCCCAGTAAGATGGTAGCCACAGCACATACTCCCAGTAATGGTAGCCACAAGCACCTCCTCCCAGTAGATTGGTCTGACAGCACTACTCCCATTGGAGAGGAGCCAGAGCAAATACTCCCTGTAGATAGCCACAGCACATAACTCCCCAGTAGAATCGGTAAGCCCCCAGCACATACGCCTGTTCTAGTAACACATCACTTACTCCCAGTAAATGGAACCGGACCAAATACTCCCTGTAGATAGGTAGCCCCAGCTATACTCCCGTGATAGGTAGCGCCCAGCACATACTCCCTTAGATAGGTACAACAGCCATACTCGTAGATAGGTAGTCACGCACATGGCCCCCAGTAGATGGTAGCCACATCACTATACTCCCAGTAGAGGGGTAGTGACAGCACATCCTCCCGTAGATGGTAGTGACGCCATACGCCAGTAGATAGTAGCAACCGTACCTACTCCCAGTAATATACGGTAGCCACACCACATGCCCCCAAGTAGATGGTGCCACAGCACATACTCCCAGTAGATAAGGTAGCCACAGCAACACGCCCCCAGTATATTAGGTAGCCACCGCACACACCCCCATATATAGGTACCCCAACACATACTCCCATTAAATCGGTACCTCAGCACTACTCCCGGTATATAGGTAGCCACAGCACAATCCCCCAAGTATAGGTACCCCACCATACCCCCCAGTAAGTAGGTATTCACAATCAGCACAAAAAAAACAAGAACATTCACTTACATTGCTCCCTGCAGCCAGCTCCTCAGCGCGTCCAGATGCCTCTTCTCTTTGACCCAGGCCCAGCACAACTCCCATTAGATGGGTAGCCCCCACAAAATCACATACTCCCAGTAGATGGTAGTGACCGCACATCTCCCAGTGTGATGGAGCCAGAGCAATATCCCTCCCTGTAGATAGCCACAGCAACATACTCCATAATAGTAGCCCCGCACAATACCCTAAGTATATAGGTAACACCAGCCGTACTCCCAGTAGATAGGAAACCGTAGCAAATACTCCGTATATCGGTAGCCACAGCATTCTCCCGTAGATGGTAGCCCCAGCCATACTCCCATAATAGAGTAACACCAGCACTACTTCCAGTAGATAGTAGTCACAGCACAGGCCCCCAATTATATAGGTAACCCCAACACCTACTCCCATTAGATAGGTTTTTTTTTTAAAAGGCCACAGCAATCTCCAGTAGATAGGTAGGCCACAGTCACATGCCCCCAAGTCTAGGTATCCCCAGCACATACCCCCCATAGAAATAGTAGTTCACAGTCAAAAAACAAAGAACATCACTTACCATGCTCCCGCCCTGCAGCCAGCTCCTCATCGCTCCAGCTCTTTCTCTTTGACCCAGGCCCCACACATACTCCAGATAGATGGGTAGGCACAGCACATACTCCCCAGTAAAGTGTGTAGTGACAAGCACATACTCCCCGTGGGATAGGAAGCCAGAGCAAATACTCCCGTAGATCCCACAAGCATACTCCCAGTAGATAGGTAGCCCCACCCCTACTCCTATGATAGGTACCAACACACGTACTCCTCCCAGTAGATAGGAAACCGGAGCAATACGCCCTGTAGATATAGGTAGCCACGCATATACTCCCAGATATAGGTAGTCCAAGCCCATACTCCCGTAATCGGTAACACAGCACATACTTCCAGTAGATAGTATCACACCATGCCCCCAAGTAGATGGTACGCCCAAGCACAGACTCCCCCGATATGGGTATGTGACAGAATACTCCCATAGATGGGGAGTGACAGCACATGCCCCCAATATATAGGTAGCCCAGCCATACTCCCATGGCTGGAAGCAAGCCAAATACTCCGCCTCATGGTAGCCCTGCCCCTATTCCCGTAGATAGGTAGCCCCAGCACATACTCCCAGTATATGGGACCACAGCACATACGCCAGTAGTGGGTCGTTGACAGCACAGACTCCCAGTGGATATGAACCAGACAAATACTTCCCTGGTAGCTAGCCCAGCACATACTCCCAGTAGATAGGTAGCCCCACACAATACTCCTAGTATATAGGTAAACAACAAGCGACGTACTCCCAGTAGATAGGAACCTTATCAAATACTCCCTGTATATGGTTATGCCACATCATATACTCGCCCAGTAGATAGGTAGCCACGTAACCTACCTTACTCCCAAGTATAATAGGTAGCCTCAGCACATGCCCCCAATAGATGGGTATCCACAGCACATACTCCCATTAGATAGTACCACGAGCACACTCCCCCAGTATATAGGTACCACAGCACCCACCCCCATTAGATAGGTCGCCCCAACCCATACGCCCATTAGATAGGTCCAACAGCACATACGCCCAGTAGAGAGTACCCCCGCACATATCCCTCCAGTATAGGTAGCCCCAGCCACAACCCCCCGTAGAATAGGTAATCACAAGCAAAAAAAAAAATAACATTCACGTACCACATGCTCCCTGCAGCCATCTCCTCATCACTCCCAGTCCTTCTCTTTGACCCAGCTTCGCTGATTGCAGGCATGGGCGCCTGGGGGCGCCTTGTCCATTAATCAGTCCAGTGCATGACACAGCAGCCATCACTATTTATTAAAGTTTCTGTCTGAGACCTGATGCAAGCCAACAAAAGAGCCATATCTTGGCTCCCGAGCCATAGGTTCCTACCCCTGCGCTAGCGGTCAACAATGGATGAACCCACTCCCAGCTATAGGAGACGGATCTGTAATACCGCCTAATTCTGACTTTCTAACAAGGTTTGTCTCTGTTTGTTCAGTTTAATGAGTATTCTTAATATGATTTTGGTACGAGCTCTAATCGATTTCATGTTCACAGATCCTGACCCATAATTAGCGCACTACTGCATAAAAATAGAGCGAGTCTGACTCTCGGCTCTGTCCATATCACCATCTTCCTCTCCGTCCATTATGAGCGCCAGCCTTGGCCTTCAGGAATGTCGGTGGGATGGGCAACGCTTGACATTAGGAGGGGGGAAAACCTCACATAACTTGTCTTCACGGTCGAATGCAAGCAAGATACAAGGATTTCTTTCTCTTCGGATTTATGTTCAGGTCGCCCGTCCTCATCACCTAATTACTGTAACGAGCCTTCACTGTCCACATTAGACACAGCGGCCTTCACGCCCGCTCTCATGTAGCTTCCGATTCCCGGCATCCCTTCCACAGCTGATAACCTAGCGGGGGCTTATTTTTAAGTCGCTCTGTCCTGGCTATCCCCGGGACATGTTTATCTCAGCTGCAGTTCACATCTCAAACCAACAAAACGCTGTTTAATGTAGAATTTTCGAGTCATACAGCGAGATCGGGTTTACTGCCTGGCTACAACGGAAATTTTTTCTGTTTTGTAAATTTTAAGAGCAAGGAGAGTGGGCGGGCCCCCCCCCCCCTTACTTAAATAATTTTTCTTACACCTTTCCATATTCCTAATGGAAAGCTATGTATGCTAAGTAAATAATATTGTGACTGTTGTATTAGACCTGAGCGAGATGTTCCACTAGCTACACGTATAGCACCACATATACTGCATCGCCCGATTCCCGAATATCCGTCTGTCAGAACGGAGCCTGTTACAGGTGTTTACTATTATCCTGGAGGAATGGAGAAACATACCAACATCCCTGCATGGTTTAGCCGATAATGAAGCTCCCTGGCCCCATACATGCACCAGCCGTGAGCTACACAGCCCTCGTGGCCTTCTTCTCGGAGAGTATCCTCTATGTATATAGCATACCTCTGATAGAGCATGCTACGTCGTTATTTTTAGGGCCTCTATCATCAAATAATCTGCATATTCCCAAAAATCGGATGCATTCCGAGATCAAGTAAAGGTATTGAATAGGGACCATTAGGTGTCATAGATGTGGAGAAGTCTGCGTTCAATAGCATGGGTTACTCAACCTTTTTGTACCAGGGACTGTGCTGCAGGCAAAAAAAAATTGATTCCGTATTGGGAGACTTTAGGGTCCAAAATATTCTCTCTTCTATCTACTATCTATATAATATATATATATTATATATATTATATCTATATTAGATATATATAATATATATATATATATATATATATATCTTAATCAGGAGGTTGAGGTCATGAATGTAAATATTTCTATACGATCGATATTCCATATTCAGATACCTGCCGGAATGGATGCTTTAGGTCCCGATTTGGTTTCCACCTGGAAAATAATTAACTATAGTTAAAATAACCAACTGTTTTCGGCACACTAGGAACCTCTAGACACCGTAACCAGCGTCAGTTTGATGAAATCTATGAGATTAATTTAAGGTAGGATTACAATTGTGTATTTTTTCTTCTGCAATGTTCCAGATTCCTATATCATTGCTCCGACTACCCGTTGGACCATCGAAGTGCACTTGTCTCATGTGAAACATACAGCAAGTGCACCTGTAAAGCCTTTGGCGCAATGGCTGCTGTGTCAATTAATTGAGCATTGTGAAAGGGATTTACGTTCAGTATATATAATGGCTGCCATTGTTGCGTTCCACTTACGTCCACATCCTCCAAATCTTTGAATTTTTACTTACAACAGCTCCCCCAATGCAGTATTTATTGTGAAAAATGGGCTACAGTCTCAGATTGTTAGAGCATGAAGTCAATGAAGAATTCGGTTTTTAACAAGCAGTCCATTTCTCTGGGCTCACGCAACCTGAACCGCTCCGCTGCTACGTGTAGCGTAAAAGGTGATACGTCCTATTAATTCCCTTGAAAAGAGTCTGTCACATTGAGGCGGCACGTTCCTTGCAGCGGCCGTTGTGATATTGTAACGCCTCATAATGACACCTAAACCGCTGACTACCTACCACCCCCGTGGCCCGATATCACGGAGGCCAATTCCGTGCATTGATGACCAGCCACATTGTATTATGGAGGTAACCCATCACACCATGACCGGCCACATTGTATTATGGAGGTAACCCATCTCACCATGACCGGCCACATTGTATTATGGAGGTAACCAATGACTCCATGACCGGTCAGATAGTATTATGGAGGTAACCAATCATACCATGACCAACCACATTGTATTATGGAGGTAACCCATCACACCATGACCGGCCACAATGTATTATGGAGGTAACCCCTCACACCATGACCGGCCACATTGTATTATGGAGGTAACCCATCTCACCATGACCAGCCACATTGTATTATGGAGGTAACCCATCTCACCATGACCGGCCACAACGTTTTATCGAGGTACAACATGACACCATGACCGGCCACAACGTTTTATCGAGGTACAACATGACACCATGACCGGCCACAACGTTTTATCGAGGTACAACATGACACCATGACCAGCTACAATAAATTATGGAGGTAAACTATTACATCATGACTGGTCACAACGTATCATGTAGGTAAAACATGACACCATGACAACTTCCTATGGGGGACAAGTTGTCTTTGTGAGGCTTGTGACACTTCAGTGGAGGCTGTATGAATACTTCGTAGTTGAAAACTGGCGCAAAGTTGGAAGGAGAACAGAGAGATGGCGGGAGGAGAAGAATGAGGGTCGTATGGGTTGAGCCCTCATCGATAATATATTTGTCACCTATCCTGCGGACAGATATCAGAATTGTTTTTTTGCACTTATCAAGTGCAGTGCAAGTCAGCACCAGGTGTCCCCCATATAAAAACCTTTTTACTTCTTGTGGATAAATACCGATCCCTGGTCATGTGATGTCACACAGGTGCACGGCTCGTTATATCCCTGGTCATGTAATGTCACACAGGTGCACGGCTCGTTATATCCCTGGTCATGTAATGTCACACACATGTGCAACTTGTCATATCCCTGGTCATGCGATTTCACACAGGTCTGATTATTACTCTGTGATATAACAGCTCGTGCACCTGTGTAACATCACATGATCAGGGACTTTTTTTTTTACCCACGGGAAGTAAACAACAAAGCATCCTATAGAACGACAGCAAGCAGAGATCTAGAAAACGGTTTTGAATTGATACAGAAAGTATATCGTAAAATAGTGTAACTTTTCACCACACAAACAATATTCAAATTATTTGATAAAAGTGGACGCCCCCTTTAAGGATCTTTTCAGACACTCAATAGTTTATCACTAGTTGCAAAAAAAATTGTTAAAAAAAATAATAAAAAGGCATCAGTTCAACTTGGAAAACAGGTTATTTATTCCAATGACACAAATAGCTCCAATTAGAGGGGAAACATTTTCTACTAGTAATTATCTTCAAAGATGATAATTTGCTAACAAGTTTAATGTCACTTTCTCAAATTGCAAGAACTTCCCAAGACTTGAAGACAATTCGGCTCTGTGTTTGCATGGCACCCTTACAAGCGAGAAAAACAAGCAAGACGCTATAAATGGGAGGCAGACCTTCAATAGGCGGCAGATATTCAAGACCCAAGGCTAGAGATGGGAAAGTCTAAGGCCAGAGATGAAGCGGAATGTAAATGAACCTTGTATGCGGCAGAAGATAGGAGGAAAACCAAAATAACATAAAAAACAAAAACATAAATACAACATACATAGACTCGGTTGTAGAATTCAGATAAAATAAAAATGGAATTGAACATACACAACCAAGTCAAAGACAAATTTTAATGATAAATTTCCCCCGTGGTAAAGATATATTCTTTGTGTGACTCCTAGAACTGTGTGACTAGGTAGATCGGGTGGTAGGTGCCTCTTTTGGTCATGAGGATAGGCCTTTTTAAGGGCTAATCTTCACATCCCCGCAATCTTTTAATAACTTTAATAACCTAATATGCAGATTTACTAAAGAGGCTACTAGGGCGTGGAGTAGCCGGAGCTGAGGCTACACGGTGCGGCTACTCCATGCCCCAGTAGCCCCTTTGCCATTCCTACCAGATGTCTTCAGTGCGCAGCTCCTCATAGCTGCGCGCCCTGGCCTGCGGAGCCAGCCATCTGCGCAGTACCTCCGGCTTCGGAGCACTGACCCTTCAGACACGAGCATTCTGTTCTGCGCATGCACAGACGCCAGGCTTCGTGGAGGGTCAAAGAGGCTACTGGGGCGTGGAGTAGCCGCACCCTGTAGCCTCAGCTCCGGCTACTCCACGCCCCAGTAGCCTCTTTAGAAAATCTGCATATTAGGTTATTAAAAGATTGTGGAGGATTAGCCTTTAAAAGGGCTATCCTCACGTCCTATAGATGTACCTACCATACGATCTACTTTTATAGGTAGATCCATGGTGGTAGGTTTCCTTTAAAGGGGTTTCCCTAAGTTTAAAAAACATGGAAACTTTCTTCCAAAACATGTGCCACCCCATGGTTTGTGCCGGTATTGCAATTGGAGCAGAGTTGCCATGCCATTCACTACCTATGGTCAGGAGTGGCCTAAGTTTTTGAAAGAAAGCAGCACGACCTGCCGTTTTTCTAACTACATGAGAACAGGACCCCTTGTTCTTGTGATCGGTGGGGGCTCTGCATTGGGACCACCACCGATTAGATTGTTATCCCCATAAATTATGTCAGCAACATGGCTTCCATATCTGCAGCTGTAAAAGCCCCAGCTCTGTGTACAGTACGGCGCGTGCACTTGACACCAAATAACACAAACAGTAAAAGTAGCGCTCGCAGCATGCAACAAATAAAGTGCTGACGCGTGTTTTCCTACCAGATTAGCCGTGCGTCCATTGTGCAGGAAGCGGCGTCACATCCCCATTGTTCCCGTGTAACGTGGGGCCCATTATCTGACTTGCTCTGCAAATCTTAGGTTTGAGAAACTGCAGCAGCTCACATATTCTGAAGCCCATTGTCAGCCAAATGACAACGAGAAAGAAAGAAAAACGGGCTGCATACTTCCAATAGAAACACGTCCTATGCAAACATGAATGGAGATGCACTGGTAAATACTGTAATCCCCTGCAGACGCTGCACAAAGCCTCATGGGATAAAATCACTTCACATAGTTCTGCTAATGAAAACAACTCTTCTTATGACGACTGCTGTGCCTATACAGGCGGCGTCCTACTTAAGAACACCCGACTTACATACGACCCCTAGTTACAAACGGACCTCTGGATGTTGGTAATTCTTTGTACTTTAGCCTTAGGTTACAATAATCAGCTATAGCAGTTATCACAGGCGTCTGTAATTAAGATTTATTGTTATTCCTGGTTCTTATCACAATCCAACATTTTTAAAATCCAATTGTCACAGAGACCAAGAAATATTAGGCTGTGGTTACAATTATAAAATATACAGTTCTGACTTACATATAAATTCAACTAAAGAACAATTAGTACTGCCTGTACTACAACCAGACATAAATCATCTGAGGCCGTCACAACGCGTCCTGGTAACTTCCCTCGAAATCAGAAGATGATATTTTATGTAAATGCTACATTTTGGTTTGTACTTGGAAAGTTATCAGCACAAAACTGTATTTACTTGTTGGGTTTGACCAAGTTTTGTTGTTATCCTCTATCCACACAATCTAAATCGTTGGCGGCCCCAATGCTGTTCCCCCATGACCACAAGAACGGGGATCCCTCCCTATATAAAGCAACTGATGCCATGCAGAGCTCTAAACCCATAATGGCCGTTACACTGTGCCGTTTTCCAACTCATTATTATTTATGTAAATTGTTTGTCTTCTATTCGGAGCAGTCACTTATTAACACCATGTGCTGTGATTTGCTCCTGGTGACACGATGGGCGACATCTCATTACCGCGCTCCGTTAAGGCGACGCTGAGGGCTCTGAACACCAAGCGTCGTATCACTCCATTCCCTCAGCCTCCATCTCTGCACTTGGAGACGTCTCTGTCTGTTCCTCCGCTTTGTTGTTTTATGGCTCGTACAAGCGCCCGTTTGGGAAATAAGTTAATTAAAAAATATATATATTGTTCTCAGTCAGGCTGCACTAATGTGATAGTTTATGGAAAGTTTAGCAGATGTTGCATAATTTATCATGCGCCAACAAATGATGGTTTTTTTTTTTTTTTTTACAAATATTGATATTTTCGCCTCTAAAGAATTTAACTCTTCTCTAATTAGGGAAAAAAAGTCCTTGAAAAGCCCTTGATTTCAGTTGCCAGAGCGATTTTGGGCAACAAGGTCCTTGTGGGCCTATGGTTCAGTGTCCAAAATCACCCTACCGCTGTGGCAGTGCAACGAAGTGGGAGGTACAGCGCAGGGTTTATTCCATTTCTGTACAGGCACCAATAACTCCAGATCGGTGGAAGCATAAAAGCTTTTTTTTTTCTGGCCAAGGAAGGAAAAATACATGGCTATTTGGGACACAAAACCACTGAACCTGTGCGTGGTTTGTGTTCCAAATCGCCCCAAATGTTCTCTTAGGGCCAGTTGCCCACGGTCCAAGAAAAACGCTCCATGTAATAGTGGGATTTCCCCGGAATAAACCACTGGACTGGACTCTGCATGGACTCAACTCAATGGAAGTGTTCGGCCTGTAAAATAAAGCACCACACCGATCCATGTTTCACAGACCGAGCACATTTGTGTGAGTAAGCTCATATCTTCCCCCCCCAGAACAAATGCATTGGACAAGCTGTAGTCCAAGTGAGGAGGGCAGACCCCTATACAAATTAGGAGCTCACCAGGTCCTGACAAATTTGGTGCATTCTGCCAACACCTTGAGGTCCCTTCCATAAGCCCATGCTCACCCGGGCCATACCTGGGCGTAGCATACAGCTAGGTGCAGGAGGGAAGGGGCGAGGTCTTCACCCATCCACTTTCCACATGAAGCCCAAATCTTCCAACGTTACGGTAGGCACTATGGCCATTCAAACGGATGTCCCGATTGCCAATGGAAGTGAATGGGTGCCAACTGCAATAAAGCGGTACGGGAAGCGGACAACCTTGGATTACAACATACCCAAAGCTTTTGTTCTAAGGGAAGACATGAACGTGCGCAGTCTGTGGAACAGGGACCACGTGTGCTGATTGATTTTAGGGACTGAACGCTGCTCTGTGACCTTTGACCACCTTGACAAAATCAGTGGGAAAAAAATGTGCAATCTTGCAGGTGAGACGGAGGTATAGCTCTGCTTTATCCTAAAGCAGCCTAAAGCCCTTAATAGACCTAGAGTAGAAACTACTATGGAAAGCTGTAAATCACTATACAATATAATGGTGCTATAGAAATAAGATATTTTAATATATACTCTAACATTTGGATGACAGAAGTGCTGGGCTGTACACATTACCATACAGAATGGGTATACACTGCTGCAGTGTGTCAGCACGGAGCAGCAGGAGCGGCGCTGTGTGATGGGTGTGCCGCAGTCTTCCTGTTTATACATGCACTGAAGGGGGTGTCACTGGGATAGCAGAGGATCCCCGGCTCTATACAACGTGCAGAGAAGTTCACTGCTACCCGATAGCAGCCACATCACTGCTAATATACAGAGTATCAGAAGAGATAGCTATGTGAATAGAAGAGCATTTAACTTGTGTTGTATTACTTTATATCAGATTTTGACTTAAAGGGATCACCAAATTTTACCCTTTTAAGCCCCCTCAGGTCAGGTATGAAATGTCCTTTCTAAAATTCCTTCTTTTGTGTCAAATCTCACCAGTTTACCCAATTACAAATCCCCTCTAAAGTCACATGCAGAGAGTCATTAATTGCTGGAGAGGAGTCACTTTGAGAGGCTGCAGGGGGAGATGTCCATTCAGACTCCCGTATCTTGGCTTCTGTAGTACCTAGAAACGTGCTTTATCTGTCATATTAAAGAGAAGAGTCATCTTCCAGATCACTTGTGCTTCTGTGTTCTACAGAACTAGAGATACAGACAGTTTAAGAAATAAGTGCAAACTGGATTTTTATCTGCAGCTCACATTTCCTTTTAGGTCTTTAATTGACTGCATCTCTGGTTCTGTAGCAGACAGAACCACAAGGCACATGCAATCCGAAGGATTAGATAATAATCTTTAAAGTACACCTACCACCAGGATAAAAGACTGTATACAAATGAGACTGAGGGGCTCTCAGGCTCATTTGCATATAATCCTTCATCCTGGTGGTACATGCCCTTTAAGATGACACTAAAACGCACCAAAAGACATTGGGGCATTTGAAGTGACGCCTTCTTCGATGGGGTAGGTTGATCTCCGGTCAGTAGCCTTATTTACTGTAAGAACAAAGTATCGGCCACGTTGAAAGGCAAATCCTATGCCGTCATTAAAAAAAAATGCAACCCCTCAGACGTTAGATGGTCACATGACCAACGTCAGGGAGAGGAATCATGCCTTTGGATTTTGGAGAGATAAGAAACTTTCTTGCCCATAGGGGGTATAGAGACGAGATTGCTTGTGTACGTGGGAGGATTTGGTAGAAACTGATGTTATCTCATGCGCGTCCAGCATTAGGCGAAATTACGTGGCAAGAAAGATCCAAGACAGCCTGATATTTATGCAAATTCACACACCATCTGCGAATGACGTGCGTCAAGCAGCGGGACATTACAGCTCTGCAATACCAAGACTCGCTTTATATTACATAAGAACACAATTGTAAACCAAATCAAGAAATGACAAGTTATAATTTCTTTCCCTCTGCAAGAAACTTTGGCTCTGATGCAAGAGAAAATTATGAGACTTCAATATGAAAGGTAACAATAATCCCCCAAACATTATTACAGACCACAAAGAATCCGGAATGTTGCAAATGTAAAGCCGTTACAAATGTCTCAATAGGTCCAAGCTAATAGACAATCTAAATGGATGTGATAAATCTCCCCCACAATGACAAGCGTCCGGCGGGGTCTCTATGGTAAACTTAAAGGGGTTGTCCGGGGATTGAAAAAACATGTTTTTTCCACAAACAGCCCATAGTTTGTGCCACTTTTGCAGGTCACCCGTATAGAAATGAAAATGGATCTTGGTTGCAATATCATGCACAACCCATGGACAGCGGAAGAAGAAAGCAGCCATGTTTTTAAACCTCTGGAAATCCTTTTAAAAGGTGTGTCCTAGGTTATTTGGAAAAGCCCTATGTGACCAGGGGTAACTTAAAGGAACTAAACCAGGGACACTTACTCGTAGATCCAGGCACCGTGACTGTGGTAATCTTCTTATATTTGTTATCCATGGCCTCCTTCCTTCTAAAAACAACTTTTAAAATTATACTAATGAGCCAGAAGGGCTTTGTGGGTGTTACCAGAGTTCCCTCAGACTGTTGTACTGTGCATCAGCACTTCCCTTGCAGAGGGAGCAGGGGGAAGAGGGAGAAAGTGAACAGTCTGAAGCAACAGCGTGGACGGGTTTTGGTAACACACCCAGAGCCCTTGGACTCATTAGCATCATTTAAAAGTGTGGAGGCCTGGTTTATTGTGATGAATTTTGATGGTACATTTCATTTATATATATTTTAAAACACAGCAAATCATGGCACCCCTTACCTCAACTGCAACTCTACACGGTGAGCCTTCCACGTCACGTGTTCTACAAGGATTCCAATATGTCACATTTCATACATATGTGATTGCTAAAGTCAGTTGCAGTCCAGTTATCCGGACTAGAAGCGAAGGAACTGGAGACTGCGCCGCTGAACCACAGCACTGCAGGACGGAGCGTCTCCCCAATTTGTCTCTAAACTTCCATAGGCCACAAAGAGGCCTTCAAGTTTGCTAGGAAAAAGGAGTTGTCCAGGAAAAAAAAACAAAAAAAAAACAATCCTTCTTGATAAAGTTTCTGGACAATTTATTCACTGTCTGGATAGATTAAAAAGTGTCCGGTCATTTACGGGTGAAACGTTCTGTTTTAAAAATATGAGAAGCGGCCGGCGAGGGCGGCGGAGGTGAAACTTGGTGTGCAATTGAAGTCCTTTTCATAGTACACAAAGTCACGCATGGCAGAGAAGTCATGCAGAGTTGTGGGGAGTGTGAGCGCGCCCCGCTGGGCTATCCTCAGCTGTACTGGATATACAGAGTAACCAGGCGCACAGGCGGCAGACGCAGTCCTCAAATAACAGGATAATTCTAGATTCCCTCTAAACCAAGCGGCAACGTACAACTTCTGCCTCTGCTGCTGTGGTGCCACAAACACGTGTGGCATATGCCATGTGTAATGCCCTCACACGATGTGTAATTGCCCTACTTTACCCTACTGGGATAAATCGTCTCCACATGTCGTCGCTGAGTAATCAATTTGGAAGATGTAAAATGGACATAAGAGTCTTCCCCCCTCCGCACCTTTTCGATTTATTGAAAAAAACTTTTTCTGCACGTCAAAGGCAAAGCGATCACAGGACGGAGATCAAAAGAGGCGCTGAAGAAAGACGCTCTCCAGATCAATGGGCGAAACGCTCGGCTCCCAAACTAATGTGTGTTTATTTTTAATATTTTAACTTTGCATACTCAACCCGCTGACACATTCCCCACACCTGGCTGCTTAAAATGCTAAGAGACCATATTGGTCCCGGAAAACCTACCGCACACTGTACATGTTACCCAACGGCTGCTGTGTCAGAGATCCAAGGGATCACCCTCTAAGGGGCTCTACTGTACCCCAGTATGCCAATCTTCATACAAGTAGGAGTACGGGTATTCTGGAGCTATTTACCCCTTAATATGCATCGCTATATACAAAATCTGAGGAGACTATGGGGGTACAAGTTTGATCGACGGAAGAGGGGGCAAGTCCCAGCTAAGCAAGCCCATATGGCATACATGATAACGCATTGAAGTTATTTCTATTTAACCAAGATGCAATACCATACACAACCTACACACAGACGTGGCGCTGTTTTCAGAGGGAAGCACGGACAGCTCGTGCACAAGCCTCTTGATGCATCTGTCAGACCACCGTGGCGCCTGGCAAAAGTACGTCAGACCCGACCTGGCATAGTTTAATTCACATGTTTTCAGAAAGTACGCAAGGAAGGGGCAGGAACGCTCCATGGCCGCCTGAGTCCCTCCATCCCCACATGGCGTGGGAGGTGTCATCGAAAATATAACTGCAATTTCTTGCAGCGTGCAAGAAATTGCAATTATGTCAGCATTTCTATGCCAGAAACTGGCAAAGGGCTTATAGATGTCCCCCATAATGTCAGCTTTCAATGCTGAAATTTTCAAGGATTAAAGGGGTTGTACCGAGTCACAATCCAGGAGAGAACAACCTGATCTGACGGGGTATGACTGCTGAGACCCGGACAATCATGAGGGGGGGGGGGGGGGGGGTTTGGGGAGATGCACAAATTGGCACATGCTCCAATCAATACTATAAGGGTCACAGAAACTGTCGCACACAGCACTGGGTATCTCCAGCACTCCCGTTCACTGTCTATAGGGGTGCCAGAAATTACTTATCACAGCACTCCGGTATCTCTCATTGACAATGAATGGCAGTGCCGGAGATACCTGAGCGCTGTGCTTGGCAAACACTAACACAGTATTTATTAATGCAAGAGAACACATTTTCAAACCGTCGATCCATCAATTAGCGAGAATAGGACCTCGTTATGGTGGGAGTCCACAGCAGTCTGACCTTTACTGATCAGATTGTTATAGCCTATGTACAGGTATAACAGGGGTATAGGATAGGGCATAACAATCATACTTGTTATAACCCTTTGATGCCTGATTCGACCTGTTCAGAGTTTCCTTTGCTTCTTTGAAACACTGGATAAAATACATAAGTTAGAGAACACATTTACCAAAGTAGACAACTTTTTATATAAAAATTAACATATGAATTGCAAAGTGATGCTCAAAAACACATTTCCCGGCCAGAAGAAGCTGCTATAATACGCCGCACGCTGCTGTAACAATAAGCATTGTGAAGTAGCTGATCATTTCTTCTGTATTACATGGATACAATACAATCCTGGTATCAGATTATTAGAAGAGAGACATTACACACATCCTCCTGTATCCAGAGCACATTGTCAGCCGCCACAGCTTTGTGCCAATTCATACTTTTATTTCCAGAGTCAGCGGAGGCGTCGGAGACATTTCTGAAACATTTGGGCGAAATCAACACTTGTCTGTGGTCAAATAAGCTCAGGAGATCTGCACGTAGAATATAGAGAACACAATCAACTAGACCGATGGTCGTTACAAAGAGTATTACAAGGGGGTCCTCTGGGGAAATTTAAAGGAAACCTACCATGAGGAATCTACTATCTACCGTCCTACTTACTCCTGCCTGCCTCTGCCCTAATCTGTAATTTAATAATCCTGGAACCTAACTTTTTAAAAACTATATTTTAGCAATGTGTAAATTAACTGCAGAGGATCCTGGGGCGTGTACTAGTCTGGCCGGGCACTGGGAGCGGAGGTTACTCCACGCCCCAGTAGCCTCTGCAGTTCATTTACATATTACTAAAATAAAGTTTAACAAGTAAGCTTCCAGGACCATTAAATCACATTAGGGCAGAGGCAGCAGGAGGAATCTACCATCACATCTACTTCTCATAGTAGATTCCTCATGGTAGGTTTCCTTTAAGGGATTCAATTGGGTCCAAAATTCCTTCTGAACACAAAACAATGGGGCACATTTACCGCATTTTCTTCGGGTTTCGTGACTTTTTCCGTTTTGCGCCGGATTTAACTGGGGTTTTTGGCGCACGCGATCGGATTTTGGCGCCGACTTTCATTCGACATAAATCGGGGGGGGGGGGGGGGGGGGGGGGGGGGGGGGGGGCGGAATGTGCCCCGATGCCTTTAAAAGGGGTAGGGCTCAAAGGAATTTTACCAGTATGAGCGGACCCAAACGTTTGCGTTTCGGCTGCAAGACCCATAATACAATGGTCATTTTTAGCTTTTAGGTGTGTGAGAAGGTGGAATGATAGAAATTGTGGCAGGATGGCTATAATTACACTCACGTGGCATATCTGATCGGCTATGATACAGTACGTCTTATTGTGTGCAGCACAAGAACAAGCAACAAACCGCACAAAGAGGAAACTTACATCCTTGTTTATTTACCCTAAAGTCTTAAGGTGCGGTATCCGATATACCTGGTCTACTCATGGCCAAGATATGTAGTGGCTAAGGCTTGGCTCTTATCTCTTGCGATCTTTCTAGCCTAAGCCAAGATACTTATTGGTGCAACCACGACCAAACACTAATTACAATGTGGTCCTGATATCGCCCGCAAGTTACCAGAGGGAAGATGAACACAATGACCATATTATACTCTAAAGAGGTCCCTCACTTTAATGCCATCAGACATGTTCACTGCGGACTAGTCGGTGGCCTGGACACACAGGACATGTGAGCATTGAGGTCTGCAATTTGGGGGAGTCATTACGTGCTGGGACCACAGAGTAAAATGCATAGTCATTTTGGGTTTGCTTTTGTTTTTTTAAAACTATATTCCACCTACAGACTTATCTACATCGTAGCTCAGTAATCCACCGGACCCATTCAAAGATGGGGGAATGCACAAAATGTTCACCAAACCCTACAAAGCCTAAAATAGCCGTGGGAGGGAGTCCATGTTCTGGATGCAGTAAAACCAGCCTGGAAAGCCTCACTGAAGGATTATCAGCGCTTAGTGGAGGGCAGAGGTTTCAGGTCTTGTGACTGCGAAAATAAGCTGCTAACCTACAAATACCTCCTCATGAGGCTTTATAGAAAACGAAAAGCAAACATCCAGAAATACATGGTGTAGAAGTAGGCTGAGGGTATAATCACAGGGTGTTATGTTATTACATAAAAGAAAAAATGGGTTCTTCAGAGGACTGTCCATGCCGCATGTCATTATGAACCACAACACTTTTTGTGCAGCAGATCAGGGACTGATCACTGCTCTGGGGACAGGAGCCCACGCTTCGTAGTAATACATGATAATGCATTCATGTGCGTTCCCCACGGCAAACTATTATCATGGGGATACAAGGACTCCCGTTATCACATGACGACCCATCGGTAGACGCAACACCAGGGAGAAGGTGTAGCCATATCCTTAAAATACAGATGTCATCCACCAGCCTGATCCATATCAACCTCCCATTGCCAACCATTGAGATGAGTCTGGAGGCCATCAGATGGTGTATCAGGGATGTTTGATGGAGAGCCGGACCCATTGATAATAGATGATTTGGGTGATACAGGTGTATCAGGTAAGTCCAGCTTTACTTTGATTCATCTGCTGAAGGCAGCAGAGTCGTCATTCTGCACGCGGCCATCATCTTGCCATCCAGATCCAGTGGGGAATAATTTAGGACACAAATGGTTCTTATTTGATCAGCCTCCAGGTCGTGTCCTTGTATTGCAGCCTCATGCAATTAAACAAGTAGTTTCAGAAAACTCTGCGTCACGTCAGATCTTTAAACTTTTAATGAACACGGCTGACACTGATGAGCGCGGTTACTTAGTGCCGTGATATCCTTGGCAAGACCATAGAGAATCGAGGAGAAGTAATGACTGCGGACAGTTATAATAAATAGGATCTGCAGAGGAGATATTAGGAAATAGTCATCCCACACAGACAGACGTACTGGACGCGTTTCAGCTCTGCCGCAGTCATGGGTGCAGCCCCGTGGGTGCTCCTCTGACACCTATCATTACATGAAGTTCTGATAAGTAGGAGTCAAAAAGGAAAACATGAGGTGTTTAATTAATGAACGGGCTAATAACCAATTAAGAGACGTGTGTAGTCATAACAGCCAAGTCATTGCTGTGCACAAAAAGCTTCTGCCAACTCTTAGCTTTTTGGCTTTATTATTTTGTGACTTTGGAGGTTACAAAGTGATCCTTGTGTGTGGGGGATTTAGTGGACTGAACCTTAAATCTCTGAACTGAACTTTCCTGCAGAGTTCAGAGATTCTAGGTTTGGGATATTACATCCCCAGAGCAAGTTTGTGGGAGATAAACAGCTCTTGGGCAACAGGTTTCAGGTCGGTCTACATTATATATAGAGTTTTATCATTATTGATGGAAGCCAACAGAGAAGTGTCCTACTTGGGGACCGGACCCGACATGTTAAAGCACAAATTATTGGATTATTTTCTAATGAGTTTTCTACTGGAATTTAACCAGCTTGTAAAGTCTTCAGTTAAGGATTTGGGATTATGTTCTACTATGGGGTAAAATTGGGTCTGTCGTGAAACTGTCAAGGAACTCTGTTGACCATCATGCAACACCTACACATTTAAAAAAAAAAAATTTTTAACCTCTCATTTATAGCCAAGAGGTCAGAATCAAGCACTGAACCACTCAGACCTAGAGTAGCCACAATATCACGTTTTTTTACGCTGATCACTACAAAAGTGATACTTTAAAATAAAATTTAAAAACCCAAGCAGTTCTTAGCAATAGATCCTTATGAACAATTGCATCTTTTCCACAGACGGGGAGAGTAATTGGTACC
>CM033648.1:88176968-88220022 GCA_019512145.1 Engystomops pustulosus
TATGAACAATTGCATCTTTTCCACAGACGGGGAGAGTAATTGGTACCGGAAATGCCCTAAGCCACATTTACTCAAGGTTTTAGATCATTTTTAGGCCGTTTTCTGACTCGTCTGAAAAAGGGTGTGTCCTCTATAAAAAAGGGGGCTTGACCGGGAAGAAAATACAAAAAAAATGTAATATTGTGGTGCAGCAAACTAGACCAACTAACAGAAGGTGCAAAGTAGAACCCACCAGTCTTGTACTGCACCAGATTAATCATCCGGCATCAGACACAGTGTCTAATCGTACACTGGTCTAATGTCCGACACAATAATATATCTCCCACACTGTTGTGCTTTTAAGCTCTCTGAATTGTGCCACTTCACAGCCCCTGCTCTGAGTAAAAGTTGTAACAGACACTTGGTACAAAACCACAGCGCTCACTCAGAGCATAGGGGAGGGACTGTAAAGCAGCTCAATGCAGAGAGCTAACAGCACAGCAGTGAGAGCACTGTCCCCCAGTGTAGCAGTCCATGTACAATCCTGGAATAGAAATGCATTTCACAGTTCTGCTGCTATTAAACCACACACAAATGTTATGCTTACACAAACCTCCAGGGACAATACTAATACTGCCTGCAGCATTGCATATGGAGAGGGACTGCTTTTAAGGTAAATCGGAAAAGGAGCTTCCATCTCCAGGACTTTCATACACAATACCAGCTCACTTATTAATACAAGCCAAGCATTACAATAATGTAGCACTGCACAACCTGAAATTTTATTAATTGGAAAAATGGACAATAAAAAGTATACTTAAAAAAAAAAGTCAATTAAAGTGACCCTTTTATCCTATAAACAGAAATCTGATATACCCTACTTGGCTGCTAAGCAAGACCCACCATTATTAAAGTAAATGGCCGTCTAAAGCCACAGTACTTTGGCGAAATGTGGGCCTTAAATTAGAGAGCGGGATTCTAACCTCGCATATGAAATTCCTACAACAAAGCCAACCACATCGAAGGAGTGAACCCCTACAGCTGCGAGCAGGCCTGTATTTACAAGACTCCGGTATCTTGAGGGCTGCTTTTATCCGAGTCTATTGAAGACAATCCAATTTCCCCTGCACAGTACAAGAAATAAAAGAGACAAAAAGAATATAAATTGCTGCTGAATTAGAAAAAAAAAAAAAAAAACACCATAAGTAATACTCGCTGCCAAATCAAGGCTTATAATAGAGCTTGTACATTGCAGATGAACGTAGATTATGGAAATATAAAGACTGTACCATATCATTATCCTGAAAGAGAGTCAATTATTGGACAATACATTATGTGGGGATCAATAGTGGGACGCTGTACGGGAGAACATTCTCCTGATGGAAAGTGACCGTGAAACCCGGCTCTTTCCCAGACCTTATCCAATTCGGCACAGTTCTCAAAATCCCGTCTGCCTAGGTCCCTATGAGATTAGAAGGGAGTCTCCCAGCAGCCTCCAACGTGCTCCGTGTATTTATAAAGACACGGACGGAACCTAAAAGGTATCTTTCTCCGCATTCCGCCTGCGGTTGATCTTCCAGGCATGAAAGGATCCGTGCCGGGAGAATATTCCTTAACTCGTATGAAAACAAAAAAACCTTCAGGCGAGAGAAAAACTACAAGTAAACATCGGCCTCTTGTAAACGGTTTGTATTTCCAGATAAAACAGAGTTGGCTCCGCCGGGAATAGCATCAGTGAGACGCCAGCGCACAATGGTTTCCAGCGCTTGGCTGGCGATCACGACTTGTGGCGTTCTGTTTACAGAATAGTCACCACTTTTGTGCATTCGTCTGTATTCCGAGCCAAGTATAACGTATTTTATATAAATATACTACTTTATACGTCCTTGGGAAGTCTATGGTGCGTCTTTTCGAAGACAGTTTAATATATCACGATTGTGCGGCGTATAGAGAAGCTTTAGATAACGCAAGAGTCTTTAAGGTTAATTCCACAAAGCGCGACGCGTAGAGAAACCGCCGGCATGTTTTAATCTCTGCTTTTGCTGCCGTATCATTTATTAGAAGACATAAAATGTGAAGCTGTTAAGGAAATGTTTCTGCTCAATGTAGGAAATTCTGCTGTTGAATACCTCCTTTTTATAGGAAAATTCACTTTCTATGGAGAAAAAAAAAAAAGTTTAAAATGTTGATATCTGGGACCTAAAAATCAATTGCGGAATGATGAACAAATGGATGAGAGGCTTTGGAGAGAAGCAAACAGTACTATCAGTGCCTGCATTATAACAGAGATGGGGAGGCAGAACTTCCTAATCTGACAAGCTAATGCTGGCTATACAGATATATGGCTATGTTGGTTGAAACCAATATTTCCAGTGAACCAAACATACATTGAGAATGCTGTAGCTACTCTGATGCAGAAACACATCTTGTTTAATCCCAAATCCTACTAGTGTTGCTCAATAAACAATGATAAAATTCACTCAGCTTCCTGAACTGTCCAGACAGGACTAATCAACCTTAGCTGAATTAGTAGCTGGGGGATGGTGCAGAGATCGATTATTCTGCCTGTCAGGGACAACAGTGAATACAGCGTTCTCTGAAGCAGAGCTTAATTAGGGTAAGAGGAGAAGCGCCGAGCCAGCCACAGGAGCGACAGAGCCTCCTTATCACAGTTTTTCAGCAAAATCACTCAGCTTAGGGATTAAACTGAGCTTTAGTGTAGTCAAAGCATTCTCAAGGTATGTTTAGTTCATAAGGCATAAAAGCAAATGTAAGATTTCATTTACGCCACAAGTAGAACCATCAGGCAGCGGCTCACTCCCATCGCTGTAAAAAAAAAAAAACTTTGGCAAGAATATTTTTTGAGAACACACATTCAGCTCTATGAGACATATTCCCATTTAGTTGAAAAGTAGATCACGTTTTAGCCTGAACTGCTTTCAGTTTATCATACGCAGTTCGTGCACCAGTGTATGAAAAAGTCCCTGCCCCTCTGCCAGATGCATCAAGAGACTCCAGCCTTTAGATGTATTCGGCCGCTGGCTGCACAGAATATATTTGTATGCTAGATAGAACAATGCACATTTATTTAGTAGTGAGTGCATGCAGCATACAAGCCCAGTGCCGGCCCACTTCTTTGCCGGCCCCGCCCACCTTCACACCCACTTGTCATGAAGGTGCCGTGAAGGGGGAAATAATCGCAACTGCCAGTGGTTTGTTGGCAAATGCAATTATTTCAGGGTTTCTGAGTTCTGAACCAACAAGGAGCTGACCGGTCTTCTTTAAAAGGGGTCTACCAGTTCCCAAATTGCCCACAAGTAATAACAGCTTTGTGAGCTAGAACACTCCTGTTGACCCCTTAACGACGTGTGATGTACTAGCGCATACTATTCTGGAAGTCTGGAATATTAGGGTCTCCTAGGAACACAAATGTCAAATAACGTGTCTCAAACATGCTTGAGATGCCTAAAATAATTTTGAAGATTTCCATCATGTACCAAACATGCACATCTACGATGCTGAGGAGTAGAGAACAACACTAATACGCCCAATGCTGATCCCATTGTATACCTCCCTTTATCACAAGTCGTACAACTCCGTTCTGGGCCAAGATTTCACATGAAGGGAAAGCCAGTACCCAAAAGTAGAGCTACAAGTAATTAATATAAACATAAATCAAGACAAAAGAAGGCTATGAGATCATCCTGCGGTATTTTGGTCGCCTCTAGGAAGCCAACAAGTTTCATTTTTTCCCAAATTGAGGCCATAAATTACAAACTAACAATAAACAGCATGACGAAAGCCAAAACTTTGAGGATTGGTGGGGGGTGTGGAGGGGGTTATAACAATTCTCTGCTGAAAGCGCCAAGACTATTTTGGTTTTTGAAGGTTGTAGATAATGACATGTATTATATACTTGGCACAAAATCTGTGGAAGAAGAAAACGGTGGTTCAGCTACTGGGTGCCAGGTCGAGAGTGTTCCTTGTTCTATATAAACCACAATCAAAAAGAACACAGAGAAAAAAAACTTTTTGAACTAAAATATGCAAAAATTAAATCATGAAACGATGGTATCTCTTAGGCCAGTGGTGGCGAACCTATGGCACGGGTGCCAGAGGTGGCACTCAGAGCCCTCTCTCTGGGCACCCAGGCCATCACCCCAGCACAAAGGTCACCATTCAGGACTCAAGACCTGAATCAAGGAGGTTTGGACAGAGCTTGATTATCATTGTGGCCCCTTCTCCAGACCTGCGATTCATCCTATTAAGGGGACTTTAGAGAGAAACTACAATAATAATACGAATTTCTCCTTCTTTCTCCTGTATTGGTGTCCTCGGGGCCTGTTACTTTAAATTGGCTTTTGCTTTTATTTTCGGCACTCTGTCCCTAAAAGGTTCGCCATCACGGTCTTAGGGCCTAGGGGAGATATTTCGTTTAACCCATTTACAACCTTGAGGGCATGTTCCCCAAGATTAGTGGACAGTTCACCACCCTTATTCTGTCAAGGGAACCTGTCACCAAGTGTACTCCTCCAAATCCAGGTTGTCCAACCGGTTGGAAACCCTCAGAACATGTTTTCATACGTGGGCGACATCGCTTAATTTCTTCTTGCCCAAGATGCAGTCAAGGAGGTGGAGTAGCTCGATCTTGCAGTTAAACAACCCAGCCTCCTGCCAGCCATTTCTACGGCCTACATGCCAGCTCCATTCGTCCCTCATCAAATTGTTGGAGTTCTGGCTCACACGTAACGCCCCCAATGAGTACAGTATGTGCAATGTGCCTGAGATCTCAGCACCGGCCCTGCGAGTACCTGGCTGGATCACAGGCACTATGCAGTGGAAACAGTCGGCAGGAGGTAGAGTGGCTTACGAGATCCATATTGGCCAAGTCATAGACAAAAAAGGCCATTGGGATTTTGCATCCAAAACTGAGGCACCACAGATCTCTGGACAGATTATCGAGACCACACATCCAAACACCAGGTTTTCCGATTTGGAAACAAAGTCCAAGAACCATTGATTCTAAAAAGCAGCATTTCCTACACTGGGGTTATGACTGGCCTTGTCTTCTCACGAGGTGGACCAACTTTGCACATTTAATGTTCATAGACTTAAAAATTAATCACAGTTACAAAAAAAAAAAATAGATATATACTTTTGGACGATTGGGAGATGGAGCCTGGGTGCTGCCAGAAACTTCTGCCAATGGTTTATCTCCTGGCACAAGAAGGATCTGTATAATGAATTTGCTGGAAATGTAGCATCTAATAGTCCATAATATCTATGCAAAACCACATGTCTACACATGAGAGAAGAGTCTGCGGAAGAAGTGATAAACTACTAACCTGGCATAAACTAATCTCAGTGCAACTTCCAGTGTCTTCAGTCCTCATGGCTGATAAGACTGCATCCTGTGCCTGTTTAGTCTACAATAAGTGTGGAATACTAACAATAACAACCACATAATTACGGTTATCTAACCAAACCAGTTATTCTGCGAAAACCTACTGCATCAATATCAACATACAACCTAAACCCTCCCAATTGTACAACAAGCAGGGTTATAGCGCAACTGCAAATGTATTACGATAGTCTCCATAGCCGGCCATTACCTAAGAGACCAGAACTCATCCAAGGTCATGGTGGTCACATTAGTGATCTTGATGCTGCTACAGAAGGTTAAAAAATAATAATAATAATTTGACAATTTATTAAATTGACCAACTTCCCTATTCACAGTACAGAGGATTTTAAGGCCACCAGGAATGGATGGGAGGAGGTCCACCATATCCCTACTTCTTCTGCCTGCAGTTCCAGTCATCTCCTGACTACAGATCAATCTTGTATCCCCCTCTGATTGAGTGCTAAGGTTTCCTTAGGTGGGAAATATCGCATGAGATTGGGAAGCCGATGTGTTTGTGTTCTCTTAAACTGCCCCCCCCCTCCCAATTTTCTCTTTTCTTCTTCGCACGGGTCTCCCTTTCCGCTCTTCTTACAATAAGTGTCTATTGACCATTGTGTCAACACTTAGTAGGAGAGTGTTCCTGGGTCAGAAAAGCTTGGTCCTGTCTCCTTACTAGTTGTGATTTGTGTAGACAATTTTGGGCATCTACACAAATCACAAGCAGTAAGGAGACATTTATTTCTTTGTTCTACCCAAATTTTATTTATTTATTTATTATTTTGAAAGTACTGAATTTAAAAAAAAAAAACAAAAATTCTGTATGTAACTTTTGCAGAAAGAAATCTGGATATTGAACAGATTTTGGAAAATCTCATGTGCAGATGCAAAATGTATGTACAAAGATTTGTACAGAAATGAACACTGTTACGGGCACAGGGACGCAGTATTCTATCTGCAAACATTTCTGTTAATGTTAAACAGAAACAGGAGTCAAATCTGGGACCCAGATCACTTCTTGAGAAGCGGAGTTCTCCCCCCGCAGCACATTGCACACATTGCGATTGGGTTGTACTTGTCAGCCCTGCTCTCTGTATCTGCTGCGAATACAAATAAAAACGAAAAGAAGCAAAGTGTAAACACAGACTCCTCAAGACTTCCCAGGAACAAAAGCCTGGGCTCCTTTGAAATTCTGGGTGTGTACTAAATATTTATCGAGAGGCATATGAACTGCGCCTTGGGCAAAGAGGCTGGAGGCAGCAGTCAGCGGGTGGGGCGAGATCACGGGTGAGATACTCTGCAGGAAGGTGTGGGGGGGCTAAAGGCCAGCTTAACCCAAGTGATTTATTCTAAAGAAGAAGTTACCCGTAGCAGGTAACATAGTAGCAAACCGTTCTGCCCCGGCATAGAGACCAAAATTACAAGATGTAAAAATTGTTTAAATAAATTTTTATTCCTGCAAGTGATTTATACCTTTACGGTGTATAAAACAGGAAAATGACATTTGTACCAAAAAGGTCTTTTCCAATCAGGTTTCATTGGAGAAACTTCCTAAATAAATTTGTAATAATAACGATTCTTTATTTATATAGCGCACACAGATTATGCAGCGCTGCACAGAGCTTTCCAAATCAGACCCTGTCCCCAACGGGGCTCACAATCTAATTAACCTACCATATGTTTTTGGAGTGTGGGAGGAAACCGGCGGACTGGAGGACCCTCCGCAAACACGAGAGAGACAACAAACTCTTTGCAGATGTTGACCCTGGGACTTGAACCCAAGTCCGCAGCGCCACAAGGTTACAATGCTAACCACTAAGCCACTGTGCCGCCCTGCGAACTCATCTCTTTTTCAAGAAGGATCCTCTGCTTTTTGCAGTGCCACCGCTGGAGAAATGTGGCATTACATTGTTCTGCAAGTACCTACCAGACTACCAAAAGTGTTGAGAGGTGCTAGGTGTAGTTTTGCCACTTTAAAACAGGTGTTCTAACAAATAGTGAACAAGATATTCAGGGGCTATAACATGTACAGGCCGTCCCTGGGTCACGTACAGGACAGGTTCTTTAGGTTTGTTCTTAAAGGAGTTTTCCCACTAGGCAAGTTAGGCCCCATCTGTGATGAGACCCCTACAGATCCCGAGAATGAGGGGTCCGATGGGGTCCCAGGTACCTCCAACAGACCTCTAGTCGCTCCTAGAGATGACTGAATCAAGCGGCTGTGCATAACGCTCTGCTCCATTTGTCTCTATGGAGCCAATGGAGATTGCTGAGCACAGCGCTGAGGACACATCTCAGGTGCACCAACTCCCTTATTAGCACATTGATTAAAAAACAAATTTAGCTTTTTGCTGCAATATGCGGAAAACATATTTTAATGCTTGGGTGAGAGATGGTAGAATCGCATGAACCAAAAAAGCAATGGAGCAATAGAGAAGTAACGTAAAACAATAGAAGAGGGAACTGAACCATAATAACAATAACAATTTTTTTCCGGCGTGGAGTATCCCTTTAAATACTGGTAAGACTGTCGAGAAGCTAAAAGGGACAGAAAGAACAAATGCAATGATTTAGTGATATGTTCCCCCTCAACTAAATGAAGAGAAAAGTAACAGCAAAATATCATTTAATGACTGTAAACTGTAATTAGGCTTTATTTCAGCTTTTCTCGTGAAGCCGCAGTTGTCAGATCCGTCTGACAGGTAACACTTTGACCAGATTTCTCTGCACGCTCATTAAGTTAAATTTTCGGAGACTGGCTGTAATCTTCAGTCACACAAACAAGACACTTGAAGGGATCTTCTACTGATAACACCAGTGGGTATCGCACCTGTCAAACGCCAGGCGACTCAGGGAAGAGAGAAAAAAACTTTATCCCACTAAATGGCAAAGAGATTTATGTCAACATTTAAAGGCCAACCCCGAGCGGATCATATTCAGGAGTCGTCCCCCCCCCCCCCCCCCCCCCATCAGTCAGCGCCATTATTCATACACGCCGCCATCATGTGATTTCCTACAACACATTCCATTTACGTTTATTGCAAACATCAACTTGTCCCGATGCAGGGAAATGGGATTCCTCAGATGGCAACAGCAATATACTGGAAAACGGAATAAATGAGGTTCTTTTAATGCTCCCATCATGAACTCCATGGTAAGGGAGCAGCCAGACTCACGAATACTTTATGGTTTCAATTACTCTGCATAATTTTTGGCATCACTACATACAGCAATAGGACGGTAACACGCTTCAGTCTGTGGGAGGTAGAAGGGGCACAAGACGAGAAAGATGGGCATGTAAACACTGCGTCATCAGGAGCATTTGTCAGAGGTAGAACTAGTATCCGTCAGAGAATTCTGTTGCAACCATGGATATGCAAAAAAAAAAAAAAAAAATGAGACAGGACGTTTCAGACACCCGTGGTCGGTCCATGAATCCCTGAGTCTGGGAAGCAGGGACTCCTGGCATCATATCACTTTGACCACAATGCAAGGAACTGGACTCAGTGCATCAGTCTGTGAAACATTACACTGCATGGTCCCATCATGGAGCATCCACGGTTTGGTGTATAGTCCCCAGTAAGGTGCCTAAACGATTAAAGTTGAGTTTTGCCTAATAAAATATCTGTATGTCTTAGGCTTTAGGAATCATTCACACGGCTGCTGGGGGACGTATATACATCCGGCAATGGGCCAAGGCGTGCTTGCCGTGCTACGGTACGGCGGGCACACGTTCTGTGTAAATGTAGCCTTAGCCAGCACACAAGACAAGGTGGACAATTTTCCATCTGTACGGGTTTTTATGCCATTGTTCTTGATGGACGACTGTGGACTTCTAGAAACAGGATCTCAGGATGGAAAACATTAGCCGTGGTCTTCTTGAAGGTAGTACACATGATGCAAGGCCAATTTTTTAGGGGGGAATCAAATACTACTAGAGGTTATAGGGGTTGTCCCTGTACCCTACATACAGGATAGAGGAGAATAATCTGATCAGCGGGAGTCCAACTGCTGGGACCCCCACCTATAATGGGGATGTACCCCACAGACTACTAATATGAGAGCCCTCTTCCCAATAATTGATCCATTCAACAGAATGAGAGTGGCAGAAATTGCCAAGCACAGCACTTGGGCAACTACTGCACTCTCAAACACTGTCTACGAGACTCCTGGAGATATCTCAGCCCTCTGCTCAACAATTTATGGCACATCCATAGTATTGATTGGTGCGTCAGGAGAGACCCTTAACTTGTCATTTCTTTCAACATCTGCAAAGAGTTTGTATGTTCTCTCCGTGTTTGTGTGGGTTATCTCCGGATCTTCCGGTTTCCTCCCACACTCCAAAACATACTGGTAGATTGATTAGATTGTGAGCCCCATGGGGACGGGGACTGATGTGGCAAGGTCTGTGCAGCGCTGCGTAATCTATGTGCGCTATATAAAGAAATTATTATTATTTCTTTTAACGGTTGAGAACAGGACCCCCTTTCTCATGAATGATGGATGTCCTTTCTAGTTATTGGTGGGTTTCCAGTAGTCGGACCCCCTGCTGATAAGATTGTCCACCTAAAGGGTTTAAGCGCAATGTACAGGAACCCATTTACGCTGTGTTCTCCTACCACTTCAGTACTACAGATGCCATTGTGCCTTACAAGGTGAAAAAATAATGTCGTTTTGTAAGAATATATGACTATGTTCAGTATTGCTCATCTGCAGCTTACAAAATAGTCATTTGTACATACAGTTCATCAAAAAAATAGAAAAAAAATTTATAAAAAAATTAAAGGGAAAAAAAAAAAAAAAACACAGACGGCAATGATTATTAAAAGTACACACGACTGTATCTCATCACCGCCTCCTAATAAGCGGCCAGGCACAATGCAAAATGACTACAGGTATTATAGCTGCCAGACTAACTAAGTAAGGGGACGGGGGGAGGATCCATCACAGCAAATGCTGAAATGCAAATGGTTAAATAAATGCATATTATGAAAAAGAAAAAAAAATTCAGGTCTATTGTGCCAGAGTTAGGCTCGCAAAACTCAGCGGATAAACACATAATGAACCCATAACTACATGTGGATAAATCTGAACCTTTCCAGGTTTCTATCTGGAGGAGAATTCATGGAGCCAAGAGCTCAAACAAACTATATAAAAACAATAGCAAACAGATCACTGTTCTGTAGCCCTAAAAGGCACCGTACGCTGCATAACTGTTAAGAAATTTAAAGGGGTTGTCCACTTTCCGAAAATAATTGATATGGTTTGTGTAAACAAAAGTTATACAAATACTTTCTGTATAAATCCCTCCCCAAATCCTTCCCATTTTTTAGATCTCATTATATAGGACGCTTCATTGTTTAAATATATCCAAAAAATGAGATGTAGTTCAGCTCACCAAACTCCAACATGCTCACAGTCTCATGATGGTATCACATCCACGGACACACCGCAGCCTACGGGTAGAAATGCCAAAACTTCAAGAATTTGTCCAGCACAATCCAATGATCACTCGGGATTGGAGATGAAATAATTTCTTCTTTATTAGATCACAAGTTCTCCCATAAAAACAAGTGGATGGTGCACGGTTCATTATAACACAGATCTGTTTACTTTCTGTGATATAGCAGTGCGCCTGTGCGACATCACATGACCAAGGAAAAATGAAGCTTCCTGTAGAATGACAGCAAGCAGAGATCTTGAAAACTATGAGGAATTTATATAGAAAGTAACTTGGAAAACTGCATAACTATTCATTACACAAACTATATAAAGTTTTTGGCTGAAAGTGGACAGTCCCTTTAAGCGGTTAATCACAATAAATACATTCTGTGGATGCAGCTCGAGGGCTGCTTCATATTCACTACAATCTGCAATCAACTCTGATTATATGGTTTTGTTCCTCGCCCATCATGCATTCTGCCGCTAGGTACTTCCACCCAGGCCTTATCACATGGAGCATCGGAATGTCACTTATAGCTTAATCCATCTTTCCCTGTAATCACGGTCATAGATCCAGTTCTGCAGAGAGAGGCGGCAATTACAGAGCTTTATCCTGCAGCAGTTTCTATCATAGTCTGATGAAGGACACTGCATATACAAAAATACTGCTGCACTATGAGGGTGCAGTCACATGTACACCAAAAGCACGGCGTTTACAAATGCAAGGCTGGCGCATGGGAGGAGCAGACACCTTGGCTCCACCCATCTGACAAAGGAGGTCCAAAAATAATGAAAAAAGATTACTCTGCAACGGTGGAGAATAAAGAAATAACTGTTGTCTCACTTATAAGTTGAGATTGGTAAAGGTGGTAAAAAGTCCCTTTAGGGTGCATCAATACGTTCTGTTTTTCAGATGCAGTTTTTGATGCATAAACCAGGGGTGGAGTAAAAATAGAGGCACTTCTTAAAGAGGACCTGTCACCCATAAGTTCGGCACTAGGAGCTGCTTACTAAAGTAAGCAGCTCCTAGTGCTTGAACAATCGCTGCAGTGTTAGAAGGATAGCGTTACTGGAAACCTCCGGTAGCGCTAACACTGCGGTGGTTACAATGTAATCCTCGGACCACTCGCAAAGCAGTCCAACATATTCATGAGGGGGCAGTTACCGCCCCTAGCCACGCCCCCTCATAAATACGTCAGACAGCTTTGTGAGCTGGCCGACAATTACACTGTACCCCACCGCAGTGTTAGATAGCGTTACCGGAAACCTCCGGTAATGCTATCACTCTAACACTGCGGCGTTTGATCAAGCACTAGGAGCTGCTTACTTTAGTGAGCAGCTCCTAGTGCCGAAATTTTGGATGACAGGTCCTCTTTAAGAAGTGCCTCTGACAAACAGAACGCCATGTGTGGCATCACCCTAACACTTGGATGGAGGTGACCAGAGTCTGCTGGCTTCTCAGGCTCAGGTCACACCTGTTTTGTGGCTTTCCATTGTAGGAAAGTTTAATGGAAACTAAAAAATGGAAGGCGAACGGAAGATCTTCTATTCACCTGCCGTTACCCATTTACTTAAATGTACAAAGACACAGAATACTGCATTATTTTTCCCCGCTTTTTAATAACGAAAGGGTGAACAGAACCTTCAGAACACAAGTAAGAACCCGTACAGCTGCTCGCACTGTGACCAAGCTTTGTATATTCATGCACAGAGCTGGAGAAAATTACAATGTATAGTCAAATACACACAATTTACAGATAACTCCGTTAACCTAGTTACAAAAGTAGACATTTTTTCTACTAAAAAAAAATTTAAAAAAACACTGCCATCCTGCACGAGGGGGCGGGGGAATCCACAATAGATCTGAGTCTTTTATGTCCAAATCTAACCAGGCATGAAGCACAATCTGCACAGAGAACATGGAATGAAAACACATCAAAGATCATTTGCGCTTTTGATGGATTCAACAGGAATTGGCCTTTCTGTATATGGAAAGCGTTTTATTTTCGGAGATCATTTTAACGTGGCTGTTATTCATCAGGAGCTGATTACACCTGGTCAGAACTCAATCAGAAGGACTGCAACACACTGGTCAGATCCGTCACGGGGGTGTGACCACCAATACAAAGCATTACCAGATCTTACCATTCCAAACCCAATATTTTGAAGGTTCCCGCACCCGAATGGCATAGGTTTGGTATAAAGAGCTCTATCAAGTATCAGATAGAAGTCTAGAGTTCTACCTTAAAGGGAAAATGTCACCACAATTTCCTATAGAGCCCTAGTAACTATCTGACCACATTCTTTTAGCCAACGCTGTGATTGTATAAGATATATGCTTGGTGTACAGTTTTCTAATGCTAAAAAGCTAAAGGACCTGCGATGATGTCACCCAGGTCACTTCACAATACAGCTCCGTACAGAGATAGGATGGAGAGGAGATGCAGGATTCTCTTTAAGGACCACCAACAGATTCTAAATTTGATGGACTTTTGTGGACCGGTCCAGCAAATCCATTGTAGGGAAAAAAAAAAACAACCAATCTTTTATCACTTTCTGTATGACGAATGTGACCACAATTTGCTGATAAACAAAAAGTGCAAAATTTGGATGGGAGGTTTTGGAGGAAGAATAGCTGAACAATGGTGAAATCATTCGTCTGCATCAATCCAAGGCAGGAGACTTTCCGCAGTGGTCAGAGGTGGAGAAAGCGAGTGCTGAATTAACAGAGCCGGGGCTTAAATCTTCCCAAAGTATAAAGCAGAACGTGATCCGGTCTAATCCCTCGGAGACAGATTTGTCAGTTCAGCTACAAGCATCGTGCACACGGCTCGATTCAAACATGCGGCTCGGCAGAATTTCTGAAGCCCCGGGAGGTGCAGTCCTAGAGATCATAATGCACTTAATTCAATCAGAATATAGAGCAATGTATCAATAGTATTGACCAATCCCATAAAATGCTCATAAATAAAAGATGGCATAGTGTATATATGTCTCTTATTTGTAGGACTACCTTTGGGCCTATTCACACAAATGTATGGTGGCCACATGTCACAGATTGAATAACGTACTGCAAACATAAAAGTTATATATCGCGCAAGGAGTCCTTGCATCTATGCGGGAATAGTAAAGGCACAGGGACTCCTTGCGTCATATAACTTTTATGGGTGGAGTCCGTCCCCAGACAGAGTTGGAAACCAACTAAACATCACACGAACACTGCAATCAGATAATTGGTGAGTGTGTAGGAGCCCATCGATCAGATACAGATGATCTATCAATACTATCGTTCCAGAATTTTCCTACAAGATATATGACTTTGGTTGACTGATATAGATTTTTTTGGAGCCTAATTAGCATAATAGGTAATAATATATCAACAGGATATTTATTTATTTTTTGTAATAGCAAAACCTAAATACATGACTATTTGCACTTTGTAATGTAGTATTTTATTAGTATAAGTCCCCTATGAGTTGTAGGCGCCACGGAATATGATGGTGCTGTATAAATAAAGATTATTATTATTATTATTAATACAGAAAAAGCAACAACTCCAAACAGTCCCATAAAAGACAAACAGATAGGAGAAAACCACATGTTATGTTTTCAGCAACAAATTAAATACAATTTAGTGTAGAAGAACACAAGTAACCACAAAGTCATCATTTCATTTGTCATCACATTGTTCATTATATTAGATATTCATCTCCCACCTATATAACAGGATACAGCATTGAGTGCACCTTAGCGGGAGAATGCACCCAAATTTTCTCAAAATTCCTATACTGCAGATATCTGGAATGGGCTCTCCTGCCCCACACTAAGGCACCAAAGATCTCTGGTAAATTCTAATATCTCTATGACGCCTGCCACATTAACTATAGGAATAAAGCCACACGTGGCCCTGAGACCATTACAATGAATCACTGGAGACCATAAAGAGCCTAAGGGGTAAAGCATAACAAGCTACAAAAAAAGGGCAGACATTTAGTGCCGAAATCCATATCAGACATATAGAATACATTCGAACAGGGATGTCCCCAGCACGATATAGGTTTGGAGAGAGGTGGAACTCTGACTCAAGGTCCTGAGCTGCAGTTGCCCTGTGACAGGTCAGAAACCACTGCTATAACGTGCTGCCCCTCCAGCTCTGCATCGTCTGGACATCTACTCAAAGTGACATACAAAACTTTCACAACTACCTGCAACCAGGATGAGGGTCTCTTAGACCCCCAAGTGACAACAGCCGCCATATATCCATTGTTATGACCTTGTTATATTAAGTGTGCGGTATTCCAGCAGTGACTACAGGACAATACGGAGCAGAGTGTTCAGCGGCTTCTTATTCTCTACACTTCCCTGCTCTTATTTCACCGCCGGCTGTAAAAGTAAAAGGCAGCTGTGTACATTCACATGTGTAAATGTGCCAGGGCCTCCGGCTCCTGCTGGGTCAATGTCGGAGTAAGCGACACACCCAGCAATGTAAGCAGACGTCTCCTGTACTCAGACACCTCCCTGTATCAAGTGTAGTAAACGTACATCCAGACCAGCACTTCTTATATGAAGTGCGCCAAACCATAATACAATGGTCACCCAGCTTTTCCAAACAAGTGAATGGATGATCTAATTCTATATAATGTAGTATTTCTGTGTCCATTCATCTTAAAAAAGTTGACTCCTTTGCGAACCAAGATCAAGTTCACAGATTTAGGGATAACTTGGTGATTGTTGGGGCACCCATGGATCATGGGGGTTCATTGTACCCCAAATTGATGGTGCTGCTGGTTGGACATGTGTGCTGCCACTACATTCACTATGGAACTGATGGAAGTAGTGCTCAAAATCTCCATCAATGTCAAACAGATGATAGAGCAGCAGACGAATGCTCATTTGGGGGTAGAACTGGCCTCTTTTCTCTTGATCCATGTAGGTCCCACTTCTGGGACCCCCACCCATCTGCAAGTAATTGCCTAGGAGAAAACTTGATGTCGCTGGACAATCCCTTTAATAAAGTATATGGGTGCAAAAGTGGAAACATAATTATGGAGTCAACTAGTTATCCACTGCTCCCATCACCTCTTCCAACTCAAATTCTTTGCATCCTTTACTCGTTGGAATTCCTCTATCCCTCTATTGGTTGTGGAGCAATCCAAGGCATTTGTTTTGGGAACCAATAGTCTTAATAAGCTCTATGTCAGGTAGGCGGCGCTTCTACCTGGAGTAGATAACCTCACACCCCACCCACATGAAAGTAGACTGTCTTATTGACATATTAAGAGGCAAAATAATCAACCAGGTACAATGGGGTCTAGAGAAAAAAATCCAACTGTGTGAGAATCAATGGAGTGACACATATTAAAGAAAGTAAATAGGTGGAGATGGTTAAAGGTCACCTTTAAGGCCAGTTACAGAGCGTCCAAAGGAGCTTTATTACCCCATGAGTGCAATGCAGTCACATGAATAGGTCAGGGGTCCTGTAAGGTGGCATAAGGAGCTACTACAGGTCCAATGAAATTCTGCAAGATAAAGTAACCTCTATACATGCAAAACATATCATGGATCAATAATAAGGCCGGAGGTAGTCACCAGGAGCGATATAACACACCGTTATAACAATCCCATTAATCTGTTACATTACAGTCTTTATCAATGTGAACAACTGGCAACGTGCCACACAGAAAGGGAGGAACTAGACGTAACAGAGGAGGGCGCTGGAGTTTTGTTAAAGAAAGACTCCTTACTAATCCATGATTAACCCTAAAACTCCCAAAAGGAGAAGATGACCTTCAGAAATCAAGCCAGATGTAGCAGTGCTAAGTTCTATAGACATATATGAGCACAAGCAGCTCTGCTACATCTGTACACATCCCTGTGCATAAATCCCATAATAACATAACATACAAAGCCTTGGCATGGGTATGCCCTGAGCAATTGGTAGCATATCCTGGGTTCCCGGCACACATTCCTGGCATTCCTCCTCACACCTGCCCAGTCCTCAGCTGGAGGCAGCAGCACTTTCCAGTCTGCAGCGCTGCAGCACTCGCATCTTATGTTTCTCTCTGCATTTTTTTGCAACCTTCACATTTCTTTCCTTAATTTACAAGGAGCCAATGTAGAAGGGGCGAGGGGGGTCAGCATGGAAGTCACCGACGTAATGACAAGCAGCAGAGAGCTGTCACATCTCATCCTCAGCCGCAGATGAAGAAATTGTCAGCACCGTGCAGGAGGCAGTGGTGACCTTCATCACAGGGAGCTCAGGAGGAGAGGCAGGAGGGCTGGCACAGGCTGGCACGCTGCAGAAACAGCTTCTAGTAAAACTTAATACAGTGCCAGTGTAAGATGAGTAACCCACTTCATTCACAGCCAACCAGCTGTGCCAGCACATGGGTACACACTGGTGCATCATACAAGCAAGGCCACAATATCTACAACAACGAGAAACATCGACCCTCGCCGGGCACAGAACACACAACCTGCTCTCAAAGGGTCTCCAGTGTGATGCCCACTCCTCAAACGCAGGGTGGGAACAAAACAAACAACAGTGCAAATATCTGTGTGACCGCAGGAGCTGCACAAAGACCCAAATTAAACGTAATATCAGTGTGAGTCAGTGTCAGCGGGCACTAGTGGGGTGGCAGAAGATCGGTGCCTGCAAGAAGGGGAAATGTGCCCCGATGATAGTTGTAATAGTTCTAATAGAAATCATAGACTGGGCATGCACCTTGGGGATGTCAGGTCCTTGCTGTGGGTTCCTGGTCCCAAAAGCAAGCGCCAACATAAAGGGACCCTACCAAGTGTCTAGCGGCTAAAGCGGTGGGCATCTGCCCCGTCTCAGTGTAAGGATCCGGACCAACATTGGGCCCCGGGCATCAAATATTCTGGAGGTGTGAGGTCCCTGCGGCACTGTATATATATATATTTTTTTTTGGGGGGGGGGGTTCTCCAAGGCACATCTGCCCAGGCCCAATGCATACTGGGCGGAGAAACCAAGTGGCAGTGTATACTGCGGGACGATGAGTAGTGGCGGTAGGGGATCTAGGGAACGTTGGGGGTATGGGGTCTAGGAGAACTATATATTATGGGGGTGAATCTCCATGGTGGACTGTGCTGGGAAGAGGGGGGCTCCAGGGCCACTGTATACTGGGACCCCAGGGGCACTGGATATTATGGGGGTGGAGCTTCCATGGTGTACTGTGCTGGGAAGAGGGGGGCTCAGGGGGCAATGTATACATGAGGGAGGAGAGCTATTGGGTGCAATGTACACATAGGAGGGGAAGCTTCCAGTGCACTGAACATTTATGGGGGGGGGGGGGGCTCCCCAGTGCACTGTACATTATTTATGGGGGGAGCTCCCCGGTGCATAATGCACATTATGGGGGGTTCCTGTGGCAGTGAATACGGATGGGTGCCCAGGATAGTCCGTGTTGGGGCTCCCCGTATCTTGCCCGGGAGTGGAGGTGAAGGAAGTGCAGGTAACGATCCCATCGTGAACGTCCTGTTCTCGCCTAATTGTCCGGCATCCAGAAAAGTGATCCCCGGGCTAGAGCCCGGATCCTGCAGCAGGAGAGCAGGGCGGGAGCCGCTGCACAGCCTCCCCCCGCACACACGCCGCGCACTCACCTGCCGGCTCACGTCTCCCCGGCCCGGATGCCTGCAGCTGTCATGGAGGGTCCATAGTCCGCCGGCACCGCCGCCCGTCAGGCGGTACTTCTTGACCTCATCTGCCCGTGTCATGGTGCAGGGGAGCCCGGTCTCCCCTCTCGAGCACACCGCAGCAGCAGCGCCGGGCTCCCAGCCGTGTGACGTCACGGCGCAGCCGCTCTCCTCCCGGCCTGCCATTGGACAAGTCGCGCCCTCTCCGCCGTACCATTGGACAGACACCCCCTGAGATCCTGAATGACTGCCAATCGACAACCGGGGGGCTCCGTTGTCTGTTACGCTGAAGTGTTCTATGACTCTTGAAAAGCTGAGGGAGGAGGCGCTTGTGCTAAACTGCGGGGGCGGGGATGTATCGCCGGTGTATCGTGGACGACTTATGCATGCGACCAGCCCGAAATATAAAGGTGAGAGTCCGGTGTTATCCTGATATATAGCCGATATCATTTATCCCAGGATATTATGAGCGCGTAACGCGGGGTGCAGGTGCAAGTGCGATATACCGCGATAATATGAGGCAGCGACACATATCACTAGTCACAGGCGAATAGTAAGAAACGGCTCAGGATGACTAAACAGCGCCACTACCGCCCGCAGGTTGTGTGTGGTATAAATCCAATCCTGCACCCCAGAAATAAGTCAGACACGATTTTGCGACTTCTATGATAAAGAATTTCATCAATTCCAATAAGTGGTTACAAAACCAGATCAACTGTTATATTAATAATTGTAATCCTGGGACTATGTCTGGGTATAGGGAGGAATGGAAAAACTAGAGCAGTAGTGATTTAAATCGTTAACACCACTAGTTACATTTGTCCATGTTTGACCTGGACAATCCCTTTAAAATTGACTTTAAAGGTGCAAATAACAAACCGTGTATAATTATCTTGCTCCTGTATTCTGTAGAGGGCGGGTGAAACGTCAATCGCGGGTTGTGGCGACAGACCCGGAGTGGTAACCAGGAATCTGTACACTGTCATCATTGTGGGGGGGGGTAAGTAATCAGGACAACTCTCATGTCAATCACTGAAGTGTGTGGGTGGAGTAATCAGGACTCTGACACTGTCAATCACGGTGGTGGGTTGGAGTAATCAGGACTCTCACTGTAAATCACTGAGTTATTTGGTGGGAAGAGTTAATGAAAGACTGTTGAAGATGGCAATGTCAATCCATGGTGTTGGAGGGAGAATCACGATCTCACTGTCAATCACTGTGGGGTGGAGGGGCAATCAGGACTCTCACTGTCAGTCACTGTGTGTGGAGGAGTAATCAGGACTCTCACTGTCAGTCACTGTGTGTGGGATGGGTAATCAGGACTCACAGGTGGAGATTTATCATACACGGCATAGCAAATACATCTGGAGGAGTAGACCCATTCTACCAGTGGCCACACCTGCTTCATTCTCCCTCCATATCTATATAGTGCAAAGGTGGCTTAGTTAGAGGATTAATTGAAGATTTTTGCAGTGTGGCAAAAAAACGGCACAGAAGCGCGGATAAATCTTCCCCTCAGTGTCAATCACTGTGTGTGGACGGGGTAATCAGAACTCTCACTGTCAATCACTGTGTGTGGGCGGGATAATCAGGAAATCCTGATCCAAATCATTATACGGGTTTAATCAATATTCTAAAATTCATTCTTCCTCTCTCATTTTCTCAGTATTCTTCTACCATACCTGTAACAATACATTTGTATGCAGTTATCTCCCTCTAGTGGTGGCTCAAACCAACTGAATCTCTGCAGGGGATTTGGAGTTTTATTTTTTTTAAGAGAACAGAACTGTTACATGAAAGAATCCATTAACACAGAAATTTAGATTCAGAGAAAATTATATTGGGGGTTCAACTCAGGCTGTGGCCATGAAAGGGTCTGGTGTTTAAATTGTGAATTAAAGTAACTAAGCAGCTAGAATGGGGTCTGTCTGTGACCTCAATCCTCTCTTTATATTATCTCCATACTGCAAAGCCACAATATTGCGCTATTCTATACAGACATGAGAAGTGCAGTTGCAATGAATAGTAAATGTAGAAGCGCTCATCGGGTGCGACAATCTCCTCTCGAGATCACCAAAACACGGTACAGATATCGGACCTTCTGTGTACAGTCATAACCTGCCCCGTGTTCATATCTATTGCTCTGTCACCATGCAATGTTTCCGTATCAGCCAGATATATATGTATAGTATATACTAGATCAGTTAGCAATATGGTGAATTCTACAATATCTTTCATTGTACAGGCATTCCCCTACTTAAGGACACCCGACTTACAGACGACTCCCTCTGCCCACTGTGACCTCTGGTGAAGTCTCTGGAGGCTTTACTTTACTCCCAGACTGCAATGATCAGCTGTAAGGTGTCTGTAATGAAGTTTTATTGATAATCCTTGGTCCCATTACAGCAAAAAATGTAGAAAATCCAATACAGTTCCGCCTTACATACAAATTCAACTTAAATACAAACCCAAGGAATCTATCTTGTACGTATCCCGGGGACTGCCTGTATTTTCATTTTAAAAAATCAGCTGTTCCTAAAAGTCCCATAGACTTAGAAGCTGCGGTCACACAGCGGGTTTACATTGGGTTTAGAAACGCAATGCTAACGCCCGGGGGCGGGGCTCAGCCTGATTGCTTACGTGTTTCCACTGAAACGCATGCATTCGGCAATGAGCTCCGAGCTCCGGCGTTTGCATTGCGTTTTTAAACTAAATGCAAATGCTACGTGTGACCAACCCTGACGGTTATGGAAAAAGCAATGCATGCACAGATGTCTTCACTCACTGCTCATGGAGGTCAGGTACCCCTTGTACTCAAGAAGAATGCAGGACCCCATAAGTGAGACCTCGTCTAATGGACATTTATAGCATATCCTGTGAATATAACACAGTTGTCTCAGATGGTAATAACCATTTAACCCTTTAATTTAACTGAACCTCACATGGGAAACAATCAGTGCACAGCAGCTTCTCCTACAAGGATTTAGCGGTATTTGGACCCATCCTGAGGGGTTGATGGGGTTGTACCCTATTGTGAGTGTAGATCATAAAATGAGCACTGATAATAATCTATATGATATTTAATAATGGCAAGGGAAGAGTAATAACATTTCCTGCATGATGTGGCTCCACCTGGTGTTCAAAGTATATTGCAAATGGCATGTCCACCAGTGAGCTGAATGCTGGTGGACGCAGCAGGCGACACTCTGTGCACAGCAGGGCAGCCAATAGAAATAGTTCTGTCCTGCCTGTCAGGGAAGGAGCGGAGCCTCTGCTGTACAGGACCATGAAGCTGAGATTTTTAGAGTGGAAGTAAGAAGGGACTATATAGTCAGCTGCCGGAGGGGGAAGGAGACTGATTCTGTCCAGATTCGATCCCCGAAAGCACAAAAATCCTTAAAATGTAATTCTTCATGTTAAAAATGTTTTTTGGATGGAAAATATTATTTTAATAAAGTGTAAAATCTAGAAATAAGGAGCCGCTACTTATATCTATGAAGAAACTTTTACAGTAGAGATCTCCCTAAAGTTACTTTGTTATACATTATTCCCTCATTCATCATTTGATAGTCTCATGATACTAAGGTGTCACCGGATATTCTCATGGGCCGGCCGAGGAAATAAAACTTCTTTGTTTCGGACACAGGGGCGACTGTGGTATCATGTGACAACGATTATCAGGATAATGGTTGACATGTGAGCTTGAATAATTGAGAAGCTTAGGTTATTACTTATAGTGATTATTCATAGTGTCTGACTCTCCTACTGTACAGTAATACGACAGTTTTGAAGTTTAGTCAGGGCTGGTTGTAGACAAAGTGGGGCCCTGGGCAAAACTAAAAGTGGGGCCCCAAAATAAAACTATTTTATAAACAGTCACATTCAGTAACATTCAGCCCTGCTCAATAATAGCAGTAGTTTACAAACACTAGTATGATAAGTATCTGTAATATGGGACTGTAGGAGAAATTAGGTTGATTTAAAGATAAATATGAAATATGGTATAAATTTATAGATGGACAATAGATTTATAGATGGATAAATATAAAGTAGATTACAGATAGATATGAGAAATACATACAGTAAAGAGATATTGAGGGATAGATAATAGGTAGACAGAAGATATATAGATAAATAAATAGACAAAAACCTAGATAGATAAATATCTATAGACAGATACTGTATATAGATAGAAAATAGATAAACTAGACAAATAGATGATAGATAAATCACGAGACAGGAGATAGATGATAAACACCTTCAACCGGGCATTAATCCAAAGACTATTAAAATAGCAATACATCCTCTGCACACAAAAGTCCACATGCTGGGGGCCCTTCTAGCACAGCAAACCTGGACTGTGGAGTTGGAGTCGGACACCATTTTCGTAGAGTTGGAATAATATGGAGTTCAGTGAAGTATGTGCTTAAAGGGATATTCCCACGAAGACAAGTTTCTTTTATGTACCTGTATGTACGACCCTTTAACTTCTGAATTTAGGGTTGGAAGCAATCTTGGATTTCTGTGTGACGGCCGTAGTGCTGAGTTTCTGTGTCTTTCTGCTCCGAGCCTGTAGCCACGCCCCTATACGGAGCTCACACTGACACATAGACTGATTCACTTCCTACCAGCAAACAGCACATTGTGAGCAGAGAGTAGCTACAAATTACAAGGAGATACGTGATCCGGGGGAAGCGGGAGGCAGGCACATATCTGTGAGATCAGAGATGTAACAGAGCTGACAGTGTAAAAGTCTGCCTCTGTCTGTCATGCCTCTGTGTAATAGGCATCTCATGCATCTCATCTTCTCTCATCAGTCTCATCTCCTTCTATGTGTCAGTGTTAGTACAATGTCAGAAGCTGGATGAAAGTGTTTATACACCTGTACCCTGATAATCTAACCACATTGTCATCTTACAGAACTAGATGGACAATAATGTGTCTGCTTAGACAGTCCCCACCCACACCCTGGAATTTTGCACTGACCATCACTGAGTGATAGGAGCGAAAACGGCAATAAAACTTGAGTAACAATGTAAATTAAGGGGTTAAAATGATCTTTATTGTGTAAACATGACTAGGGGGTTGAGATGTGAGAATTTTCTTTCGTGGGAAAACCACTTTAAGTTAATGCACTTTTTGCTCATGCTCAGTAGTAAAGCTTCACCCCTACAGATCAGAGGGGAAGGAATAACTGCAATTATCTTAGAACTGCTAGAGTGATCAGGAAAACTGGATGAAGCCAGGAATGTCCAGTGTGTGTTCTCTCTATATACTGCTTTATGTTTTAGTTTGCTTTTCCTCTTGTTTGTAAAGGTCACTGTACAGTGGCTGTTCTCTAGCCTTAAAATTAGGCCAGACTTGAGGTCATCTATGAAGGAGGATCTGCTGGGGGCGATTATTATTTAGTACATTTTTGTTGAAAACTGCTTTTTTTTCCCCCCACATAGAGTTTTGAATAATTACAATTTAATAAAGTTATAGTTCTATGGTTGTATTACAATAAATATTTTTTATGTTCTACCTAAATAACTTAGTTATTGTATCTTAACGGTGATAAAAAGCCCAATTATTACTGTAAATGTATCACTTAAACATGCCCCATGTATGTTGGAGTTAGAGAAATTGAGGAGTGAGAGGTTTTGCCTACCAACTCCACAGCCCTGCCAAAAACCAGTCTATGCTGAAAAATGCTGCAAATTTATAACAGAGCTCATAGGCAAACCAGTGATAACATGGAGCTTTAGTTAGTGATGGGTCGTTTGCGGACGAGCACGCACAAAGAGCCGGCTCACTCGTGTGAACTACGTGGGCCGGCTCACGTTAGTAAGCCGATGGCTCACTAAAACCCCGTCCCTAAACGGCTCACCACGCCCCCTTAAACCTGATAATATCAGGTTAGAAATGGAGTGGTGCGGGCGCCTGACTGGCCTGCGGCTCCCTATTATATATTTAATAGGGAGCCGTTCAGGAGCCAGAAGAGCCGGCTCTTCTTAGTGAGTGGAGCCTTATGAGCCAGCTCACTAAGAAGAGCTGTAATTGCCATCACTAGCTTCAGTATTACAGAGCATTGTATAATGGACCCGTAAGCCAGCGCTTGGTTAGTGCTGGGCCACCTCCAAGTTTTCTCTACACAACAGCGCCCCCCACCTGCCAGGGGCTGTAGCATCTGGTCATGTACATTCAGACGACTTGTCCACACTGTCTGACTACAACTAGTTGAGGACTATGGGGTTTTATGAAAAATGTTAAAGCCGGGCTTCCAAATGTTCAGCCATACACAAGGTGGCCAATTTATGTTTATTTCATAGAAAATCAATGTTAAAGTGACACCTGGGAGTGTAAATATAGTTCTGACCCAGTTATAGACAGAACTAGGTTGATGTCAGTCAGAGAAAAATATTAAGTACCTGCATGTTCTGTTCATGACGGTCTCACTTTTTTTTTTAGTTTTTAGAAAATTCTTTCAAGGATTCTTTAAACCTGAAGGCAGATTAAACCTTTAGTACATGGAGTCACCGTGGAATTTTATGTCAATTCTTATCCCCTCGTGGATTTGCAGCAGAATATGGACATACTGAGGATTCTAACATCTGCGCTGTAGTGACTACCGTGTAGTAAATGTGTGGAAATCAGGGTGGATTTCACAGCTACTGTAATCTGCAGTTTGTTTGCACAATTTATGTGAGTGCATATTTGTTCTACTTATCTAAAGGGTTATTTGGATTTCTGCAAGACCCATTCAGATTATGTGAACCTTCACGTGCTGGTATCTACACGTAGGGCACTGGAAAAAGGTACTTCTCAGGTGGGGCGGTGGGGCGGGCGTCTCTGGTGGGGCGGTGGGTCGGGCGTCTCTGGTGGGGCACTGGGTCGGGCGTCTCTGGTGGGGCCCTGGGTCGGGCGTCTCTGGTGGGGCACTGGGTCAGGCGTCTCTGGTGGGACGCTGGGTGGCAGTTCATATGGCACTGTTGCAGGACTGTTGTAGCCCCTGCTTTCTTGCTTTCTTTATTGTTCTGCGCATAGCTGCACAATGCGCCCGGTGAATAGAAGTGAGGGGCCCCTGGTGCTTAGTAAACGGCTCTGAGGTTTCTAAGAGCTTCCCGGCCTTTATCCTGCCTACAGTAGTCGTCTGGTAATGCAATAAGGATGTTAAGCAAGTTTACACTTAAAGGGCGGGCCCCTCAGGCGGGGCGGTGGGCCGGGCGCCTCTTGCGGGGCTCTGGGCCGGGCGCCTCTTGCGGGGCTCTGGGTCGGGCGCCTCTTGCGGGGCTCTGGGTCGGGCGCCTCTGGCGGGGCGCTGGGTCGGGCGCCTCTGGCGGGGCGCTGGGTCGGGCGCCTCTGGCGGGGCGCTGGGTCGGGCGCCTCTGGCGGGGCGGTGGGCCGGGCGCCTCTGGTGGGGCTCTGGGTCGGGCGCATCTGGTGGGGCTCTGGGTCGGGCGCATCTGGTGGGGCTCTGGGTCGGGCGTCTCTGGCGGGGCTCTGGGTCGGGCGCCTCTGGCGGGGCGCTGGGTCGGGCGCCTCTGGCGGGGCTCTGGGTCGGGCGTCTCTAATTGCCATCACTAGCTTCAGTATTACAGAGCATTGTATAATGGACCCGTAAGCCAGCGCTTGGTTAGTGCTGGGCCACCTCCAAGTTTTCTCTACACAACAGCGCCCCCCACCTGCCAGGGGCTGTAGCATCTGGTCATGTACATTCAGACGGCTTGTCCACACTGTCTGACTACAACTAGTTGAGGACTATGGGGTTTTATGAAAAATGTTAAAGCCGGGCTTCCAAATGTTCAGCCATACACAAGGTGGCCAATTTATGTTTATTTCATAGAAAATCAATGTTAAAGTGACACCTGGGAGTGTAAATATAGTTCTGACCCAGTTATAGACAGAACTAGGTTGATGTCAGTCAGAGAAAAATATTAAGTACCTGCATGTTCTGTTCATGACGGTCTCACTTTTTTTTTTAGTTTTTACTAAGAAAATTCTTTCAAGGATTCTTTAAACCTGAAGGCAGATTAAACCTTTAGTACATGGAGTCACCGTGGAATTTTATGTCAATTCTTAAGAAACCCCTTGTGGATTTGCAGCAGAATATGGACATACTGAGGATTCTAACATCTGCGCTGTAGTGACTACCGTGTAGTAAATGTGTGGAAATCAGGGTGGATTCACAGCTACTGTAATCTGCAGTTGGTTTGCACAATTTATGTGAGTGCATATTTGTTCTACTTATCTAAAGGGTTATTTGGATTTCTGCAAGACCCATTCAGATTATGTGAACCTTCACGTGCTGGTATCTACACGTAGGGCACTGGAAAAAGGTACTTCTCAGGGGGCGCTAGGGCGGGCACCTCTGGTGGGCTGCTGTGGGGGGGGGGGTCGGGCGCCTCTGGTGGGGCGCTGGGTCGGGTGTCTCTGGTGGGGCACTGGGTCGGGCGTCTCTGGTGGGGCTCTGGGTCGGGCGTCTCTGGTGGGGAGCTGGGTCGGGTGTCTCTGGTGGGGCGCTGGGTGGCAGTTCATATGGCACTGTTGCAGGACTGTTGTAGCCCCTGCTTTCTTGCTTTCTTAATGTTCTGCGCATAGCTGCACAATGCGCCCGGTGAATAGAAGTGAGGGGCCCCTGGTGCTTAGTAAACGGCTCTGAGGTTTCTAAGAGCTGCCCGGCCTTTATCCAGCCTACAGTAGTCGTCTGGTAATGCAATAAGGCTGTTAAGCAAGTTTACACTTAAAAAAAAAAAACCCTAGGTTCTCACACATTATTATTTGTACCTGGTTTTGGCATCAGAAAACCTGAATGTGGAAACTCACCTGTGAAGGAAGGTACAAGGAAGTGATACTCAGTCCCTGGCTGCCTCCAGCAATGTGGTGTCAGCAGCCTGTAATGAGCGCCCGGCTTCCCAGGAGACCATCTGCAAGTAACCTTCCAAAATAGTGTTCCCTTATTACAGTAGTGTTTACCACGTCTGTTATGTCCGTACAGGTCACATATACTGTGCACAGTACAACCCACACAGAAATCTACATACAGCAAAGATGTTCAGCCGGCGTCATATGAGTTTATGTCGCAGTTTTCACCACTGGTTTCTCCCCGGTGTATAGGGGGCAACTAAATGGAGCCACCGTCATGCGGCTGAGATGTGACTGTGATGCGGCTTATCGTACAAACAGCAACTAGCATGCGGGCGCACTACAAGTGCATTGTGCACAGTATGGTACGGTGAGCATACACGTTTGTCACCATACCGTGCCATCACCGGATAGAGCGTGCTCTATCTTTCGCCATTTGTACAGCCCAGCAGTAAGATTCACTAAGATCGTTTGCCCGATATCCTGCATGTGTCGCTTTCCCACTCAGGTCCCCGGAGTTCACCTTCTTTTTCCAAGTGCATTGTATGCGACACGATTTCAAAGTTAAATCCCGCGTTTAGTCCGAACGCCCAAAGGCCCGCCCCCCGATTTCTGCCGCATGAAAGCCAGTACGATTACGCCAAAATCCGATCACATGTGACACAATCCCCTTCTAAAAAGCTGTCACAATGGCGCAAATTCTGAAAATTTCCAATATCCGACGAAAGTGTGTTCCGTGAACCCTTAGTAAATAAGCCCCATTATGTGCAATGTGCTCAGCTCCTCCTGCTCTATAACAAGCAGCACAGATGACATGTTTTTAACTTGACAGGTTGGAAAGTTTGATTCTTGAAGAGTAACCTCTTTTCCATCCTCTCGGGTAGGTGCCAGACAGATCGCTCTTCTATCTATGGCCATGATGTGTGGTTGACATGTTGTAAAGTTGTTTGCTAGTGATCTCCTTCCTGGAAAAGCAGAGGGGGGAGGGGTGTCAGAAAGGGCAGACCCCCCACCAATGACATGTTCTGACATCTTACTAACTTGTCAGAAGATGTTAAAAGCAGCCACTGACAGCTTGGGAGCAGAGATTACATCACACATCCAGACCATCAAATATGGATGTGACATTTGGCAGATGGACGCTTCTTGTCCGCTGCTCCGTCATTCATTACTTTTGTGGATCAGTCCAATATGTTGCGTCACATAAGGAGTAATTGATGATAACAGAGAAATTTAAGAAAAATGTTAACCGTATGGACCTCGTCAGGTGCATTATGTCCTATGGAGGATTCTCATATCCGTCTACTAACCGATATCTCATTGTAATTGAGCTCCAATCCCTACGGCAATTAGAAAACCGAAACCGCCGCTCGCAGTCCATTACCTGATCCGTTGAATTGGATGTATGAAGCGTTATACACATTGTTTCGATTAATAGGCAATTAGTAGCGATGGTCATAAACAGTGCAAAATGGAAAGCCCGTAATAGAAAATCAAGGGAGAACTTCAGACAAAAGGTAACACAATAGTCTTCTCTGTGCGAGATGGTGACACGTCGGCAAGACAGAGACTATTGTGTGTAGTCAAAAGAACCCCAGAGGTAAGCTGGAGGTGCGAGGCCGACCATTGTTCAGACACTTTCATCATCATTCATCATTTCTGTACAGAACACCCGATCCGCTGGGTTTGGAAATCACACACGTTCTGTGGTATGTTACTGGACACAAAATACCGAAACCTGAAACCATTATGAGCTCATTACCGAGGATTCTAGGGGTGCGTCCACACAATCAGTTTTTTAGATGAAGTTTTTGATGTCCAAACCAGGAAAGGAGTGAAAAAAGAGGAGTTGCAGCATCTCTCAGTCCTCACCCATTATGGTCCACACATACTTTTGGCTTCAAAAACTGCATCTGAAAAACTGAACTTGTGGACGCACGTTAGAGTGCGTCACACAGTGTGTTCTTGGTTTGCTTTTACACGCACTAAAAACGTATCCTTCTGAGCTCATTACCGAGGATTCTAAGGGTGTGTCCACACAATCAGTTTTTCAGATGAAGTTTTTGATGTGCAAACCACGAAAGGAGTGAAAAAAGAGGAGTTGTAGCGTCTCTCAGTCCTCACCCATTATGGTCCACACCTACTTTTGGCTTCAAAACTGCATCTGAAAAACTGAACTTGTGGACGCACGTTAGGGTGGGTCACACAGTGTGTTCTTGGTTTGCTTTTACACGCACTAAAAACGTATGTTTTTTTGCATGTTTACTATGCGTTTGGCTGTCTTGAATCCGTTTTTCATTGCTGGAAGCTTTATTAACATTTTCGAAGCTGCATAAACTTTCACAAATGTAGAATACAGACAGTCCCCGGGTTTTAAAAATGTTGGGTTTTCATAAGAATGAATATTAACACTAAGGCTTCATTACAGACGCCTGCGATAACTGTTACAGCTGACTATTGTAGCCTGGGACTAAAGTACAATAAATTACCAATATCCAGAGGTCCGTTTGTAACTTGTGGTCATATGGAAGTCGAGTGTTCTTAAGTAGGGGACCGCCTGTAATGGATTCAAACCAGGCAAACTCATGTGCAAAAATGCAGGCATTTTCAGAGAGTTTAAAAACGCATCGGGTGACGGCACTCTAAGGGTGAAGACACACGTGGCGTTTTTAGGCCGTTTTTAGTTTTCAGATCGTAAAAAACGCATGCTTTTTTGACCAGTTTGAATTAAAATAATTGGTCAAACCTGTCAAAGAGACGCCCGACCCAGAGCCCCGCCAGAGGCGCCCGGCCCAGCGCCCCGCCAGAGGCGCCCGGCCCACCGCCCCACCAGAGGCGCCCGGCCCACCGCCCCACCAGAGCCGCCCGACCCAGCGCCCCACCAGAGGCGCCCGACCCAGCGCCCCACCAGAGGCGCCCGACCCAGCGCCCCACCAGAGGCGCCCGACCCAGCGCCCCACCAGAGGCGCCCGACCCAGCGCCCCGCCAGAGGCGCCCGACCCAGCGCCCCACCCTTACAGTCTATGAGGATGAGGGGGTGACACAAGAGCTTACAGTCTATGAGGATGAGGGGGTTACACAAGAGCTTACAGTCTATGAGGATGAGGGGGTGACACAAGAGCTTACAGTCTATGATAGTGGTGGCGAACCTATGGCACGGGTGCCAGAGGTGGCACTCTGAGCCATTTCTGTGGGCACTCAGACCATCACTCCAGGATAGAGTTCACCAAATAGGACCAAATCCACCTGAACTCCCAGACAACTTTAGAGAAGCTTCTCTCAGCGCTGTATTAAAGAGACATTTCATTGGCTGTTTGCAACTGCAGGAAAAGCAAGAAGGTGTTGACAGAACTGCAATGTCTTTGGAGGTCCTCATTCTGGACCCACCATTCTTCTACAGAGAGACCCTGCAGAGAAGCTACGAGTCTGAATTTGCCCTCCTTCTTTCAACTGTATTGGTGGCCTCAGGGGATCGATACGATTGAAAGATGAAGAAGAACACGTAGCAATAAGTTACTGCTTATGCCATGTTGGCACTTCACGGTAAATAAGTGGATTTTGGTTGTAGTTTGGGCACTCAGTCTCTAGATGGTTCGCCATCACTGGTCTATGAGGATGAGGGGGTGACACAAGAGCTTATAGTCTATGAGGATTAATGCGTGACACAAAGGGTGACAATTGTACAATGAGTCTCAAGGAGGTTTTGAATCTTTATTTGCCACAGATTTTCTAACAGAACATGTACTGTACTGCCGAGTGAACATGACGATGGAGTCTGACATCTCAACACAGTTTTTGTGTACAGAATATTTGCAGTGAAATATTGCTATATACTTAGCAGGCTACAATGTTATGTCTAGAAAGATAACAAAATTGTGGCAAATACTAAAAGCCCAACAGACCATGGAAACAATTTCTGCATTTTGGTGAGACTTTTGCGTGAATTACTCTAGTCCACCAGGACTACTATTTATTAGCAGCTCTGATGCATTGAGGACGCCTCCCTTCTGTATCATCTGTAGCAGAGACCTTTTGGAGACATGGTGCCCAAGCTACAACCAAAACCTACTTATATATCGCCAAGTGCTAAAGTGCCGACAATTTAAGCAGTAACTTATTGATCCCTGCTGTATCACGGGTTTTAACCCTATTGGCAACCTGAGTTCACCAATACAATAGAAAGATGATGGAGAAATTTGAATTGTAGCTTCCTCCAGGGTCCCCTGTGTTGGAGTGAAGGCCTGGGGGCCAACCGAAAGGGCTCCAAGTGCCACCTCTGGCACTTGTGCCATAGGTTCGCCACCACTGATCTATAGGATCCTTTAGATTAATATGGCACATGCTCATCTTTGTGAGATCATTTACAAAATCATTCTGTATTCTCCTAGGACAGATGAGGATCAGAATCCAGCTGCACAAGAGTTGTCACACTGACATCACACATCACAAAAATGTGACCTAACAGTTTACCTCTAACTACAGTATATCATCTGACGGGAAGCCAGAGCAATGCTGAATGCAGGTTTGGCTGTGAACAGAGACACAAGTCCTAGATATAAGTAATGAAAAGTAGTTTTCTCTTTTAAGAGGTCATTATATGTTGGGTTTTTCTAGTATTTTGGGTGCACGCCATTCTCAAAGAATATACAGTATTAAAGGTAAACTTTAATAACTTTAAATAGGGGTGTGTTTAAATTTCACCATTGTACCTTCCCTTAAACCATAAGCGTCTTCCTTGGTATACAGTATATATTTAAGCTTTGTGTATAACAGTGTCTTTAAACACTGATCAGATTCTTATATCAGGCTTGTAGTTCAGGCAGCTACCGAACCAGAGATACAGGGAGTTAAATATATAGAGACACATTTTAACTTACCTGTCCGACAAAGTTTCCCAAAAGTGCATTGTCTGACGATAATGCACTGTGCCGCTGTGTCACTAAGATTGTGCTGGATGTGTCGCTCAGGTCCGCCGGAGTTCACCATCTTCTTCCCGGTGTATGTAAGTGCATTGTCTTGCGACACGATTTGAAAGTTAAATCCTGCGCTCAGTCCGAATCAGTCGGATTCGTCGACGGCCCACCCCCGATTTCTGTCTCATGAAAGCCAGTGCAGCCTGCCACAATCCGATCGTGTGCAACACAATGCCATCCCAGACCCCTTCTAAATTCCCTGCAAAACCCGAAAACGTTGGAAAGTGAGATCCGCGACCCTTAGTAAATAAGCCCCATAGATGGAACTGTGAGCTGCAGATAAAAATCCAATGTTTCTAGGTGCTATATAACTGAAATTAGGGGTGTCTGTAGTGATCCTGCCCATCACCTCTAAACTTGAGTCATTTCAGACAAAATATGACTCTTCTCTTCTCATTTGGATAAGACTTTGGAGAAGATTTTTTTTTTATCGGTAAAAGAGGGAATTCTAGGAATCAAAGTGCACATTTACTAAGGTCCTTGCGCCAGTTTTCTGTCAGACTTTGCACATTCTTTTAGGTGAAAACTGCTTGTACGGTTATTTCAGAATTGTCTGCACCACATTTGTGTCGCACGTGACTCTTTTGTGGCGCATCTGCACTAGGCATCATGCGGGACAAATTAGAGGGCGTTCCGGTGCTCAGTCAGACCGTGCACCAGATTTAACATGCAAAGTCCAAGAGAATTGTGTCACAAGCCTGATGTTTAAGGTGCACCTAAAAAATGTTGGTGCACTCTGTCGGGCAGTGCAGAGAGCACCAGATTTATGAAGAACATGCATCAGAAATCCTGAATCTGGCGCCCCTTCCACATTACACAAGTAAACTGCATTTAGTGCAGTTTGCCCCATTCCTAGTAAATGTGCCCTGATATTTTTACTAGTGAGTAGTGAAAGGGACGCACCAGATTCTCCACCATTACAGCCCACAGCTCTTTCCCTGCTGTGAAACAACCCATCACAGACTGCAGCTCTCAGGACTTGCTGGGACTAGTAGTTTTACGACACCTGGAAGTCCATTGTATAGAATAATAGCAGAGTACTACTCCGCAAGAGGAGTCATTACTGGTGCTTGTTCATACATGAAGGGACAGCCACCACTCAGGGGGGATGATTTGTGGACCATAAATACTTGGAATAAATCTAAGCACAAACACACATGGGTCAAAGTCAGGGGTCTTCAAGGGAAGCCGCAGAGCATAGGTGGTACCTACACTGTGTCCTGTAAGACTTGAGCAGTTGTTAGTTGTCTGCGATGACCATTCCAGGTTACACATGATGTACAATCATAGAAATCTACTGAGATGCAAATATCTCATTACGGTCATCCGTATGCATCACATGGAAAATCCTAAAATTTTTAAAATATTCGCCCGATACTATGGGGGATGTACCTCTATATGAACATTAGCGCCCCCTACTGCTGCTTGCAATATACTTACAATGACAAGTCCGCCTGACAAGTCTGGAGCCTAGTTCTTTCTCCAGCCTGTGCCCACATTGCATAAAGCTTTAGTAATTTGTTTGGTCTGATGGAAGAAGTCTATCTGCGTAGTGACACCTATAGGTAGCTAGCCTGTAGGTCAACCCATTAAAGGGATCCTGGCACGGGGTTTGTGGCCACTAAACCACTACTCTGTGTCCTTGAGCAGTGGTTAGAGTACGGGTCCCATGTTTGGTAAAATAAAACCCACCCATCCCAGCATTATAGGTGTAAGCTCACCGCAGGTGGCTACCAACGCATAGCGCTTTTAAAGGGAATGTACCAAGTTTGATTTGTTTTTCCCATTCCACAGGAGGTCTGCCTACTGGGGCTTCATGATCACAAGGAATGGGGGGGATCCCATTATTTCCCATGGGAGCATTGAAAATGACCAAGCAATGCGCTCTGCTATGTCCCACACACAATGAGGGGGAGATTTATGATACACCGCTGCTGTATGATGGAAGCCCCGCCCTTCTGGGTTCTCCATTCTCTTGATTGGTGGGGGAACCAGCAGTCAGACCATTTACCGATCAGATTGTTGTGCCCTATTCTGTAAATAGGGGATACCAATCAAACTTGGTACAACCCCTTTAAAGCAGTGGACACTTCCCATATCAATATGGCTCCTGCTATGTGGATAATTTTTTGGAGCAATTTGTAAATTTGACCACATTTTGCTTTGTAAATCTCCCCCAATAAACCATAAAAATATAAAATCCTGGGCCACTACTACATCTATGAACCAGATGATAAACTCAATACCTCTGTTCATGCCGGGTCTTATTTCCCATAGATTCTGAGGTGTCCTACAGAGTGCTGTTTGTTTTCCTCTTCCACCCCCTTTAAGGACCGCAGTGGCAGCCTGATGTAGTGCCCTGGATCAGAGGAGCATTGCACTTTGGACATTTGTAGTTTCCCCTATGCAAACTCAGTACTTCTTACTTATTGTACATCAAGACTTTACTTGCATGAATCTATTGTATTGTCATGTACATTATTGCTTATTATTACTGTATTTGTGTAGTATAGTAGAAAGGGTTAATGAACATTGAGAGACTGACTGTGTATCTCTAGCTTAAGAGAAGTCAGTAATTTTCCAGCTAAAAGTAGAGATTGTTTTGCAGAAGACAAACAGGCTTGTTTACCAGACAAGCAGACACCCTAACCTTTAGAATGACAGGTGCTGTCTGGAAAGTTGTTTACACTTTAGCAACTTGCTGCCATAGAGTATTATGGGGTGAACTATGGGAGAACGTTTTGTGATTATTTTTGTTCCTAAATGTAACCTCTCCTCCTGTGGTAGAAAGTATATAAGGAGAATAGTCCCAGTCCTTAGTATCTGCAGTTAGGGAACAGAGCTTGGCGGAGAAGATTTCTCTTCTGAGCAACCAGAAGAAGACTGGGATACTCTGTCACAGACCCTGGGCTCCTAGCCTGCAACTAGGGTACTAAGAAACTTACTAAGAGACTTAATTCCCATTGGGGTGCACCACACCATACCATCATGTAAAACGTGGTGACACCTTGATGGTGCCTGGCAGACCGAGCATAGCTTTGGTGCTACCCCTAACCTGGGCACTGCACTGACTTCAAAGCAAAGTATCATGTACTGGTGTACAGTTGGCACATGTTACCCCATATTCGGGAACCTAATATTGTGAAATCGGTACTCACAATGTCAGACTAAGCAGAGACACACCCCATTGTCAGGCCTGCTCAGTAATGTGGAGTTATTGTGGAATATGGACTATCCCTTTAAACCACTGTCACAGCTGGTCCCTCCCTATCAGACTATTTAAAGACGCCCTATCAATGTCTTCTCTCCTGAACATGATCACCACATTAATAAAAATGAGCACAGACATCCCCCAAAGCCGAGTGAGTGTTTTCTATAGATTAAGATGTAGAAATGATTGTGTAGATGATATCATATAATTTAGCTGCTCGTGCTCTTGTTTGATGTAATGAGCCCATAGATGTGGGAGGACATCGGCTTTTGATATGGTGATGTGTGGCGGATCGCTCCCCGGTGTATGTTTTATTAATCTCCGCTTTTCATTTAGGTGCAGAGACATGACTGGAAGAGACGTGCGCTCATTCATCACCACCAACCGGAGCAGAGACAATGGTAAGTATAGTGTAGCCTCCATGTATTCCTGGGGTTCATGTAAAACAAATACAGTCATTTTAAGATAATTTTTTATATAAACTATAAACACATATAAACTAAACACTTATCCTGCATTATGTTCTTGCCTTTCTTGAATAAATCTATGATCTGACTGCAGAAAAATCTTTATCCCTATGCGGATGTGCATTTTGGTGCATCATGGGTATGACCACCAGGTCTGGTGCTCTCTAATTTCAATGCCCAATGACTCCTGCTCAGCTTTGAAAAATTGTGCCGCAGTTTAGCTGGAAAGAAGGGATTCCTTGCATCATATATTAATATGATGCAAGGAATCCCTTCCTTGGCAATGTGGTGGGACCTTGGCACAGCATCATCATGGGCCGACCACAGCTTGTGTGAAATAGCCCTAAATATGGAGATTACTTGCATTCAGACCGCAGATTTTCCCCAGAAAGGCAGTTTTAGGATGCTGGGCATATTCTAATTGCAGCCAAGTGAGAGCATTAGAAGACACAGCCGGGCAGCTATCACTTGGACGATGTGGTCAAATAAGTTTCTTTTTTTGTATTTTAACTAAAAACTGCATTAAAGAAGCCTTGTGTTTGAGTCAAACTATTCCTTCTAAATGTATGCGGTACAAGGCTGATACAAAGGTAATTGGATGTTTTAGTAAAGGTTTGTTCAGATATGGCTATGATCTACAATGCTACAATGCCTGCAGGGTGTCTGAGGTAGTCAGAGACACCCTCCCCCCCGCAGCAGAGCACAGCCCCCCCGCAGCAGAGCACAGCCCCCCGCAGCGAGACACATCCCCCCGCAGCAAGATCACACGCCCTCCTCCGCCCCGCCGCAGTATGCAAGTCCCTCCCCCGCAGCAGAGCCACGCCCTCCCCCGCAGTCAGAGAGCGAGACCCGTCCCCCTGCAGACAGAGCACAGCCCCCCTAGCCACCCCCCTGGCAGCAAGAGAAAGCCCCCCCCTGCAGCAGAGCACAGCCCCCCCTGCAGCAGAGCACAGCCCCCCCCCCCTGCAGCAGAGCACAGCCCCCCCCTATGAAGCATTTTTTTCTCCGAGCACAGCCCCCCCACCCCCTGCCAGCAAAGCACAGCACCTCGACCTGCCGCAGAGAGAACTTATGCCCCCCGTCTCTCCACGCTCGCAGCACACCGACCCGCCCACCGCACAACTTCGGCCTGCTCGCAGAGCACAGCTGGCCTACAACACTTATCTGAAGCGAGCAACCCGAGCAACAGCCCCCCCCTCAAACACAGCCATCGGCAGCAGCACAGCACACCCACAACCAGCCCCTGCAGCAGAGCCACAGCCCCCCCCTCGACGAGCACGAGCCCACAAGCACGCCCACCCATGAGCAGAGCACAGCCCCCCTGCAGCAGAAGCACAGTCACACCTGCAGCAGGCAACAGCCCCCCCTGCAGCAGACAAAGACCTCCCTGACAGAGAAAGCCCCTGAAGCAGGCGCACCCTCCCTGCAGCAGAGCACGCCCCCTTCTAGACAGCCCCCTTGCCAGAGGCATAGCCCCCACTCCTGCAGCAAGAGCAAAGCACCCACCCTAGCAGCAGAGCACCGCCCCACCCCAAGGGCAGCACAGCCCCCACCCCCCGCAGCAAGCCACAGACCCCACCCGCCCAGCAGAGCACAGCCCCCTCCGCCCCCCGCACCCCCCGCCCCCCGCCACCCGCAGCAGAGCACAGCCCACCCCCCCCCCCGGCAGAGCACAGCCCCAGCAGCAGACACAGCCCCCCCACACAAGGAGAGCTCAGCCCCCCCACCCAGGAGCAGGCGCAACGCCCCCCCCCAACCTGCAGAGAGCAACAGACCCCCCACAAGGAGAGCCACAGCCCACCCCCAAGGAGAGCATAGCACCCCCACAGCAAAGCACGCTCCCCACTGCAGCAGAGGCCAGCCAACCCCCGCAGCACCAGCACAGACCCCCCTCCGCGAGCACAGTCACAGCTCTCCTCCTGCAGTCAGCCCCCCCTGCAATCAGAGATCATAGCTCTTCCCTTTGCATTGCATGTTAAAAGGCAAAACACATGTTGCTTCTTACGGAACACAATCGTTTAGAACCAACTGCGTATTCTTTGGTGAGAAGTTACTCTATATTTGCTCAAAGTACACTTCAAAACATATTTCAAATCTATCGTGTGACCGCAGCATTAAATCAGTTCTTTCAGTCTCCCCAGCTCCCTCATCCAAGAATAAAAAAGCAAGGGAGACCGTGATAATTAATGTAGGATTCCCATGTATATATCTCTCCTCATCCTGCCACAGAAAGCCTATGAGCCAGCTTCCCCAGTCACAGTGATTGACAGCTCTAACCTCATACAAAGTCTTACAGGAAAGGCTATCAATCACTGCTCAGGCAGGGAGCAGGACTGGCTATATACACCATCGCACTGATTAAAGGAAATCTACCATCAAAATCCATCTTGACACTTCCTCATTGATCCAGGCACCATGACTGCGGTAAACTTCTAATACTTGTTATCCACGGCCTCCGTCCTTCTAAAATCAACTTTTAAAATTATGCTAATGAGCCAGAAAGGCTTTGGAAGATCTTTTGGGCTTTTGGCCCCCCTCCTTGCTAAAGCTTCACAAGCTGTTACACTGTCTCTCTCTGCTCCCTCAGCACTTGTGCTGTGAGCTCTTCCTACTGTAATTTCCGTGCTGATGGAGCAAGGGGGAGACAGTGTATAAAAATAAAATAAACAAAATAACTTTTAAACATGTTAGGTATCGCCAGGTCCAAAAAGACCTGATCCAACAAAATATTAAAACGATAATTCCTGGCAGTGAACCTTGTAATGTAAAATAGCTCCCAAATCCCTGAATTGCCACGTTTTGACCCGTCCCACAAAAATGACACCTCACACAGCCCCATTAACCAAAGTATGAAAAAGTTATTTGGCAAATTTTTTGTTTGTACAATTTAAAACCTAATAAAATGTATATAAATTTGTTATCCACTCGGAGAATAGAGGGGGAATGTCATTTAGAGCAGTGATTTTCAACTAGTGTGCCGCGACACATGGTCGGGTGTGCCGCGGGGAAAGTTCCCCAAACTATGGTGCCCCCTGTGTTATGTTTCCCAGCAATGCGCAGCGATGTAAAATGAGAAATACTATAGTCATGAGGCTGGAGTACTATGCTGAGTATATGAGCTGGCACTTGTACTCTGGCCTCATGGCCATAGTACTTCTCATTGTACCCCTTTATTTTGCAGTATATGAGCCACATAATAATCAGCACCATAAACTAAAAACAGGGAGAAACTGAGAACTGTTGAGGAAGAGGTTTCACACTCACTCACTGAGTGAGTAAAATAAATTTAGAATCTATATTATTAACTATATGTATAATATGACTGTTTTAGTGTCATTTTGTGCTATTTTGGTTGGTGGTGTGCCCCAGGATTTTCTAAGTATAAAAAGTGTGCCGCGGCTCAAAAAAGGTTGAAAACCACTGATTTAGAGCGCCAATTTTGCCTTATTTGGAATTGTTTTCTTGCTTCCTTGTACATAGAATATTAAATACTACCGCTAGGAAATGCAGAAAACAAGCCCTCCAAGCAGGCTTCAAACATGTAAAAATAAGAACGTTATAGATTTTCAGAGAAGAGAAGCAAAATATGGAAATGGAAAAATAAAACAAAAAAGGACATCGGTGTGATGGGGTTAAAGAGCTGAGTTACAATCCCACACACAACAAGCGTCGGACTGGCCCACCAGAGGACCAGAGGATTCTCCGGTGGGCCCTGGCTCAACCCAATACTGAATCCCAGAGGTCCATCAGAAAACACCACAATTTGGAGACTGCAAGAGTATATTTCCTGGGGTCCCCAAATTGATTTTCTCTGGTGGGCCTAAGGAAACCCAGTCCGACACTGGATACAACCTTTGGAACGGATATTGGGTCCTTATCGGCTTGGCTTTATCATTCTGATCTCCAGTGATCCAGTGAACCCTGCCTGTACTGACCCACCGAATAGGCATCAGCAGTAGCGGACTTGTGTAAGTATTTAACTATTTGGACCTGTTAGTGGTTTACTGTCCCAAATAGTCCTGACAGGTTCCCTTTAAACATATAAATACTTAGTTGACTGCCTGCCCCCCCTCCATTGGTGCTTGTTCCCTTCCTTGTGCTGGATTGAGGACGCCATCACTATGAGCAGTCAGCACTTGTGGACATCAGTAGATGTCACCCGCTGGCAGTGACTGGCGATGCTCAGCAATGGGCCAAGCATATTTCGGATGTTGCTTAGCAAACAGCTCGGCGAGGAATCATTCATTAGGGAGCGTGGAGCGGTCCAATATTGTATCATCTATAAAACAAACACGTCCGTAAATGCAGCCACATCGTAGACCTCTCATGTAGAGAATAGTGAAAGGCGTACATGTAAACCGTTTCAGCATTCGGCCCCCTTTTTTTTAGGAACTTTATTGATTGATGGCGGCAGCTTTATCCAAGAGCTCGTCCCTCCGGCCTGTAACAAGATTGATATTTGCAGCAAGTCTATAAAAATAACATTGCTTCTTTTTCTCACTTTCTTTGAACACAATCCACCGTCCCCGGCCCAGCGTCTTCAGAGGGAGACTTGAAAGGCGAAGCGCAGGACGAGGCCTCTAATGATCGCCGCCGCCTTGTAACCCCAGTTGTGTAAACTCCTATACAAGCAGATCATTAGTTCTTGCAGTCAATATGTGCACAGAAAACTTCTCGGCCCATATCAACAGCGCAGCGAGAATACACGTTAAAGGGCCACACCTGCCTATAACACCACAGCTTCAGAAGGGAAACAACTCGTCATATTATACACCATTCATATCAGTGGTCAGTGTCGGGCTGGGTTTCCTTAGGCCCACCAGAGAAAATCAATTTGGGGGCCCACTGTTCATTTTACCCCAGGAAATACACTCTTGCAGTCTCCAAATTGTGGTGTTTTGAGATGGACCTCTGGGGTTCAGTATTGGATTGAGCCAGGGCCCACCGGAGGATCCTCTGGTCCTCCGGTGGGCCAGTCCGACACTGACAGTGGTTACAGGAAACCTGGCAGGAAATTCTTGCTGCCAGAGCCACACACACAGTGATTCCTGGTTACAAAGATCCATGTGACACCAGTCTTGATTTCTTGGGTGCCAAAGCAAAGTTTCACCTCTATCACCCAATCCTGCAACAGAAACTGAAATCTGTACAAGCTTGGAGACGATTACACTATCAAATTATATTAAATTTGATGGGCAGCTACCTACTCCTGCTCCCCCAAAACACACTTTTTATGATAGGGGCATGTGGTATTCAAATGCAGCATAGCACAGAGTCTACGTTTTGCTACTTTTATGTTATGCCAGAAAAACTGATGGTGGAGACCCAGGTCACTTACCCTTAAAGGAAATCTGCCATCAAGATCGATCATGATAAACCAGGGACACTTACTAGACACTTAATAGATTCAGGACGTTACCAGGGGCCCTCTGTGCTGCAGCTTCACAGGCTGTTCCAATGTTTCCCCCTTCCATCTTCCTTCTACAGTAGAAAAATAAAAATATAAATATTTACTCCTCGTGTGGTTTGTTCATACGGTTGAAAATATCCAAAGTGACCAAAATAACAGTCTGAAAAATGTGAGCGGCTCAACTCCTTACACAGATATAATCAAATACTTAGATTACTTCCATCTACTGTAATCCCACACAGTGGGAGGGGGAAGTGCTCCTTCACAGTGTAACTATGAAACTATGGAGACTATGGAACTACAGAATGGGTGGGTTCTGGTAACATGCTGAGGGGGTGACCAAGAGCTAACTGTCCATGAGGATGATAGGTGACCACGAGCTACGTCTATAGGAGGAGAGGGTGACACAAGAGCTTACAGTCTATGAGGAGGAAAGGGGTGGTACAACAAGAGCTTACAGTCTTAGGATGGGGGGTGACACAGAGCTTACAGTCTATAGGAGAGGGGGTGACACAAGCTAACATGTCCATGAGGATGATAGGTGGACACAAAGAGCTTACAGTCATAGATGAGGGTGACACAAGAGCTTACAGTCTATGAGGATAGGGGGTGACACAAGACTTACGTCCTATGAGGATGAGGGGGACACGAGACTTACAGTCATATGAGGATGAGGGGGTGACACACAGAGCTTACAGTCTATGAGGATGAGGGGGACACAAGAGCTTACAGTCTATAGATGAGGGGGACCAAGAGCTTACAGTCTATGAGGATGAGGGGGGACACAAGAGCTTACAGTCTATGAGGATGAGGGGTACACAAGAGCTTACAGTCCTATGAGGATGAGGTAGACACAAGACTTACAGTCTATTAGGATGAGGGGGTGACACAAGAGCTTACAGTCTATGAGGATGAGGGTGACCAAGAGCTTACAGTCTATGAGGATGAGGGTTGCACAAGAGCTTACAGTCTATGAGGAGAGGGGTGATACAAGCTTACAGTTCTATGAGGATGAGGAGGTGACAGACAAGTCAAGCCTTACAGTCTAGATGAGGATGAGAGGGTGATCAAGAGCTTAGTCTATGAGATGAGGAGGGTGAACAAGAAGCTTACTCTATGAGGATGAGGAGGTGACCCAAGAGCTTACAGTCTATTAGGATAGAGGGTTGATACAAGAGCTACAGTCTATGAGATGAAGGGGTGACACAAGCTTACAGTCTATGAGATGAGGAGTTGACAACAAGAGGCTTACAGTCCTATGATGATGAGGGGTGACACAAGAGCTTACATCTCTGAGTGGGGGATGACACAAGAGCTTACAGTCTATGAGGATGAGGGGGTGACCAAGAGCTTACAGCAGTTATGAGATGAGGGGTGACACAAAACTTAACAGTCTATGAGGATGAGGAGGTGAACAAACTCTTACAGTCTATGAGCATGAGGCTGACACAAGAACGTTACAGTCTATGACAGGGGTACAGGACACTTTTTGGCTCCCGTGAGAAGCCATGAACCCACATATTTTAAAATTTATTCTGTAGAAGCCGTACACATCTGCACATTCCCTATTAGTAGTCTAGTCCCAGTATCACGGGTGCCCCTGACGACCTAGATATCGGATCGCAGTCACACCCAGCCCCTCTCCTTGGCGCGCCCCTTTTTCCGAGCTCATTT
>CM033648.1:88220644-88356081 GCA_019512145.1 Engystomops pustulosus
TGCCCCTCTCCTTGGCGGCGCCACTTTCCGAGCTCACTTAACCCACCAATTTCCTGCTCCCGACCAGGTTGGCCATTGCGTGTACGCCGGCACTTGCGGATTTAAAGGGCCAGTGCGCCGATGATTGGCGCTGTCCACTTCCAGGGTTCCTATAAAGATCGGCACCTATCAGACAGGTAGCCATAGCACATGTCCCCCAGTATATAGGCAGCCACAGCACATATCCCCAAGTAGATAGGTAGCCACAGCACAAGCCCCCAGTGTATAGGTAGCCAGAGCACATACTTCCATTAGATAGGTAGCCCCAGCACATACTCCCAGTAGATAGGTAGTCACAGCACATGCCCCCAGGTAGATGGGTAGTCACAGCACATGCCCCCAGGTAGATGGGTAGTCACAGCAAAAAAAAAAAAAAAAAGAATATTCACTTACTAGCGCTCCCTGCAGCCAGCTCCTCATCGCTCCCACGCTCTTCTCTTTGACCCAGGCTTTGACGATTGCGCCTGGGTCCTACAAAGGACGTAGGCAATGGTTACATAGCTGCCTGTGCCCAGTGATCAGTCTAAGACACACAGCAGCCATCACTATTTATTAAAGATCTGTCTGAGAGCCAGATGCAGCCAACAAAAGAGCCATATCTGGCTCCCGAGCCATAGGTTCCCTACCCCTGGTCTATGAGGATGAGGGGGGTGACACAAGAGCTTACAGTCTATGAGGATGAGGAGGTGACACAAGAGCTCACAGTCTATGAAGATGAGGGTGACACAAGAGCTTACAGTCTATGAGGATGAGGGGGACACAAGAGCTTACAGTCTATGAGGATGAGGGGGTGACACAAGAGCTTACAGTCTATGAGGATGAGGAGGTGACACAAGAGCTCACAGTCTATGAAGATGAGGGGGTGACACAAGAGGTATAAGAGCTTGTATAATGGTCCAACCATTCTTTATAAGGGAACAGTATAAAATAACTTAATTAATTATTAATAAATAAATAAAAATTCTTCTGCTTGAACCATCAGCCGCCATCTTATATACAAAGTCCAAGGTCCATGAGACTGCAGAGAAGCCTGGAGCTTGGTATCTGGTCTTTGCCCCAGCATATTCCTTTAAAATCATAACTTGATATAATATCCACATTTTCTTTTTATTACTGAACTACTTGAAACACAGAAAAGTTTAACGTTTAAGGCCAAAAATAAAAGATCAGGACAGAATTTAACTCTTTAGGTAGAGAAATAGTTGACGTGATTACAGTCTTCCAGGCATCCGCTTTTCAAGCATTTCATATTGTTAGATGATTCAGCAGGATTGTATCTCTGGCAGTCTCGCAATGATAGATATTCCCCATCTCAGCAGGATTAGTATCCGTACAGCAGAGCTGTTCAACCGCGGACCCCAAGGACTCTGTAATGTTAGCGGAAGACGTCACAAGAAATTCACATTAGCGCTATTACTGAGACCTTTAAATGTCAGTGCTACAAAATGAAAAACACTATTATATGGAGGGATACATGGGTGTCACCACATCATCATGTAAGGGAACACGAGGCAAACGTCATCCAAACCCGCTGCCTAACAAACTCATATGTAATAGGTGACCCAATGCCTCCATTAGTATTATATATTATCGTATTAGCTATGGGGAACTACTGCTCCTTTATCAGATGATCCCTTCCTTATGTAACATAAAAGATGGTAGCTTCTGCATTAAAGGAAATCTGCCATCAAAATCCATCATGATAAACCAGGGACATTACTCATAGATCCAGGCACCGTGACTGTGGTCATCTTCTTATGTGTCTTATCCATGGCCTTCTACCTTCTAAAATTCATCTTTGATATTTACTGTATGCTAACGAGACAGAAGGGCTACCCTAGCCCATCCGTGATTTGTCTTTACAGACTGTTACACTGTCTCCCCCTCCCCGCCCCCTTCTTTCTCAGTGCTTCCCACCTACCTCTGCCTGATGTAATCTCGCACAGTGGACTAGGGAAAGTGCTCCTGCACAGTGTAACAGCCTGTGAAGCTACAGCACAGAGGGGCTCTGGTAATGCTTCCTATAGCCATTCTTTTTTATCATGCCATATTTTGATAGTTGATTTTCTTTAAAATGCATGAAAGTGGACACACAATTGCAGACACAGGGGCAGATTTACTTACCTGTCCCTGTCGCGACGTGGATTCGGGTCTGCCTCGATTCACTAAGATCGTGCACCTGAGTTCCTGCAGGTGTCGCTTCTGCGCCGAGGTCCGCCGGAGTTTACCTTCTTCTTCCCGGTGCATGTGAGTGCTTGGTCTTGCAACACAATTCCGTTTTTAAATTCCGCTGTTTATTCGAATCCGTCAGGTTGTACAACGGCCACGCCCCCGATGTCTGTGGCATGCAAGACGGCGCCGAATCGCCACAATCCGAATGCGTGCGCAAGAAAACCTGGGGAATTTAGCGCAAAACGGAAATAATTGCGAAACCCGACGAAAGTGCGGCGTTCGGACCCTTAGTAAATGTGCCCCACAGAGTAGCATACTCTTCTACATTGTTGACACAACTCTCATTAGCTACTATGGAAGTTACATAAACTGCAAAGCTCCACCTGGTAGGTCATAAATGGAAGTAGGGTGGGTTTACTACTGCTAGAACCCACATCAATATCCAGAACATGAAAACTCACTCAGGCTTGTCCCTCAACCTCAAATATTTGGGGCCCCCATTCTGGCCATTGTCTGGGAGCGCAACATTAACGCGCCCATCAATCTTGTGTTTGATACCCATTCTGTGAATTTGTGATGAATGCTTTTGGCTGTGACACCTCCTTTAAGCTAAAAGCCTGCTTTAATGTGTCTTCTGTTTGTTGTTTCTGTTTATTTCCTTGGACCAGGAGATTTAGTGGTTCGCATGAAGAATGGATTTGGCAGCTCGAAATACAGACCTGTAGACTATCAGCAACTGCACGCACTAACCGAAGCCAAGAAACTGGCCTCCTCCAGCATCCAATTAAAGGTACAAATCCCTCCTCGGCAATGTATATAACATTCGCTTTATTTCACAAAACAGAAGCCAATGTTCTTACTCCTGTTATTTGCCATCAGGTTTCCCTTTCCAGGCAGAATAACATTCTTAGCTGCCTGATCTTGAAAAACAGGAAAGTAAGAGATCTTACTTACATAGTGATGGACAGCTGATATATATATAGAGCTGTACCACTCAATAGACTCCAGGGGGCAGATGCTATGGGGTACTCTTATCTCACCTAGTCACTGCTGAGATGAGTATTGCCCTACCATTACCACAGTGAGGTGGTCATCGTTCCGGAAACAGGTGATTGCGTTTAACAGCTGATTGTAATAGGGTCGGTTTGGTCGACAGTCTGGGGCCCAAGGCATTTAGGGGGCCTAAACAGTGCACTAAGATTGATACTACTCTGCAGAGATAATAAAGAGTGGGCAATGAAATCCTCATATATTTGTGCCAGCTCATATATACATGAGCACATCCAGGACCTTTGAAGGTCCTTTGAAGCTCCTCAAACTGCAGAAGTGGAAGGGGACCCGTCCTCCTTTCCCAAGAAACGTGACTATGGTACCGTATGTAGGCGGTAAATGTCAAACCATTACAAAAAAATCTTATTTCTGGATGAGGTCACTTAATCTGCCCCTAAATATGGCTATTCTATGCTGTTTATGTAGGTGAATTATAGTTACGGAAAGTGCAGGAGAAAGAATTACACTGTTTCTGTAACTTTGGGTATCCGATTAGTGGGATTCAACACCTTCCGGTTTTCAGCACCTCCTGGAGAGCTATTGTACTTCCACACGGCCGCTACACAGAGCACAGAGTCCCTTCTGTTCTTACAAAAGTATATATAAATCTAGTCTGTTTGGTTCTCCTGAAAAACTGTGCTCACTGGGGCAGGATCTGGTTTATATCAGTCTCCTTCCCCTTCTGGCAGCTGAAAATCTCTTTTTACTTTCCTTGCGAGTTCTCTCAGCTATAGTACCATATACTGCAAGGATTATGTCCTGACAAGCGGGGTACACCTTATTTATCTGAGGGTCTGCAGGGTGTCCCCCCGCATTTAGGTTCTTAGGTGGACATGCATATTATTATACGCTGGGTTGCAGCCTGCTATGTAAAAGAATATTATCTATACAGCGTAAAGGCAAGCGTTATTCAGTGTTTTATGGAACAAATGTGTTACATCTAACAATGCGATGACCCTCTAAATAAATCGCACATGGGGTCCTATCCATGGTCACACTAAGCCATTATATTATTAAGATGCTGAATTATTATGCGTGTAAATGTGATACATTTCAGATTTAGTGTGCATTAATATTCTCCATTGCGTCAGGTCTCCTCGCCACGTTGTCCTTCATTGCATCTAGGACACCGCTTTATGAGAGCGGAATTACCAGTCCCCCCTTACAGAGCGCATGTCCATGTGTCAATGTCACATGCAGGTCCTGGGAGGTTTTGGCCCTGGGCTCCCTGCACAGATTTGTAATTTCATCCACTTTAGCACAGCTCAGCGCTCGCACCTCCTGCTTTGCAGAAATGGGGATATTTACCCATTACTCTTCCTAATCCTCAGGCAGTGATTATACCATATGCTGATAGAACCAGCGTTTATGGGCAGCAAACTACAGCGCACTTATAAGGGAAGGGGTTAAATCATTAGGGGAAGGGAGACCTGCTATAAATACAGTGCAGGATTATTTCCACCAAAATGGACATGGATAATGGGGGCCATATTGTCGTCATTTGTCTGAAGTGATTCACTAATTGGTGGATTATAACATTCAGTTTATTGTTTCACTGTTTAACCCCAATACATCATATAATGCAAATAGCGATTCTGTATATTCATTTATGTTTAAAGGGCTATTCCAGGGCATAGACTTTGAAGACCTATTGTTAGGATATGTCATTAGTGTCAAATTGGTGGAGGGTCCAACATCTTGAGACCCTACCGAGACCCTACTACAGAGACTCTACAGTCTCTTTACTACTCCCCAAACACAGCACTGCACCAAGTCCCAGGAAAGTCCCAGAAGTCCCAGGAAACCCTTTAATTGCAGAAACAAAAGTGAAAATGACATATCTGATACCCCAGAAAGTAATGGGTGAGGGGCCTATCTTTTAGGTTATATCCAGAATATTCATTCCTTTTTGAAAGCCACCATATTGGATCGAGTTTTTTTTTTTTCAATGTGAAAAAGATCACGTAACATATAAAAGACCAGAATTGTCAAATTCTCCAATTAGATTTGTAATATTAAAAAAAGTCATCAATAGAGAAAGTTGTAACAACAACCAGGAACTTTCCCTGTGATGTACAGCTATGTGATGTGGGGTCCTTGGTGCTGAACTCAGAGCTGAAAGCGCCTGATCCAATCATTATGAAACATCATGAAACTATGTAGAATCTCTTTGCTATGACCTTCCAACTGGAAAAACTTGCCCTTGTCCAATATGGCGGCTTTCAATACTCTAGCATAGACCAAAAGATAGGTCCCCCTCCCCCATTACTTACTGGGGAATTTAAATATTTCATTTTCCCTTTTGTTTCTGAAATAAAAGGGTGTCCTGGGACTTCTGACTCTGTTCTCAGTATGAATGGGACACCAGTTCATGTTCGGGTTGAGTCATTGGGGCACATTTACTTACCTGTCCGAGGATAGGTAATTCACTAAGATCATGCGCCCGATATCCTGCATGTGTCGCTTCCCCGCTCAGGTCCGCCGGAGATCACCTTCTTCTTCCCCAGTGCATGTAAATGCTTGGTCTTGCGGCACAATTTTAAAGTTAAATCCCGCGCTCAGTCCGAATCTGGACCAAAAGCCAGCGCGATTGTGCCAAAATCTGATCGCGTGCGACACAATCCCCTTCTAAATTCCTGTCCCAGCCGTGTAATCCCCGAAAACGTTGGGAAGTCTGACAGAAATGCGAACCGCAGATCCTTAGCAAATAAGCCCCAATGAGATTTCTTAGTCAATATATGGTGTTAGTTTCTCTCTAAGAAGCCATTGAGCTGCTGTCCAAGGTGACTGTAGAGGTTTGATCTACTTACGCCTTAGAAAAAAGAAAGAATTTATAATTCTATGAATTTAAGGATACAAAAAGACATGTGTGCGAAGTGACCTTTTAAAGGAAATCTACCATCAAAATCCATCATGATAAACCAGAGACACTTAATCCAGGCACCGTGACTGTGGTAATCTAATTAGATTTGTTATGTATGGCCTCCTTCCTTCAAACATCAACTTTAAAAATTATAATCATGAGCCAGAAGGGCTCTGGGTGCTAACCACAGTCCCTCTGTGGTGCAGCTTCACAGGCTGTTACACTGTTCAGGAGTACTTCCGCCTCTCACTGTGTGAGATTACAGCAGGTGCTATACAGGTGCTGAGAAAACAGGGAGGAGGGTGAGACTATATCACGCCCTATGTAGCTTCAGCACAGAGGGCCTACGGTAACGCCCCCTCCAGCATAATTCTACTTTAGTTGTTTAAGTTGATTTTAGAAGGAAGGAGGCCATAGAGAATAAATATAAGAATATTACCACAGTCCCGGTGCCTGGATCTATGAGCAATGTCCCTGATTTATCATGATGGATTTTGATGGTAGATTTTCTTTAAGGATCTGCTGGAGGACAGAGGCCATAGTGGAGGCCGGGTCTTAGAGCCCTGATGTCAAATGTTGGCAATTTTTAACCATAGGGAAACAATAAAGTTTCCTGCAACCACAGATTTTTTTTTTAATTCTTCCTAACTTTATTATTTTAGCCAAATATTTAGCTGCTAGATTCTCTTTATTATTCTTCTTGGCCATAAACCACTTACTAAAACCCATCCGTCTAGTGCGCCGTTCAGAAAGTTCATTAAACCCGGCAGCCGAGTGATCCTGAGCGCCGCGCCAGTGTAGTTTGTTAACAGTAAAATACAGCTTGTGGTTGCCATCCTATAGCTACACATCATCTGCGACGTCCACAACCCACTCCATACAATCAAAGCAAAATGTCAAACCCTTCTCAGATTTTTGGCTGTGATCAGTTGTGTTTAATAAGGAAACTGCAGAAACACGAAGCCTGAAAACAAAGCTGCAAAGAAATTAGCGGAACGTGATGTGACGTCGCCATCTACTTTCATGGTGGCGTTTTGAACCGTTTTTAAGCAGTCCGTTAAAAAACGCATCCATTTTTGACAGTTTTTCCCATTTATCTTTATTGATAATTGGGAAAAACGGACGAAAACAGTAAAAAACTGATGCGTTTTTTAGCGGACTGTTAAAAATGGACTAAAAACGAGTTCAAAACGCTAACCTGTGCCACTACCCTCACCCATCCCGGAAAACAGATTTGCATTCCCCCCATCATGTGTGTGACTACATCTCAGGAGTCCAAAACATTCGGATGTCACATCGATCAGTCATTCCTGGCCGTCCACAGTAGTGTTAAGGCTACATGTGATGTACACGCTGATCCGGGTGTCATCAGCAGTCAGTGATGTCTTTGACAGCTGCATTGGTTACACTCCTGTATAGTTATATCAATGCAGAGAGTCGTCGTGAGAAATTTTCTAGATGTGTCCTTGTCATCAGATCGTAAATCCCCATCCCGCTAAATGTGTTGGATATGACTCATTGGACTAATAAACTGCATTACCCTCATCACACTCTTTACTATTTTCTAATCATTCATAAATACGGACTACCCAATATGTGACTGCATTTGCCAGTCAATAGGGCTCATTTACAAAGGGTCCGAGCGCCGCACTTTCGTCGGGTTTCCCGAATATTTCCGTTTTGCACCTAATTGCCCCGGGAGTTTGGCACACACTATCGGATTGTGGCACATTGGTGCTGGCTTTCACGCCACAGAAATCGTGGGGCGTGGCCGTCGGACGGATTCGGAAAACCCGCAGAATTTAAAAAACAAAATTGTGTCGCAAGATCAGCACTTACATGCACCAGGAAGAAGCAGGTGAACTCGGCGCAGCAGCGACACCTGCTGGATATCGGGCGCACCTTAGTGAATCCCGGCAGATCCGAATCCTTGTCGGACAACGTGCTGCGGGATCGCGACTGGACCGGGTTAGCAAATGTGCCCCATTGTGCCCAATATAATATCGAACAGTAAACAGAGACCGGAACGGAGCAATGTTGTGTCAGCAGAGAGAAGTGTTGTTTCCTTATACGCTGTAAGCTCTCGCCAGCAGGACTCTCATTCCTCACAAGGTTATTACTCTGTAATGTTTGATTTTGTTTGTATTTGTCCCCCATGACCTGTAAAGTGCAGCAAAATAAGACGGCGCTATAGAAATAAAGATTTATTCTTATTAAAGGAAAACTATCACTTTGATCGTCGTGATTTTAAGAGAACCTGTCACCCTAAAAAAGTACTAAAGTAAACAGCTCCTAGCCCTACCCCAGTAATAGCAGTGTCCAGCTGCTAGCTTTATCGCAACATAACGATAACAATAAGCTAGAGAACACTGCAGCCCCATAGCCTCAGAACGCCCGACCGAGAATACAGCGGACCGGCATATTCATGAGGGGGGCGGGACGCATGATGCCTGACAGTCACCGCAGGCCTATGGCATGGGAGGGGGTAGAAGCAGAGGAGAGGAGAGCACCTCGGACCGCCCCCCTCATGAATACGCTGGGCTGCTGTAAGCTCGGTCTGTCATTCTGAGCGCTATGTAGTGCGGTATTCGCTAGCTTTATCAGAATGTTCCAATAAATCTGGCGGTTTAACACTTCTAATAATGGGGTAGCGCTCGGAGCTGCTTACTTTAGTAAGTCTTTCCAAGTAGTAAGTACTTTACAAGTCCTCAAATAATATTGTTACATTTCTCAGATACTGACATTGATACTGACAAATATTCATTTTTATGGAATACAGATTTGTCTAGGGAAATCCAATCACTATCCCTCGGGTAAAATTTAAAAGGGTTATCCACTTTAAGCTATTAATTGATATTCCTCACCATTTTCTAGAGCTCTGCTTGCTGTCCTGCTATAGAAAACTTGAGGGTACAGTCACACGTCACGTCTGAAATGTTACTTTTACACCATTTTACATCACATGAAAAATCTAATAAATAGTAGAGCGAAAGTGAAGCACCAAACCAAAGAATAAAGCAGAGGTGTTATTTCGAGCGCACAGTGAAAGTCGTAGAAACTGAGCCCACAATTAAGTGACGCAAATGTGCATTTTTATGTTAATTTAAGCACATTTTGGAATTTTTTTTCCAGTTTCCCAGTACACGGCATGGAATAATAAATAACGTCACGGAAAAGTTAAATTTGTTGCACAGAAAATAAGCCCTCACACAGCTCTGTACACGGACAAAAGAATAATGAGTGCAAAAAACCCTTAGGGGTTAAGGAAGATCACTAACATGTATTATTTCTGCAGTACGGTCATATTTTAGGTTCATAAGACCCATGTACATCCAGTCACCTTTAAGCTGCAGTGTGTCCCCTTTGTATGCTTCTAGTGTCAGCTCAAATAACACATCAGCTGATACTAGAGAATGGAACAGGAAGCAGACAGCGCCGGTCTGTGTGTTGTGGCCGAACCAAGTTACTGCAGTTTTGCTGTAATTCAAATGAAAGGTTGAAGATTTCCCATTGATATCGCTGCTTCTGTAATTCTCTTAATTTAATAATACAGAACAAGGACCACATGTTTTGTAGCCCAAAGCAACCGGTTATTTGCTTTTACAATAAATCACTGCTTCTTTTTATTATTTGGTGGTAGAGATATTGTAGATCCGTGCCGAGTATCCTGCTGAGAATGGAAGCCGCTTATGTAAACTGCACATCAAAGACTGTGCAAACGCTTCCTACATATTTAATCATCTCTAATATGTGACGAGGTTTAACACTTTCATTTTATTCCTTCTCTTATTACAATGTAGGAAATCTTAATATCCGGAGAGAACTAGAACCAAACAGGTGTGAGTGTCCGCTCATGTAAAATCGCTCATTATTATTCATCCCCTTGAGAATATATTACAGACTGGTTAGCGGAATCTGGCAGCGAGTCTTCAATACTTTTGCAAACTTTTAAAGAAAGGATTTTCTGCTCAAGAGCCGTCAACAGGGGGGGAATACTGGGACTTGTCTTCTATGGGTTTCTTCATGGCCGTTTTTTTTTTTTGTCAGATGTGCAGACGTGCATTTGCGTTTGCAGAGTAGCGCGTGCGATCGGTAAACAATCACATGCGTTTCACTAGAAAAGCAGCATGTGACTGCAGCTTCAATAGTTGGTAAGAATTTGGGCCCATTCCTCTTAGAGAACTTTTGTAGCCGCCTTGCTCCGACGTTGCCTTTTCAGCTTTGCCCATAATTTTTCAATATGATTGAGATCAGCGCATGGTGATGGCTGGTGCAGAACATTGGCTTTGTTATCAATGTAACCCATTATTGCACTAAACTTTAGTTTATGTATAATAATGATATATAAATATTTGTAAGTATATGTGTAAGTATGTGATATGGTATTGTAGTATAAGATTATGCGTGGGAGAATAACCATTCAGGGGCATAGAGTTTCTTATTGGAGGCCGTGGTTCTTCCACTTGGTTTAGTTGGCCATACACTTTGTTTAGCTGGTGGCCCAGGTTTCTCTACTCTTCCCATGCTTATTGACAAATTATTACAGCGTTTATCCCAAGTTTCTAAGTAATTCCCTTCCACTGTATAGCCCAGTGGTGGCGAACCTATGGCACGGGTGCCAGAGGTGGCACTCAGAGCCCTTTCTGTGGGCACTCAGGCCTTCACCCCAGCACAGAATTTGCTAGAGGTGACTCAAGGCTTCAAGACAGCCATTGACATGCTATGCTCAGTGCTATTTTTGGCGGCCAGGACTACACGAGAAGCGAGAAGGTGTGGACAGAGATGGATTATCATTGGAGCTCCTGCTCTGGGTCCCCTGATTCTTCCTCTTCACCCTGGAAGGACGCTATAATCCAAATTTCTCCTTATTTTTTCTATTGTATTGGTGTCCTCAGGATGCCAACACGATCGTAACTTGTGGTACAGCTGGGATCAATAGGTTACTGCTTAAATTGTCATGTTGGCACTTTGTGACATAAAAGTAGGTCTTGGTTGTAGGTTGGGCACTCTGTCTCTAAAAGGTTCGCCATCACTGGTATAGAGGATAACAAGTTGATTGCCGAGGGTCCGACCGCTGGTACTTACATAGTACTCTCTGACTGGTGGAGCAGCAGCATGAGCATGCACCCTACCGCTACGTTCATTGTTTATGGGAGCAGTCGGAGATAACCAGGTGACGTGATTATATATTTCAACACTCCCATACATTTGTCAGAACATGATCCCCATTCTCCAGATTCCGTTCAGTTCCGTTCTCTTGAATGATAAGGGCCCCAACAATCGGACCCTCACCAATCACCTTGTTGTGCCCTGTCCTGTGGATAAGACATAACTTCTAAACTTTAGAAGACCCTTTAAACACTGGAAAGAGATGAAGCATAACAGAACTGAATAGAAGACACGTGTATCATTTTATTTGGATGGTGGCCTGGATGTCCCTCCAGTGCGCTACTGAGATACATCCTCTAATTAATGTACAGTATATACTGCAGATGAGGTCGTCCTGTCCTGGTTCTGTCTTATGTTATTTCTCTTCAAAGGAAATGAAGACTCCAGACTAGGACAGAGAACTCAGAATGAAAAGTCTGTATAGACAAGAGAATTACATCCTGAGTCACCAGTGTGACCTTGCGCTATAATTGGGGATCGCAGTAATTAGCCATGTCTCTCACATTTGGTCGGCAGCCGGTGACGGTAAACAATATTTCCATAGGGTTTTCTGCCCATTTTGCAATTTGCAGCTGGAAATAGGTCCCCGTGGATACCCATAGCGCCTGGACACAGTGGGGTGTACACTTACTGCACCATATCCGTGAACGGAAAAATATAGGACAAGTCCTTTATCTGTCCGTCGTATGCCGTCGGCCATTTACTTCTCTGTGGAGATGGGAGGGGTGAGTAGTGCTTTCCCTTCCTCTCTCCAGCGCTGGCTGCACGCTTGTGTGCAAGTGGTTTTAGGTTTCTTTCACACAAACATATGAAAACGGCCAAATGCTGTCTATACCGTACCCTTTTCATACAGGTAGCACACGACCACATTCATTTCAGTGGGCAATATGGCCGTTATTTACATGGCCATATTATCCACCGTGCCGTACCGTGAAAAATATCAAGCATGTCTATTGCTGATGTCTATTTTCTCAATTTCGTAAGCCCTATAAAAGTCTATGTTAATGTTTAAAATACACGTTGTGCTGCTGTACTTACGTGCAGGATGCAGGGAGATCAGAACCAGTGGGAGGGACATTCTATCAACCAACCAATAGTCAGCCATCATTTGCTAGCCTACCGTATTTGACATGTATACGGTTACATCGTGCACATACAGAGGATAAATGTCACATGTAAACGGATTAATTCGGCACCAAAATACAGGACTGGAGAAATCATACATTTGTGTGAAAGAGGCCTAGTGATCTTTTTTACTTCCACACAATCTTTTTTTTACGACTTGAGGCCCCATGCACACCCACTTATACTCGCCTAGGAGCATACAGCCGCACACAGAAGAAGCTAGAAGCTAACGCTGTAGTACGGTGAAATATTTTCCTGTGCGTGGTCACGGTTCAATGAGCCAACGTGTGCTCACTGCACCAAAACTGATATCCAGCCATGAGCTGTGTAGTCAGATATTGGTCCTCCACATGTTTGTGCGCAAGGGGCCTAAAGGGGTATTCCATGTATTTATTGATCCCCTACCCTTAGAATTGGTAATGAATATTACATCAGCGGGGGCCCAATTTCTGGCACTCAGGTAAGCAAAAGTATGAAGCAGTCTTGTCACTCCGGTGAGTGCTCCCATTGCATATATTCTTGGGCCGCAAACAACCGCTCCGTGGTCAGTTGTTTGCATTCCATATGTTACCATGCAAGTTCTGCTCTGGAATTCAATGAATTCTACGCAAGGTCCAGCGTTATCCGGCTTATCTTCCAACACACGTGTGTGGTGGGGATTTCCTAGGAGGCCGCAACGTGATGCACCAGTCTTTATAAATTCCCCCCATTGTGTATGGAATGGCAGCTAAGGTTTAAAACACATGAAGATACTCGACCCGTGAAACCCAGCTGGATTCCGTGTGCTGAATACTGTGCAGGGATAGAACTCCCAGCATCAAAGTGATATGTGATGCAAGGAGCCACCACAAAAACCTTCTGACCTGTAATTATGATTATAGTTCGGTGCTGTTGATCCACGGGGAAGCACAGACTCCTTGCATCGCATATATAGCTATGATGTTTGGAGTCCTGTCATGAAGCATGCCAACACACAAGCAGCCATGTTTTTCTCATTCTGAACAGTGCTTTTATGGTGTAATATAGCTCTGTTTACCATAATTACATAACCCTATTGTCCGATATCTTCTTCCTTCATCACCCTCGTAGCTCCTTTGGCGTACCAGCTGCATATACTACATGCATAGAGGGATGATGTGAGAAGACAGACCACGGCTGACCCTGAGCTCAAGTGATTTTCTTCTCCCCATCTCTCTGAAGATTGTAAAAGAAAACACTAAGATTCATTCTAAGTGCCAGATGCCGCCATGGAGCAGTTCCCATTACATCAGTATCATCTTTCTTGTGTGTCTCAGGCAGGCGTGCCAGGATCACGTCAGTTTCCAATTACACGGTGGGATGTATAGTGTCTTTTCAGCGCTTGACAAAAAACACACTCGCCAGGAAACTGAGATCCTGTGAACACCTTGCCAGCTGTTCTACACACAAGGAAGTGCACATCGGGACAAACACCTGCGGATTTCACTTTTATTTCATCCTTCCAGCCATCACTTAGCACATTGTAAAAGGAAGAATTCCATTGAGAAAATTGAATGTATCAGGAAATAGAAAACATTAATGGATTTGTATTGGATTAGAAACCATGGCCTTCATTTTTCAGAAACAGCGCCATCGTTGCCACCAGGATGTGCCTGGTATTGCTGATCATCCTCATTCACTGGAATTTAGCTAAGAGATATTGGTGGAGCTGTATCTGGTTATATACAGCTTTTTTTGTTTTGCTGGATCACATGGCGCAACACTGGAAAACTCTTCTCCCAAAACTGACAATGACAGCCAAGTTGTGAATATCACACTGGGTTACAAATAATGGGAAGATTTTAACATGGACATGTTTAGAAAGTTATTGCTTAACAGCATAACATGGTGGTGAATGTAACAGTATAGTTAAGTCAGTTTTCTGGTGTATATCCAACAATTGTCTTATCTGTCAAGTTGTGCAAAGTGCGCCAAATTTTAGCAAACACTCATGGCTAACACCTGTGATCAATGCTGGCACCGATTGTGGGTGATAACCCTTTAAATGTCACCAGCAAAGCTTCTTTGACAGGGATTACCGCCCTTGTGGCTTCATCGGGACGCAGCGATCCAGGGCCGTACATTTGCCCATATCTGCAAATACTGTCTGTCTCTGATGTGCAAATCTGGCATCCACCTGCCATGTATTGCAGTACATGGCAACATGACAGGAGTGATCAGATCCCCTAGGTTTAAAGTACCCAGGGGTTCTTAAAAAACCTCACACCCCTTTCCATATAACTGATATAGATATATTGGGTAACGCCGCATCCCAAAAGTCCCGATTTATCAAGCTAAAAAACCGGTTATTGACGATGGTAAACCCAAATGTTGGAATCAAGTCCTAAAAGCATGGCCCACATGAAAATGGTGCAAATGTGGGTTTTCTTTGTAAATGTCACCACTATTGGAATTTTTTTTCCAGCTTCCCGGTACACGGCATGCTATAATAAAGGAACACTACAGCCAAATCTAATTCATTGTATAGTACATGGTGCAGGGCCTAAGGGGAGGAGCAGGACTCATTTTCATTGTATTCCTAGAACCTGGAGTCCTGCTCCTCCCTTCAGGCCCAGCACAAGGTGTAATTCAATGAATCTGCTACTACTGGAGTGTCTCATTAAAGACCATTACTGGGAAGAACAAATTATTTTGCAATTAAACAAACCCTCATTCAGCTCTGCACACAGAAAAATTAAAAAGTTATGGGTTTTTAAAGGAGGGGAGAAAAAAAAAAGGAAACGCAAAAATGAAAAAGGGAACTGATGGGAAGGGGTTAACTGTACCCAGAGCTGGGGCCCAGAGTTTCTGGGGGGGGGGGGGGGGGGCAACAGGGGGGGGTGAGGGGGGGGGGGGGGGGGGGGGGGGGGGGGGGTGGTAAACAAGGGGGGACTTAAGGAGTCGATGGGGGGAGGGGGGCTGTATCTAGTTAATCCATAGGGTGTGAGGGGGGCTATATATAAAATAACCATGAGGGGCCTGTATATAAAATAACCATGAGTGGGGTGTGTATAAAATAACCATGAGGGGGCTGTATATAAAATAACCATGAGGGGGCTGTATATAAAATTACCATGTGGGGGCTGTTTGGGATGATAAACTAGGGAATATTTTAGGAAACAGGAGACTGTTTTAGTTTCAGAATTTTTAATGCCGCCATGTGAGTTCACTACAAAGGGGCCCTCTGAGGCTCTGTCGCCCAGGGGCCTACTGAAACCTGGAGCCGGCCCTGCTAGGGTCCCGATCTTGCCTATAGGGGGATGACATCCATCTTATATAATGGAGGTATACATTTGTTTTAGAAGATGAGCTAATATAATAAAATCCATGAACTCAATATAAAACAACGAGATGGGTTTATAGCCGCGCTCTAATAAAACGTCACCGGTCTGTCTCGTGGGGCGCCATCATTTGTGCGGGTTTTTTTTTACCTCTGCCTCTTCACCTGTGAAGAATACTTTCTAATGAAGCGGAATGACTGGCACATAATCCCCCTAGAAATGAGCCTTTTGTGAAATCGAAAAAAAGCTGATTTTCCACGTAAAGTGCGGATCATTAAAAATGAATTTGACATGGTGAAATTAGGAAAGGAGATGAAAGGATTTCTGTTCTCTGCCCGGCGCTACACAGGATGAATATGGGGAATATATTACAGATGCCTTTTAATAAGATCCACAAATGTTTGATGAATTATAAGGGAGGACGTTCCAGGCTGCGCTCTATAAAACACTGTATATTAGGCTCCGCTATAGCTGAAGGATGGTTATATGGAGATGCCAGACTAGGAACATACATTTTCTGTCTGCTGCTGCTTGTTATGCCTGGATTCTTTCCAAAATTCAGTTTGTGCTGTATAACTATAGGAAGAAGTGTACAGGTGCTTTATATAGAATCTACCCAGACCCAAACAAGTTGCACAGAAGAGCCCGTTCCCTTCTGTTCAGTCATTTTTTGGCTTCCAGCCATCATTATGCTGTAGCTCCCTATGGGATTGTCAATTTTAGAATAAGTTTTCTATTTACAGAAGGACCCAAGCGTGGCAGCCATACATAGCTGTAACCGCTATACGTACCACCTGATATATATATATCCACATGACATTACAATAAGTCCTTAAAGGGACACTGTCACCAGATCTTAACCCACTAAACTACCAGCGCCCTCTTTTATGTTAAAAGACGCCCATATACCTATAAGATATAACCAACTAAAGTTATAGGCAAATGAGAAGAGTCACTTTTTGTCTGAAATTAGTCCCTTTTAGAGGATGTTTGGAGGGCATCACTAGAAGCCACTATCTTTCTACAGCCATGGATATAAACAGACTGGGGCTTATTTACTAGGGGGCGCGGAACGCACTTCCGTCGGACTGTTCACGGTTTTCGGGATTTGCACGGCTGTGACAGGTATTTAACAAAGGTTTGCGCTGGGATTGTGCGGCATGCAACTGGATTGTGGCGCACATGCGCTGCTTTCATGTGTGGCGGGGGGCGGGCCGTGGGACGATCTGACTGATTCGGACTGAGCGCGGGATTTAACTTTCAATTTGTGTCGTAAGACAATGCACTTACATGCACCAGGAAGAGGAAGGTGAACTCCGGGGACCTGAGCAGGTAAGCGACACATGCAGGATATCGGGCGCATGATGTTAGTGAATCGCGGAAGAGTGCAGGATAGTCGGACAATGCACTTTCGTGAACTCTGCGAGACTGGTTAAGTAAATGTGCCCCACTTTAGTGGGGAATGCAATCTGCAGATAAAGATCCACGTTCCTCCTCAGTATTTGATTGGTTGTATCTGTATTTTTAACATAATATGAAAACCATGGTTTATATGAGCTATAAAGCCTACTACAGGCAGTCCCCGGGTTACATACAAGATAGGGTCTGTAGGTTTGTTCTTAAGTTGAATTTGTATGCAAGTCGGAACTGTATAGATTATCATTGTAATCCCAGCCAGAACTTTTTTGGTCTCTTTGACAACTGGATTTTAAAAATGTTGGATTGTCATAAGAACCAGGAGTAACAATGAAGCTTCATTACAGACGCCTGTGATAACTGTTACAGCTGTTTATTGTAGCCTAAGGCTAAAGTACAGTAAATTACCAATATCCAGAGGTCTGTTTGTAACTAGGGGTCATATGTAAGTCGAGTGTTCTTAAGTAGGGGACCGCCTGTATAGGGGTGTCAAAAGTATCATAGTATCATAGTATATAATGCTGGAAGGAGACGCAAGTCCATCAAGTCCAACCTTCAAGAATTAAATAAATGTTTTATCCCCATAACCCGTGATATTTTTTCTCTCCAGAAAGGCATCCAGGCCTCTCTTGAACATGTACATAGAGTCCGCCATAACAACCTCCTGCGGCAGAGAGTTCCATAGTCTCACTGCTCTTACAGTAAAGAACCTTTGTCTATGGTGATGGTAGAATCGCCTCTCCTCTAGGCGTAGAGGATGCCCCCTTGTCCTGGTCACAGGCCTAGGTATAAAAAGATCTTTGGAGAGATCCTTGTACTGTCCGTTCAGGTATTTGTACATTGTAATGAGGTCTCCCCTCAGTCGTCTTTTTTCTATACTGAATAATCCCAAATTTTGTAATCTGTCAGTGTATTCTAGTCCCCCCATTCCCCTAATAATCCTGGTTGCTCTCCTCTGCACCCGTTCCAGCTCTACTATATCCTTTTTATATACTGGTGCCCAAAACTGTACACAATATTCCATGTGTGGTCTGACCAGGGATTTGTATAAGGGCAAAACTATGTCTTTATCATGAGAATCTATTCCTCTCTTGATACATCCCATTATTTTATTTGCTTTAGCAGCAGCCGCCTGGCTCTGGTCACTAAAATTAAGTTTACCATCCACCAATACCCCCAAGTCCTTTTCAGCTTCAGTTTTACTAAGTAATTGACCATTTAGAACATAATTATACTTTTTGTTTCCATGGCCCAAGTGCATAACTTTACATTTATCTACATTAAACCTCATCAACCATTTCTCTGCCCATCCCTCAAGCTTCCACAAATCCCTCTGTAATGCTAAATTATCGACCTCAGTATTTATTACTTTACACAGCTTAGTATCATCTGCAAATATTGAAACTTGACTGTGTAAACCCACTACAAGGTCATTAATAAAAATATTAAAAAGAAGTGGCCCCAATACTGACCCCTGTGGCACTCCACTGGTAACATCAACCCAATCTGAGAATGTGCCATTAATGACCACCCTCTGTTTTCTATCACTAAGCCAATTACTTACCCAGATACAGATTTTCTCCTATTCCCAGCAGTCTCATTTTATATACCAACCTTTCATGTGGCACGGTGTCAAATGCCTTTGAAAAGTCCAGATATACAACATCCACGGCATCCCCCAGATCCAGTCTTGAACTTACCTCCTCGTAGAAACCAATCAGATTAGTCTGACAGGACCGATCTCTCATAAACCCATGCTGACGCTGGGTTATAAGGTTGTGCACAGTGAGATACTCCAGGATAGCATCTCTAATAAACCCCTCAAATATTTTCCCCACCACAGCAGTTAGACTTACGGGTCTGTAGTTTCCAGGATCGCTATTTGATCCTTTTTTGTATATTGGTACCACATTTGCTATGCGCCATTCCTGTGGAACATAACCAGTCCTCAGTGAATCTTCAAATATTAAAAATAACGGTCTGTCTATCACCGTACATAATTCATGCAGAACTATAGCATTATCCACTGTATCTATGTCCTTACTGACATAGATAGGGAAAAGAGAGGATGAGCAGGATAAGTCATAGCTCTCCTGCTACAACTCCTCCTATTCAGCTGTGCACAGACAAGCAATCAAAGAATCAGTGTGCACACAGCACAAAAGTAAATAGCAAAAAAGCTGAATTACTTGATGAACATTCAGAGACTATCCACAAGCCAGTAAAGGCACATGGGCATTTTACGTAAGGGTAGCCAACCCATTATGCATTTTTAATTTTTCCCTCATTGGTATCAATACATACTACAATTCTTCAAAATGGCCTCTTATATAGCACCAACACTGAAAAATAAAAAAGTTAGGGCTATCAAAACATAAAAAAGCCATATAAATTGGGTTTAATTGTAATCATTCTGACCTGAAGAAATAAGGTAAAGCTCAATTTTAACTACCTAATAAATGATGCAACAGCAATGTCCTTACATGGCCACTACTTTGTTTTCAGCTTCACAGATTTACAGAATATTACATGAAGTACAAATTTCTTGCAGAAAACAAACCCTCTCAAAGTCAAAAAGTAGGTAAATACAGAAAATGGAAAAGTGGAAAAGTGTTACGGAAGGAATAAGAAACTGCCCCGATAGCCTTCAACTTAGCTTCATTCTTTCAGGTTTTTGTTGTTTACATGTCAATTATGAACAGTTATATATAATATATATATTTATAAATGTGAATAACTGCATTTAAAATCAACACAAAGATCCCAGTTTATCAAAAATAGGGCAGTTTACTTGTAGATTGTGCAGAGTGCGACAGATTCATGAAATATGTCGCACGGCTATCATGAATCTTTAGATGCATATTTTTGATGCACAAAAATTGATGCACAAAATTGATGCAGACACTTTATAAATACACATGCAAGCAGTTTCCATGTTTTTTTCAGTGTATAGTCAGACAGAAAGCTGGAGCAAACACTTTACTAAACGTGGGTCATAAAGTCAATTGGCAAATGCTTGGTTTTAATAAACTACATTTCAGGTCAGAAATTGCAAGTCAATGTAAAGTAATGCTTGCTTACTGCTCAAAAAACATTTCCGAGACTTAAGTATTGACGACCTTTCCTTGGTATGAACTCCTGTAATCCCCAAGACCAGATAATTGGAGGGACTGTAATGCTTAAAAAGCTCTTCAACACCTTCATTGTGTAGCTGCAAAAATGGCATATGTATAGCACCTGTGCCTTGCTTAGCATCTTAATCCCACTGCTTAAGACCACTTAAGACCACATTAAAGGGAACCCGTCACCACTATTTTCACAAATACAGGTAGTGGCAGGTTCCTATAGAGCTCTAGTAACTATCTGACACCCTGCTTGTAGCTAAAAATTGTTCCCCTCAGATCCCCATAAAATCAGAGTTATAATCTTGCCTGGTATCTATGCAGCTTTGGAGCGAGTCCACGGGGGGCGTGGCCTAATGTCATGTGACCAGGGTGACATCCTCAAAGGGACCAGGGTGACATCCTTGAGCTACTTAATATGAAAACTGTACCCCATGTACATATCAGACCACATAAAACCATCACAGCAGCCTCCATGGACTTCTACTCCTCTCCATGCAGCCTGCTGTGATTTCATGTGATAAAATATGCTGTGATTTCATGACATATATGCTTAGTGTATAGTTCCTAATGCTACTAAAGCTATAGGACCTGTGATGATGTCACCCTGGTCACATGACATTATAGCAGCATACAGCAATAGGGATGGAGAGGAGCTGTTGGACTCAGCCTGAGGAGGCCACGCCCACCTGGACTCCATGTAGCCATGCTTAGTTACCAGATAAAACTATAAAGTTGAATATATGGGAATCTCAGGGGAATATTTTTTAGCTACAAGCAGGGTGCCAGATAGTTACTAGAGCTCTATAGGAACCTGTCACTACCTGTATTTGTGAAAATAGTGGTGACGGGTTCCCTTTAAACTGCCACATTTGAAATACGTTTGTAGTTGGCCCAATTATATATTCATTTACAGTGAAACACTTATGATCAGAAACAAAGACAACATGGGCCGCATATTTAATGAGCGTTAAGGTAAATACAAAAAGTGCAAGAATGAATTCCGACTGGCTGAAGTAGGGTTAGGTGGTGAACCAGTATTTAATTTAGGATCCACGTAACATGAAAGAAAAAAGTTTGACAAAACTACTCTAAACTGGTGGAAGGAGAACCCTGCCAATGAGAGATCACAATCTATAAGGGAGGGTAGATAGAAATACCAGGTAAGAGTAGGGTTGGATTAAGACCACCATGGGCCCTGGGTTGTATAATTATTATAGCCCCTAAATGTCTGGAATGACTTCCTACATCTAGAATGAAGCTTCTTGGAGACTAGAGACTTGGAGACTTTGTACTAGAATCAAGCTCCTTGGAGAATGCAGGATGCATCCCTTCTGCCTGATTTCAATCTGCAGTTTCAGGATCTTTGGAGGACTATGAAATGTCCTGAAATCGATCTTGTGTACATGCGTATTGAGAGAAGGATGTGGGAGGTTTGGGTGGCCATGGACCCCTTAGAAGACTTGGGCCCCAAGCTACCGCCCAAAACCACCTCTATCATAATCAACTACTAGGTGCAAGAGCATTGCCTGGGAATTACTTGTTGTAGTCAATTCTAAACAGACGGGTTTTTAGGTTACGTTTGAAGGTTTAGAGACTCAATCCAACTAAGAGTTTCAGTTCTGGCAATGCTTTATTGGAAACTTCCATGTGATTTTTCTGTGCTGCAACCTGATGTGACTATTTAGACTGCATGTGTTCAGTGTTTCTGATTCATCTCTGGCTTCACCTCTCTATACTTATTGGGCTGCCTCTTTTTTCCTGTCTTGGACTCTTCTCTTTTCTAACTTTTTTATGCCTTGGACATTTCTTAATAATAAGCATATTTGGTTCCATTCTTCACCTACAGTACTCTCTTCGGCAGCTAGTAAGTACTCAACAAACACAGCTGGTAGAGTTACAAAATTGTAGGTCAAATACTTGCATAGGGTGTGTTCCTATATGAACTACTAAACAAAAAGAGATTTCAATTTATCAATTTTTTTTTTAATTGAGTGGGTGATCCCCTAATATGTGATGTAGACTGCATGGCAGTAGATAATATCCAGGGGATGGGAAAAAATCCTAGGCAATTACATCGAAGTACAATGCACACACATTCAATGGGACAGTCTGTAAATTACTGTATGCCATATGCTGGTTATACCGCATAAAATAATCCAGTTGGTATAGCCCTTCAAATTGGTTAATTGATTGACCTAATGTCATGTGACCAGGGTGACATCATCAAAGGTCCTTGAGCTACTTAATATGAAAACTATACCCCATGTACATATCTGACCACATAAAACCATCACAGCAGCCTCCATGAACTTCTACTCCTCTCCATGCAGGCTGCTGTGATTTCCTGTGATAAAATATGCTGTGATTTCGTGACATATATGCTTAGTGGTATAGTTCCTAATGCTACAAAAGCTATAGGACCTGCGATGATGTCACCCTGGTCACATGACATTATAGCAGATACAGAGATAGGGATGGGGAGGAGCTGCTGGATTCAGCCTGAGGAGGCCACGCCCACCTGGACTCGCTGTAGCCATGCTTAGTTACCAGATAAAACTATAAAGTTGAATATATGGGAATATCAGGGGCATAATTTTTAGCTACAAGCAGGGTGTCAGATAGTTACTAGAGCTCTATAGGAACCTGTCACTACCTGTATTTGTGAAAATAGTGGTGACGGGTTCCCTTTAAGTAGGGTACCACCTGTATTTTGTCACTATACAAATAAGAAAAATCTGTAAAGTGCGGCCCTCCGGTAGGGGCCCTGGCTCAAGACCCAATACTGAATCCCAGAGGGTCCCTCAGGAAAACCACACCCCATCCACAATTGTGGAGACTGCAAGATACATATTTCCTGGGGTCCGCGCCAAATTGGATTTTCTCTGGTGGGCCTAAGGAAAACCCATTCCTACACTGGATCCAAACATTTTGAACGGATCTTGGTCCTTAATCGGCTTTGCTTTATCATGTCTGGACTCCAGTGAATCCCGTGAACCCTGCCTGTACGACCCATCCGCAATAGGCATCGCAGTATCGGACTTGTGTATATTTAAACTAATTTGGACCTGTATAGTGTTTACTGTCCCAAATGTCCTGACATGTTCCCTTTAAACATATGAAATACTTAGTTGACTGCCTTCCCCCGCCCCTCCATTGGTGCTTGTTCCCTTCCTTGGTGCTGGATTATAAAGAGGGACGGCCATCACCTATGAGCAGGTCAGCACTATGGTGGACACCAGTAGATGTCACACCACACCACCCGCGCCACCCGCTGTCATTGACTGGCGATGTATCATCAAATTGGCCAAGCATATTTCTTATGTTCTTAGGCAAACAGCTCGGCGAGTAAATCATTCATTAGGGAGCGTCGGAGCGGTCCAGTATTGTAATCATCTTATCAAACAAACACGTTCCGTTAAATGCAAAAAGCCACAACATCTGTAAGCCCTCTCATTTAGAAATATGAGAGTCGTACATGTACAACCTTTTCCCCAGCATGTGCGGCCCCCTTTTTTTAGGAACTTTATTGATTGATGTCTGCAGCTTTATATCCAATAGCTCGTCCCTTCCGGCCTTGTAACAAGATTTGATATTTTGCAGCCTTCCTATAAAAAATACATTGCTTTCTTTTTCTCATTTCTTGAACACAATCCACCGTCCCACGCCCCAGCGGCCTTCAGAGGGAGACTTGAAAGGTCGAAGGCGCAGGACGAGGCCTCTAATGATCGCTCCGCCATTGTAACCCAGTTGTGTAAACTCCTATACAACATATCATTAGTTCTTCAGTCAATATGTGCACAGAAAAACTTCTCGGCCTATCAAACAGCGCCGCGAGAATACCGTTAAGGTCCACAACCCTGCCTATAACACCACAGCTTCAGAAGGAAACAACTCGGCATATTATACACCATTCATATCAGTGGTCAGTGTCCCGGCTGGGTTTCCTTAGGCCCACCAGAAGAAAATCAATTTGGGGGCCCACTGTTTTATTTTAAACCTTTACCCCAGGAAAAATCACTCTTGCAGTCTCCAAATTGGTGGTGTTTTGAATGGACCCTGGTGGTCATTATGGATTGAGCCCGGGCCCCCCAGTAGGATCCTCTGGTCCTCCGGTGGCCAGTCCGACACTGACAGTGGGTTTACAGGAACCTGGCAGGAATTCTTGCCCCCCTGCCATAGCCAACACACACACATTGATATTCTGGTTTACAAGATCCATGTGACCCCCAGTCTTGATTTCTTTGGGTGCCAAAAGCAAAGTTCATCCACCTCTATCACCCAATCCTTCCTGCAACAGAAACTTAACTCATGTACAGCTTGGAGACGATTACACTAATCAAATTATATTAATTTGATGGCAGCTACCTCTCTACTCCTCTCCCCCAAAACACATCTTTTTATAAGGGGCATGTGGTATTCAAATGCAGCATAGCAACAGATTCTAACGTTTTGGCTACTTTTATTGTGATGCCAGAAACTGATGGTGGAGACCCAGGTCACTTACCCTTAAAGAAATCTGCCATCATATCGATCATGGATACACCAGGTACACTTAACAGACCCTTTAATAGATTCAGGAACGTTACACCATGGGCCCTCTGTGCGGGCAGCTTCACAAACAAGCTGTTCCAATGTTTCTCCCCCTTCCATCTTCCTTCTAACCTTCTACAGGTAAAAAAATAAAAATATAAATATACCATCCTCGGTGTGGTTTATTTTCATACGGTTGAAATATCCAAGTGACCAAAATAACAGTCTGAAAATTGTGAGCGGCTCAACTCCTTACACGATAAATCAAATACTTAGATTACTTTCCTCTACTGTAATCCACACAGTGGGGGGGGAAGTGCTCCTTCACAGTGGTAACTCTTAACTATTGGAGACTATGGAACTACAGAATTGGGTGGGTTTTTCTGGTAACATGCTGAGGGGGTGACACAAGAGTCTACTGTCCATGAGGATGATAGGTGCCACAAGAGCTTACAGTCTATAGGAGGAGAGGGGTGACACAAGAGCTTTACGTCCTATGAGGAGTAGAGGGGGGTGGTGACACAGAGCTTACAGTCTCTAGGATGTGGGGGTGACACAATAGCTTACAGTCTATGAGGAGGAGGGGTTGACACGAGCTAACTGTCCATGAGGATGATAGGTTGACACAAGAGCTTACAGTCTCTTAGGATGAGGGGGGGTGACACAGAGCTTACAGTCTATGAGGATGCGGGGGTGACACAAGAGCTTCATCTATGAGGATGAAGGGGGACACGAGAAGCTTACAGTCTAGAGGATGAGGGGGTGACACAGAGCTTACAGTCTATGCGGATGAGGGGGACACAAGAAAGCTTACAGTCTAATAAGATGTAGGGGGGACACAAGAGCTTACAGTCTATCTATGAGGATGAGAGGGGGAACACAAGAGCTTACAGTCTATGGGTATGAAGGGGTGACCCAAGAGCTTACATTCTATGATGATGAGGGGAGACCCAAGAGCTTTACAGTCTATTAGGAATGAGGGGGTGACACAGAGCTTACAGTCTATGAGGATGAGGGGTGACACAAGAGCTTCAGTCTATGATGATGAAGGGGGTTGACACAGAGCTTACAGTCTATGAGGATGAGGGGGTGTACAAGAGCTTACATTCTATGAGGATTGAGGAGGGACACAAGAGCTTACATCTAATGAGTATAGAGGGTGATCAAGCTTCATCTATGAGGATGAGGAGGTGACACTAGCTTACCGTCTATGAGGATGAGGAGGTGACACAGAGCCTACAGTCTGTTAGCTGGAGAGGGTGATACAGATCTTCCAGTCTAAGAATGAAGGGGTGACACAGAGCTTACAGTCTATGAGATGAGGAGTTGACAACAAGCGCTTACATGCTATGATGATGAGGTGTTACACAAGAGCTTACATTCTATGAGATGAGGGGTATGACACACGAGCTTACAGTCTATGAGGATGAGGGGGTACACAAGAGCTTACAGCGATGAGAATGAAGGGGTGACACACGACTTACAGTCTCTGAGGATGGCGGAGGTGACACAAGAGCTTACAGTCTATGAGCATGAGGGCTGACACAAGAACTTACAGTCTATGACAGGGGTCAGGAACCTTTTTGGCTGTGAGAGCCATGAACACCACATATTTTAAAATGTTATTCTGTAAGAGCCGTACCATCTGCACATGTCCCCTATTAGATAGCTAGTCCCAGTATCACGGGTGCCCCTGCGATCTAGATATCGGATCGCAGGCACACCCAGCCCCTCTCCTTGGCGCGCCCTTTCCGAGCTCACTTAAAACCCACCAATTTCCTGCTCCCGACCAGGTTGGCCATTGCGTGTACGCCGGCACTTGCGGATTTAAAGGCCAGTGCGCCGATGATTGGCTCTGTCCACTTCCAGGGTTTCCTAGAAAGATGGCACCTATCCTGAGACAGGTAGCCATAGCACATTGTCCCCCCAGTATCTAGCAGCACCACAGCCTATCCCCAATAGATAGGTATCCCACAGTCACAAGCCCCCAGTTTATATAGGTAGCCAGAGCACATACTTCCATTAGATAGGTAAACCCCCCGCACTACTCTCTCCAGTAGATAGGTAAGTCACTAGCACAATGCCCCGCCAGTAGATGGGTAGTCACAGCATACATCCCCAGGTATATTGGTTATTCACCAGCAAACAAAAAAAAAAAAAAGAATATTCACTTACTAGCGCTCCCCTGCAAGCCAGCTCCTCATCGCTCCCCTTACGCTCTTCTCTTTGACCCAGCTTTGACAGTTCGCCTGGGGTCCTACAAAGGACGTAGGCAAGGTACTACTGCCTGTGCCCAGTGATCGTCCCTAGAGACACACAGCACCATCACTATTTATTAAAGATCTGTCGGAGAGCCCTATGCCGCCAACAAAAGTCCATATCTGGCTCCCACCAATAGGTTCCCTACTCCCGTCGATGAGGATGAGGGGGTGACCCATAGTCTTACCGTCTATGAGGGATGAGGAGGTGACCAAAGAGCTCACAGTCTATGAAGATGATGGTGACACAAATCTTACAGTCTGATGAGGATGAGGGGAACCCAAGAGCTTACAGTCTATGAGGATGAGGGGGTGACCACAGAGCTTACTTCTATGAGGTATGAGGAGGTGACACAAGGCTCACAAGTCTCTGAAGATGAGGGGGTGACACAGAGTATAAGAGCTTGTAAATAATGTCCAACCATTCTTTATAAGGGAACAGTATAAAATAACTAACTTAATTAATTATTAATAAATAATAAAATCTTCTTGCTTAACCATCATCCGCCAATCTTCTACTACAAAGTCCAAGGTCCCTGAGACTGCAGAGAAGCCTGGACTTTATCTGGTCTTTGCCCCAGCATATTCCTTTAAAATCATAACTTGATATATATCACATTTTCTTTTTACTTTTTATTACGAACTACTTGAAACACCGAAAAGTTTACGTTTAAGGCCAAAATAAAAGATCATGCAGAAATTTAACCTTTAGGTAGAGAATAGTTTGACGTGATTACACAGGTCCTTCCAGGCCATCCGCTTTTTCACGTCATTTCATATTGTTAGATGATTCCAGCATGATAACCTCTGGCAGTCTCGCAATGATATATATTCCCCATCTCAGCAGGATTAGTATCCGTACCGCAGAGCTGTTCACAACCGCGACCCCAAAGGACTCTGTATGTTACGGAAGACGTCCCAAGAAATTCAATTAGCGCTCATTATGATACATTTAAATGTCAGTGCTACAAAATGAAAAACACTATTGAGTTTATGGAGGGATACATGGGTGCGTCACCACATATCATGTAAGGGAACAGAGGAAAACAGTCCATCCAAAACCCGCTTGCCCTAACAAACTATATGTAGGTGACACCCTGCTTCCATTACATTATATATTAGGCTTTAGCTATGGGAACTACTGCTCCTTTATCAATGATCCCTTCCTATGTACAAAAAATGGTAGCTTCTGCTTAAGGAAATCTGCCATCAAAATCCATCATGATAAACCAGGGACAATTACTCATAGATTCCAGGACCCGGGAACTGTGGGTCATCTCTTATTGTGATATCCATGGCTCTCCCTTCTAAAATTCATCTTTGATATTTACTGTATGCTAACGAGCAGAAGGGCTACCATGCACCATCCGTGATTTGTCTTTACAGGACGTTACACTGCTCCCACTCCCCGCCCCTTCTTTGCGTGTTCCACCTACCTCTGCTGATGTAATCTCGCACAGTGGATAGGGAAAGTGCTGCTGCAAGGTAACAGCTGTGAAGCTACAGACCAGAGGGGCTCTGCGTAATGCTCCTATAGCCATCTTTTTTATCATGCCATATGTTTGAAGTTGATTTCTTAAAATGCATGAAGTGGACACCCAATTGCAAGAACAGGGCAGATTTACTACACTGTCCGTCGCGACGGGGATTCGGGTCTGCCTCGAGTTCACTAAGATCGTTCGCACTTGAGTTCCTGCATGTGTGCTTCTGCGCCGAGGCCGCCGGTAGTTTTACCTTCTCTTCCCCGTGCATGTGAGTTGCTTGGTCTTGCAACACATTCCTTTTTTAATTCCGCTGTTTATTCGAATCGTCAGGTTGTACAAAGGCCCGCCCCGCGAGTGTTGTGGCATGCAGACGCGCCGAATTCGCCACAATCCGAATGCAGTGCGCAAGAAACCTGGGAGAATTTAGCGCAAAAACGGAAATAATTGCGAACCCGACGAAGTGCCGGCGTTCGGACCCTTAGTAAATGTGCCCCATCAGAGATGATACTCTTCTACATTGTTTGACACAAACTCATTAGCTTTATATGGAAGTTTTACATAAACTGCAAACTCCACCTGGTAGGTCATAATGGAAGTGGGTGGGTTTACTACTGCTAGAAACCCCACTCAATATCCAGAACATGAAACTACTCAGCTGGCTTTTCCCTCACCTCAAATAGTTGGGGCCCCCATCGCCATTGTCTGGGAGCGCAACATTACGAGCCCATCAATCTTGTGTTTTGATACCCATTCGTTGAATTTGTGATGAATGCTTTTGGCTTGTGACACCACCTCCTTTAAGCTAAAAGCTGCGTTTAATGTTCTTCTGTTTGTTGTTTACTGTTATTTCCTTGTGTACCAATGAGATTGATTGGTTCGCATGAAGAATGATTTGGCGCTCGAAATACAGACTGTAGACTATCACAACGCCACGCACTAACCGAAGCCAAGAAGAAACTGGACCTCCGCCTAGCATCCAAATTTAAAGTATCAATCCCTCCTCGCAATGTATATAACATTCGCTTTATTTCAAAACAGAATCCAAGGTTCTTACTCCTGTTGTTGCATCAGTCTGTTTCCCTCAGGCAGAATAACATTCTTAGCTGCCTGAATCTTTGGAAAACGGGAAAGTAAGAGTCTTACTTTACATAGTGATGACAGTGCTATTAGTATAATAATATATTATATATATTACAGAGGAGAGAGAGAGAGTTTACCACTCAATAGACTTCCAGGGGCAGATGCTATTGGGTACTCTTATCTCAACCTATTCACTGTCGAGATGAGTATTCCTGCCCCCCCCACCCTGCCATAATTCCCATGTAACGGTGGGTCATACGTTCCGGAACAGGGTGATTGCGTTTAACATGAATGTAATAGGGTCGTTGAGTCGACATTCTGGGCCCAAGGCATTAGGGGGTCCCTAAACAGTGACACAAGATTGATACGACTCTCAGAGAATAATAAGAGTGGGCAATGAAAGTCCTCATATTTTGTGCCAGCTCTTGACCCACACCTATATACTGAGCACATCCGGACCTTGAAGGGCCTTTGAAGCTCCTAATAAGCAGAAGTGGAAGGGGACCCATCCCCTTTCCCAACGGACACCTTGATTCTGGTTACGTATGTAGGGCGGTGAAATGTCAAACATTACAAAATCTTAATCTGGATGAGGTCACTTAATTCTTCCCCTAAATATGGCTATTCTATGCGTTTATTGTAGTGAATGTATAGTTACCTGGAAGTGCAGGAGAAAGAATACAACTGTTTGTAACTTTGGGTATCGATTAGTGGGAGATTCAACACCTTCCCGTGTTTTCGCACCTCCTGAGAGCTATTGTACTTCCACACGGCGCTACAAGAGCACAGAGTCCCTTCTGTTCTTAAAAAAGTATATATAAATCTGTCGTTGTTCTCCTGAAAAACTGTGCTCACTGGGGCAGATCTCGGTTATTCCATCTCCTTCCCCTTCTGGAAGCTGAAATCTCTTTTTACTTTCCTTGGCGATAGGATCCTCCCAGCTAAGTAGCCATATAACCTGCAAGGATTTATGTACCTACAAGGGGTACACCTTATTGATTGAGGGTTCTGCAGGGTGTCCTCCCCATTTAGGTTCTTAGGTGGACATTGCATATTATTTACATGGGTTGCAGCCTGCTATGTAAAAGAATATTATCTATTACAGCGTAAATGGCAAGCGTTATTCAGTGTTTTATGGAACAATGTGGTACATACTAACATGCGAGACCCTCTAAATAAAATAGCACATGGGGTCCTATCCTGGTCACACTAAGCCATTATATTATTAAGATGCTGAATTAATTATTCGTGTAATGTCGAATGCTACATTTCAGATTAGTGTGCATAATATTCTCCGTGCGTCAGGTGCTCTCGCCACGTTGTTCCCTTCATTGCATCAGGACACTGCTTTATGAGAGCAGAATTACGGTCCCCCCTTACAGAGCGCATGTCCATGTGTCAATGTCACATGCGGTCCTGGGAGGTTTTGGCCCTGGGCTCCCTGACAGATTTGATTCATCCCACTTTAGCCAGCTCGCGCCGCACCTCCTGCTTTGCAGAAATGGGGATATGTACCCATTTACGTCTGTTTCCAATCCTCAGGCAGTGATTATAACCATATTCTGATAAACCAGCTTTGATGGGCAGCAAAATACAGCGCACTTATAAGGAAGGGGTTAAATCCTTAGGGGAAGGGAGACCTGCTATTAAATACAGTGCAGGATTATTTCCAACCAAAATGGACATGGGAGAATGGGGGCCATATTGTCGTCATTGTCGGAAGTCATTCATACTTGGTGGATTATAAACATTCAGTTATTGTTTTCACTGTTTAACCCAATAAATCATATAATGCAAATAGCGATTCTGTATATGTCATTTATGTTTAAAGGGCTAGTCCAGGGCATAGACTTGAAGACACTATTTGTTAGGGATATGTCATTAGTGTTCAAATTGGGTGGAGGGTCCAACATCTTGAGAACCCTACCGAACCCTACTACAGAGACTCTACAATCTCTATTACTCTCCCAAACACAGGCACTGCACCACAGTCCCGAGAAAGTCCCAAGAAGTCCCAGGAAACACCTTTAATTGCAGAAACAAAAGGAAAATGACACTATCTGATACACCCGAAACGTAATGGGTGAGGGGCCTATCTTAGGTTATAGCCAGAATATTCATTCCGTTTTTGGAAAAGCCACCATATTGGATCGCGTTTTTTTTTCAATGTGAAAAAGATCACGTAACAATATAAAAGACCAGAATGTCAAATTCTCCAATTAGATTTGAATATTAAAAAAAGTCATCAATAGAGAATGTTGTCACAACAACCAGGAACTTTCCTGTGATTACAGCTATTGATGTGGGGTCCTTGGTGCTGAACTCAGAGCTGAAAGCGCCTGATCCAATCATATGAAACATCATGAAACTATGTAGATCTCTTTGCTATGACCTTCCAACTGGAAAAACTTGCCCTTGTCCAATAGGCGGCTTTCAAGACTCTAGCATAGACCAAAAGATAGGTCCCCCTCCCCCATTACTTACTGGGAATTAAAATTTTTCATTTTCCCTTTTGTTTCTGAAATAAAAGGGTGTCCTGGGACTCTTGACTCTGTTCTCAGTATGAATGGGACACAACAGTTCATGTTCGGGTGAGTCATTGGGGCAACTTTAACTTACTGTCGAGGATAGGTAATTCACTAAGATCAGCCCCGATATCCTGCATGTGTCGCTTCCCCGCTCAGGTCCGCCGGAGATCACCTTCTTCTTCCAGTGCATGTAAATGCTTGGTCTTGCGGCACAATTTTAAAGTTAATCCTGCGCTCAGTCCGATCAGGACCAAAGCCAGCGCGATTGTGCCAAAATCTGATCGCGTGCGACACAATCCTTCTAAATTCCTGTCCCGCCGTGTAATCCCCGAAACGTCGGGAAGTCTGACAGAAATGAGAACCGCAGGATCCTTAGCAAATAAGCCCCAATGAGATTTCTTAGTCAAATATGGTGTTAGTTTCTCTCTAAGAAGCCATTGAGCTGCTGTTCAAGGTGACTGTAGAGTTTGATCTACTTACCCTTAGAAAAAAAGAAAGAATTTATAATCTAATGAATTAAGGATACAAATAGACTGTGTGCGAAGTGAACCTTTTAAAGGAAATCACATCAAATCCCATGATAAACCAGAGACACTTAATCCAGGCACCGTGACTGTGGATCTAATTAGATTTGATGTATGGCCTCCTTCCTTCAAACAATCAACTTTAAAAATTATAATCATGAGCCAGAAGCTCTGGTGCTAACCACAGTCCTCTGTGGTGCAGCTTCACAGGTGTTACACTGTTCAGAGTACTTCCCCTTCACTGTGGAGATTACAGCAGGTGCTATACAGGTGCTGAGAAAACAGGGAGGAGGGTGAGACTATATCACGCCAATGTAGCTTCAGCACAGAGGGCCTACGGTAACGCCCCCTCCAGCATAATTCTACTTAGTTTTTAAGTTGATTTTAGAAGGAAGGAGGCCATGAGAATAAATATAGAAGATTACCACGTCACGGTGCCTGGATCTTATGACAATGTTCCTGATTTATCATGATGGATTTTGATGGTAGATTTTCTTTAAGGATCTCTGGAGGACAGAGGACCATAGTGAGGCCGGGTCTTAGAGCCACTGTGTCAAATGTTGGCAATTTTTAACCATAGGGGAAACAATAAAGTTTCCTGCAACCACAGATTTTTTTTAAATTCTTCCTAACTTTATTATTTTAGCCAATATTTAGCTGCTAGATTCTCTTTATTATTCTTCTTGGCCATAAAACCACTACTAACACCCATCCGTCTAGTGCGCGTTCAGAAAGTTCATTAAACCCGGCAGCGATATCCTGACGCCCGCGCCAGTGTAGTTTGTTACAGTAAATACCAGCTTGTGGTTGCCTATCCTATCTACACATCATCTGCGACGTCCACAACCCACTCCATACAATCAAAGCAAAATGTCAAACCCTTCCTCAGATTTTGGATGTGATCAGTTGTGTTTATAAGGAAACTGCAGAAACAAAAGCCTGAAAACAGCTGCAAAGAAATTAGCGGAACGTGATGTGACGTCGCCATCTACTTTTGACGTGAGCGTTTTGAACCCGTTTTTAGGCCGTTTTTTAAGCATTCTGTTAAAAAATGCATCCGTTTTGAAATTTTTTCCCAATTTTCTTAATTGATAATTGGGAAAAACGGACAAAAACGGTAAAAAACTGATGCGTTTTTAGCGGACGTTTAAAAATGGGACTAAAAACGGTGCTTCAAAAGCTAACCTGTGCCACCACCCTCACCCATCCTGGAAAACAGATTTGCATTTCCTCCACCATGTGTGTGACTACATCCAGGAGTCCGAACATTCGGATGTCACATCGATCAGTCATTCCTGGCCGTCCACAGTAGTATGAAGGCTACATGTGATGTACCGCTGAATCTGTCATCAGCAGTCAGTGATGTCTTTGACAGCTGCATTGGTTACACTACAGTATAGTTATTATCTTTGCAGAGAGTCGTCGTGAGAAATTTTCTGATGTGTCCTTTCATCAGATCGTAAATCCCCATCCTGCTAAATGTGTTGGATGACTCATTGGACTAATAGGCTGCATTACCCTCATCACAACTCTTACTATTTTCTAATACATTCATAATACGGACTACCCGATGACTGCATTTGCCAGTCAATAGGGCTCATTACAACAGGGTCCGAGCGCCGCACTTTCGACGGGTTTCCCGAATATTTCGTTTTGCACCTATTGCCCCGGGAGTTTGGCACACACACTATCGGATTTGGCACATGGTGCTTGGCTTTCAAGCCACAGAAATCGTGGGCGTGGCCGTCGACGGATTCGGAAAACCCGCAGAATTTAAAAAACAAAATTGTGTCGCAAGATCAGCACTTACATGCACCAGGAAGAAGCAGGTGAACTCGGCGCAGCAGCGACACCTGCTGGATATCGGGCGCACCTTAGTGAATCCCGGCAGATCCGAATCCTTGTCGGACAACGTGCTGGCGGATCGCGGACTGGACGGGTTAGCAAATGTGCCCCATTGTGCCCAATATAATATCGAACAGTAAACAGAGACCGGAACGGAGCAATGTTGTGTCAGCAGAGAGAAGTGTTGTTTCCTTATACGCGTAAGCTCTCGCCAGCAGGACTCTCATTACCTCACAAGGTTATTACTCTCTTAATGTTTGATTTTGTTTGTATTTGTCCCCATGATCTGTAAAGTGCAGCAAAATAAGACGGCGCGCTATAGAAATAAAGATTTATTCTTGTTAAAGGAAAACTATCACTTGATAGTCGTGATTTTAAGAAACCTGTCACCCTAAAAAAAGTACTAAAGTAAGCCTCTCTAGCCCTACCCCGTAATAGCAGTGTCCAAATACTAGCTTTATCGCAACATAACGATAACAATAAGCTAGAGAACACTGCAGTCCCATAACTCTCAGAATGCCCACCGAAGCTTAACAGCGACCGCGTATTCTTGAGGGGGCGGGACGCATAAGCCTGGCGGTCACCGCAGGCCTATGGCATGGGAGGGGTAGAAGCAGAGGAGAGGAGACGCCTCGGACCGCCCCCTCATGAATACGCTGGGTGCTGTAACTTGGTCCGCCGTTCTGAGCGCTTTGTAGTGCGGTATTCGCTGCTTTATCAGAATGTTCCATAAATCTGGCGTTTTAAACACTTCTAATAATGGGGTAGCGCTCGGAGCTGCTTTACTTTAGTAATCTTTCCAAGTAGTAAGTACTTACAAGTCCTCAAATAATATTGTTACATTTCTCAGATACTGACATTGATACTGACAAATATTCATTTTTATGGAATACAGATTTGTCTAGGGAAATCCATCACTATCCTCGGGTAAAATTTAAAGGGTTATCCACTTTAAGCTATTAATTGATATCCTCACCATTTTCTAGAGCTCTGCTTCTGCCTGCTATAGAAAACTTGAGGTACAGTCACACAGGTCACTTCTGAAATGTTACTTTTACACCATTTACATCACACTGAAAAATCTAATAAATAGTAGAGCGAAGTGAAGCACCAACAAAGAATAAAGCAGAGGTGGTATTTTCGAGCGCACAGTGAAAGTCGTAGAAACTGAGCCCACAATTAAGGACGCAAATGTGCATTTTATGTTAATTTAAGCACATTTTGGAATTTTTTTCCAGTTTCCCAGTAACACGGATGGAATAATAATAACGTCACGGAAAAGTAATTTGTTGCACAGAAAATAAGCCCTCACACAGCTCTGTACACGGACAAAAGAATAATGAGTGCAAAAACCCTTAGGGGTTAAGGAAGATCACTAACATGTATTATTTCTGCAGTACGTCATATTCTAGATTTATAAGACCCATGTCACATCCAGTCACCTTTAAGCTGCAGTTGCCCCTTTGTATGCTTCTAGTGTCAGCTCAAATAACAACATCGCTGATATAGAGAATGGAACAGGAACAGACAGCGCAGGTCTGTGTGTTGTGGGCCGAACCAAGTTACTGCCGTTTTGCTGTAATTCAAATGAAAGGTTGAAGATTTCCCATTGATATCGCTGCTTCGTAATTCTCTTAATTTAATAATACAGAACAAGACACATGTTTTGTAGCCCACGCAACCGGTTATTTGCTTTACAATAAATCACTGCTCTTTTTATTATTTGGTGGTAGAGATATTGTAGATCCGTGCCAGCTCCTCTGAGAATGGAAGCCGCTTAGTAAACTGCACATCAAAGACTGTGCAAACGCTTCCTACATAGTTTAATATCTTAATATGTGACGAGGTTTAACCCTTTCATTTATTCCTTCTCCTTATACAATGTAGTGAAATCTATATCCGGATGAGAACTAGACCAAACAGTGTGAGTGTCCTCATGTAAATCGCTCATTATTATTCATCCCCTTGAGAATATTACAGACTGGTTAGGCGGAATCTGCAGGCGCGAGTCCTTCAATACTTTTTGCACAACTTTAAAGAGAAGGATTTTCTGCTCAAGAGCCGTCAACCAGGGGGGAATACTGGGACTTGTCTTCTATGGGTTTCTTCATGGCCGTTTTTTTTTTGTCAGATGTGCACGGGCATTGCTTTTGCAGAGTAGCGCGGCTATCGGTAAACAATCACATGCGTTTCACTAGAAAAGCAGCATGTGACTGCAGCTTCAATAGTTTTTAAGAATCTGGGCCCGTTCCTCTTAGAGAACTTTTGTAGCCCTGCTTGTAGCCGCCTTGCTCCCACGTTGCCTTTTCAGCTTTGCCCATAATTATTCAGTATGATTGAGATCAGCGCATTGGGGCAGATTTACTTACCCGGTCCGTTCACGATCCAGCGGCGCGTTCTCTGCACTGGATACAGGTCCGGCCGGGATTCATCAAGGTAGTTCCTCCGCCGTCCGCCAGGTGGTGCTGCTGCGCTGAAAAGCATCTGAACGCGCTGGAGTTCACCGGGCCGGACCAAGTGAAGGTAAGCGCGTCCCAAGCGACACATTTCTTTTTTTAAATGCGGCGTTTTTTCCGCCACGCCCCCCGATTTCCGTCGCGTGCATGCCGGCGCCGATGCGCCACAATCCGATCGCGTGCACCAAAATCCCGGGGCAATTCAGGGAAAATCGGTGCAAATCGGAAATATTCGGGTAACACGTCGGGAAAATGCGAATCGGGCCCTTAGTAAATGACCCCCATTGTGATGGCCGGTGCAGAACATTGGCTTTGTTATCAATGTAACACATTATTGCACTAAACTTTCGATTATGTATAATAATGATATATAAATATTTGTAAGAATGTGATATAGTATTGTAGTATAAGATAGTAAAATATTGTGCGTGGGAGAATAACCAGTCAGGGGCATAGAGTTTCTTAGTGGAGGCCGTGGCTCTTCCACTTGGTTTAGTTGGCCATACACTTTGTTTAGCTGGTGGCCCAGGTTTCTCTACACTTCCCATGCTTATTGACAAATTCTTACACACGTTTATCCCAATTTTCTAAGTAATTCCCTTCACTGTATAGCCCAGTGTGGAACCTATGGCACGGGTGCCAAGGTGGCACTCAGAGCCCTTTCTGTGGGCACCCAGCCTTCACCCCAGCACAGAATTTGCTAGAACGTGACTCAAGGCTTCAAGACATTTGACATGCCATGCTCAGTGCTATTTTTGGCTGCCAGGACTACAGGCTGTGAGAAGGTGTGGACAGAGATGAATTATCATTGGAGCTCCTGCTTTGGGTCCCCTGATTCTTCCTTCTTCAGGGAACCCTGGAAGGACGCTATAATCCAAATTTCTCCTTATTTTTTTCTATTGTATTGGTGTCTCAGATGCCAACACGATCGTACTTGTGGGACAGCTGGGATCAATAGGTTACTGCTTAAATTGTCATTTTGGCACTTTGTACGTAAAAGTAGGTTTTGGTTGTATTTGGGCACTCTGTCTCCAAAAGGATCGCCATCACTGGTATAGAGGATAACAAGGTGATTGCCGAGGGTCCTACTTCTGGTACTTACATAGTACTCTCTGACTGGTGGAGCAGCAGCATGAGCATCCGCCCTACCGCTACATTCATTGTATATGGGAGCAGTCGGAGATAAGCAGGTAATGTGATTGTATATTTTCAACACTCCCAAACATTTGTCAGAACATGATCCCCATTCTCCAGATTCGTTCAGTTCTGTTCTCGGTGAATGATAAGGCCCCCAACAATCGGACCCTCACCGATCACCTTGTTGTGCCCTGTCCTGTGATAAGACATAACTTCTAAACTTAGAAGACCCTTTAAAACCTGGAAAGAGATGAAGCATAACAGAACTGAATAGAGGACACGTGTATCTTTTATTTGGATGGTGGCCTGGATGTCCCTCCGTGCGCTACTGAGATACATCCTCAATTATGTAAGAATATAACTGCACAGATGAGGTCGTCCTGTCCGGTCTGTCTTATGTTATTTCTCTTCAAGAAATGAAGACTCCAGACTAGGAACAGAGAAATCAAGAAGAAAAGTCTGTATAGACAAGAGAATTAACATCCTGAGTCACCAGTGTGACCTTGCGCTATAATTGGGGATCCAGTAATTAGCCATGTCCTCACATTTGGTCGGCAGCCGGTGACGGTAAACAATATTTCCATAGGTTTTCTGCCATTTTGCAATTTGCAGCTGGAAATAGGTCCCCGTGGATACCCACGCTAGCGCTGGACACAGTGGGGTGTACACTTACTGCACCATATCCGTGAACGAAAATATAGGACAAGTTCCTTAATCTGTCCGTCGTATGCCGTCGGCCATTTACTTCTCTGTGAAGATGGGAGGGGTGAGTAGTGCTTTCCCTTCCTCTCCCCAGCGCTGGCTGTACGCTTGGTGTGCAAGTGGTTTTAGGTTTCTTTCACACAAACATATGAAACGGCCAAATGCTGTCTATACCGTACCCTTTTCATACAGGTAGCACACGACCACATTCATTTCAGTGGGCAATATGGCCGTTATTTACATGGCCATATTATCCACCGTGCCGTCCCGTGAAAATTATCAACATGTCTATTGCGTTTCTATTTTTCTCAATTTCGTAAGCCCTATAAAAGTCTATGTTAATGTTTAAAATCACGTTGTGCTGCTGTACTTACGTGCAGGTGCAGGGAATCAGAACCAGTGGAGGGACATTCTGTCAGCCACCAATAGTCAGCCATCATTTGCCAGCCAACCGTATTTTATACGTAACGTTACAGTCGGCACATACAGAGATAAATGGCACGTGTAACTGATTCATTCAGGCACCAATACAGGACTGGAGAACATACATTTTGTGTGAAAGAGGCCTAGTGATCTTTTTACTTCCACACAATCTTTTTTTACGACTTGAGGCCCATGCACACCCACTTATACTCGCCTAGGGCATACAGCCGCACACAGAAGAAGCTAGAAGCTAACGCTGTAGTACGGTGAAATATTTCCTGTGCGTGGTCACGGTTCAATGAGCCAACGTGTGCTCCACTGCCCAAAACTGATATCCAGCCATGACTGTGTAGTCAGATATTGTCCTCCACTGTTGTTGCCAAGGGCCTAAAGGGGTATTCCATGTATTTATTGATCCCCTACCCTTAGAATTGGTAAGAATATTACAATCAGCGGGGCCCAATTTCTGGCACTCAGGTAAGCAAAAGTATGAAGCAGTCTTGTCATCTCCGGTGAGTGCTCCCATTGCATATATTCTTGGCCGCAAACAACCGCTCCGTGGTCAGTTGTTTGCATTCCATATGTTACCATGCAAGTTCTGCTCTGAATTCAATGAATTCTACGCAAGGTCCAGCGTTATCCGGCTTATCTTCCAACCCACGTGTGTGGTGGGGTATTTCCTAGGAGGCCGTAACGTGATGCACCATGTCTTTATATTCCCCCCATTGTGTATGGAATGGCAGCTAAGGATTAAAACACATGAAGATACTCGACCGTGAACCCAGCTGGATTCCGTTGTCTGATACTGTGCAGGGATAGAACTCCCAGCATCCTCAGTGGATATGTAATGCAAGGAGCCACCACAAAACCTTCTGACCGTAATTATGATTATAGTTCGGTGCTGTTGATCCACGGGAAGCACAGACTCCTGCATCGCATATATAGCTATGATTTTTGGAGTCCTGTCATGAAGCTGCCACACACAAGCACCATGTTTTTCTCATTCTGAACAGTGCCTTTATGGTGTATATAGCTCTGTTTACCATAATTCATAACCGTATTGTCCGATATCTTCTTCCTTCATCACCCTCTAGCTCCTTTGGCGTACCAGCTGCATATACTACACATGCATAGAGGATGATTGTGAGAAGACAGACCACGGCTACCCTGAGTCTCAAGTGATTTTCTTCTCCCCATCTCTCTGAAGATTGTAAAAGAAAACACATAAGATTCATTCTAGTGCCAGATGCCGCCATGGAGCAGTTCCCATTACAATCAGTATCATCTTTCTTGTGTGTCTCAGGCAGGCGTGCCCGGATCACGTCAGTTTCCAATTACACGGTGGGATGTATAGGTCTTTTCAGCGCTTGACAAAAAACACACTCCCAGAACTGAGATCCTGTGAACACCTTGCCAGCTTTTCTACACACAAGGAAAGTGCACATCGGGACAAACACCTGCGGATTTCACTTTTATTTCATCCTTCCAGCCATCACTTAGCACATTGTAAAAGGAAGAATTCCATTGAGAAAATTGAATGTATCAGGAAATAGAAAACATTTAATGGATTTTATTGGATTAGAAACCATGGCCTCATTTTTCAGAAACAGCGCCATCGTTGCCACCAGGATGTGCCTGTTATTGCTGATCATCCTCATTCACTGGAATTTAGCTAAGAGCTATTTGTGGAGCTATATCTGGTTATATCAGCTTTTTTTGTTTTGCTGGATCACTGGCGCAACACTGGAAAACTCTCTCCCCAAAACTGACAATGACGCCAAGTTGTGAATATCACACTGGGTTACAAATAATGGGAAGATTTAACATGGACTTGTTTAAAAGTTATTGCTTAACAGCATAACATGTGGTGAATGTACAGTTAGTTAAGTCAGTTTTCTGGTGTATATCCAACAATTGTCTTATCTGTCAATGTTGTGCAAAGTGCGCCAAATTTTAGCAAACACTCATGGCTAACACCTGTGATCAATGCTGGCACCGATTGTGGGTGATAACCCTTTAAATGTCACCAGCAAAGCTTCCTTGGCAGGATTATAGCCCTTGTGGCTTGCATCATCGGGACGCAGCGATCCAGAGCCGTACTTTGCCCATATCTGCAATACTGTCTGTCTCTGATGTGCAAATCTGGCATCCCACCTGCCATGTATTGCAGTACATGGCAACATGACAGGAGTGATCAGATCCCCTAGGGTTTAAAGACCCAGGGGTTCTTACAAAAACCTCACACCCCTTTCATATAACTGATAGATATATTGGGTAACGCCGCATCCCAAGTCCCGATTTATCAAGCTAAAAAACCGTTTTATTGACGATGGTAAACCCAATGTTGGAATCAAGTCCTAAAAGCATGGCCCACATGAAAATGGTGCAAATGTGGGTTTTCTTTGTAAATGTCACCACTATTGGAATTTTTTTCCAGCTTCCCCGGTACAACGGCATGCTATAATAAAGGAACATACAGCCAAATCTAATTCATTGTATAGTACATGGTGCAGGGCCTAAGGGGAGGAGCAGGACTCATTTTCATTGTATTCCTAGAACTGGAGTCCTGCTCCTCCCTTCAGGCCCAGCACAAGGTGTAATCAATGAATCTCTGCTACTACTGGAGTGTCTCATTAAAGACCATACTGGGAAGAACAAATTATTTTGCAATTAAACAAACCCTCATTCAGCTCTGCACACAGAAAATTAAAAATTTATGGGTTTTTTAAAGGAGGGGAGAAAAAAAAAAGGAAACGCAAAAATGAAAAGGAACTGATGGGAAGGGGTTAACTGTACCCAGAGCTGGGGCCCGAGTTTCTGGGGGGGGGGGGGGGGGCACACAAGGCTGTACTTAAGGAATCGATGGGGTGAGGGGGCTGTATCTAGTTAATCCATAGGGTGTGAGGGGGCTATATATAAAATAACCATGAGGGGCCTGTATATAAAATAACCATGAGTGGGGTGTGTATAAAATAACCATGAGGGGGCTGTATATAAAATAACCATGAGGGGGCTGTATATAAAATTACATGGGGGCTGTTTGGGATGATAACTAGAGGAATATTTTAGGAAACGGAGACTGTTTATAGTTTCAGAATTTTTAATGCCGCCAGTGAGTTCACTACAAAGGGCCCTCTAGGCTCTGTCGCCCAGGCCTACTGAACCTGAGCCGGCCCTGCTGGGTCCCGATCTTGCCTATAGGGGGATGACATCCATCTTATATAATGGAGGTATACATTTGTTTTAGAAGATGAGCTAATATAAAATCCATGAACTCAATATAAAACAACGAGATGGGTTTATAGCCCCTCTAATAAACGTCACCGGTCTGTCTCGTGGGGCCCCATCATTGTGCGGGTTTTTTTTTATACCTCTGCCTCTCACCTGTGAAGAATACTTTCTAAAAGAACGGAAGGACTGCACATAATCCCCTAAAATAGCCTTTGTGAAATCGAAAAAAAGCTGATTTTCCACGTAAAGTGCGGATCATTAAAAATGAATTTGACATGGTGAAATTAGGAAGGAATGAAGGATTTCTGTTCTCTGCCCGCGCTACACAGGATGAATATGGGGAATATTACAGATGCCTTTTAAAGATCCACATTTTTGATGAATTATAAGGAAGGACGTTCCGGCTGCGCTCTAAAAACACTGTATTTAGGCTCCGCTATAGCTGAAGGATGGTTATATGGAGATGCCACTAGACATACATTTTCTGTCTGCTGCTGCTTGTTATGCCTGGATTCTTTCCCAAAATTCAGTTTGTGCTGTATAACTATAGGAAGAAGTGTACAGGTGCTTATATATAGAATCTACCCAGACCCAACAAGTTGCCCAGAAGAGCCCGTTCCCTTCTGTTCAGTCATTTTTGGCTTCCAGCCCATCATTATGCTTGTGCTCCCTATGGGATTGTCAATTTTAGAATAAGTTTTCTATTTACAGAGGACCCAAGCGTGGCAGCCATACATCTTGTAACCCATACGTACCACCTGATATATATATATCCACATGACATTACAATAAGTCCTTAAAGGGACACTGTCACCGATCTTAACCCACTAAACTCCCAGCGCCCTCTTTTATGTTAAAAGACGCCCATATACCTATAAGATATAACCAACTAAAGTTATAGGCAAATGAGAGAGTCACTTTTGTCTAAATTAGTCCCTTTTAGAGGATGTTTGGAGGGCATCACTAGAACACTATCTTCTACAAGCCATGGATATAAACAGACTGGGGCTTATTTACTAGGGGGCGCGAACGCACTTCTCGGACTGTTCACGGTTTTCGGATTTGCACGGCTGTGACAGGTATTTAACAAAGGTTTGGCGCTGGGATTGTGCGGCATGCAACTGGATTGTGGCGCACATGCGCTGCTTTCATGTGTGGCGGGGGGCGGCCGTGGGACGATCTGACTGATTCGGACTGAGCGCGGGATTTAACTTCAATTTGTGTCGTAAGACTGCACTTACTGCACCCGGAAGAGGAAGGTGAACTCCGGGGACCTGAGCAGGTAAGCGACACATGCAGGATATCGGGCGCATGATGTTAGTGAATCGCGGAAGAGTGCAGGATATTCGGACAATGCACTTTCGTGAACTCTGCGAGACTGGTTAAGTAAATGTGCCCCACTTTAGTGGGAATGCAATCTGCAGATAAAGATCCACGTTCCTCCTCAGTATTTGATTGGTTGTATCTGTATTTTAACATAATATGAAAACCATGGTTTAATGAGCTATAAGCCTACTACAGGCAGTCCCCGGTTAACATACAAGATAGGGTCTGTAGGTTTGTTCTTAAGTTGAATTTGTATGCAAGTCGGAACTGTATAGATTATCATTGTAATCCCAGCCAGAACTTTTTTGGTCTCTTGACAACTGGATTTTAAAATGTTGGATTGTCAAAGAACCAGGAGTAACATGAAGCTCATTACAGAGCTGTTGATAACTGTTACAGCTGTTTATTGTGCCTAAGGCTAAAGTACGTAAATTACCAATATCCAGAGGTCTGTTTGGTACTAGGGGTCATATGTAAGTCGAGTGTTCTTAAGTAGGGGAACCGCCTGTAATAGGGGTGTCAAAAGTATCATAGTATCATAGTATATAATGCTGGAAGGAGACCAAGTCCATCAAGTCCAACCTTCAAGAATTAAATAAATGTTTTATCCCCATAACCCTGATATTTTTTTCTCTCCAGAAAGGCATCCAGGCCTCTCTTGAACATGTACATAGAGTCCCCGCCATAACAACCTCCTGCGGCAGAGAGTTCCATAGTCTCCTACTGCTCTTACAGTAAGAGAACCTTTGTCTATGGTGATGGTGAATCGCCTCTCCTCTAGGCTAGAGGATGCCCCCTTGTCCTGGTCACAGCCTAGGTATAAAAGATCTTTGGAGAGATCCTTGTACTGTCCGTTCAGGTATTTGTACATTGTAATGAGGTCTCCCCTCAGTCGTCTTTTTTCTATACTGAATAATCCCAAATTTTGTAATCTGTCAGTGTATCTAGTCCCCCCATTCCCCTATAATCCTGGTTGCTCTCCTCTGCACCCGTTCCGCTCTACTATATCCTTTTTATATACTGGTGCCCAAAACTGTACACAATTCCATGTGTGTCTGACCAGGATTTGTATAAGGCAAAACTAGTCTTTATCAGAGAATCTATTCCTCTCTTGATACACCCATTATTTATTTGCTTTAGCAGAGCAGGCCGCCTGGCTCTGGTCACTAATTAAGTTACATCCACCAATACCCCCAAGTCCTTTTCAGCTTCAGTTTTTACTAAGTATTGACCATTTAGAACAAATTATACTTTTTGTTTCCATGGCCCAAGTGCATAACTTTACATTTATCTACATTAAACCTCATCAACCATTTCTCGCCCATGCCTCAAGCTTCACAAATCCCTCTGTAATGCTAATTATCGACCTCAGTATTATTACTTTACACAGCTTAGTATCATCTGCAAATATGAAACTTGACTGTGTAAACCCACTACAAAGGTCATTAATAAAAATATTAAAAAGAAGTGGCCCCAATACTGACCCCTGTGGCACTCCACTGGTAACATCAACCCAATCTGAGAATGTCATTAATGACCACCTCTGTTTTCTATCACTAAGCCATTACTTACCCAATACAGATTTTCCTCCTATTCCCAGCAGTCTCATTTATATACCACCTTTCATGTGGCACGGTGTCAAATGCCTTTGAAAATCGCAGATATACAACATCCACGGCATCCCCAATCCGTCTTGACTTACCTCTCGTAAGAAACCAATCAATTAGTCTGACAGGACCGATCTCCATAACCCATGCTGACGCTGGGTTATAAGGTTTGCACAGTGAGATACTCCAGGATAGCATCTCTAATAACCCCTCAAATATTTTCCCCACCACAGCAGTTAGACTTACGGGTCTGTAGTTTCCAGGATCGCTATTTGATCCTTTTTGTATATTGGTACCACATTTGCTATGCGCCATTCCTGTGGAACATAACCAGTCCTCAGTGAATCTTCAATATTAAAATAACGGTTGTCTATCACCGTACATAATTCATGCAGAACGCGGGGGTGTATGCCATCTGGCCCAGGTGATTTATCTATCTTAGTGGTTGCGAGGCGGCGCCGTACCTCTTCCTGGGTTTAAACTGTTGACATTATAAAAAGAATTTACATTATTCCTCATTGTGTCTTCCACCAGGGGATTTTCCTGGTAAAGACAGTTGAGAAGACGACATTCAGTAGATTGGTCCTTTCCTTCTCACTCTCCACCATGACCCCCATGTTATTTTAAGGGGACCCACGCTCTCTGTTTTTAGTTTCTTATCATTTATATCTTGAAAAATATTGGGATTATTTTTGCTCTCCCTGGCAATATTTCTCTCTCTATTTTTGCGGCCTTTACTGTTTTTTACAGGATTTTTTTTTCTCTCTATAATCCTGTAATGCCTCATCGCTACCCTTCACGTTTTAGCACCTTAAACGCCTTTCTTTCTCCCTTATTGCTTTCCTTTACAAGACTAGTTAGCCACATAGGCTTTTTCTGTTCCTTTTATGCTTTTTCCCATAAGGTATGTGTTTCTCACAGGACTTTTTCAGATATATGAGAAAAAGTCCCATTTTTGGGGGGGGCTTTTGTCTTTGAGAGCATATCCCAGTCTATGCCTTTAAGGTCTTCCCTAGTTGATGAAAATTTGCCCTCCTGAAGTTAGAGTGTTGGTTGCCCCTTCACTAACGTGCTTAGTAAAGCGTAATACAAAATCAATGATATTAGATCCCTATTCCCCAGGTTCCCCCCCAACTGTAGTTTTGATACCCTTCAGGTCTGTTGGTAGGATAAGGTCCAGCAGTGCCCCCCCTCTTGTTGGCTCCAGGACTAGTTGCGACAGGTAATTGTCTTTTGTTGTTGACAAAGAACCTGCTGCCTTTAAGGACCTGCAGTGTTCTGCCCCCAGTCAATATCGGGTATTGAAGTCCCCCATGATAAGTACTTCACCATGCTTTGAAGCCGCATCCATTTCACTTATCAGCATTTTCCTCTGCTGCCCCATTATATTTGGAGCCTTATAACAGACCCTAGTAATATTTTATTATTCTTTTTCCCTCCTCTTATCTCCACCCATAGGGACTCCACATTTGCGTTACTGATGTCATCTCGCAGGACGGGCTTGAGGCAACGAATTCACACTAAACAAACCCGTCCACACCTTTTTTTATTTATACGATCCTTTCTAAAAGACTATACCATCTATAGTTAACAGCCCAGTTCATAGCTACTGTCCAGCCATTCTCGCTGATACCCACTATATATATTTCCGTTCCAACATCAAGAGTTCCAGTTCCCATTTTGTTTTGTGAGGCTTCTGGCATTTGTGTGCACACACTTTATATGGTTTTCCTCTGTCCGTATTCCTTTTGTCCTTGCCCCAATCTCAATTTGGGGGGGGGGGGGGGGGGGATAGCTATTAAGCAAAAGGCCTACCTATCATACACTAACTAAATAAAACACCGACAAAGTTATGTTGGAAAAGTGCTGGTCACAGCTTTATTCAAATCTTGTAACAATCTGTAAAACATAAACTTTATTAAAACATAATAATATAATATCATATTATATAATAATATATATGCATTTTAACAAACATATCAGTATTATTAAATGAAGTGGTCGAGTACTTGACAACAAAGCTGGATCACTTTTAAAATTAATAAGTAACACCTAAGTCCGGCATCATAACCAACCAACCATAGTTGTGAACACCGCTCAAAATCACGCTCAGCGTGCAAAACCACAACTACCATATCCTCAAGCCGCTAACCTCCTGGCGAGTGGCGAGAGCAGAATGTGGCTACCAACCAAACATATAACCAAACCAACTGCTGAGGTACTCCCCCTCAAGCAGTCTATGAAGAACTTTTATTAGTAAAGCCAGACATGACCAAAATCATCACAATTTTGGGACAATTTTGCTCGGCCACCAAAAATGGCTGGCCCTTCCTGTCACCCCTTAAAAGCACCCATTAACTCCTCCCCCCAAAGTAAAACCCACCTATCACATCATCCTATACTCCAACCCCCAAGAATCCAACCGCCTTCTCCCCCATGATTTTCCAGTCATTTTATGTTTCTGCACTATTTTTTTCAAACTAGGTCAAGAAAATCCAGCATGCATCTAAAGTAACAAAAGAGCAAACGCTTTGTAAGCAGCACTCGCAGGTGTGGTGGAAGGAGAACAAGCGACTGAGTGAGAGCAGGTGAGAAAGTGGAAACCTATAATTATGTTGTGTTATTCCGTGTATTTATCCAATACCATTCCCATGATTAGAGGAAAACATTCATCAGAATTTTTATTTTTTTTACATCAACACTTTCATATTCCCATCAATAGTTATAGCTCTTCTTACTAAACACAGAATTACATCTAAAAATATATTAGACTTCTTGCTCGCAGATGTGTGCTCACCCTGGCTCTAACCTGGTGGAGGTGGGGGGACGGTGAGTGCCCCTCACCCCTCCCCTTTTTGAAAACTCATCCGTTTTTTACCAGTTTTAATTAAGATAATTGGTAAAACGGATGTGTCATCAAAAAACGCATGCGTTTTTCAAAAACGCATGTGTTTTTTTAACGCATGCAGGGTTTTCTTAACTGTCTGCTTTAAAAAGGACCAAAAATGGGTTCAAAACGCCATGTGTGGCATCACCCTAAGAGAGGACATAGTGAGACACAGTGTCATCGGGTGCCATAGACCTCTATGGGGGCTGCGATCTGACCACAAATTGTGCGGCTAGGTTACGGCCGCCATTACACAAATAGAAAATTACAATAATAGATAAAAAAATTCTCCTTAAGACTTTTTACCCTTTGATCTTATTGGGGCAGATTTACTTACCCGGCCCATTCGCGATCCAGCGGCGCGTTCTCTGCGCTGGATTCGGGTCCGGCCGGGATTTATGATGGTAGTTCCTCCGCCGTCCACCAGGTGGCACTGCTGCGCTGAAGTCCGCTGGAATGCCTCGAAATACACCGGCCTATCCTGGATGAAGGTGAGTGAAATTTTCGCGACACAAGTTTTTTTTTAAATGCGGCGGTTTTTCCGAATCCGTCGGGTTTTCGCTCGGCCACGCCCCCCGATTTCCGTCGCTCGCATGCCGGCGCCGATGCGCCACAATCCAATCGCGTGCGCCAAAATCCCCGGGCAATTCAGGTACAATCGGCGCAAATCAGAAATATTCGGGTAACACCTCGGGAAAACGCGAATCGGGCCCTTAGTAAATGACCCCCATTGTGTCCACTGTTACCAATTAAAACTGTGAAATATATCAAATGAAATCTGTGTGTGACAGTAAGACGACTGGCTGCAGCAGGAGCAGACCGGTTCTCAAAGTTCAGTTAAGGCTTCCCCTACAACTCCAATTCTTGCCAGGGAGCCCAATAATTCTTATTTCTCTTGTCAAATACATGCTCAGGCCCTTATCATAAACTGCTAGAGAAGCTGGACCACGGATTATCGACTTAAATAGAAATGGAGCAATTCTGAGTTCGGTGTGAAGCTAGGGGTCTGTAAGCCCATTTGACCTCGGTAGGCACTTGCTGCCCACCCTGGTGCCTTACCACAGTCACACAGAATGTCTTGCATGGTAGGTCCTCTCAAAAGTTACCACGCATCTAGTAGCCTCTTGGTCTGGAGGATCAGGTCCTCTGGACAACTGATCTATTCTTTTTTTTTAAAACAGTCGGTGAATCTGTTAATATTCATGGTTGTTCTTAAAGCTTTGAATAATTCGTAGGAAGGAGTACCAAAGGGACTTTTGTCCCCTTAACAAAGGTAATTTGCGAACTGTATAGCATCACAATGCTGCTGAGAACCTCTTGATAAAGTTAAATGAATTACCGTACTACTCACACTCCCAGTGCCAGACACATGTTGAATTAATACAATTAAACGCTCCGGAAATAGGCACTTTTATTGTACACAACAACACTGAAGCATGGTAAAGTTGATTTTATTAGGTGTTATTCATTTCGTAAATGGAGAATATAAGTGTTGATGTAAACAATAAAATATAACAAGGACAAAATATTGTGGAGGAACAGCCAGAGCTTAACTGCCAGCTGTCATAGTTTTATATTTTATTGTGGAGCCGGCCAAGCCTCCAATCCCTTTTCCTTTTTATAAATACAACGATGTTTTCCCTCTGCTTTTAACTGCGCTCACGGTTACTATAGGACCAAATATTTCCATAGATTTTGCTTTGATGCTCTGCATTTCTTTCAATATGCTCATTTATAGGAACTTTAGAGAGATGCAGTGGAGTTTCATGAGCATAAACATTTTGGATAAACATATGGCTCATCTAAATCGTACAATGTTATGGGTTCATATTTAGAAATGGCCCCCCAGGGCCACGAACCAGGAAGAGAGAGAGTCAGCGCAAGAAGTCTTCTTAGAAATGATACCAGACTAAAGCCATTTGATATGGACATATTAGAAAATCCTGTAGAATTCTGATCTTAATGACCTGCCACAAAAATTAGCTCCCAGTCCCTCTGCACAATGTTGATCTGTTTTCAGCTAGAGCTAGACACTATGGGCCACTATAGGGGTTTTTACATAAATGTGGCTTATTATGCAACAATCCAACAGAATCATTACTTTTTCATCTCCATAAGACCATTTGGCCTATCACATTCTTGGGATATCATATCTTAAAGGGAACCTTTCACCAGAGATCATTTTAGCACTACCCCATCCCCCCAGAGCAGATACATACACTGCCAAAGTGTGTTTTGTATGAAACATAGGTTTTACAGAAAAAGATTGTTATATGTACCCTTTTCATTAGGCATGTGCTTTGACTATGCCATTGCCAATCAGAGGAGCTGAAAGGATCAGTCCCCCCACCCTTGGGAAACATGTGGACCTTTCAAATATATGAATAACTCCCCACACTCGGGATTGGCTGTAGAGGAGCAGGGGGCGTCGCTAAGCCCAGAGATGGGTGTTTTCATATTGAAAAATAAAAAAATACATATACTTACCTCACTCCCCACTCCTGTTTGTTTACAGAGATCGAGAAGAACCACTGCACTAGTTTTGGTGCGCATCAGTGGTCAGGCCAGCCCTTCCGGGCCTCTGTTAATAAACTGTGTAATGACAGATCTAAGAATATGCATTTTATTATTTTTCAATCCCCCCACAGACATATATTTAAAAGAATTTAAACCTGGTTTATCCCTTTCAAGGTCTTTTCCAGCTTCATTAGAAACCCTTGGGAGCATTGCAGGTCATTGAAACAAGCAATGTGTACTTACATTGCTCTGGCTACCTATTCCCTTTATAAACAGGAATATAATTCTATTCTGCTATACTATTATCACCTACCCATGTTTTATTGTATACCAAAGATCCACAAAGATCCCCCTGCCAGCCCCATAGTATTGGTTCCCTTACGTCAAATTTGACTCAAAATGTGGACAGGTTTTTACAGCCATCAAGAATTCGACTCAACTTATACATATAAAAAAAATTCTAAGTGACATCTAGAATGACTAACAGCCACCCTGGAAGTCATATGAGTATACAACATAATTTAGATATAGATGCGGTTAGGTACCACCTTAAAAAGGCAACAATCTGACATCACTACAAATAGTTTTTTTTTGTTGGATATTCTCACGTTATGTTCCACATTTAAGGTTTAAGGAGACCACTTCCACAGATATACATATAGCAAACCGGCATGGTACCAATACTGCCAAGTTATGATTGATTTATGGACCATTGGGCGGCATACTATTATACACTTACTCGGCACAAATCTGGTCTTATGGCTGTGCTGTATTTATGATATTATACTGGTTCATCAGGGAAACAGTCACTCATTGGACGGTTTTATTATAAATTGAAACCAAAATAATTTAAATTGAAAAATATCAGCAATGAAAAATTTGAATTTCTGGATCTGTGTATTAAAATCATAGTATCATAGTATCGATAGTTAAAAAATCATAGTATTAATGCTGGAAGGAGACGCAAGTCCATCAATCCAACCTCAAGAATTAAATAATGTTTTATCCCCATAACCCGTGATATTTTTTCTCTCCAGAAAGCGTCCAGGCCTCTCTTGAACATGTACATAGAGTCGCCAGAACAACCTCCGCGGCAGAGAGTCCATAGTCTCACTGCTCTTACAGTAAAGACCTTTGTCTATGTTGATGGTAGAATCGCCTCTCATCTCAGGCGTAGAGGATGCCCCCTTGTCTGGTCACAGGCCTAGTTATAAAAAGATCTTGAGAGATCCTTGTACTGTCCGTTCAGGTATTTGTACATTGTAATGAGGTCTCCCCTCAGTCGTCTTTTTTCTAAACTGAATAATCCCAAATTTTTGTAATCGTCAGTGTATCTAGTCCCCCCATTCCCCTAATATCCTGGTGTCTCCTCTGCACCCGTTCCAGCTCTACTATATCCTTTTTATATACTGGTGCCCAAAACTGTCCACAATATTCCATGTGTGGTCTGACCAGGGATTTGTATAAGGGCAACTATGTTTTTTCATGAGAATCTATTCCTCTCTTGATACATCCCATTATTTTATTGCTTTAGCAGCCCCTGGCTCTGGTCACTAAAATTAGTTACATCCACCAATACCCCAAAGTCCTTTTCAGCTGTTTTACTATAATTGACCTTAGAACATATTATAACTTTTGTTTCCATGGCCCAAGTGCAATAACTTTACATTTATCCTACATTAAACCTCATCAACCATTTCTCTGCCCATCCCTCAAGCCTTCCACAATCCCTCTGTAATGCTAAATATCGACCTCAGTATTTATTACTTACCACAGTTATATCATCTGCAAATATGAAACTTGACTGTGTAAACCCACTACAAGGTCATATATAAAAATATTAAAAGAAGTGGCCCCAATACTGACCCCTTGGCACTCCACTGGTAACATCAACCCAATCTGAGAATTGCCATTAATGACCACCCTCTGTTTTCTATACAGCCAATTACTTACCCAATACAGATTTTCTCCTATTCCCAGCATCCTCATTTATATACCAACCTTTCATGTGGCACGGTGTCAAATGCCTTTGAAATTCCAGATATACACTCCACGGCATCCCCCAGATCCAGTCTGAACTTACCTCCTCGTAGAAACCAATCAGATTAGTCTGACAGGACCGATCTCTCATAACCCAATGCTGACGCTGGGTTATAAGGTTGTGCACAGTGAGATACTCCAGGATAGCATCTCTAATAAACCCTCAAATTTTCCCCACCACAGCAGTTAGACTTCCGGGTCTGTAGTTTCCAGGATCGCTTTTGATCCTTTTTTGTATATTGGTACCACATTTGCTATGCGCCATTCCTGTGGAACATAACCATCCTCAGTGAATCTTCAAATATTAAAAATAACGGTCTGTCTATCACGTACATAATTCATGCAAACACGCGGGGTGTGTATGCCATCTGGCCCAGGTGATTTATCTATCTTAGTGGTTGCGAGGCGCCGCTTACCTCTTCCTGGGTTTAAACTGTTGACATTATAAAAGAATTACATTATTCCTCATTGTGTCTTCCACCAGGGGATTTTCCTGGGTAAAGACAGTTGAGAAGACGACATTCAGTAGATTGGCCTTTCCCTCATCTCCTTCCACCATGACCCCCATGTTATTTCTAAGGGGACCCACGCTCTCGTTTTTTAGTTTCTTATCTTATATAACTGAAAATAATTTGGGATTATTTTTGCTCTCCCTGCAATATTTCTCTCTCTATTTTTCGGCCTTTATCTGTTTTTACAGGATTTATTTTTTCTCTCATAATCCTGTAATGCCTCATCGCTACCTTCACGTTTTAGCACCTTAAACGCTTTTATCTTTCTCCTTATTGCTTCCTTACAAGACTATGTTAGCCACATAGGCTTTTTCTGTTCCTTTTATGCTTTTTCCCATAAGGTTGTGTTTCTCACAGGACTTTTCAGAATATATGAGAAAAAGTCCATTTTTGGGGGGCTTTGTCTTTGAGAGCATATCCCAGTCTATGCTTTAAGGTCTTCCTTATTTGATGAAAATTTGCCCTCCTAAGTTTAGATGTTGGTTGCCCCTTCACTAACGTGCTTAGTAAAGCGTAATACAAAATCAATGATATTGATCACTATCCCAGGTTCCCCCCAACCTGTAGTTTTTGATACCCTATCGGTCTGTTGGTAAGGATAAGGTCCAGCAGTGCCCCCCCTCTTGTTGGCTCCAGGACTAGTTGCGACGGTAATTGTCTTTGTTGTTGACAAGAACCTGCTCCTTTGAAGGACCTGCAGGTTTCTGCCCCCCAGTCAATCTGGGTAATTGAAGTCCCCCCGATAAGTACTTCACCATGCTTTGAAGCCGCATCCATTTCACTTATCAGCATTTCCTCTGTGCCCTCCATTATATTTGGAGCCTTATAACAACCCCTAGTAATATTTTATTTTTTTTTCCCTCCTCTTATCTCCACCCATAGGGACTCCACATTTGCGTTACGATGTCATCTCGCAGGACGGGCTGAGGCAAGAATTCACATATAAACAAACCCTTCCACCTTTTTATTTATACGATCCTTTCTAAAAAGACTATAACCATCTATAGTAACAGCCAGTCTAGCTACTGTCCAGCCATGTCTCGCTGATACCACTATATCATATTTCCGTTCCAACATCAAGTTTCCAGTTCCTCCATTTGTTTGTGGGCTTCTGGCATTTGTTACAACACTTTATTGGTTTTCCCTGTCCGTATTCCTTTTTCCTTATTCCCCAATCTCATTCCAGCCCCCCTTCCTCCCCCATGGACTATGGCTCTTCCCAGCTCTCTATGTACACCGTCTATTTGCCCTGCACAAGTGTAGTTGCCCTCCCCCCAGGTCTCTAGTTTAAACACTCCTCCAACCTTCTGGCCATTTTTTCCCCTAAAACAGCAGCCCCCTCCCCATTGAGGTGCAGCCCATCCCTACTGTAGAGCCTGTAGCCCACAGAAAAGTCAGCCCAGTTCTCCATGAACCCAAACCCCTCCTTCCTACACCAACTTTTGAGCCACTTATTTACCTCCTTGATCTCCCGCTGCCTTTCTGGTGTGGCACGTGGTACAGGCAGTATTTCGGAGAAAATTACCTTTGAGGTCCTTGCCCTGAGCTTATGGCCTAAATCTCTGAAATCATTTTTAAGGACCTTCCACCTACCTGTTACTTTGTCATTAGTTCCAATGTGGACCATGACCGCTGGTTCCTCACCAACCCCTCCCAGTAATCCATCAACCCGATCCACAACATGCCGAACCCGAGCACCCGGCAAACAACACACTGTTCGGTATGCACGGTCTTTGTGACAGATTGCCCTGTGTGTTCCCCTAATAATCGAATCTCCCACTACCAGCACCTGTCTGACCTTGCCTGTGCTCCCATTACCCTTCTTACTGGAGCACACATTCCCCTGGTTGCTAGCGGCCACATCTTTCTGCAGCATTGCTACCCCAGAGCTGATATCCCCCTCATCCGCCAGCCTGGCAAACTTATTGGGGTGCACCAGATCAGGACTAGACTCTCTGCAACTCTTCCCTCTACCCCGCCTTCTACATGTTACCCAACTAGCTGCCCCCTCACTCTGCACCTCCATACTTCCCTCCCCACAACCATCTTCCCCAGAGAGTTTGTGCTCCAGGAGCAGCAAACTTCGTTCCATATTATCAATTGCCCGTAGCCTTGAAACCTGCTCATTTAGATCCAGAATCTGGGCTTCCAGATGAGCAATTTTCACACACCCCACACAGCAGTATTCCCCCTCGAACGGCTGTTCAAGGAAAGCATACATGGCACAGGATGTACACCGTGTAGCAATTCCACTTATGGAGTCCATTATTCTAATGGGGATTACAATAGAATTATGCACAGAAAGAAGAATTTACAGTCAAAGTAACACAGAACACAGAAGTTACCTGCTAAAGCCCCTCAAACTTAAGTCCCTTAAACGTAAGTCACACTTAAGACACTGCACACACTTCAGATCAATGCACACTCGCCGCCAAGCTCATACACTCGCTTTGCTAATGCTTTTTTATAAGTTATCTGCCACAAAAATCTGCAGAGCTCACTGCACAAGATCTGGCTGCAAACCACAAATGAACCAGAATAAACTCATTTGTAAACAGTTGCCCCCATATGGACAATTCAGAAGGCTTAATCAAAATTTTAGAATCCAAGAGAAATGTGAAGAAGAGACTATAGAATTAACACTTTGATTTAAAGATAAAAATGATATCAAAGCATGTTAATTTAAACAGAAAAATTTGTTCCCCTAATGCACAGATCTTTCAATTTGCAAGGGGCTAAAGATAAATAACATATGGATGCTGCTGAATAAAATTTACCATTTAATACCGGATATAAAACCATTGAGAGAGTAATATGTAAACATTGGGATCTTTTAAAAAATTACAAAACCCTTATTGACTAAACCTCCTTTAATCTATACCAAAGCTCCTAATTTGGGCAGCAAAGTAAAAGAAAAAAAGTACAAATATTGTTTGCAGAACGAGGTTATATCTAAACAGCCGCGGACAATTCTTTTGGCGTGGTCAATGTATAGGAAGTTCAATCACAAAATTTCCTAGGAAATTGTCCACTATAATGTCAACAATAAATAGATTCAAGTTTAACATCAAAGAAACAATGAGCAAAAGGTGTAATTTATATTGTACAAAGACCTTGTCATAAACAATATATGTCAGCACCTGTCCAGCAACCGCACAACCAGGCTTGGCGCTAGCTGTCAGACTAGGTAGGTGGTGGTGAACTCACCCTGCGACGTCCCTGCGGACTAAGGCCCTGCCTAAAGCAGATAAACCGCCCTGATAAGGGCGAACCCACTATCAAGCACCTAACTGACGGTCCCTGAGTGACCCTACAAGGTGACAGGGAAAACTTACTTTGTCTGGCAGCTGCTGGATGGTGCAGCGGACAGGCAACCGAAATACAGGTATAGACCAGTGTTCACACTGGTAACAGAAACCGACACAAGACAGACAGGTAGGGTCACACTAGGAGATAAACGATACTGAGGGACAGACAACAGATACAAACAGACAAGTGGAGTTAAACAAACCGGGTAAAAACCAAGATGGCGGCAAAGGTACAGAATCAGATAGCAAATAGAATGGTCAGTAGGCAAAACAGAAGTCAAAACACAGAATAGCAAACAAGATAGCAAGAGCACTTGATACACAGGTAAGACTGAAATAACCAGCCAGGTATGATGGGAATAGGCAGGTATATAAGGCAGTTCCCAGACACGCCTCCAGCAGCACACTGGGGAAACTGTCCATCAGGCTAGTAACCCTTGCTGGGCAGGGCTGTAATGCAAGGAGCAGGCTGTGGCTCAGTCAATCCAAACACAAACACTAAGCCACAGTTCACACACAAGCCAACGCCATCCATCCACCAACAGCAGATAGTGATGTACAGGCATGAACGTTACAATATATCGGACAGATGACTTAAAATGCATATTAGAGAACATATTTTAAATTTTAAAAAAGGTTTTATAAGTCAAAAAATTGTCAAATCATTTCAAGATAGCACACAATTGTGATCCCAGCCAACTCACTGCTATTCACACTGTTACAAGAAACTGAGTTAGAAATGTTTGGTTTCTTATAAAACAGGGTGACTCTGAGACTCATATGATGTCAGGCCGTTACCAGCACTCATGCAACTTCCTGATGCATGTGTTAAATTATGTTTACATTATGATAAATATTTTACCTGACAAGAACATTAACATAAAGATATGGTTGTATTAGCTATTTAGTCATGTGACTGGTCTAATTATAACAGTATTATTACAGCTACTATGAAGTGTGTCACTCTGTCCAATGCTATGTATTAAGTTAGTGTTACATCTGTATCTCAGTCTACAGCAGGTCTTAATGTCTGACTGAGTAAATACTGAATTCTATCTGTGTTTTAGCTGTCGTTCTGAACAGTGCTCTATTAGCTCGACTGCTGGCTTTCTGCAATCCTTACTCTGAACTAACAAGTGTTACCTCTCTATCCTCCATTGCTGGTAAAAAGTTTGACTTGCTACCTTTCTTGTCTGTATCTTGCTTGCTATATGTTTGAATTTCAAAATTTGGCTTACCTTCTTGACTATTCTACTGTGTTTCCGATTCTGTACTTTGTCTTTCTGCCACAAAAATCTGCAGAGCTCACTGCACAAGATCTGGCTGCAAACCACCAAACAAACTGACCACAGAAGTATATAAAGGCTGCTAATTAGATAGCCACACCCCACTATTAATTAGGCAGCACCTGTGACTATACTGTCTAGATAAGCAAGGTGAATGCCTCCCTATACCCCCCCACACAATATACAGATTATGCAAGTAAAATACCTTCAGATCTACTTGGTTGCAATAAAAATCACACAATGAATATCAGGAAATAAAAAATGTAGATGCACTTATCTATTTGTTGCTGGATCCAAAAAGTAATCCTTCCTTAAACGTAAGTCACACTTAAGACACTGCACACACTTCAGATCAATGCACACTCGCCGCCAAGCTCATACACTCGCTTTGCTAATGCTTTTTTAAAAGTTATCTGCCACAAAAATCTGCAGAGCTCACTGCACAAGATCTGGCTGCAATGTATAACTATAGGAAGAAGTGTACAGGTGCTTTATATAGAATCTACTCCGACCAAAACAAGTTGCACAGAAGAGCCCGTTCCCTTCTGTTCAGTCATTATTTGGCTTCCAGCCATCATTATGCTGTAGCTCCCTATGGGATTGTCAATTTTAAAATAAGTTTTCTATTTACAGAAGGACCCAAGCGTGGCAGCCATACATAGCTGTAACTGCTATACGTACCACCTGATATATATATATATATCCACATGACATTACAATAAGTCCATAAAGGGACACTGTCACCAGCTCCCTCCTTTATGTTAAAACACACCCATATACCTATAAGAAATAACGACCTCATAGGCAAATGAGACGAGTCACTTTTTGTCTGACATGAGTCCCTTTTAGAGGATGTAGGGAGGGCATCATTAGACGCCCCTATCTTGCTAGAGCCATGGATAGAAACACACAGTAGTAGGGAATTGAATCTGCAGATAAAGATCCACGTCCCTCCTCAGTATTTGATTGCTTGTATCTGTATTTTTAACATGATGTGAAAACCATGCTTGTATGAGCTATAAAGCCTACTATAGGGGTGTCAAAAGTGATGCTTCCCCTCAACCAGACTCTCAGAATGACTCATCTCAGGCCAAAAAAAAGACTCTTTTCAGCTCATTTGCATAGAAGTGGGGTTTTTTTTACATATAAGAGGGAATTCTAAAATTATTGATCTTCCCGTGCTGCGAGTCTAAGCCACTTTAGGGGAAATTAATTGCTTAATTTAACCTCTACAAAGCATCACTAGTGCTATACAGAGATTAAAATCTTTACTGCAGGCATAACTTTCTTAGGGATATTAGCCGGCTCATTTGTTCTAAAAATTACTTTTAGATTTTTGTAAATGTGGCTGAAGTGCTCTTGGGAGAGTTACCAGAGCACCTCAAGATTCCAGCATCACGACCCCCTGGGCACTTCTCGACACCCCCCCCCCCCACTACTTCTGTCACTCGCTATGGTACTAATTTGCGCATCTACAGTGAGTAGAAGACGGCAGGAAGTGGGGAGGGCAGGGAAGGGGGGAGGGGGTGATGCCCGGACAGGATCTGGTAACCCCCCCCAAAAGCATATCAGCCACATTTACATAAATGTAAAAGTAATTTTTAGAGGGAAAGATACGGCTAATATCCCATCTATAGTTATGCTTGCAGTAAAGATTCAAAACTCTTCAAAGTACAGGTGTAGCCCTATACATTAAAAGTAATATATCACCAGATTTTGCCCCATTAAACTACCAGCCCCCTCAGGTTGGTGATGAAATGTCCTTTCTAGAACTCCCTCTTTTCTGTGAAATCTCCAAAGTTGTGTGAAAATGAGCTGAGAAGAGTCATATTTTGCATGAGATGAGTTACACTGATAGACAGGACGGGGGGAGTCATTTTAGTTACCTCTATATTCTGTTTTATATTACATATATTTTTATATATTGTCCTATTAAAGATAAGAATCTCTTCTATCAGAGACCACATCATGCTTCCCTTACCGAAGATACTAAAACAAATACTGAAACGGGATCGTTATCTCCATCTTATGTTGCCAACTATGTTTTACCTGCTTGTTTTTCTTTACCTCTGTAGCTCACAGAACCACAGGCCTTATGCATTCAGAAAGATGAGATTCTTATCTTTAATATGGCACCGAAGTTTCTGTGTACTATAGAACGAAAGATAGGGGCATCTGAAGTTACACCGCCATCAGCCTCTAAATTTGACTCCTCTTAAGTAAAAGATGACTCTTCTCAGTTCACTTACATATGGTTTTGAAGACATTTTTTATTGGTAAACTGGAGAGATTTCACACATAAGAGGGAATTCTAGAAAGGACATTCCTTACCCTACCTGAGGGGGATATTCAATTAGTGGGGTAAACACTGGTGATGGAGTCCCTTTAAGCACTGGGACCTACGACCGGTAGAATTAGTGCATCGTATTTCTTTCCTTTATGTCAAATAGTTTATCAGAGCACACGCCGGCACTCGCAGATTTAAAGGGCCAATACTCCGTTGATTGACGCTGGTCACTTCCGGGTTTCCTGAAAAGCCAGCTTCTCCCAGCAACCCCCGCCGGATCTTTGAGCCTATGCATGAGAGAAAGCTACTCCTGTGTGATTCCTGTATTCTGATGTGACCCCTGACCTCGCTCCTTCGCTGCCAGCCTTGACCTCCAGCTCCATTCCTGATTCTGCATCATTGCCGCCTGCCCTGACCATCCGCCTGTTCCTGACCACGACACTGCCTAGTGTTCCTGTACCTCGACCTTGGTTGCCACCGCGGACAAGTCGCACATGTGGAACGCCCAGGTGGCACCTCACCGCGGTAAGACCATTCTGCTTTATGTCGGGCTCTGGTGACGACCGGGTGCCACTTAGATTCCGGTCCTAGGTATCGGCTTGTGTCATCGTCTGCGGTGGTCCAGGGGGTTCACTAACCCCCGAAACCTGACAATCCTCATGTTCACAAAATACATTTTTGTGTTCTCCATCTGAGTTGTGCATAATTGGCAGGTGTGTTACTATGCATACGGCTTTTGAGTTATTACCGCCCGCTGTGCCAGCTACCTGTGCGCGGCGATAGGTTTACAAGCATCTGAGACAGATTTCCTCATTTGTGTTAATTATGCTCATTCATTTGTTATGATTGTACGCCTGGCCACGGGTGGCGCCGAGTTGTCTCTCTGAAGGACTACGCGCACATCAGTTGCGATGGGCAACGCGCAACCCGGCTCGTTATCGGGGCTTTAATTAAAGATTATGCAACTAATTATGCCTTAAATATAGCTGGAATATTGCCATATGAGTTTTCATTATATAAGCCTGAAGTTCTAACTTTGATATAAACTTTCTAACTAATTTACATCGTGTTATATGCTGCGGCACCAGTATGTCAGCTGGAAAAGTTTCTAGCGCTGACCCGTGACTTTCAGAACCTGAGGTAATTGTGGTATTAATAGACCTTGTACTTGTACAATATACAATTATAATAGTAAATTAGAAGCTTGATTTCTGATAAAAGAACGCAATAAAAGGGTTACAATGTCATCCTAACAAAAGCTTTTATACCAGGGATTCAAAGTAAACGGTATCACCAATATTTGTGGCAAATCTTAGACTGGAGCTACATAGCGACACAGTGCCGGTGGTGGTAACATCCTGGGATTTCTCCTTCTTCCCGATAGGAAACCGGGTTGTTTGTATATATTGAGGTTGTAATGTAGGAAATCTTCAATTTTAACTGTAATTGACCCTCAGTCGGATGTCGCCACATAGCTCCTGCCAAGGGTATGTTCACACACTAGATGATACATGTTTGTTCAAAAACTATCAATAAAGAGTTGTATCGTATTGTATCGTATTCATTAACCCGTATGTTCAAGTACCAAGCCAAGTGTGCTATGTTTTTAGTAGGAAAAAGGATAGAATCAGCACTGCTGATTGGGCATATTGAAATCTGCCTGATCCTTCTTTTTCTGCCATCTGCCATGAGGAATGAATCAGGACACTGCCGTACATATTAGATGGCTGTTAGGTCCTGCCACAATACTACAACATACTGCCTGTAGATAGGACACTATGGGGCACATTAACTTACCCGTCCCGTCGCGATCCCCGCCGTGCATTGTTTGATGAGGATTCGGGTCTGCCGCGATTCACTAAGATTGTCCGTCCAATTTCCTGCATGTGTTGCTCCCCGTTCAGGTCCACCGGAGTTCACCATCTTCTTCCCGGTGCATGTAAGTGCTGATCTTGCGACACAATTTGCTTTTTAAATACCGTGGTTTGTCCGACAGCCACGCCCCCCAATTTGTGTCGCATGCAAGCCAGGGCCGATGCGACACAATCCGAACACGTGATCCAATAACTCGGGGCAATTCAGGGCAAAGCGGGAAAAAACAGTGAAACCCGATGAAAATGCGGCATCCGGACCCTTGGTAAATGTGCCCCATTGTGTAACCTGCTCAGCTCCTCCTGCTCTATAACATGCTGCTTGCAGATAGGACACTATGCTCAACCTGCTCAGCTCCTCCTGCTCTATAACATACTGCCTGCAGATAGAACACTATGTACAATCTGCTCAGTTTCTACTGCTCTATAACAGTCTGCCTCCTGATAGGACACTATGTACAATCTGCTCAGCTCCTCCTGCTCTATAACATGCTACCTGCAGATATGACACTATGTACAATCTGCTCAGCTCCTCCTGCTCTATAACATGCTGCCTGCAGATAGGACACCATGTACAATCTGCTCAGTTCCTCCTGCTCTATAACATGCTGCCCGCAGTCTGCAGATAGGACACTATGAAAAATCTGCTCAGTTCCCCCTGCTCTATAACATGCTGCTACACTGAACTTACATGGGTGTCTTTTGAAGTCATTAGTTTGTGGTATGATCAGGATTTGGGGCTTTACTAAAACAAAAAGGCCTCTGAACTTTGCTTGTCTGTAAAAGGCTTAACATAGAGAGATACAATTGGTAAAGAAATCATTATATTCCTTAGAATTTTGATACCATATCCCAGCATGCTTTGCTATCTGATAAACTTCTGGGAATCATGTCCTTATATGATCTTGTACTAAATATCGGGTCCCAAGCTTACAGTAATATCTAAGTCCATAATCCCCTGTTGATTCCTGGTATCCTTCATGGAACACAGGATTAATCATCTGACGCCGCTCCGGACAAAGTGCGAAAGTTTTACAGACGTCCTTCAGTTTTATTCAAGCGGAAAAAAAAATTCCTGAGGGCAAACCTAGACATCTAGAAAGATAGAATGCAAAGCTAGATAAAAGGAATATTCATAAGGACGGCATAAATACATCAGAATGTAGGCAATTCATTCAGCGGAGGAGATGTAATTACACTTTATCACGGATCGCAGTAGGAATTGGCTGCAGTAAACAGACACTGAATGGCAGGAAAATGATGGCCATAAACTCCGTCCAGCTTCTCCCCTGCTCCCCGATGACTACAGTCTCTGCAGTTACCGCACGATTGATGGAAGGAATTTAGAAAGAGGAATGAAGTTCATTAAAGTGTGTCAGGATCAATGGGATGGCCGTATTTACTACACACAAAGTCGCCACCACAAAACAAGAGGCCCGAGAAGTTTTCTTTTTGGTTTTGGAAAACAAAACTGGAAATATAAGATGTGTGGGTAGCTCGGTGAATCAGTGGTTAGCACTACAGCCTTGCAGCTCTGGGGACCTGGGTTCAAATCCCAGTTCTCTCTGTGTTTTTGTGGGTTTCCTTGGGGTCCTCCGGTTTTCTCCCACACTGCAAAACATACCGGTAGGTTGATTAAATTGTGAGCCCCATGGGGACAGGGACCGATTTGGCAGCTCTGTGTAGTGCTGCGTAATATGTGTGCTATATAAATAAAGAATTATTATTCTCCATGTACTGTCAATATCGGGGGGATTTCTTGGCGCAAGAATTGGAATCACTTTGTCAGATTCCCGAAATTCATTTTTAGATCATAAGTCAGAATCTCTGTTTAGATGATTCTAACCTCAAAGGTTACCGAAAGGAACACACAAAATACGACTTATCTTCCATCAAAAATTAAATATGTTTCCATTTGAAGGTGAAGGTAAAATAGAGTAAACCCCAGGGAACCCTTGTTATAATCCTTAAACTGCACCTCTTGGCACAGGGGCTTAACTGGGAGAGGCAGGGCCCCATAGCAGACCTACCGTAATATTTGAATATTCACATATGTGCGTTACAATCATACTTTTATATATTCATGCACACACATATATAGCATATACATACACAGAGTGCCATATACAAGCATATAGCAGATATACACACATACAGCATATACACATCGCAGATACAGCTCACATACATATCATATATCTTATGTACATATAATGCTGTACAATGTGCAACATTGTATGTATACATTGGTGAATATCCTACATTCTTTAGTGTGTCAGGTCAAATGCCGGGGCCCCCTGACACTGCAGGCCCCACAGCAGCTGCGATGGCTGCTACCACCATAGTTAGGCCCCTGTCTTTGTAGTTGTGGGATGTCACAAAGAAGGCCCTGACCCAAAGAGGGGTAGTATCATGGTTCTCACCTCCAGCAGACTTCCCAGCATGCCCGGTATGTTGAAATGGCAAATGACAGCACCTTCACATATATTTCATGCAGTGCTATCTCAGCATTAACATCACACACACCTATACAATCCTTACTGCTTCTTTACAAACTATTCTGGTTTCCCTTTCCCCTCAACACTAAACTTACTTTCACTTTGAAATCTCCCTCAAATCCGTCTTGCTTTCCCAAGACAGACTACAGCTCTTTGTGACCAGGATTGGATTTTGTAGAAGTCCTATCCATTGCAGAAAGAATAGTTTGTGGTGCCACATTTTCTGCATTAGATCCATACACGTACTAGCACTGTACAAGGGAGCTAACAGGAATTGTACCATGTTTATCCACAGGATAGTTGATGGCCATCTAGGACCACACAGATTACAGATCTCTGTCCATCAGAAGAACTTGGGCCCCGTTCTCACTGATCAAATGAAGCAGCGGGTCAAGCATGCGTCCTACCGCTCTATTCACTGCTACTATAGACAGTGAATGAGGGTTGTCCGATAGTATTGATTGGATTGACAGGACACATTCTCAACCTGCTGCTTTGTTCAATTGGCTACAACAGGTTCAGTATGGTCCATTCTCGTGATCTGTGGGGCGTCCCATCATTTGGGTCCTCACTGATCAGATTCTAATCCCCTATCCAATGAGTAGGGAAACATTCTCAGATTCTCAGCATGTGAACATACCTAAAAATATAAGGAAAGTTCCTCTGTATTAGATGAGTGGGGGGTCCAACGCCTGTTGATCCAACAGATAGAAACTTAAAGGGGTATTCTCATCTCGGCATTCACATTCAGTGTCATTAATCTGCCATATATACACATTTCTTCAATTAGTTGTCATTAAAAAAAAAATTACCTGTGTGAAGATAATTTCTCATAAATGTAGTCATATGGTCCCTTAGAAACAAGACTGCCTCCTTAGATACGACCACCTCTGCTGGAGTGATTGCACAAAGAAACAAAAAGTTTCTGAATATTAAATGTCCGAGTAGTTACTGCATGTCCCAGAGCCGTCCTGTGGTAATGATTGCTGAAGCCAGGTGGTCAGGCAGAGCTCAATAGCCCATGTCTGGCCACCACTGCCAAAATGTAAGGTGGTCGTGTCCAAGGAAGCCATCTTGTTTCTAAGGGACAACATGACTACATTTATGAGAAATTATCTTCACACAGGAACATTTTTTTTAATAACATCCAATTGAAGAAAAGTTTACATATGGAAAATGAATTTAATTAAATGTGAATGCCCAGATGGGAATACCCCTTTAAGTTGTAGTTTTTAGTTTTGAGCCTTGTCAGGCTTTCACACGTCTCATTGAGCGAATTCTGCCTTGAGAATGGGAGATACAGGTTTACTCTTTGAAATCATTCCCTTTAAGCCAAAAACTCATCACGTCAGATCTAAAAAGATAGTTTGTAGCGTTGCTGCTCATTACCTGTCCGATTCACAACTCGCCAGGGGGAATCTCAGCTAATACAAAGAAGAAGATATGGCCCCGGCTCCAGTGTCTCTCTTCATTCCCAGTGTCGAGAACAATGTTCTTTGGTGTCAGCCGCCGCAACCCTGTGCGCAAGACTTCCCCATTATCATGCTCCGCCAGCACAGGAGTAACCAAACTTTCAGCGGGGGAGAATATTTAGCATTTTGCACGCAGATCTGTTCCGCTTGTGTTGCCATGTAATGACTGGATGTGAAACTGGAAGCTCTGAGCTAAGTACAACATATTTTATCGCTGTGTGTAAAAAGCGAGTAGTAATAGAAGTAAGCGCGCCTTAAAATAGCGGCGAGCCGCAGCGTCCCTGTGCGCTTCATTTATTTGATGGAACCGTTGGCAGGTAGTCAGGCGGCATTCACTTAAAGGTTACGTGGCTCCACAGGTATGGGATCGCTTTTACCTTCATCGGGTGTGATGGGAGCAATTATTTTCCAGTTTGGAGAAAAGATAAGACATACGGATGGAAATTACAACCACAAGCGCACCCGAATAAAGGAAGTAAGATGAAACCTGGGGGATTTACTCCTAAAGCAAGAAAATAAGACAAAATCATGTCATATAGAGATCAATAGCCCACCTAGGATCAGACAGACACGCGGTAAAAAGAGCAAGTCCCAGCCCTGGATCAAGGGCTCGGTGCTAAATTTAGGATTATGGATCGAGGTCAAGATGTTTTCCCGTTTGGGGGGGATCTCAGATTTGTCCTGGGTCCTGATCTTTCTCAAGACGTTCTGCAAAGAACAGAAATGTATTGATGTTTTCGCTGTACGTGTCAGGGAGCAGGGTTTGGATAGCTTGAGGGACTGGCTGGACTCTGGCCAGACGTGCTGGACATCTTGATCTCTCACATCTGCTAGAGAAAAAATGAACTGTATTAACCCCCGATGCCAGGCGCTGCTGCTTGGCCCTTTGTATCGCATAGTTACACCATGCAGCAAAAATGACTATATAAATATTATTTATATTATATTATAATTATTATATATAAATATATTATATATTATTATTGTATATTTATATCTATACAAGTATATACAAAGAACAAATGCACCATACACTTATAGAATGTAACAGGGAAAATGTCATGGTTTACAGGAGAAAAAAGATTTACAAGAAATTGGACAAAGTGTAATTTAAAAAAATGTATTATCACTTCTTTACTCCTCTAGTCCTCCCTGCTTACCTCCAGCAGCATTATCATTCACATATAACTGAGCCATTCACTGGCCTCAATGGTCAGCATGTACAGCTCATGACCTGTGAGGCCAGTGATTTTGCTGTTGTGGTCACGTGTGCGTGTAGAGCAAATTATCCCTCCAGGAGGCGAGTAGACATCACAGTTGTCCAGATAACACCAGTACAGCCATTCTCAGTAGTCTCTGTCACTGTATACGTTCCACTCCAAGGGAATAAAGTTTCAGCGCACAATGGGAGGGGCGACATGCGCAAGAACAGTGTAACAGCCTGTAGACGCATGATGGAGCGGTCTCCAGAGGGTTAAGGGGGGAGGCAGGGGCCTGCTTCTCACTGGTCACTACCATTGGACGCGGGACACTGCTCTGCAGAGAGAAAGGTAAACTTTCATCTAACTTTTCTTATAATAAAAAGCCAGTTTTATTATATAAACACTTTGGCAATGTGCACACTATTCTCTATGGGGACACGGAAGAGCCAGAAAAACGGCTCCTGATGACAGGTTCCCTTCAAGACACCTGTACTCCTCACCTTCTATAATCCCCTCCCTGAAGCCATCCAGGAATCATATTCTTGAAAATCTGGTACATATAATAGCAAAAAAGTTCTGATGGAAGAATGTGAGTAGAATATCAGGACAGTAGGGAGCTTTACAGAGACAAATAAATTAGATGCAGTACGGATGACTAAGGAAATCTCAGGATCTCTCTATTGGAATGACTTTGTCCTCATTGCAAATCTAATCCATGTAATGCACACATGGATAGATCACAATCATCATTCCTTCCCCTCTGCTTATAAGATTGAAATCCAGAAGTGCTGCCAATAGCCAGAGTCGCTCCTTGGCTGCTTAATTGTATCTGACAGATAAAGGATAGAGGCAGCGTAAAGTCTAAGTACTGTACTTACCAAGCATAAGGCTGGATTACTGATAGCGTGCATGGAGCTGACCGTAATCCAGCAAATATATAGAACAAATATTAAAGGGGGCTCTATTAGCAGTTCCCTTGGCTTGGGCTCGGCAACATATTGGGGCTCATTTACTAAGGGCTCCGCGGCTGCACTTTCGTCGGGTTTCCGTTTTGCGCCGCATTCCGCCAGGATTTTGCCGCACGTGATCAGATTTTGGCACCGGCTTTCACGTGTCATAAATGGGGGGCGTGGCCTTCGGACAACCCAACGGATTTGGAAAAACCGCGGAATTTAAATACCAAATTTGTGGCAAGATCAAGCACTTAAATGCACCAAGAAGGAGCAAGTGAACTCCGGCGGACCTCGGCGCAGCAGCCACACCTACTGGATATCGAGCGCACAACCTTAGTGAATCCCGGCAGAACCCGAATCCACGTCGGACAACGCGCCGCGGGATCGCGACTGGACCGGGTAAGTAAACGTGCCCCATTGTTGCAAGAATTTGACTATAAACTCTTCTTTGGTGGTGCTGAAACTCATGTAACAATAGTTAAATGTTCAGAATCTTCGTAGTCATCAACAAGCTGTAGCCGACTGATTATTTACACATCAAACAATATCACTATTGGGGAAAGTCTCATTATTGAAGGAAAGCAACTAGCACACAGGGACAGGTGTGTAAGCAAAACTTCAGTGTTTTTCCAAAATTTCACACTGCCTTTTATAGGCTGTACAAATGCCCCTTTAAGACCTATTTTTGCCAAACGTGGAAAATAATTACAAATGACCAATAATTCACAAAAATATATTTAATTTAAAAACTTGATGTAACCACTGGGTTATTTTCTGATGACACAATCCCTTTAGGCACCATACAGATTTAGCATTTCTCTTCAATGCCAGCTAAGTTTCTCCAATCACACGCCAAAACTGTTGGAATGGATGACCTAGGAAGATGCAAAACAGATGCCAAGTATTACAAATCTAATCCAATGTTATAATAAACATAATTTATAATTAATGTTTTCCTTTATCGTTATCTAACGTTAATGCCTATGTTGTAGCTTGCGTTGTCCCTTTGTTCTTACAAACAATATGTCTGGGTAAACTTGTTTTTCCAATTTACCATTTTCCAACTTATGAAATCAGGGCAGATGCTTAAAGGGGTGGTCCCATTTCAGCACTTAATATTATTGTTTGTATAATAAAAAGTTATACAATTTTCCAATATACTTTCTGTATCAATTCCTCAAGGTTTTCTAGATCTCTGCTTGCTGTCATTCTATAGAAAGCTTCTATGTTTACTACCAGTGGACAGAAACCTGACCATAGTCACACAGGTGCACGGCTCGTTAGTATCATAGAGAGTAATCAGAGCTGTGTGATATAACGAGCCGTGCACCTGTGTGACCATGACCAGATTTCTGTCCACTGCAAGTAAACATAGAAGCTTTCTATAGAATGACAGCAAGCAGAGATCTAGAAAACCTTGAGGAATTGATACAGAAGTATATTGGAAAATGTATAACTTTTATTATACAAACATAATATTAGTCTGAAATGGGACCACCCCTTTAAACACCCCTTGATGGATCCAACATGACCAGGGCAGGGCTGAGCTGAGGGGAAAAGGGGGTGAGGGGGGGGGGGGGTAGCTATTAGCAAAAGCCTACCTATCATACACTAACTAAATAAAACACCGACAAAGTTATGTTGGAAAAGTGCTGGTCACAGCTTTATTCAAATCTTGTAACAATCTGTAAACATAACTTTTAAAACATAATAATAAATATCATATTAATATAATAATATATATGCATTTTAACAAACATATCAGTATTATTAAATGAGTGGTCGATACTTGACACAAAGCTGGATCACTTTTAAAATTAATAAGTAACACCTAAGTCCGGCATCATAACCAACCAACCATAGTTGTGAACACCGCTCAATCACGCTCAGCGTGCAAAACCACAACTACCATATCCTCAAGCCGCTAACCTCCTGGCGAGTGGCGAGAGCAGAATGTGGCTACCAACCAAACATATAACCAAACCAACTGCTGAGGTACTCCCCCTCAAGCAGTCTATGAAGAACTTTTATTAGTAAAGCCAGACATGACCAAATCATCACAATATGAAAATATTCCTCCCGGTGCTACCCTACGTCATCTTCGGAGGGAGATGCCTTCCGATCTTTAATTATTCCCGCCTCCTTCATATTACCGTCCTCCTTCGGGTGCCGAGCCGTGATGTCACCAAGCTCTCGGCACCTATCGCACATGCGCGAGCTTGGTGACATCACGGCTCTCGGCACCCGAAGGAGGACGGGTTTATGAAGGAGGCGGGAATAATTAAGATCGGAAGGCATCTCCTTCCGAAGATGACGTAGAGGTAGCACCGGAGGATATTTTCATATGTAAGTAAAACATTTTTTTATCTAAACTAACGATCGCCGTGCCTAACTAAAGTATGTGCCGGCCTCAGTATTAAATAGCCTACCAGGTGGTCTGCTCGCATGATTTTATCATGCGAGCAGTGGTAGGTTTCCTTTAAGGAGAATTCTTTTTTTTTCTATTATTGTAATTTTCTATTTGTGTAATGGCGGCCGTGACCTTGGCGCACAATTTGTGGTCAGATCGCACCCCCCATAGAGGTCTATGGCACCCGATGACACTGTGTCTCACTATGTGCTCTCTTAGGGTGATGCCACACATGGCGTTTTGAACCCATTTGGTCCTTTTTAAAGCAACAGTTAAAAAACCCTGCAGCGTTAAAAACACATGCGTTTTTGAAAACCATGCGTTTTTTGATGACACATCCGTTTTACCAATTATCTTAATAAAAACTGGTAAAAAACGGATGATTTTCAAGGGAGGGTGAGGGGCACTCACCGCCCCCCACCTCCACCAGGTTAGGGCCAGGGTGAGCACACATCTGCGAGCAAGAAGTCTAATACATTTTTAGATGTAATTCTGTGTTTAGTAAGAAGAGCTATAGCTATTGATGGGAATATGAAAGTGTTGATGTAAAAAAAAAATTCTGATGAATGTTTTCCTCTAATCATAGGAATGGTATTGGATAAATACACGGAATAACACAACATAATTATAGGTTTCCTCTTTCTCACCTGCTCTCACTCAGTCGCTTGTTCTCCTTCCACCACACCTGCGAGTGCTGCTTACAAAGCGTTTGCTCTTTTGTTACTTTAGATGCATGCTGGATTTTCTTGACCTAGTTTGAAAAAAATAGTGCAGAAACATAAAATGACTGGAAAATCATGGGGAGAAGGCGGTTGGATTCTGGGGGGTTGGAGTATAGGATGATGTGATAGGTGGGTTTTACTTTGGGGGGAGGAGTTAATGGGTGCTTTTAAGGGTGGACAGGAAGGGCCAGCCATTTTGGTGGCCGAGCAAAATTGTCCCAAAATTGTGATGATTTTGGTCATGTCTGGCTTTACTAATAAAAGTTCTCTCATAGACTGCTTGAGGGGGAGTACCTCAGCAGTTGGTTTGGTTATATGTTGGTTGGTAGCCACATTCTGCCTCGCCACTCGCCAGGAGGTTAGCGGCTTGAGGATATGGTAGTTGTGGTTTTGCACGCTGAGCGTGATTTTGACGGTGTTCACAACTATGGTGGTTGGTTTATGTGCCGGACTTAGGTGTTACTTATTAATTTTAAAAGTGATCCGCTTTGTTGTCAAGTACTCGACCACTTCATTTAAAATATACTGATATGTTTGTTAAATGCATATATATTATTATATAATATGATATTATATTATTATGTTTTAATAAAGTTTATGTTTTACAGATTGTTACAAGATTTGAATAAGCTGTGACCAGCACTTTTCCAACATAACTTTGTCGGTGTTTTTTTAGTTAGTGTATGATAGGTAGGCTTTTGCTTAATAGCTACCCCCCCCCCCCCTCACCCCCTTTTTCCCTCAGCTCAGCCCTGCCTGTCATGTTGGATCCATCAAGGTGTGTGGTTAAAGGGGTGGTCCATTTCAGCACTTATTTATTGTTTGTATAATAAAAGTTTACAATTTTCCAATATACTTTCTGTATCAATTCCTCAAGGTTTTCTAGATATCTGCTTGCTGTCATTCTATAGAAAGCTTCTATGTTTACTTGCAGTGGACAGAAATCTGGTCATGGTCACAACGACAGTGGTTTGTGCAGGCATGGCAATTCACCACATTTTCACGTTCAACTCAGAGCATCGACCTTTCCCGTTAGGGGGAAGGAGGCCAGTATACCTATTTCTTCGCATCCTAATGAGGGGCTGAGCATTTCCCCGTTCTAACATTTCAACCTTCTAAAGAGAGTGTATCCACGATCTTCACATCCGGCGAGAGGGCTATTATCAGAAACTCGCAGCTCTCGACGCACACCACCACTGTGCCCGCCACGGAGCACGGCATGTGCGAGCTGAAAAGGGAAAACGCATCGAACCCCTCAGCCCTCGGCCCGCCCGTGATCATCGGTCAATCTTTTAGCTCACTCTGAACTGAGGCAGGAGGGGGCGTAGCGCTATTATTCCAGGTCCCGTCCTCCGCACAAGAAACGAGGAGGAAGAACAACAATAAGCTACGGTAGCACAAGCCCGGCCAATAATCTCGCCCCCTGGAAGGGGGCAGCCTTGGGTGCAGCGTGATTGGGGTGAGCCCACCGAAAGCAGTCAGGACACTTACCAAGCCGAAAAGTCGGTGTATTCTGTGCGGGGATGAGTGGAAGCGGAACGTTTGGAGAGTGCGTGGAAGGGGGCGGCGAAGAGAGCCCGCTTCAACGAGGGGGGGCCCCCAAGCCAGTTCCCCGATAGGGGGGCCTTTCTCACGCCTTTGTTTGGACAATTATAAGAGTCAGGTCACGGATTCTAGTTGCGGATGGGAAGGGCAGCAATTGGCATGTACATTTGTTTAGGGGGGGGGCGTCGGAAATTCAAGATTCCCAGCCAAGAATTCCTCGAGCGATCCAAGGGAGTGCAGTCGATGGGTCGATTCCTGGTGCTGCGTGTACTAGGAAGAAGGAGTGTCCCTAGGCTGAATACCGAAGTCCCTCCTCTTCGAGATGGGCTCTATGCTACTAACGAGCCGTGCACTTCTGTGTGACTATGGTCAGGTTCTGTCCCACTGGAATTAAACATAGAAGCTTTCTATAAGAATGACAGCAAGCAGATATCTAGAAAACCTTGAGGAATTGATACAGAAAGTATATATTGGAAAATTGTATCTTTTTTATACAAACAATTAATCTTAAGTGTAAGTAAAACATTTTTTTATCTAAACTAACGATCGCCGTGCCTAACTAAAGTATGTGCCGGCCTCAGTATTAAATAGTCTACCAGGTGGTCTGCTCGCATGATTTTATCATGCGAGCAGTGGTAGGTTTCCTTTAAGACTTTTTACCCTTTGATTTTATTGTGTCCACTGTTACCAATTAAAACTGTGAAATATATCAGATGAAATCTGTGTGTGACAGTAAGACGACTGGCTGCAGCAGGAGCCTCCCCCCTCTGTGCTGGTGCAGCTCCATGCAAAAATGTTATATGGGAAGCAGACAAACATGTATGCCATAAATATCTAAGATGGGACCACCCCTTTAAGGCTAAATGTAGACTTAATGGCAGAAGCCATGACACTTACCTGGGCCCAGCTTCAGTTGAGGTTTTGATCATCTGGCGTCTTCTGCTTCTGAAGACTCTAAGAAAAGCCTTGAAGCAAATGGGAACAAATGTACAAGGACCGAGTGTAACCCAATGTCCTAAACTGTGCTGCAAACAAGTAACCTAAAAAATGAAACAGGTTCTACTTACTCATAGAAATGGGCGTAAATTGTTCACGGAAGACTCCTGCATGTTCCATCTCCTGAGGTCATCCAGACAGAGGAGACCTACATCCATGTCTCCCCAACCCAATGGCCCACATTTATCAAAAACAGTGCAAACTGCAATATGTGCAGTTATCCTGTAGAGGGTGCAGCGTGCTACAGCTTCATGACATGTCACACATTTATCATGAATCTGGCGCCCCCTGCACTTCTCATACAGAATGCACCATTTTTATTTTTTTTCGGTGCACTCTGTTCATGCTGCAGAATTGTGGCGCACGGTCCAACTGTGCACCAGAACGCCCCATTAGGTGCACATTTTTCTGTCTTGTCGGACACAGAGCAGCCACGACACAAAACTGGCGCCGACACTTTATAAATACATGTGCAAGAAGTTTACACATTCTTTCTAGTCAGACAGAAAACTTTAATAAATTGGGTACAATGGGGCACAATGGGGCAGATTTACTTACCCAGTCCATTCACGATCCAGCGGCACGTTCTCTGCGGAGGATTCGGGTCTTCCGGCGATTCACTAAGGTAGTGCGCCCGATGTCCACTAGGTGTCGCTGCTGCGCTGACTCCGTCGGAGTGCACTGAAGTTCACCGTCCTTTGCTGGGTGCAGGTAAGCGCCTGTCAAGCGACACTTTTTTTTTTTAAGTACTGCGGTTTATCCGAATCCGTCGGGTTTTCTTATGGCCATGCCCCCCCCATTTCCGTTGCGTGCATGCCGGCGCCAATGCGCCACAATTCGATCGCGTGCGCCAAAATCCCGGGGCAATTCAGGAAAAATCAGCACAAATCGGAAAAATATTCGGATAACCCGTCGGGAAAATGCGATTCGGGCTCTTAGTAAATGACCCCCAATGTTTTTCTATCAGCCCTCGATTTCCCTTACTTATTCGAGTGCAGTCTCTTCTTTGGGATCAAGCTCATTAGTTCTTCAATATGTTTATGTTATTACAGAGATAAAGCAGAATTACAATTACAAGTGTTCCTGGAAGATAAAAGCAAAACTTGTCAGTTCTTTGAAGAGATGGAAGCCTTTGGTAAGTATCATATAGATACGTGTGTATATCATAACAACTATCATAAGATAGAACGCTCCGTCACTGACGTCACTAATGTACTAACAAAGTACAACTAGAAGCCGGCACATTGCGGGGAATGACAGAGATGTAATATTTTTTCCTGTAGCTCAAAAGAAAACCAAAGCTAAAACTGAACAATAAAGACAAACGTATTATTTTACTCTCAGCCTGGGGAATTTTTGCAGGGGCGGGACTTAAAATCATTAGGCCCGATCCATTTTCTATGTCCAGTTGCAGACAGAGGAAGGCGGGGAGGCTCCTGCTGCAGCCAGTTGTCTTATGAACTGCATAGGATAGTAGGGGGATAAGGAAGGAGGTTGAGGTACAGATACATAGAGATTATTCTTCCAATAACACACAAATAAGGATCAAAGGAAAGGAAGAGATTAAAGGGTTTGTCCCACAGACCGCCAGATGTCCAAGCATCTATCAGAATCTATCAGAAGTCGGGTTGGCGAATGGATCCTGGTGAACATTTGTGAGACCGATTACTCTATTAACTTCTATGGCCCTGCCTTACAGCTGTGCTCCAGCGCTTCATCTACAGCGAGACCTTAGAGCAAATCTACTATTATAATCCATCATAATAAACCAGGGACACTTACTCATAGATCCAGGCACAGTGACTGTGTTATCCATGGTCTATTTCCTTCTAAATTCACTTTTAAAATTATTCTTATGACTCATAAGTGCTCTGAGGGGTGTTAACAGAGCCCCTCCATGCTGTAAATTCACAGGCTGTTACACTCTCTCCCTTTCCACTTGCTTCCTCAGCACAATCTTCCCCCCTGTCTGATGTTATCTCACAGTGGGAGGGGGAAGTGTCCTCACAGGCTACAGCCCCCCCCCCCCCCCCGAGCCCTTCAGCCTCCCCCCATTTTGCCAGTTGCTGGCGGTCCCAGCAGTCAAATCCTGTATCAAAGATCTGTAAATCTTCCCCTTTCGGCTGTTACAGTGGCGTAACCATTGCAGTCTCAGCAGGAGCGACCACGACGGGGCCCGGCGATGTATGTGTGTTAAATACTCAAACAATTTATTATAATGGTGGCACAGGCAGATGCACGTCTATCCGCTTTGCCTGCACATACTGAATACTGATGACGTCATCAGCTGCGCTACCGCGCATCATACAGTGTGTACGCGGGTAAGGTACACGGATGGCCGTGCATCTGCCTGCATTGCTGCCAGAGATGAGAGGAAGCCATGGGATTGCTGGGTGAGGTGAGCACAGAGTTTATTGTTTTAGTTTCATTAAGGGGCGATTGCTGCAATTTTCTTAAGGGGACCTCTGGAACCCCTGAGGCACATTTGCATAATTTTTAAAGACTTTTTTTTTTTTTTTTAAACAAGGGCATAAGAAGCTAAAAGAAGAGCTGATAATGCCAGAGGGGGCACACACCAGTATGCCAGTGTGCTTGGTTTATAATCCTTCATCCTGGTGGTAGATTTCTTTTAAGGGGATCTCTGCTGCCATTTCTTAAGGGGGTGACTGCTGACATATCATTAATCTTAATAATCTTTAATAAGAGCTGCTGGAATAAGGGAGGCTGCTGGACACTACATATAAGGTTTATAATCAGGTTCTATGAGTATAATTCTGTGTCTCATATATGTGTATTCTCAAGTGTAATGTGCGGGACAGGGGTGGCAGTGAGAGTTTAGGTATATGTGAGGTGAGGTGAGGATTACATGACAGTAACATTGTCACTTAATTAATGTCTGTGGGAAATCTATGGGAATTCTTAGTTTTTTATTCTTCCTATTTTTCACTCCAATTGATTCCGCATGGAATAATAGAAATGTAAGATATTTCCCATTGAGCTATGGATCTATTGTGTGTCACAGTGTTTAATAAAATGTACCTGTGTAACAGCCTTAAAGTGAATATAACCCCTCTTACCCATCCTCCACAAATATTATCTACATGTAATATATAATGGAAGGAATATATCAGGAAGCCGGGGGAAGTGAATACATGATGCACAAACTGTTCTGTGATGAGGGAGTGGGAGCGCCAGATACAGGGCTGGCATGGCACCCAGGCTCGTAGTGTTACTGCCAGAGATGGAAGGTAAGAATCAGTGAGAGGAGGAATCCTATGGAGTGTTAAAGGAAATCCACCAGCAAATCCATCTTGATAAACCAGGGTCACTGTGTGATCCAGACACTGTGTGATAATATTCTTATATTTGTTATTAGTGGCTTCCTTCCGTTCTAAAACCACCTTTTAATAATTATGTTAAGGAGCCTGAAGGGCTCCTGAGGGGCGTTACCGTGTCCCTTGTACACCAAATTTGCATAAAATTAAAGACTATGGGGCAGATTTATCAAGTGTCTGAAAGTCAGAATATTTCCAGTTGCCTATGGCAACCGCAGCTCAGCTTTCATTTTACCAGTGCTCATGAATATTTTAAAGGGGAGCTGTGATTGGTTGCCATGGGCAACTGGAAATATTCTGACTTTCAGACACTTGATAAATCTGCCCCAATGTTGTCTCTTAAATTGCACATCACCAGTGGCGATTACTAGAGTCCCTCTTTGCTGTAGCTTCACAGGCTGTTACACTGTACAGGAGTACTTCCTTCTCCCAATGTGTGCTGAAACTTTTGCTGCTGCAGTCAGATTACAGCAGGCAGAGAGATCAGAGGGTGGAGGGTGGAGACAGTGTAACAGCCTGTGAAGCTACAGGAAGGAGTGGCTTTGGTAACTCCTCCAGATCCCTTTTGGCTAATTAAGATAAGTTGATTTCAGAAGGAAGGAGGCCATGGATAACAAATATAAGAAGATCACCACAGTCAGGGTGCCAGAATCTAGGAGTGAGTGCCCCTGGTTTATCATGATGGATTTTGATGTTAGATTTCCTTTAAGGATTCAGTCCACATCTTATCTGCCGCTTCAGATCATACAGAATCAACCTCCCCAAGAACACAGCAGGGTAGACATAGACATGAGCTTCTGCTAACCATGCAAATGTGAAAATCACCGGTAAATAATATCTGGCAAACATTGAATAGAAGAAGGGAAACATCCAAGGAGCGGACGTGGGAGACTCTGGAATGATATCAGCAGAACAAATTGACAGTAATGCACGAGAGCACCGGAGCAGCCGCATTAATAAAACATGGACTAAGGGGGAGACGGAAACACCTTGTTAACACAACGCAGGTGACAGAACCAAGGAATCAAGAATTCGGATCAAGCAATTCCAACAAATGTATTCTTTGACTGCATCGTCTTCAATTTCCGCTCCATGTATTATACATGTTTTAATGTTCTCATCAAGGGAACAAGGTCATGTGCACTTCAAGCGTCTAAAGACTGACAAGCTGCTGCAGGGGTGCGCCTTACTGCAAGGTGAACGCGAGCACACGACTGTAGCAATAATATATTATGTGATTATAGACTCAGCACTTTATCTGCACTTCTATGGGTGCTGGAAATAAAGGAAATATTAGTGAACTGTATGGAACGGCACAAATTCAGATAAAAGATAAGATAAAACTGCTGAGTTTTGCAGCTTGTGTTGTGATTTTATGCTATTTCCTGCATTAGCTTATGTTTCCATATATAAGAATACTCCTTTTTATCACATAAATGTGGTCAACTCTTAAAGATAAACCATATCTAATTATGTACCTGTTAGACCATGTAGGTGTGAGACCTATATGAGCTAAAACTCAATACACAGGGCGGTCCCCTACTTAAGGACACCCGACTTACAGATGACCCCTAGTTAAAGACGGACACCTCTGCCCACTGTGACATCTGGTGAAGCTCTCTGGATGTTACTATGGTCCCAGGCTGCACTGATCAGCTGTAAGGTGTCTGTAATGAAGCTTTATTGATAATCCTTGGTCCCATTACAATTGGAACTACAATTATAAAATATACAGTTTCGACTTACATACAAATTCAACTTAAGTATCTTGAACGTAACCCGGGGACTGTTTGTGTGTGTATATATATATATATATTACTAACACGCATGCACCACATCACCAGTTCTCTGCCTAGCACAGAGGTGGGCGAGGCGGGCATCAGAGAGCGAGGGAGTGAATAAATTCAAAAAAAGTGGAACTGGTAGGGGATTAGATGAGGCAATTCTGGACCATTAGCTCATTACCATATTTTATAAACTATTTTAAATATAGTGGATTTAAGGTTATAACAAACACTGTTCCGGACGCCAGAAGAAGAGATAAACAGGTAAGTGATTGTGGTTTGCCAGTGAGTCTAATGGTAGATTTCCTTTGAGTGAAGATACAGTTTACTATTTTCCCTTTTTGCAATATGTGCTTATCATTCATCCGGTGTCTAGCGAAAATGTACTTTTTTTTACTTCTACATGTTTTCAGCATTTAAGTAACGTCTCCTGCTTTTTCTGTCTATTTTACTTTAAAGTATGTTCATCGTAATATACTTTTTTAGGTGAGCAGTTCTGTCCGTCGGTAGTCTTGACACGCTTGAATCGCCTAGAAAAGAAAGTTATAATTAGCAGCACGGAGCATGGGGACAAGATGTCCGGCGCTCGTGGCCGCTAATTATGCACATCTCTGCAACTCTCTTTCCAGTGCAGTGACCTGGCAGTGATGCTGGAATCATGTGATCAGTCACATGCTTATGACATCCTCTCTAGGTCCTGTATTAATATTCATGTTGGAACCCACAGGGAAAGGAAAAAAACAGTGCATGGGAGAGAGGGAGAGATCAGATGAAGCGCTTTGTCAGCTCTTCACCAGATTTCCATAATAGCGGTCAGGAGGGTCAGGCAGTCCTCTATGGACGCAGGGAATTTTTAGTGAGATTCTTTGTTGCTAAAAAGTACAAAGAGTAATACAGTATCTGGTCCCATAAGTTTGAGCCTAAATAAAGGGATGATTTAACCTCTTCTTGATTCATAGGGCCCTGATTTCAAGATAAAGATAGGACCTGCAGCCATCAAGAATTTATGGAATATCCAATGAATAAAACCATAAATATTCAGATTAAACTATCCCTTTATGTCCACACCGGACATAAATGTTGCAAATATGCCAAATTCTTAGTTGTAGAAAGTGTCATTATTTGACCTTAGTTTACTGGATTTACGAGAGGTGTACATAGTAGCAGAACCGCTGCTGATTTTCCACCATGGAGAATTTAGCCAGAGTTTTGTCCCAAGTGAAAAACCCTTTTTTCTAATCTCATACAACATTTACAAAAACCCCTGACTATCCTAACCCATAGCTTCTCCTCCGAACCTAAAGAGTTTCCTTTCCTTGAAAGTTCTCCATAAAGATTCGATTTCTCCTCCTCCGACGTGATAAAGATTCTATACATTATGAATGTATCTGATAAGAAAAGCAAACCATGCACTAAAATATTAGAGAAGCTGCACAGACAGATAAAAAGGATGGAAGAAGTTAACTCGCTTAACCTCGGGGCTCCCAGAGGAGCCTCTAAGCTACGCTCTTCCTTGCACCGGCGTTCCCGCTGGCAGTCAAGGGCTTAATTTTTCACTTGCCATTAAGTGATAAAACTTTCTGTTTGGAAGCAGAACAGCAATTATCCGAGGAGCGAGATGAGTATAAAGCATGCACAATACATCCCATCTGGCAGCTGAGGGACGATTTAAAACACAGGATTTGTCAACTACAACATCAGTCTTCCCTCCAGTCCCCAATGGAAAATGACTTTGATCCGGCGAATATTATGAAGCAGGTTGGTGTTTTACCTCTTATTTCATCAAACTTACTTACTCTATTTTCTATTATTGCCTCTCATGGTAACTGAGCAAATTGAATTGATAAGAATGGCAAGCGAACGTATAAAAATATCTATTATAGGCTCTCCATGATGGATGTGTAATAGTCCACTAAACCGCGATGAGCAGAATTGCTGGACATAAATCCTGAATGCTTCATTTTATTATTATTATTTTTATGTATAATGGTCATTAACTAGATTTCACATCATGCTGACCCAGAGCTATAGCTAGGGGTGCATCCCAGGGGGGAGAAACACAACCAAGAGTGCCCCCGATCCTGGTACCATACAATGACCATATTTTGGTAGATACTGGTTCTACATTGGTTGTGAGACAGTTAAGCTTGTATTTATGTATTCATGTATTTATTAAAGAATCTAATCTTTCTGTATAGGAGCTTGCCCTGTCAGTAATGAACATCCTCCCCACTTTGTGATTACAAAAATAGCTGTCAGTCATTGATAGGGCAGCGAACAGGTAATCTACTATATGATTTCCCACAAACTAAAATTGAAGTGTAAACCTGCCTGCGGGTAGGCACTATGAACAATCTGCTCAGCTCCTCCTGCTCTATAACATGCTGCCTGCAGATAGGACACTATTTACAATCTGCTTAGCTCCTCCTGCTCTATAACATGCTGCATGCAGATAGGGCACTCTTTATAATTTGTTCAGCTCCCCCTGCTCTATAACATGCTGCCTGCACATAGGACCCTATGTACAATCTGTTCAGCTCCTCCTACTCTATAACAGGCTGCCTGCACATAGGACACTATTTACAATCTGCTCAGCTCCTCCTGCTCTATAACATGCTGCCTGCAGATAGGACACTATGTACAATCTGCTCAGTTCCTCCTGCTCTATAACATGCTGTCTGCAGATAGGACACTATTTACAATCTGCTCAGCTCCTCCTACTCTATAACATGCTGCATGCAGATAGGGTACTCTTTATAATTTGCTCAGCTCCCCCAGCTCTAGAACATGCTGCCTGCAGATTGGACACTATGTCCAATCTACTCAGCTCCTCCTGCTCTATAACATGCTGCCTGCAGATATACAATATATCAATCTTTAAAATGAGTTTATCGGTGGTCCTACTCCTTGAATCCCTCACAATCTGGCACCACCGGATTACTACAGCAAAGTTCCTATTCTAATAAATGGAGAGTAACCTGATGGGCCAGATACATCCCCAACTTGAGTTAACATTGAAGAAGGTGTAGCCATAACCCCCCAAACAATCATTCAGTTCTTGTGTATGTCACCTAATTCTCTGCATGTATACTCTGAATTACTGATTATATTGGCAAATATATGTTTGCAGATTGTTCTATCCATAGAGAGGGAGTAAAAGATGGCGGCCTTTGTTATTCATCGCTTTGCAGGGCAGCAGTGGTGATAATGGCGGCTGCTGTTACCGATGACTGTCACCATATTTTCTAGGTCTCCTTTACTGTTCTATAATTACTACTGATTGTGTGATTGAAGTGTCAGTGATTTCTGCTCCGATATGTATATTCATAGGTTGAATCTGTTAAGAGTCAACAAAAAGCATTAATTGAGAAACTCACCGAGGAGCAGCGGGCAATAGAGAATGAACTTTCACAATGTGACCTTCAGGTACGTAAATGGTGGTTGCAGTCTAAAATAGTAATCGCAGGAAAAGTTATTTCAGCTGAAAAGTGACTTTCTTGCAGGAATGTGTTGATTCAGAAGAAATGAGATGTCACTTTGGTGAAGTGCCAGCGGTCCTCCTGGAGCTATACTGCCCATATCCCGAGCTGAAAACCTCCATTTTGACCGAATACCAGCAGCTTGTTGGCTTATATCAGTCCAAGGTGGAAGAACTTGATAGAGAACGTGAAGACATAGACAGGTGGGATATGTTACCCTATGACGTTCTTCGGATCACAGGCAGCACAGTCTATTTGTCACCTTTCCCCCTGGTTCTGCATGCTGTATAATATCCTTGAAACAAGACGCTATGGGGCTTATTTACTAAGGGTTGCGCTGCTCAATTTTGACTCCTGCTCTATAACATTCTGCCTGCAGATAGGACTTTCTGTAAAATCTGTTCAACTCCTGCTGCACTATAATATCCTTGCAGCAGCTAGGATACAATGTGCAACCTGCTCAGCTCCTCCTGCTCTATCATATGCTGCCTGCAGATCGTACACTATTAGGCACATTTATCAGGGCTCTGCACTTTTCACGGTGCCGTTATGTTACACACCTCACCTGTGTGTGCTGCTAACCCACAGCTCCCAGCGCACACAGCGTTATTGTGCTTCAGCCTAGGTCAATTGTATAACTTTGGCGCTCTAGGAAGAGAAGCAAAATGGCGCCATCCCCATGCACCAGAATCAGTGCGAAGGGAAAAATTAAATTCCACCTCTGTCAATTAAATAAATATACCTCGAGCATAAATATATATCAGGATTAAATAACCACAGATAAATATATATTAGCATTAAAGGGGTTGACCGAAAAAAAAAAAACATTGCTGGCTGTGGAGGGCTGCTTAAATAAATAAACATGTACTTACATTTGCAGTCCCTCCTGGTGTCCCATGCTGCCATCTCTCCAGTCCGTGCCCAGATAAAGAAACAGGGGCACAGAAGCTTTGCTGCGTTGTAGAGCGCTGGGAATAGGTACGGGTGGGCATGGCCGACCAGATACTGAACAAACAGGGGCACAGACCGTAGAAATGGCAGTGCGGGACGCCGGGAGAGACCGCAAAGGTAAGTATGACACTCTGGCTCCGGCCTCCTAATAAATCCCTGCGGGCGACAGCACAGCGCTGCAATGTGTACAACTGTGCCATTGCCTGAACCTGAACGGTCAACTGCATAGCCCAGGAACGCACCCTCTCTGACCAACTGACCTAGAGGGTTTTTCATGCCTACAAGCCATAATAGGCTGCAGATAGGAAACTATGTATAAGCTGCTCAGCTCCTGATCCATACTTACTCCAAAACAACTCCTTTTGGGAGTATTTAATCTTGACACACCGGAGTCACTTGTAAAAAAGACTTATAATTAGGCCGGAGCATGGGGACAAGATGTCCGGTGCTCCGGACTGCTAATTATTCACTTGAATTCACGTGTCATGCACGAGACATCACTAATTAGTAGCCTGGAGCATGGGACATCTTGTCCCCGTGCTATGATGTATAGTGGGTATATACTCTGTTTGTGATGTCTATATACTGTATGTATGTATGGATGGATGTCTATGCTATATGTTTAATGTATGTATAAGTAATATATGTGTATACAGTGTATTTATATACACTTGATGCGCATACAAAGTGGGGCACATTTACTAAGGGTTCGCGGACCGCATTTTCATCAGTTTTCCAGACTTTTTCCGTTTTGCGCTGCATTTAACTGGGGTTTTTGGCGCACACAATCGGATTTTGGCGCAATCACACTGACTTTCATGTGACACAAATCGGGGGGCGTGGCCGTCGGACAACCCGACTGATTTGGACTAAGCGCGGGATTTAACATTCAAAATTCGCAAGCCAAGCACTCACACACACCGGGAAGAAGATGGTGAACTCTGGCCGATTCACGATCATAGTGATTCACGGCAGCTCCGAATCCTCGTCGGACAATGCACCTCGGGGATCGTGACGGGAAGGGTAAGTAAATGTGCCCCAATATGTGTATAAATATATGGACATGTACATACTTTGTGTATATATATGATATGTGTGTATATAAATGGGTGTGTATGAGTGTATAACTGCATGTGTTTATACAAGTATATAAATGTTTGAGATTGGGAACGGGGCCCAATGAAGAAAACTGCTATAGGGCCCAGTCTCTCCAAGTTACACCCTTACATAAGATGGTTGGATAGTATTGTCCGTAGTGGTGCATTCAACCAACAAGTTTCTAATGTGACTGTATACAGCCGGGGCCCAGAATACCGGTGTGGCTGGCTTAGGTGGCCTTGGGCAGGCTATGGTCACGGTGCTTGGTATTGGGACCGGAGGATGGGCCTACAGCCTGGCAGGTCTACCGCAGGTGGTGTGTGCAAGAAAATAAAGGGTGACACTGATGAAAGGGCAACTCTTGAGGTGTATATAGGAATCCCTAGGTGATGGAGGATGGGGAGCCCGTGATGGTGAGGCAGCCTAATCTAGGGATTACATGGAGGCACATTGTGCAAATCAACTTACAGTTCTTTATTCAGCTTCAAAAGGTAGGCAGCAGCCAAACATTAGCAGCAGAATCAGAAGGCTGGAGAGCTGGTAAGAGATAGCTGGCCCTCAGGAAGTTTGCTCACAGCCTGGTAGTAGCTTCAGGCTAAGCTGGTAAAGATGGAGATGGTGGACTTCTGCTCTGGGCCTTAGTCTCCTAACTTGCCCAGGGTGTCAGGCATTGGCCTGAGACACTTTTGCTTCCTGGTATTATGACACTTGCTGTTGCAGCACAGACATGTGCTGCACTCTCATCTGCTTACTGAAACAGACATCTGCTCCAAGATGGAGTCTCTGACCATGAGGTCTGACCATGTGCTCCCACCCACCAGGGGTTTTTAGACTCCCCTGGTCAGGTGGTAGCACCCTCCCAGCTTGCTTTACTATGGTACAAAGGATGTCATTGGTTAATAACATTTTACATGTTAACTCTTTCCTTACCAGGCAGTGGCTTCAAGCTGCAGTTACTAAGTTTCACATGTTACAGATCTCCTAGTGAGGTGATCAATCCCACTACATAGCTGCTGGCATGGAGAAGGGCACATTCGCAACACCTACCTATCCCATGCGTTGGCAGGGGTGTTGCATGTCATCACCTATGCCAACTCCTATGCTCCACTGAATTTTATGCACTTGTAATGTTTCCTGTAATCCCTCCTTTTCCCAATCATATCTGTTAGTTTCTGCATGCTTATTAGACTCCACCACAGGAACCACCCACATTTGGGAGCCCAGTTAGCCTATTGGCTGTAGCAGCTACAACACTAGTTTCTTGAGAACAAGATTTGCTATTATTGCTATTATTATTATAACGGTGGAGGCTAGAGAAAATAATTGCACCAGTATCAGTGGAGAGACTCATGTTAAAGAATGCAAATTTTTCGCGGTTGGTGAAGGTGATTAAAAACCCCTTTAATAATGCATGCAATAGAACATGGAGGTGGAGTCGTTTCCTTCCTTCAGGGGCTTGTATAAGACTATGTAAAAACAGAGTCATTAACTAGACCCGAGACAAGATGTTGACATTTAAAAATTTTCTATGTGCTTCTTCCCCGAAAGTATCTCAGAGTCTCCGGAATAATCTTATTTTTATTATGCTATTTTACTTGCTAATGCCTACTAAAATTGGAAGGCAGCGCTGGCTATGAAAACACTTAACACACATAAAAATCCACTATTTACATTTTCAGTGAGGTTTCTGGAACTTATCTACCCTGCGACCCACCACATCGCGGGAGAAGGCCGGACACTTCTGCTCTATGGTTTCATTCCTTTAAGCAAAGAGGACTTAGCAGTGAGCGTGAATAGAAAGACATTATTTTTTATTTGTTCTCTGTCTACAGCACTACTAGGTCTCATATTTATTACCTTGCCGAAATAATATTTAATTTCCCACTACAGTAACTGCAAAAGGATTAGCGCGAATTGCATCTGAGTAATCCGTGAGCATCACAAACGAAATAAAAAACATGTTTCCATTTCACTTACTATGAATTAGAGCATTACAGCTAATACCAGAACATTGTAGCAAATGATAATTGAACATCTGAAATTCAATTACCAGTTCTGCATCGGTTAAGGAAGTAAAAAAAAAAAAAGCCTAATTATCTATTTTATAATCATCATTGAAAGGAAGTCGAAGAATAGGCAATAATTCACTATGTTATTAAAGCACCACTGAGCATAAAGAAGCCGCTAACAATATTCCCAATGTCCATACATGTAAAAGTTTAACATTGCAGTTTTGCTCTTACTACATTATCACATTCGTCCGGTTCGATTTAAACAAAAATGAAACAAATATAATGAGAAATACTCTTCTCGCTTTACTTTCATTGTTCTCTTTGATGCCCTCTGGGGTGCGCCACTGGTCTGTACTTCCTGCTTCCTGTTCACAGACAGGAAATGATCTTTTCTCCACTCACTGGCGATATCGGTGACTCATCTCAGCCAGTGATTGGCCGGGCAGTGCTTCCTGTGTGTCAAGAGAATCCAGACATTAATGGGGAACCTGGATAGCGGTGAAACAGAAGATTTGGGGATGGGGAAGGTCTGTTTGATGGTAGATTGCCATTACTCACATACTCGTCTCTTCCAGGGATGGAACTGTTTTTATTGTATGCAGGGTTGGTACAAATCTTATAAAAACAAGTTTAGAAGACTATACAAATGATACGGAGGTCCTGTGGCCTACGTCACCCGGGCGACTCTTGGTTCCTCCAGCTTTTAATTTATACCACACCCATGTTTTTGCAATAATTACCAGCCAGAAAAACAAAACATTTTATGGAGGTTGTGGAGGTTGATGTTATTGTGGGCTCTTGCACAAAAAACTGTATGGGGTCTCATTCTTCCTGGATCTCTTGATATCCTATTGCAGCTCAAAATAGGATGGATACCATGTGCATGTTTACGGTCACATCCATTGGAACATATGGGAGTCACAAAACCACTAAGTCTATGAGTATTTAAGCTCTTCAACAGACAGAGCTACAATTGATCCTCTTAGACGAACATGATATACTCTACCCATATAAAAAGCTTCCTTGCACTGTCAAGATCAAATTGTTTATATAGCTGGAAGAACACTAGAACCAGTCAAGAAGAGTAGACAATGAAAGCCTCTTAGATCCTCATGGTGGAGGCTCCAAACCTTCTTGCTTTGTGTGCCCTCAATATAACGTGACCCTGATTGTGGGCAATGTAGTGGTTGTCACTATAGATGAGTGGACTTAAAGTTTCTGTAGGGGTCCTGAAAATATTGCCAGATTGGCGGTCGAACAGCCTATAGCAACTAGGCATGGCTTTGATTGGCCAGTGGTATCCCCTTGACCAATGACAGCTATGGCTAGTAGCTACCAGCATCAATTTTCTGGATTGGTCACCAATCAGACAATATGTACGGGTCACGTGGGGTGCATCGCAACCCCAAACGGAAACTTTGGGTCCACTCTTCTCTAGTTGTCACTCACCTTTCCTTGAAACATAGTGAGAACTTCATGCACTCCCTCGTGTTACCGAAAAAATCTTTTTTTTCTAGTATTAGTCAGAAACAGGAGATGTATCTCAGATTCCCTGTAGACACTGAAGTTAAGTTGTGGGCATACACAGATCACAGATCTACGCTGGTCATCTCCAGGGATCACATACCAGTGCCTATGACAGACAGCCGCCTCGCTAATATAACCCTAACCCCATATCAAGGGGCCATATCTTCTGTGTGTGCCAATATTGTTAGCTGTTAAATTATACTCACAACCTGTCTGGTTAAGTAGTTGGGGGCTACAAAATGAACACACTTCACAAATGTGGGGTAAGTAACCTCCTCTTTCTTCTTGCATTCATTACATAAATAGATTATTTATTATCCATAGCCAAAAAAAAAAGACACAAATTATCATACGGGAAGATATTTGCATCTGATTACAATTGCAATATTGCTGTTCAGCTGAAATAAAGCTGCCAATACATATGGCTTGGCTACTACCTGGTGCCAAATTCTCCACATTGTGCCAAGCTCCTTATGCCTGCACATGAATACTAACAAGAGCTGCAGATAGACTTCCCTTCAGATGAAAGCCTTCTGCCTTGTGATGCTGGCATCTGCTAGGATCTGTAACCATATTCAGAATTTCTGCAAAATGTACAACACGTTGTTGATCTTAATCTGGTGAAAAAGGCAGATCAATTTTAATAAAGGGGGCAAATGAACAGATGGTAGTAGCTCTGCATTCCAGCTAGTTCCGGTGTACCAGTTCCACGTTGTGTGCCATGACTGAATCCCTTTGGAATAGGGCTTGATAAAAACATCTTGTTTCGTAATTTTCCAAATTTCGAGTGTAGTACACACAGGATGTAGAGCGAAATAAGCTAAAATAAAAGTAAAAGTTATGCTACAAATAAAATTGTACAGAAATTTCAATCAATGTCTGTGAAATCCACCTCCCACCACTTGGATATACAACTATCCTCAAAATATGGTTCCCCTGACACCATACTCATCATAGACACAGCCGAGCATACTTTCTCCTGCGAATTGGCATAAATATATGAAATGGGGATACCTCTTAGTGGACAGGCACTTGGAAGTTGCAATCCCTACAGTAAGCCACAGTGAAATTGTCTACCAATTTACGTTAGCAGCTATAAGATTCACCCAAATAACTAAAATTAAATTCACCCAAATAAACTTGAGCCACTGTGATAAATATGGAATATCTATAGTCTACCTTCTCTTTCTCTATACTAGCAGGGATTAATAAAATGGGCTGTCTCATGTGTACATACCTTACATTTTTGGAAATATTTTCTTATATCTTTTTATGAGACATCGTTGAAGATATGACACTTTGATACAATTTAATTGTCCAATTTTATTATTCAGTGTACAACTTGTATAACATAAGCCCTATTGAGCATCTATGGGACATCCTCAACGGAAGGTAAAGAAGGTTAAGGTCTTTAACATCCACCAGCTCTGTGATGTCGTCATGGAGGAGGAAGAGGATTCCAGTGGCTGTAACCAGTGACGCTTTAGTGAACTACATGCTCAAGTTAAGGCAGTTCTGAAAGATAATGGTGAACACATAAAATAATGACAATTTATCCATTTTCACTTTGGGGTTTACTCGCTTTTGTTGCCAGTGGTTTAGACATTAATGGATTTCTGTTCAGTTATTTTGATGACACAAAATTTACACTGTTATGCAAGACATACACAGTTTTCCATGGTATCAATGTATAACACCATCACTGATCCAGTAAAAACTCTTTGAATGGTTCCAGCTGCAGAGTTCGGAGCTTGTGAACCATACCCAGAAGCAACCCTCTCTGCTTGAGACTTTGAGCTTGGTCTGCAGAGTTTAGTTCCCTTGGCTGAGCTGGTTGTGTGTTCTTTGGAAAGTTGAGTGGTTTTATCTGGAGCTAAGTGTGTGTCAGGTGTGGGTTGAGTGATGGATGGCCAAACTAATCAGGAGCTGGCGTGGCGTCCTGGAACTCCACATATACCTGTCCCTCACCTTACTCAAGCTCTGGTTAATCTGGTCTCTTGGCTTTTTGTTGTTCTACCACCTCAGTTGTTCTGTTGTTGGTATACTGATACTTGCTTAGTTTTTTGACTACTCTTTGCCTTTTGATTGTGTACCTAGCCACCATTCTGGTTTTGACCCAAATATACAGAATTTTCTTGCCTATTTTTAAAAAGAACACAAAGGGCACACCCCAAATATCTATGCCATCGTACTCAGAGACTGCACCCAGACGTAAGGAACATCCAAGAAAAAATGAAAGTCAATCCAGCACATGCGAATTCTTTTCAGTCCTTTGTTACCTTATTGTCAATACAGGAACAAAGGATTGAAAAGAATTTGCTTGTGCTGGATAAACTTTCATTTTTTCCTGGATGGGTGTCTGTCTGTCTTTCTCTGTTCATTTGTCGTCTAAGCACAAGCTAATAGTAGGGAACGACGACCACTTTCCGCCTGCTTGTTAGTGCAGGGCCTGGCAAGTGGGCAGGTACAGAGGTCACAATTGAGTTCAGTTCCATGAAAAGATACAGTAAAATGTCTCCAAAAATGTGAGGGGGTGTTGTAACTTTTGGCAGATACTGTAGATCCTAAGTAGTTATGACACATCCCACTATGGAATACCTCTTTAATTCTGCTCCCGTACTTGTGATGAAGGACTTAAACCTTCAAAGAACTTTTTACATAGTTGTAGTCACAGAAGCAAGTGTTGATTATTGGCCGGCTTGTGAAGAGAGCGCGGTCTAAGCTGACTCCTCGCGGCTCATATCTGCTGGTCAGCCGTAATCTGCTTCTTATTGCATCTGTTAAAATGCTCCCGTGAATGAGATTTTAGTGACACAGGAGTCATTCCTTTATTCATTTCTGTGGAAATCCCCTGTTTAAAGTCTTGGGCTTGGCAGAGTAATTAGATGTCTTTGTGAGGAGAAGGACCTGGGAGTCATACTGTGCTAGTTTCTGCACAAGTGTAGGAGGACTGAGTGTTCCTGACAGAAACAGATGTATGAACCTGCTCTGGAAGACAATGGGCTTTAGTACAGAATCAAACTCCTTAGCAATTTCACGTCGCTTCAGGGCTGTTACGGGGGTACAGGAGTTTTGTGGCCTATTTCACTTCCGATATCATGAAACGCAGCTTTGTGTTAAGATTCTTTCACATTAGCTGGCATTCATTTCCAGCAAGTCTTAAGAAAGGCTAGTTAACCTTAATTCAGAGAAATGTGCTTTGAAGTTTTGGCTTTGCATAAAAATGTGATGTTTTGAAGACTTTGACCAAGCAAGTATTGTGATGGCTTTGTCTGCTCAGCCTCCCACATCTTCTCAGAATAGCCCATCTGTACAAGGATAGGATGGTATTAAAGGGCTTAGTGACATCACAGGGTCTAAGTCAATGGATTTTATAGTATCATTTGCTTTAAACAGTATATTAAGATTGTTAGGATCAGTGGATCCTCTGGACCTTTGCGGGAAATGGTACTAGCCGACCCCTGGGACCAGAGTCTAAGTGGCACCTGGTTTTCACCAGAGCCCGCCGTAAAGCGGGATGGACTTGCTGCAGCAGGATACCACCAGGTCGTTCCACAGGTGTGACTAGCCCGCTGTGGCAGCCGAGGTCGAGGTACCTTAGCGTAAGACGGTCTTGTGGTCAGGTCCAAGCAAAAGGTCAGGGCAGGTGGCAGAGGTGCAAGGTCAAGTCCAAATCCGGGGTCAGCAACGGGAGGCAGGTGGGAACGGGAGGACAGGCACACGGGACACAGGAACACAGCAACACGGAGGGACTTGGGTAACACGGCAACACGGAGAGACTCTGGTAACGCAGGAAACACAGGAACGCAGGAATATCGCAGGGGAGCTTTCACCATGGAGTATACACAAAGATCTGGCAGGGAATGATGGGAGCCGATGGGTTAAATATAGAACAGGAAGTGGCCAGCGTCAGTGGCCCTTTAAATCTGGAGTCACTGCCGCGCGCGGGGCCTAGTCCGGACGGGAGTGGGACCCAGGAGAGGTGAATGCATGGAACCGGGACCGGGACAGCGGAGAGGGGCACGGGTGCACCTGCGATCCGTGGTATGGATCACGGGGGTGCCCGTGACAAAGATATCTCAGACAAACACATGTAGGAAGCTATTTTGGAGGGTTTCATCTCATACTGGTCTTCGAAGTGGTGAAAGCATTAATAGGAACCTGTCAGCAGCTTTGACCGTGTAAAATTAAGACTATCATGGGCTTTGGCTTCAAGAAGATTATACGCCCACTACCGGTCTCACATGTTTACAGCCCCTACCTCTGATCTCCTGCTATAGCTTATCCACTAAGTGTATGCTAAGATCAACATGACAATTCCAACAGACCATGATTTTCATAGACAAACATCTGCCAGTGTTGGGTCCATTTTTTAAAAATTTGGTACGCGTAAATGGGCTAGTGTGCCCGATTTTTGAAACAAGATAATTAATAATTAATCCCACTATTTTTCACAGATTTAGGATGTCACACAGATGTAATATCAGTTTATTTGAAAAAAAAATTTACATTTTTAAGAAATTCTTGAGAAAGGAAGACCCTTTCCCCCAATCATATGGCCCAAGGCACCCACCCAATCTTTGGAAGAGATCATCATCTCATTCCAAGCCTCAGGTAGTAATAAAATAGAAGAACTAGAAAGAAGGTGGAAGGCGAGGAGGTCACCTGATGAGACTACAGCCAATCCACAACCAGATGTTTCTCCAGCCTTTTTCCGTACAATTCTATAGAAGTTCCTGAGTTCCCGATACGGGTTTGAAACACGTCTTACCAGCATTTTAAAGTTGGGTTATCACAGTAAACAAGATTTTTGCATAAACTTTATGAGTGATTGGCGCCATCGATTTTGCATTTGCTATAGTATGGCTGAATGCTACAGTTTGGTTAGAATACAATTACATATTTTCTCAGATTCATATTGAAGGTTCTTCACATTAACCATCAGTAGTTGTGGTGGGCAGCAAGATAATAATTAATAAATAATAATTCCTTCATTTATACAGAAGAGGAATAAAAATAGGCTGATGTCACGCTGCTCTGGATTCACAATGATTTATTTATTCAAATAGCGTAAAATGATGGACAGCGCGTTTCGGGGCGTACCGCTCCCTTCATCAGGTCCAAATAATAAAATGTCTGTTGCCGTTCGTCACAGTTTCTCCCGTGTGCTGAGATGTAGTTCGGCATAAATAATGTGTGGGAGGCCAACTTAGTCGTGCTTGTGGGTAGTCTCAAGATAGAATTGATAATCATGTAGCGAGCCATATAGCACACACAGAGCTACACAAGAGCTTCTTCAGATAATATTCTGACCTAAGGTGACTATACTAGAAGTAGGTTGATTGTGAACAGCTGTTGAACAATCATCTGGGGAGCAATCGTCTGGTGAGCAATCTCCTGGTGAACAATCTTCTGGAAAACAATCGTCCAGTGAGCCATTGTTTGGTAAACAATTGTCTAGTGAGCAATCTCCAGGTGAGTAATTGTTTGAAGAACAATCATCCAGTGAGCAATCTCCTGGTGAACAATCATCTGGTGAGAAATGGTCTGGTGAGCCATCATCTAGTGAGCAATTGCTTGGCGAGCAATGGTCTCGTAAACCATCTCCTGGTGAACAATCATCAAGTGAGCAATGGACTGGTGAGCCGTCATCTAGTGAGCAATGGACTGGTGAGCCATCATCTAGTGAGCAATGGACTGGTGAGCCGTCATCTAGTAAGCAATGGACTGGTGAGCCATCATCTAGTAAGAAATGGACTGGTGAGCCGTCATCTAGTGAGCAATGGACTGGTGAGCCGTCATCTAGTAAGCAATGGACTGGTGAGCCATCATCTAGTGAGCCATTGCTTGGCCAGCAATGGTCTTGTGAACCATCTTCTGGTGAGCAATCTCCTGGTTAACAATCATCTGGAGAGCAATCATCCATTGAGCAATGGACTGGTCAGCAATCATCTAGTGAGCAATTGCCTGGAAAACAACGGCCTGGTTAGCAGTAGCTTGGTGAACAATCCTAAGATTTAGATATACATATCCATATGATGTTGGTACCTCATTGGTTGCATTTTATTTAACAAGCGTGTATTATGATTATGATTGGAATTCATAACACAGGCTTTTGTCTAATGTATATGGTCACACCCCGTCCTAATTCAGGGCAGTTATCTATAGAATCCAAAGTTTGGAAATTTTGTGGAGAGTCACACCCAGTAGGTGCCATTCTATATCCCCGCTGATACTACACCCATGTGCATAGCTTTAAAAACAGCACTGATCAGCACTGAATCAGTTCATCCAAGAGATACACAATTTGACAAGCTATTATTAAGCGAGCATTATTACTGATGATAGCGGGAGCCAAGTTGGATCTGCTGAAGAGGTTCCTCTATTGTTTGGCCTGTGGGTAAGAAGTGATTTGGCTATACGTTGGCTCCAGCCTTCAGCTCTTTATAAAGCCTTTCAACTCCAAAGCCAAGTTTTATCTGTTGGCTCGGTGAGGCATACCGTATTGTATGGGAGAAGGCTACATGACGCAATGTTGGCAGGAGAAGAGAAGATATAATTGATGTAGACTTTAAAATTAAATCAATTTTGATTTATTTCCTTTGGATACGGACCGCACCGGGGACATATGTGGAGGAAGGAGATGTAGAGGATTGTGCTTAACATCTAACTAGAAAGTTGACATTGTACGACTATCAGCAGATGCTGTTGTGTTGTTGAGAACTTAATTGCAATATGTCTTTCCTGCATATCTTCAAGATGTTTGTGTTCAGTCACTTTCAGATTTCTAAGAAGTCTGTTTCCCCATTAGAGTGGACTCGTCGCCTACTTTGTTTTGCCTCCCACAGTCCATCCAAGCTGAAAATCGAGGATCTGTTTACCTATTTCATCTTCAGACCAGACCATTTTTACTTTTTCCAGGGACTTATTCTGATGGAATCAAAAAAGCCAGAAAGCAAGGCAATGATGTTTAATAAAATCTACCATCAAAATCAAGATGATAAACCAGGGACACTTACTCATAGATCCAGGCCCAGTCACTGCGGTAATCCCATTAATTTTGTTTTCCATGGCCTCCTTCTTTCTAAAATAAACTTTTAACATTATGGTATTTGGTATGACCAGAGACCCTCCATGCTGCAGCCTCACAGGCTGTTACACTGTCCAGGAGCACTTCCCTCTCCTAATATGTGATATTACAGGAGCAGTAGGGAAGTGTCGAGGGGGAGACAGTGTAACAGCCTGTGAAGCTACTTCATCAAGGGGCTCAGCCAATGCCACTGTAGCACTTTATACTCATTAACATAATGTTAAAAGTAGATTTTAGATCGCGTTTGCCAAAATCCCGGCGCAAATCGGAAATCATCGGGAAACCCGACAAAAGTGCACGATTCGGACCCTTAGTAAATGAGCCCCATTGACTTATAGAGGTCTCTTCAAGCAATTAAACTGCCGTATACACTATAGAACAGTGGTGGCGAACCTATGGCACTGGTGCCAGAGGCGGCACTCGGAGCCCTCTGTGTGGGCACCCAGGCCATCACCCCAACATGAAGTTCACCAGACAGGACTCAAAGAATCTTTCTGTAGAATATCCCTACAATGACAGATGAATTTGCCCTCCTCCTTTCAGCTTCATTGGTGTCTTTGGGAGGCTGAACGATTGAAAATTGTCAAAGAATAAGGAGAAAAAAATTACTTCTTACATTGCTGTGCTGGCACTTTGCAATAAATAAGTGGCTTTTAGTTGAAGTTTGGGCACTCCGGCTCTAAAAGGTTAGCCATCACTGCTATAGAATATCGCTTTTTTTATTATTCTTTTTACAGGGACTGCAAATGGAGCAAAGAAGATCACTGGATCTTTCAAACAATTGTCAGCCAGTATCCAAGTGACCTTCCTAATAGAAGAACGTTGTACTTGGATATGCTATCTAAACATCTTCCATGCAAACCCAGACAGGAATTGGTAAGTATAGTTATTATAACTCCAGATATGTATGAATACACAGATAAGAACATTGTAAGAACATGCGCTGCATCATGAACATGCAAATGATGGCTTAGGGTAGTAAAGCCATTGTGGTAGAAGCATTAAAGGAAACCTACCACTTGAAGTGGCAGGTTTCTGATGGAAATACCGGGCACCAGCTTAGGGGAGCTGGTGCCGGAGCTTATTTTTGTTAGTGTTTTAAACCGCGGTAACGCCGGCGCAGGGAGGTACGCACTCAGGGCTTACCATGCGCGCGACCGAGCGCGCGGCTACATAAGAAGTGAAGGAGAGCCGCGCGCATGGTAAGCGCCAAGCGCGTATCTCCATGCGCCGGCTATAAAGATTAAAAAGTGTTTTAAACCGCGATACCGCGGTTTAAAACACTAACAAAAATAAGCTCCAGCACCAGCTCACCCTGAGCTGGTGCCCGGTATTTCCATCAGAAACCTGCCACTTCAAGTGGTAGGTTTCCTTTAAGAGAGCGGCACAGTAGATGCTACAGTTCAATCTACAGGAACTGTAAAATCACTAAAGCAAACCTGTCATCAGAAATTGGCTTAATAAACCACTACCAGTATGTTGTCAAGCAGCTGAGCAGCTTCTAGATGATATTTCTTTCATAGCCTGGTGTGGTGGCATCATCCAGAAAATCAACTTTGAAGTGAGAAGTAAATTGGTTTTATGAAATGTGCCCCTGCAATTTAAATGTGTCCACCAGCTTTGCCAGGGGCATTTAAATAGTTGACACCTTCAATCAGTGCCAGTACTGACCACAGGTGTAATCAATGGGTGTTTGCTGCAATATGCAGCAAACACCCTCCCTTTATGGAGAGGGCTCAGCACATGAACCCTCTCCATGCACCAATTTCCAACCTGCGGCGTAACAGTGGGCGCATGTTGGTAAGGAGTTAACTAGATGTGACTCACATCTGAAGATCTCATGCCGGCACCTCCTCTCGCGTTGCGGAAAGTAAAGCAGAAAGATAATGTTCCGGCTACAATGCTCATGATACGAACCTACAGAACTACAGTAAACTGAATCCCGAGTGTACTACCACATTTTCACATTTTTTTTACACATACATCACACATTTCCCCCTACTGGACAAAGGTGGAATATAAGACTACAACTAAATATATGTCTTGGGGAACTTGCACAGTGAACTCAGAGCGCCTGTTTATATGTGTTTATGGGAGTTTAGCACAAAAATATGTATTTAATGAATTCCAAAAAATATTTATTTAATGAATTCCAATAAATATGTTTTTTTTTATTTGAAATTGAACACTTACCACTAGTAGAGGAAACGCCAAAGTAGTTATTTCTATATTTTCTTACTTCTTCTTTCTGAGTGAAATAATTCGGATACATAGAACATTTTCCATCATTAGAGAGATAGCATTATGTTCTATACTGGACCTGCACCCCGACTTCTACTTTCATTCATGGCTTTCATGCCTAGACCCTGACCTAGTCTCAGCTGTGAGACACAATTCACAGCTTCACTTGATCCAGCAAGGTCTATGTATAACATTATCAAACAAGTATTCTTGAACATTTTCCAAGCTGTAACATAATGCCATAATTATCTCTACCTACTGCCAAATCCTAGGACATAAAATACCGGCATTGGCACGACTGTGCAGAGGTGACAATGGCTATAGAAAGCTTGGCATTACACACAGGAGGGCAGATATCACAGCCTCCAGCGCTAGTGTGTCACACAATGAAGCAGATATAACTACAATTATTAAAAATTACATACTGTATGGTGAAGAAGTGAGAATTTTGAAGGGAGGGGGGCTATTTTTTGGATTAATTAGCTTATTAACTACAAAATTTTTGTATATAAATTAGATGTGAGCAGGAGTAACTGCAAATTATTACAGTGTAATTTAAAAATTTAAAAAATGCCAACAAAACCCTATCAATAAAAAAAAAAAATATTAACAAAATATATGCCACCAGTCACAGTTCTAAAATTTGAACACTAGTGAAGAGCGACATTGTTTCAGTTTGTAGATTCAGTACAAATCGGTACAAAACGGGGTATACCATAAGCTTTCTATGAACAATGTGTGTTTTATAGGACTATAGAGGGGGTTACAAACAAACTTCCAGGGACAGAGAAATAGATGTGGAAAATAATATTACAATAAAATGAAATTAACACTGTTCTGTAATTTGTGCAGTTTGGTGAACACTGGACAATTTTTTATCATATAAAAGTGATAAGAAAGTTGCATGTACCACAGAAGGATACCAACACAAAGTACAGATCATCCCATCAAAATTTTCACCACCTCACACATGTGGAGATGAACGTACCTGCTACACAGATTCAGCGGCAATTTGAATTTTCTTTGTAGCCCCACGGTTGGTACAGTATCAGTATCAGATATATGACCATTCTAATCCTCTCCACTGTCAGAGAGGAGGACCTGGACTAAGGCTGTAAAGCTAATCTTCAGAAAAGATTATTATAACACAGGCCCCCTCACCTGCTCTCTGACAGTAGAGAGGATTATAATGGTCAGATACTGGGATTGATATCTCAGCAACTGTTCAGACCCGGAACAGGGTCTGAAACGTTGCACTTGGGCTAATAAAGCTCCCATCCGTTTGTTCACATTCAATTTGGAGTGGATTATTATTGTCTGGTGTGTCAAGACCAGTATTTTTGGGGTTTTCATGCTTTTTGGTGCTGCTGGACTTCTAATGCTTTATATATATATATATATATATATATATATATATATATGTATCTATATATATGTATGTGTGTGTGTGTGTGTGTGTGTGAAATGGTGAAAGGTCCTCTTTAAAGTGAAATGAAAACTACTATAAAAATCTAGCATCATAAGCCAGGGGATATCCATGCCCCCCTTCCTTCTAAAGTCTCCTTTTAAAATTATGCTAATGAACCGGATGGGCTTCTGTGGGTGTTAACAGAGCCCCTCTGTGCTGCAGCTTCACAGGCTGCTACAGTGTCTAAGGAAACCTTCCCCCTCCCTCTGCCTGATGTAAGGAGGTGGAAGTGCTCCTTTGGCATTGTAGAAGCCTGTGAAGCTGCAGCACAGAGGGGCTCTGTTAACACCCCCAAAAACCCATCAGGTTCATTTGCAAAGTTTTAAAAGGAGATTTTAGAAGAACTGCTAAGGAAGCAGGGGAGAGGGTGAGACAGTGTTACAGCCTGTGAAGCTATAGCTTGGCGATGCTCTGGTAATGCCCACAGAGCCCATCTGGCTCATGGGCATAATTTTAAGGGGCAGATGGAAGATAAAATAACATACTGACCCTTCTTTACAAGACAGAGCGGCAATACCAAGTGTCCTGTGACCTCTTTGGCCAAGCAATGGCAAGGAATAGGATTTTACAAACCAGGATTTTTTTAAGGGAATGAGTAAGCACATGCTTGGGCCATACTGTAGCCTATGGAAAGCCATTTCTACAACACTGAATAGTTCTTAAAATCCCCCTGACAGACCATGTCACAGGCTTGCAGGAATAAGAAGGGTGTGCGTGACTGTAATTGTTTTCAACTTGTCCATTGTGATGACCATGACCCGCAGGTCCCCATTGTTGCGTGTGTTTGAGCGGGGCATAGGAGGGAGCTTGGCTGTCACTTACATTATGTTCCCCGTGTAGGTGAGCCATGAAAAGATGTGGGACTTGCATCGCTTCAATAAAGATCAAAGAAATGCATTGACGGAGAGCTGGACTCGCTATAAGAAAGATTTTCTCATCAAGGCGGCAATGACCATTGCGGAGGCTTGTTCTGTCTATGAGATAGAGCTCATTGTAGCACATGACAGAAGACGTCAGCAAGAGATCTGCAGTGAACTTAAAGAAAAGGTAAGTGATTGTGACATGTAAGACCCTCTTATCTCTGATATGGAAAATCTTTACCCCTGCGCCTAGTCACATCTCTCTCTTATACTTAGGATATAAATATATCCACTCTACAGTGCAATCACAGTAGCTGAAACGTCTTTACATAAAATGTAGCTTATTCATGTTGTGCCTTAAGTGGATATCCCCATTGTACACTTACTTTTTGTAAGTCATTAGATCATCCCAAGGCTTCTGAATCCAGTAGAACTCTGCAGCAAGTGTTCATTTATCCTGCAGCACCACCGCAGGGGAAGAGAGGTACTGCACAAATCAATGCACATAAGCACACTGCGGTCCTCCAGAGCAATTTGAAATTTTTTTGAATCCTGGTATCAAATTGAATATGTTAAAATGTTTTAAAATTTTGCTGCATAAGGTTCGGGACACATGGGGCAGGTTTCCTTGTGGGTTAGCCGCAGCAGAATCGTCTGTAGCTAACGCACTGTGATTTCCTGTAGCAGTTTAGTGGATGGGATTTGTAGAAATTAGCATCTTGCTATAAATACCTGCAGCAAAAAAGTTTTGCATCTGAAGCATCTTAATTATTGCTGTGGATTAAAGGGATTGTCCTCTTTTAGCAAATAAATGTTCTCCGTTGTATGATGAAAAGTTTTACAATTTTCCTATATCGTTTTCTGTTTCAATTCCTTACTGTTTTGTAGATCTCTGCTTGCTGTCATTCTATACGAAACTTCATTGTTTATTTCCTGTGGATAAAAGAATGGGCTCTGATCACGTGATGTCACACAGGTGCACAGGTGTTATATCAAACAGCTCTGATTAACCTGCAACTGTGTGACATCACCTGACCAGGTATATAACGAGTCGTGCACCTGTGTTAAATCACAATACCAGGGAAATAACGAGCCTTGCACCTGTGTGACATCACATGATCAGGGAAATAACGAGCCCTGCACCTGTGTGACATCACATGATCAGGGATATAATGAGCTGTGCACCTGTGTGACATTATATGACCAGGGATATAACAAGTCGTGCACCTGTGTTAAATCACAAGACCAGGGTTATAACGAGCCATGCACATGTGAGACATAACATGATCACGGATATAACAAGCCGTGCACCTGTGTGTCATTATATGACCAGGGATATAACAAGCTGTGTACCTGTGTGACATCACATGACCCAGGTCCAATTTTTTAAAGGTTGGCAAGCAGAGATCTAGAAAACTGTGAGGAATTGATACAGAAAGTGTATTGGAAAATTGTATAACTTGCATTACACAAATGCAACACCCTTGCCAATGCAAGTCAGAGGAGTTGTTGCGAATAAGCCCATAATATGTCTGTTCCCCTAGTAGTGAGTCTGATCAGCTCCTCTGCAGGACACTACACATATGCTCAGGTAAGTGTGCAGCGGTCGATACTGCCTGGATAGGCAAGGGTTAATGTTAGTTAATGTTATCATTCAATGATGTTCCACTATTGTAGCTGGAGTGTGATTGGAGAGGGAGATCACCTGACCAGGGATTAACTAAACCCTTAGTCAGGGGAGGAGTTAGCTCTCTTAGACCCACCTCTCAAAACATGAGGAGCTCTCTCTTACCAAAGACACCTTAGAGTACATGCTCTGACCACAGGCCTCCTAGGCCTCAGCAACTCTACACCGAGTGACACAGAACAACCAGGACAAAGCTGCAGCTTCCAGCATCGGACACAGCTAAATCCCAGCTTGCCCCTGCATCCAGGCTGGCGACACAACTCCTGAGGTTCCCTCTCCAAGATCACTCCCAGTAATCTGCCTTTGTACAGAATTGTTTGGCCTGTTGCTGCTGTTAGTTCGATTAAAGAACTGTAAGTTACTTTTATGCACAACATTGCCTCCGTCTGGTCCCTTCTACGGCTGCATCACCACCAAGGGCGCCCCATCCATCTACCAGGGACACATACTACAGACTCTATGGGTCACCCCAGGGAGAACCAGTACCACAGCCTCTCCCTCATTTAATTTCTTGCATACACCACCTGCTGGAGACCTGCCAGGCTGTAGGACAGCCCTCCGGTCCCCATACCAAGCACCGTGACACTAGCGTGCCAGCCGCCAGCCACTCCGGTATTCTGGGCCCCAGCTGCCACCAGGCCCTAAGAAAAGGCTAGGCCCCGTTGGGGAATGCTGCACAAACAATATCAATTATTTGCTGAAATTGGACAACCCCTTTAAAGATGCAGAAGTCAACATTTTCAATTCTAGGGTTGAGCTCCGTTCTCCTGCCACACATAAGGACTAGAATATGGATAGAACACCTATATTTTTATAATGTCATACGATATATTCCTTCCAACACAATGAAGGGAATCATCACATTCTATCAAATGTAACATACAAGGAAGATTCAAGCAAGAAACTTTGAAGTCCCTTCTGTCTTTGACATGACAGTTCTTGTAAGGTGAGAATGAGATTGTCAGAGTGGGCCTTTCTTTTCTGTTCTAGGTGTCAGATTGTAAGAGGTGTTTGTCACAGAAAGAACAGACCGAAATGTCTCAGGTCTTCTGTGTAAAAGGCAGATCTGTGTCCAATAGTGTTTTATTTCAATACACTTTACTTGCTTTATTCAGTGTAGAACTTTGAGATATATACATGGAAGCAGATAAAAATATCTCATCGCGGAAATGTGACCATAAAGGAAGTAATCTGGATCTTACTTTAAAGGTGTTACTGGATCTTACTTATCCAGTAACACCTAATCCCAAAACTGAACAGGGTAAGTAAGATATCCTAATTGGGTCACCCATATTATACTTAATGGGGCTCATTTACTAAGGGCTCGAATCGTTAATTTTCGTCGGACTTCCTGAAAATTACCAGTTTACGCCGAATTGCCACGGGTTTTTGGCGCACGCGATCGGATTGTGTTGCATCGGCGCCGGGTTGCATGTGATGGAAATCGGGGTCGTGGCCATCGGAAAACCCGACAGATTCGGAAAAAAACTGTGGTAATTTAAAAAAAAAATGTGTTGCTTGACACGCACTTACATACACCAGGAATAGGATGGTGAACTCCGGCGGACCTCAGCACAGCAGCGACACCTGGTGGACATCTGGCTGAATCGCCAGAAGACCCGAATCCTCATAGGAGAACGTGCCACTGGATCGCGACAGGACCGGGTATGTAAATGTGTCCTATTGTGTTAAAGTTCTGGGTTTGCCAACGGTAGCCTCAAATCATGTGAGAACTGGGTAGCAGGACTGAGGACTTCCTGTGGCACATGGAGGGGACATTGCAGTCATCAATGCCTGGACACCCCCTCCTTTATAGCCACTTTATAACCCGAGGATCCTGGCAGTATAATATGTGTGACCCTATCTGGGTCTTATACTTTGCCTGTTAAAGTTTTGAATTAGTAGCCAACCCCTTACATTTTATTTCCATGAAAAAGTAATCACAGTGACCTGTCACGTTGAGTATTTTGTCAGCTTGAAATAGAAGTTGAGCTGACTAAATTGAAATATTGTTATACAACAAAACATTTGGTAGAACTGCCTTGTCCAGTCTCTTTCAATGACCAGTGGCCTTTGACCATGTTTGGTCTGTTAATCAAGGTCTGTCCTGTGACCCTAACATTAGACCCAATGGAGAAAAGAGGATAGGTGTTGAGGGATTACAGAAGAAGGGGGATGAGTCCCAGAAACATTCACTGTGTTCCACTTGGCTCTGTCACTCCGGTGTTTAGTAAGTCCATTTTCCAGGTAAGAGAGTCGGTGAGTCCATATTCCAGTTGGTAAAGTAAACATTCTTATAACCTTGTACAAAAATCCCACAGAGTTGTGAGGGAAGAGGGGTAGGGAAAAGGGAGGGATACAGAGGACATTCAGTCCTGAACGATTACACCATAACACCGATCACCATAACCCAACGTGACACTTGCTCATCATTTCATTCCCGGCCAAGTCCCCCAATCGGCTGAGGAGAGACCTCATTAGAATGTACAAATACTTGAATGGGCAGTACAAGGATCTCTCCAAAGATTTTTTTTATACCCAGGCCTGTGACCAGGACAAGGGGGCATCCTCTACGCCTAGAGGATAGGTGGTTCTACCATTGGCATAGACAGGGGGCATCCACTACAGTTAGAGGAGAGGTGGTTCTACCATCACCATAGACAGGGGACATCCTCTACACCTAGAGGAGAGGTGGTTCTACCATCACCATAGACAGGGGGCATCCTCTACACCTAGAGGAGAGGTGGTTCTACCATCACCATAGACAGGGGGCATCCTCTACACCTAGAGGAGAGGCGGTTCTATAACCACCATAGACAGGGGGCCATACTCTACAGCTAAAGAGAGATGGTTCACCATCACCATAGACAGGGGGCCATCCTCTACACCTAGAGAGAGGAGGTTCGACCATCACCAAGACAGGGGCACCTCTACCCCTGAGAAGGGAGGTTCTACTATCACCATAGACAGGGGACTCCTCTACACCTAGAGGAGATGAGGTTCTACCATCACCTAGACTGACTCCCACAACTGAGGAGAGCATTCACCATTGCCATAGACAAGGGGGCATCCTCACACCCTAGAGGAGAGGCAGTTCTACCAATCATCCATAGCAGGGGGGCACCCATCTACACCTAAGGAGAGGGCGGTTCTATATACCAACCATAGACAGGGGGCATGCTCTACCGCTAAAGGAGAGATGGTTCTACCATCACCATAGACGGGGGCATCCTCTACACCTGAGGAGAGAGCTTCTACCATCCCATAGACAAGGGGCCCTTACACCTGAGAAGAGAGGTTCTACTATCACCATAGACAGGGGCCATCCTCTACACCTAGAGAGATGAGGTTCTACCATCACCATAGACAGGGGCTCCTCTACACCTAAGAGAGGAGTTCTACCATCACCATAGACAGGGACATCCTCTACCCCTAGAGGAGAGGAGGATCTTCCATCACCATAGCAGGGGCTCCTCTACACCTAAAGAGAGGAGTTCTATCATCACCATAGACAGGGGGCATCCTCTACACCTAGAGGAGAGGAGGATCTTCCATCACCATAGACAGATGACATCCTCTACAACTAGAGGAGAGGCAGTTCTACCATTGCCATAGACAAGGGGCATCCTCCACACCTAGAGGAGAGGCAGTTCTACCATCACCAATAGACGGGGCTACCATCTACAACCTAGAGGATGAGAGGTTCTACCATCACCCATAGACAGGGGGCATCCTCTACACCTAGAGGAGAGGCGGTTCTACCATCACCATAGACAGGGGGCATCCTCTACACCTAGAGGAGAGGAGGTTCTATCATCACCATATACAGGGGGCATCCTCTGCGCCTAGAGAAGAAGAGGTTCTACCATCACCATAGACAAGGGGCATCCTCTACACCTAGAGAAGAGGAGGTTCTACTATCACCATAGACAGGGGGCATCATCTACACCTAGAGGAGAGGCGATTGTCTCGAATAACGAGTACCCGAGCATTTTAGTGCTCGCTCATCTCTATTATTTACGTACCGAAAGAACTTAAGACTGAAGTGGCCTCTGTGCGGTGTATTAGCTGCTGCACCATCATGAGACTATAAGACCTCACTAGTTCCATGGACCTTACAATGGTGCAATATCCTGAGGGCTTGGGGGCAGCTGGATTCCCCTGGAACCTGATTGGCTTGAGTGTGGCCTAGCGCTTTACTGGGTTCCAGTCACTTTGTCCAGGTGTCCGACAAGTGGTTTGCAAGTAAGAGAGAGAAGCCCCAGGTGGATGGATTGATGTCTATGTCTACCCTGCTGTGTTCTTGGGGAGGTTGATTCTGTATGATGTGAAGCGGCAGATAAGATGTGGACTGAATCCTTAAAGGAAATCTACCATCAAAATCCATCATGATAAACCAAGGGGACTCACTCCTAGATTCTGGCACCCACCCTGGTAATCTTCTTACATTTGTTATCCATAATAATAATAATAATAATTAATAATAAGGCTTCCTTTCTTCTAAAATCAACTTATCTTAATTAGCCAAAAGGGATCTGGAGGTGTTACCAGAGCCCCTCCTTACTGTAGCTTCACAGGCTGTTACACTGTTTCCCCTCCTCCTCTACTCCCTCAGCATTTAACAACTCCCTGTGCCTACTGTAATCTGACTGCAGCATAGAAAGTTTCAGCACACATTGGGAGAAGGAAGTGCTCCTGTACAGTGTAACAGCCTGTGAAACTACAGCAAAGAGGGAGTCTAGTAATCGCCACTTGTGATGTGCAATTTAAGAAACAACATAGTCTTTAATGTTATGCAAGTTAGCTTCTTGGTGCACAAGGCACACGGCTTCTTCAGCTGGTGCACTCACTTTCTTTTCCCACATGTTATTTTTAGGTGAACTGTTTACACTATTGATTTGCTATTAATATAAACTGTTTTCAGTTTGAGTCACAATTATGTAAATAGAGCAGAACTGCAATACCAATCACTGCCACTATAAAATGTACAGCACTGTGCTTGGTAAGGAGTTCACTTCAAACAACTGATTGGTGTAAGTGTTTCTGATACACTTGGCATAGGATCCTTAACAATTTTTTTTAATCAGCATTGGTCCGGCTACCATCAACCCTGCTGATCGGTTCCTTGAAGCAGTCTTGAAGCTGCAGTGAGTGCCACGTCCATGTTCATGTGTCTGGAGGTCTGTTTGCAACTAAGCCTCCTTTAACTAGTTGTAATGCTACCACTCAGTGCTACAGATTCACAGGTAGCTACAATGAGAAGATCATGTCTCACCCAACTCCCTGCTCTCTCCCTCCACCACTGTAATCTAGCAGCAGAAAAAACTGCAGGGGGAGGGAAGACCTGATCTGCTCATTGTAACAGTCTGTGAAGCTACAGTACTGATGGGCTCTGGTAACGCCCTTCAGGCTCCTTAACATAATTATTAAAAGGTGGTTTTAGAACGGAAGGAAGCCACTAATAACAAATATAAGAATATTATCACACAGTGTCTGGATCTATGAGTAAGTGACCCTGGTTTATCAAGATGGATTTGCTGGTGGATTTCCTTTAACACTCCATAGGATTCATTCTCTCACTGATTCTTACCTTCCATCTCTGGCAGTAACACTACGAGCCTGGGTGCCATGCCAGCCCTGTATCTGGCGCTCCCACTCCCTAATCACAGAACAGTTTGTGCATCATGTATTCACTTCCCCCGGCTTCCTGATATATTCCTTCCATTATATATTACATGTAGATAATATTTGTGGAAGATGGGTAAGAGGGGTTATATTCACCTTAAGGCTGTTACACAGGTACATTTTATTAAACACTGTGACACACAATGGATCCATAGCTTAAAGGGAAATATCTTACATTTCTATTATTCCATGCGGAATCAATTGGAGTGAAGAATAGGAAGAATAAAAAACTAAGAATTCCCATAGATTTCCCACAGACATTCATTAAGTGACAATGTTACTGTCATGTAATGAAAGGGTTATTCCAATAATTTATAAAAGACCCTAATGAGCCCTAAAAGAGGCAGTAACCTAATAATAAAAAATCCTCACCTCACCTCACATATACCTAAACTCTCACTGCCACCCCTGTCCCGCACATTACACTTGAGAAAACACATATATGGGACGCATAATTATACTCATAGAACCTGATTATAAACCTTACATGTAGTGTCCAGCAGCCTCCCTTATTCCAGCAGCTCTTATTAAAGAAATGCTCACAGTAGCCCCTTAATGAGATGTCAGTAGTCGCCCCCTTAAGAAATGGAAGCAGAGACCCCCTTACAAATGTCAGCAGAGCTCCCCTTAAAAGAAATGTACCACCAGGATGAAGGATTATAAACCAAGCACACTTACAAGCAGGTGTGTGCCCCCTCTGGTAGGATGAGTTCTTCTTTTAGCTTCTTAAGCCCTTTTTTTTGTAAAAACAAGGGCATAAGAAGAAAATGTTTTATCACATCTAGATCAACACTGGCCTACCCTGCCACACATTAATAAATTCTTCCTGAAGTGTTCTACGCCTGGATCTGAAGCTCATCACCAAACACAAACTTATTTACATAAGTAGCAATGTGTGTTTTGTCTTTTAACAGTAATAATAAGGATTAACAGTGTAAAACACAAGTTACTGCTTACATGGCACATGCATATCGTGATGGGTTTTGCAGCTGCAGTTAAAATGCATCTCAAAACATAAAGAAATCTCAATATTGTGTTCATAATAAACAGGCGCACCCTTACTATAAATGTACAATCCCCTCCTGATTTATAAATATACAAAAACGACACCTTCTCCAATTAACTTATTTAAAACTCTCTCTCATTTACATATCAATCCTTCATATACAGCTACTCCCCCAGTTATATTAAACACAGGCCCCCCCTCTAGTTAAATTATGTACAGCCTCCCTCTTATTGGTAAGCAGCCTATAGTCTATGAGTCTATAAAAAGTAAAATCTGTACTCACCTTTTCAATGCTCCCCCGGTGAGGCAAGTACAAAGTTTGTTTTTTTTTGTCGGGGCTTGCTATATGCTGGGTGTAGAGGCTACTGGCATATATTCTGGGGGTGGGGTCTGCTGGCTATATACTGGGAGGCAATGGCCGGTGTCAGGCTCAAGGGTTGTTGATCCTCTGGACCACTGCAGACGATGACACAAGCCACTACCTGGGACCGGATGTTAAGCGGTACCCAGTTTTCACCAGAGCCCACCGCAAGGCGGGTTGGACTAGCTGCAGTGTGGTACCAGCAGGTCGTTCTACAGGCGTGACTTGTATGCAGTGGTGGCCAAGGTCGAGGTACAGAAACGGCAGACAATCTTGTGGTCAGGTCCAGGCACAAGGTCAGGGCAGATGGCAGAGATGCAACGTCAGAGTCCAATCCGGGGTCAGAAACGGGAGGTCTAAGCAGATGGGTACGGGAACACGGGCACACAGGACACAGTAGCACGGAGGAACACTGGTAACACAGGAACACGGAGGGAGTCAGGTAGCAGGGGAATGCAGGAGACACTGGAACGCAGCATAATCGCTACGGAGCTGTGAGGCACAAAGATTCAGCAAGGCAGTAAGGAAGGTGCTGGACTTTTAAAGAGGAAGTGTTCAACCACTATTGTTGTCTTTTAGTTTTTAAGTGTATATACACTCAACGGCCACTTTATTAGGTACACCATGCTAGTAACGGGTTGGACCCCCTTTTGCCTTCAGAACTGCCTCAATTCTTCGTGGCATAGATTCAACAAGGTGCTGGAAGCATTCCTCAGAGATTTTGGTCCATATTGACATGATGGCATCACACAGTTGCCGCAGATTTGTCGGCTGCACATCCATGATGCGAATCTCCCGTTCCACCACATCCCAAAGATGCTCTATTGGATTGAGATCTGGTGACTGTGGAGGCCATTTGTGTCCAGTGACCTCATTGTCATGTTCAAGAAACCAGTCTGAGATGATTCCAGCTTTATGACATGGCGCATTATCCTGCTGAAAGTAGCCATCAGATGTTACAGGGTACATTGTGCTCATAAAGGGATGGACATGGTCAGCAACAATACTCAGGTAGGCTGTGGCGTTGCAACAATGCTCAAATGGTACCAAGGGGCCCAAAGAGTGCTAAGAAAATATTCCCCACACCATGACACCACCACCACCAGCCTGAACCGTTGATACAAGGCAGGATGGATCCATGCTTTCATGTTGTTGACGCCAAATTCTGACCCTACCATCCGAATGTTACAGCAGAAATCGAGACTCATCAGACCAGGCAATGTTTTTCCAATCTTCTACTGTTCAATTTCGATGAGCTTGTGCAAATTGTAGCCTCAGTTTCCTGTTCTTAGCTGAAAGGAGTGGCACCCGGTGTGGTCTTCTGCTGCTGTAGCCCATCTGCCTCAAATTTCGACATACTGTGCGTTCAGAGATGCTCTTCTGCCTACCTTGGTTGTAACGGGGGGCGATTTGAGTCACTGTTGCCTTTCTATCAGCTCGAACCAGTCTGCCCATTCTCCTCTGACCTCTGGCATCAACCAGGCATTTCTGCCCACAGAACTGCCGCTCACTGGATGTTTTTTCTTTTTCGGACCATTCTCTGTAAACCCTAGAGATGGTTGTGCGTGAAAATCCCAGTAGATCAGCAGTTTCTGAAATACTCAGACCAGCCCTTCTGGCACCAACAACCATGCCACGTTCAAAGGCCTCAAATCCCCTTTCTTCCCCATACTGATGCTCGGTTTGAACTGCAGGAGATTGTCTTGACCATGTCTACATGCCTAAATGCACTGAGTTGCCGCCATGTGATTGGCTGATTAGAAATTAAGTGTTAACGAGCAGTTGGACAGGTGTACCTAATAAAGTGGCCGGTGAGTGTATATAGGAAATAGACAAATCATAGGAGATAGATAACTAGACAGATAGATGACACATATAGACAGTATAGACGTATCTTCATCCGGACATAAAATCAAGGGGTATTAAAGGATCCATACATTCTCTGCCCACAAAAGTCTACTTGCAGGGGGCTCCTTCTGGATAGGGGACCCTGGGCAAATGCCCAGTTTGTCTCTAACACCAACCCTAATCAGTACCATTGCGGGACATGCAGATAAAGAGGAAAGAATACTTAATTATGTTAATTTTTGGGAGCTCAATTAATAAAAACTTAACTCGAATAACCTCTTTAAACATCTCTCTTAGTTGGACCGATACCTAACACTGTCCTCAAAACTGCTCATAAACTCCCTTTAAGTTGTCCATATACTTAGATCAAAGTTGGCTTATCCCAATAACCTCATAAGGGACCCCCTAGCTCTCTCCTCCAAAGCAATGTCTGGAGATATCAGTATTTAGTTTTTATTAGTAAAAATGTAGATGGTAAATTCCCTTTAAGAGATTTACACAAGGAAACAAGACTGTTTAGTGAATCTCTCCAAGCCTGAAATATGAGTTATCTCCTAATCCACAGCATCTGGCTAGTGTGCTCCATATACTCTTCTGTTATGTGCTTAGATTTATTAACCTTCAGAAAGAATTAATCATTCATTTTTTATGATTATAATTCCATAATTGCAGTATAAAAAGAATAAAAAATCAAATATAATTACAAAAAAAAACCAAGCCCTGATTAATTGCTACCTGCTATTTAAAATTCTCAACTAAAAAGAGTGGATAATTGCAGTTCATTAATAAAAATAAAGTTTGAACTTCATGTAAAGTTGTATATAGAAGTTGTGTATATAAGTTTATGTTTTCAAAGATTTTGCTCCAAAAAAGAAGGTTTTTTAAAAAATAAAAATTGCAATAATATCTATTTTAATGGGCCCACCAGTGATGCAAGATAGGCCATAAATAATAGGTCACTTTGAGTTTCTGGGGGGACACCGAATTTTCCCATGAATTCTCCATGCAAATGAAACTCCAGAGCACATGTGACGCAGCCTGTAGAGGACCTCCAATGCATGTACAGTAAATGGGCCCCTTGATAACCTATATGTTCTCATACAGCACCATCATTGTGACTCTCTGGTAATCCATTAGTACTCGTTAACCATGAACATTATTAGCTTATTTACATTCTACATACTAGACAGTAGGAAGTGGCTCTATGGTTACAGCAGGCCCTTCTTACCTATAGGTGTAAATCTCCCACTGTTTGGGTCATCAGAAAATCAGCTCTAGTTAGTTTCCTGGTCTGGCCAGCTCTCGAATGCCACCTTCACATCCTGATTCGCCAACATTAGAAGCCTATGAGGAGTAGATGCCGAGTATTGCATCCCTCCTCCAGGCTCACTGAGCAGATACATCGCTCAACAGGAGAAGGGAAGCTGAGGACTGTGATGTCACTGGCGAAACATCCTGCCCATTGGCAGCAGGCAGTCATTAGAATCTCCCTGACGTGACCTTACATTGTATGGCACAAAACGAGATGTGAACCCAGCCTGTCAGTCCTTCTTTAATGTGCAACTTATTGTACTGATACCACAGAAAATGCCAGCTTTCTGCCCAAGCAGCAGAGCCAATCTGGCTCCTAATAGCCAGCCCATGACCACTGGACTTGGGTTGAGGTACTCTCAAATTCCAACCAATTCGCCATGATGTGGGTGTCTGCAAAAGTATCGTTTACAGCCTGTAACCTGCTGATGTTCTGGATAGGTAATAGGCACCCAGTGGTTTACATTTTTAAACGATGCAAAACATGCATGTGTTACAATGGAAATGAATATATGACCGAGCTGAGAACCACCCCTGGGGATTTGCAATCAATTTTTAAATGCAGTGTAAACCCCATGTGTGACCGCATCCTAAAGCTGAGCTCAGGGAAAATTAAGCATACAAGTCATACTCTGAGAAATATAGTTATTCTTTATACACATGTCAGTACTAAGTACTAATTTTACAGTTAGCCTGAAAACCCATATCTGTCAAAACAATTGTAGAGTTATTTAAGGTTATAAAAAAAATTCACCTTCTTCTTCCCGCTGTTTGTGAGTGCATGTCTTGCGGCACAATTTGACATGTTAAATCCTGCGCGTTGTCCAAATCCGTCAGATCGTCCGACGGCCCGCCCCACAATTTGTGTTGTGTGTGGCAAAATCCAATCTCATGCGACAAAAAGCCCTTCTAAATGCGGCGCACATCGGAAATCGTTGGATATTCAGACGATAGTCCGGTCCGCGGACACTTAGTAAATGAGCCCTAATAAGCCTTACTGCCCCCACTGTGCCTTTGTTGAAATGTACGGCATCGGTGTTCCAGCTTTAATCTCCTTGCTCCTGGTGGTAAACCTTCCCAAACGTTTCCTGCCTTTGGTAAATTGGCCCCGCCCATTGCAGGTGGGGGAAATGGCGAGAAGATCTGCGCTTTCCTGCTAAAGTGTTCACTGCTAAATACACCATACAGTGAGAGGGACAGCATTCTGGCAATGACAGGAAAGGGACTTCCTGTCTGCTCAGGCTGAGATTTGAAAAGACACTGAGCTGTCAGTCAAAAGAAGGAGGTGTGGTTCAATGACTACCTGTGAGAAAACTTGACTCTTCTGTTAAGAAGTTGACTCATCCCTACTTTATTTGCATATCAGAAAAATGGCTGTAATTGTGGTACAGTGCCTCGGTGAAAGATAATTTTAAATGATACGGGGAGGACCTTTAAATATTTACCCGTGGGTATTACTTGAAATGTTGGTGACAGGTGACTCTTTAATAGTTGTCTCTCCACTGTTCCAGAGCAATCAGTCCTGTTAGTTTTGGTACAAGGTATGCTCACTGGGCTCTTAACAGTCAGTTGGGTGGTCCTAGGCTGGAGCAGAAAGCCTGGAACCCCCCACCTGACACTAGAGAGCCAAAACTAATGGGACTGATTGGTAAGGAATGGTGGCGGCTAGAGAAAAAATTCCATCTGTGTCAGAATCAGTAGAGAAGCCCCCTATTAAACATGTAACGAGCTGGAGTTGGTGAAAAGTACTTCCAAAATAATATACATTTTAAGCAAACTGTAGCCGGATTGTGAAACTAAGACCCGCGCAGCCAAGGAAAACCATGATCTAAGATGGGGTTGTCCACCACAGAACTGGAAGTGCTTTGCTTTCCTTATCCATCACTGTTGAACCTCTCTTTACCATTGGGCATGCGATTGTAATGGAAAAATACAAGCATTGCATCTCTACAAGAAGAATATAAATGATTTCATGTCAGGAGGATTTATCTTTCATGCCGTCCCTTGGTTGATCCTTCGCGATTTGAACTCTGTTAAACTGACCCCTGAAGGTCCATCACATTTCTATAAAGGATACAATTTGCCTCATTAATCTGCTCTTGGATGTAACATTGTTATTGATTCATTCGCACGCACACGGTTTCTCTGCCCGTGTTCCCTTCATAAGGAACCTCCATTACTTTGTCATTTTCTCGTTATTTGAAATATTGGGCAGAAATCAACCTTTTTTTTCTCTGTGCAATTTATCTTAAGAACATCTGTTGAGTAACACCCCGAGCTAGCGGAATCCTCTCATGTCACTTTCATCATTTATACCAAGCTGAGAAAAATCTGCTGCTTCTCATATGGGAACCAATCAATAAGGAGTTTATTTTGTCTGTCAGGATCACACAACCTTACTCAGACATGGTATGAATGGAGGCTGGCGAAAACGTTGAAGGCTTCTCACGAATGTGACACTGTTTGATCCGTACTAATAATTTCGCAATTAAAGCATTGTCTGCCTCCCACGCTTTCCTGAAAGCGCAGTCACAGTTATCATGTACATGCACTGAAAAGATGACTTAAATACCAGCTTTACTATTGACTGTAAATTACTGGTGTCATTTATGGGTAGTGTAGCAGGCTGAAATCACTCATTGAACGTCTTCATTCATCGCAAGTAACACGACTATGAGAGGGGTATGTGCCAATGACAGCCATAGAGTAGCCATATATAAAGTAGGGTAGAGGGAAACTACTGTATATTGCATTGTAATTGATGAGATAGAGAGTAGAGATGAGCGGATCCAAACTCTGTTCCCGAGTTCAGGGGCACCATGTGTGACTTTTGGCCAGAAAATTGATGCCAATTGATGCCATTTGATGCCATGGCTATGATTAGTCAGGGGGATACCTCTCTCACCCTGCTGTCCCATGACACTGGTGGATGAGGCCTACCCTAGGACATAGGGTAGGCTTCATCCACCCCTGTCATGGGCCACGGGCCCTGTCATGGTAGCACTATGTCCTAGTGTAGGCCTCATCCACCCCTCTCCTGGGCCATGGGTCCTGTCATGATAGCACTATATCATAGGGTAGGCTTCATCCACCCCTGTCATGGGCCACGGCCCTGTCATAGTAGCACTAAGATATAGTGGTACCATGACAGGACCCATGGCCCAGGACAGGAGTGGATTAGGCCTACCATAGGACATTGTGCTACTGTAACAGGGCCCATGACAGGGGTGGATGAGGCCTACCCTATGACATAGTGCAACCGTGACAGGGCCCATGACAAGGGTGGATGAGGCCTACCCTTTGGCATAATGCTACTGTGACACAAGTTTAAGGTGGCAACTAAGCCAGCCGCTCTAGTCCTAGCCTACAATCTGCCCCCACCAACATCTCCATCTTTCTGTCAGTCCCGGTTGTGTTGCACATGAATGTACATTTTGGACATGTGCTAGCTGTTGTTTCATGTCTTTCTATGGGCTCACACATATAGATGCTACAGCCCTGAGTGTGTGAGCTGACTGTCCAGACCATATGTCATGGAGAAATCCTATTTCTGCCCATTTTCGGGGCAGTTGTTTCTGTTATCATTGGATAGTGAACGGACTTCACCCACCGATTATACAGGGCTGAAAAACAATTGATCATGTGAGCACATGTTCTAACCATGTGAGCACATATTTGTCTGCAGGTAGCCTTTGACTGTACTGGTGCCACCAAAAACCTGCTCCAGCCTTTACTCAGAGCAGAGGGGAGGAGCTGTGATCTATGTGTGATCTATATGAGGACACTCCCCCAGTGCACTTGGAGAAACTAAAGTCCTGGAATAAAAATGTATGTTTCACATTTTTCATCACAAAGGTATAATTAAAGGTGTTTGTATCTCCCCCCTGTTTTTTATGAGGTTGAAGTTTTTAAAAAAAAAAAGGTATAACTTGTACTCTCGTGGTGGAGTAAGACTGCCATGGGCCCTGAACTGTATGAATATTATAGCCTCTACAAGTCTGGAATCACTTCCTACATATGGTACTAGAATCACCTTCTTGGAGAATGGAGGATGTGTTCCCTCTGCCTAATTTAAAGCCTAACTGTAAAGCTACAGTGATTTTACCAAATTATTATATGTGATTCCCCCTTTAAAATCAAACAGAATGAGGCCTACTTTGTGCTTCTCATCCTTTTCTTTCCAAAGTTATGGCATTTTCTGTTCTGAAAGTGTTTGGCAAAAATCTTTCTCACTAGAGGTGAAGTGGGAGGAGACTAATGTCTGTCAGTCTATGCCAGTGATGGCGCACCTTTTAGAGGCCGAGTGCCCAAACTACAACAAAGACCCGCTTATTTATCGCAAAGTGCCGACACAGAAATTTAATTTGTGATTTATACTCCCTTCTCTGTCACAGTTGTCATTGATACCAGCACCTGAGGACACCAATAAGCAGAAAATAGTCCCAGGTAGAGCTGTCACTTTAAAATAGCTCTGTGCAAAGCAAGTCCTGGGCTGTCTGGGACTGCAGGAATATACCTGGAGTCATGTCCGGTGATGGTCTGGGTGCCCACAGAAAGGGCTCCGAGTGCCACCTCTGGCACCAGTGCCATAGGTTAGCCATCACTGATCTAGAAGAAGTAAGGTCCAAGTCAGGACAATCTTATAGACTCCTAATAAGGAGGGGTGCAGCACCCCCAAAGGTTCTGGCTTGACCCTCTTGTAGATAAATAAAGTAAAAAGAGGTCATGTTCCAGAGAACTTATCAGAGCTGGAAGTGTGCTGAGCAGTGAATGCAGCAGAACTGGATGTGTATGCAGATGTCTCCTGCACAGAATAGTGAGGTACAAGATCTCCCTGTTCCCATATCAGTCCCTCCATCCCAGTCTGTGATTCTACAGAAGTTTCTCTGTCTGTCTCTGCTCTTCTCACTGCTCACTTCCTCCACCTTGGAGGAATCAGCTCTGTCCAGGTAAGCTATTAACCCTCACTGCTCACACAGCACAGTCTATAGCAGTGGTGGCGAACCTATGGCACGGGTGCCAGAGGTGGCACACGGAGCCATTTCTGTGGGCACTCAGGCCATCAGCCCAGGACAGAGTTCACCAAATAGGACCAAATCCACCAAGCCCCAGGCAACTTAAGAGAAGCTGCTCTCAGCGCTATTTTAAAGTGACACTTCATTGGCTGTTTGGAACTGCTGGAAAAGTGAGAAGGTGATGACAGAACTGCAATATCTTTGGAGGTCCTCCTGCTGGAGTAACTTTTTTTTCTCTACAGAGAGAGCCTGGAGAGAAGCTACAACGAGAGTCTGAATTTGCTCTCCTTCCAACTGTATTGGTGTCCTCAGGGGGGGCGATACAATTGAAAGATGTGAAATAACAGGTAGCAATAAATTACTGCTTAAAAAGCCATGTTGGCACTTTCCCGTAAATATGTGGATTTTGGTTGTAGTTTGGGCACTCTGTCTCCAAAAGGTTCGCCATCACTGTTCTAGATGATAGATAGATAGATAGATAGATAGATAGATGATTCAACCAAGGGGTATTAAAGGATCAATACATCCACTGCCCACAAAAGTCCACTTGCAGGGGCCCCCTTCTGGATAGGGGACCCTGGGCAAATGCCCTGTTTGTCTCTAACACCAGCCCTAATCAGTACCATTGTGGGACATGTAGATAAAGAGGAAAGTATACTTTATTGTGTTAATAGCCATTGTTTAGGAGCTCAGTTAATAAAAACTTAACTCGGATAACCCCTTTCTCTCTTAGTTGGACCGATACCTAACACTGTCCTCAAAACTGCTTGTAAACTCCCTTTAAGTTGTCCATATACTTAGATCATAGTTGGCTTATCCCAATAAACTCATAAGGGACCCCCTAGCTCTCTCCTCCAAAGCAATGTCTGGAGAAAGAAGGATGAAGCTGTTGGATTTCATGATGTCTAAGATATTTTGAAGCTTCAGGTGTCTGGCCGTGGTCGTCACCCCTCTCCTTATTCAGTGCTTGTGAACACTTGGCCAAGAGTCTGTAGAGATGAGGTTCGGGAGGGGTAACTGTTGGCTGAACAAGTTATGTCCATAGGAAACAGATCTACTGTATAGGACGTTTTGGCACTTTCTTCTGTGCGGTACAATAGCAAATACGCTTTTTGTTATCTGAAAATACTGCACTTGATTCATGCCTACGTTGTACTAAACGTATTTGAAATCTTCCCAAATCCAATTTTAGGTCATGCAGTGGAGAATACACCAAGAAGAAGCTGCGAGATTAGAATCTGCTATCGCTGCCAGGAGACAACGGGAGGAGGAACAGCAAGAAACACAAAGGAGGGAGAAAGAAAAGCTCCAGCGAGCAAACGAAAGACAGAAAGTAAGAACGCACCAATCATTTGCATCGGTTGCTTAAGAGATTACAGAAAATATCTTGATGCATCCTAATTAAAACTATTTGTTAGCGCAGGCCGGGTGTTAGATATCGGTGTTTACACAGCACATCCCTGGCAGGATTGTTTAAGGCCTCGCTAAAGCCATTAATGCCTCAAAGGCTCTAAATCTCCTCCTTACTGCATTGTGCTGGGAGTGTAATGTATCCTGAATTATTCCGTAAATGTGGGTTTTTGTAACAGTACTAGAGAGACTGTGGGAATGCCGAAAAGTGCTGCAGTCAAGTACCCTGCACTGCAGTACATCCTTGTCACAACAAAGCAAACTTTACCCACCCCGGGATATCGGCTCCGTATGTATATTTTATAGCAGTCTGATTATGAGCGCTGGAGCTGTACAAATATCCGGGATTATACAAGCCTGACTATTCCTGCTATGTAAAGCCCATTACACTAATGGAAGACTTTAGGCTTCCACCAACATCTCACTCATGTCTCAAAAAGGGAGTATAATTATATCCAAATACATTCCAGATACCCCAGATTTATCAATCTCTCTCCCAAATTAGTAGAGATTTAGACTGATCCATATCCAGCACCTGGCCATAGATTAGAGGAAGTCTGTTAGCACTTAGATCAAGGAGAACAAGTCGAAACAGCATTGTTATAGGCTTTCCAGACATATCTTTTCTGTTGCTCCCTAATTTGTTATTTGGGTTGAAAAGAATGGAACAGCCACAGCCCATTGTGGGAATAGGCAGTTCATGCACACTATAGCAGATTGTACATAGTCTTGTCTGCAGGCAGCATGTTATAGAGCAGGGGGGGCTGAGCAGATTGTACGTAGTGTCCTATCTGCAGGCAGCATGTTATAGAGCAGGAGGGGCTGAGCAGATTGTACATAGTGTCCTATCTGCAGGCAGCATATCATAGAGCAGGGGGAGATGAGCAGATTGTACATAGTCTCCTATCAGCAAGCAGAATGTTAGTGAGCAGGAGAAGGTGAGTAGATTTCACATAATGTGTTATCTGCAAGTCACATGTTATATAGCAGATGAGGCTGTGCATACTTTCCTATCTGCAGGCAGCATGTTATAGAGCAGGAGCAGCTGGGCTGACATTACAAAGTGTCCTATCTGCAGTCAGAATGTTATAGAAAAGGAGCAGCTGGGCAGATATTACACTGTGTCTTATCTGCAGGCAGCATGTTATAGAGCAGGAGGAGCTGGGCAGATTGTAGATAGTGTCATATCTGCAGGCAGCATGTTATAGAGCAGGAGGAGCTGAGAATCAGAACTTCATGAACTCCTTGGGTGGTAAAGGCAGGTTTTAGGATGACTGTGTGTGATCCTCTGCGTCTCTTCCTGTGTGCTGTAGATAATACATAGTTACTTGCCATAGTGGTGTCTATCTTTCTCAGTTTCTGTACAAGACCTTCCCCTCTGTGGGGCTGCAGAGAGGCTCCATGTAATGATTGCTGCAGCACATCCTGCTGCGGGACACCAGTGTGATATCTGGTGGCATGGCACGGAGATGCTAAGTAAATAATCTCTATTTGCCCTGCAGAGAAAAGAAGAATAAAGTAGATATACAACATGTGAAACCAGAGGGAACATCTTGTCTATATTACTCCAACATCAGACACAGTTCCAGATTCTCTTTACCAGTAAACGTGACCGGGGATAGAATTATCACAGGCCAAATCTGAGCAATGTGTTTCCCCCAGCCATTGCCAAATTCAGTCAGAGAATAATATAGCAGGCATTGTGGTGCCGCACACCTGTACTATAACTTTTCAGACTTTTCTATTTTTTGCTTGTTTTTCCCATAAAATAACACATTTGAAACATTTTTTTTCCTAGGATTCTGAATTGGACTGTTTCTTTTGTTTTACCTGTAGAAAAGCTATGAATAGGTTGATAAGTGGTCGTTGCCATTATCATGGTCAGAGGGGTGTGTCTTTACACTGTCTAGTTCTGATTGGACAATGTAAAATCCGTACAAAGCCTCCAAACTGCAATGCAATGCAATGGTTTATAACAATAGGAGACACCTTCAAGGTCCATTATGGCTCCTGGGCCTGGGTGTGATCACACAATCTGCATGTAGGCGAGGATGCACATCCAACTGGTGACTTTTTTTTTAGTTTAACATTTTTCTAATCCTTGGATTAGATTCTTCTTTAAAGGAAATCTACTGTCAAAATCCATCCTGATAAACCAGGGACATTACTCATAGATCCAGGCACCGGGACTGTGGTAATGGTCTTATATGTGTTGTCCATGGCCTTCTTCCTATTAAATTTATGCTAACAAGCCAGAAGGGCTCAGGGAGTGTTAGGAATATACAGTCATGGTAAGGGTAAGATGGGAAGGACTGTCGGCATCGGAGATCAGTCTCCGGAAAGCACAGCCACAGCCACACATAAATATGACAGATAATGTGGAATAGTTAGGCCACACCCACTTGAGTCAGGATAGTCGGAAACATCTGTTCTTTCTGGTGCAAACTCATTATAAATGATCCGCAACAATTCTACACCCAAAAAACTGAAAGATCCCGGCATTTTTTAGTCGCAGATACGATAATACATGCCCCCCACTGTGTCATTTTTACGATGTTACCAGAACCCCTCCATGCTTTAGGTTCACAAGTTGTTACACTGTTTTAACATGCCCCCCTACTCCCTCTGCACTTTCAGCTGCATTCTCCCTTTTTCTGCTGTATACCCACATCAGTAGCACACAGTGAGAGGGGGAAGAGCAGGGGGAGACAGTGTAACAGCCTGTGAAGTTACAGCAGAAGGGCTTCTGGTAATGCCCCCCAGAGCATTACTGGCTCATTAAGATCTTTTAAAAAGTTTATTTAGAAGGATGGAGGCCACGTATGACAAATATAAGAAGATTACCACAGTCACGGTGCCTGGATCTATAAGTATGTGTCCCTGGTTTATCATGATGGATTTTGATGGTAGATTTCCTTTAATCAAACATAACCCACTGACTGAAGTGTTCTTAACACTTTCTAGTATGAGGAACTTAAAAAACATTTCTACTACTTTCTGTTCTAGTCAAAAGTTCTGGACAAAGGGGAGAGAGTTTGACTACAGAGCCAGACTACATAAAGTTTATTTGTAGTCTGTTACCCTGGAGACTTATAGGTCTGTATATGAACTGTAAACACAAAAAAGTATTTTTTTTTTACATTTTTTTAAGTTTTCCTATTGTACATAATGTACATGGGCACAATAACCTACAGTTCCATTGGTGATTTAGAGTTTTTTATTTGTTTCCTTCTTCATTGTACGACGTGATGCCTACCATTCAGAGAGTCAATAGCAGAACTGAAATACCAGAAAGTGCGGGTAACAATGAAGGTGCAGCTGGGTGATATTATGCAACGCGTCGCTTTGTCTTATAAATGTTTCCACTTAGTTAGGACTGAAATCGGCAATGAAACCCCTGGAAAACAATGCCGGGAGCTTCAAGCCTCACAGCACATATATACATAACCGTATTCACCAGAAACAATATAAAAATGTTCAAGCTTTGGGGATTTCCTTTTGTATCTCTCGTCACGCAGGCTTAGGCGCAAATCAGTATGAAGGTTCTTTTTATTTATTTTTCTTTTCTTCACGCGACAGATACAAAAGTACAAAACCGAGAAACAGCAAGCGTGGGAAGAGCAACAGAGACGGGACCTGCAGCGCCTGGAGCAGCTGAAGAAAGTAATGGCCCAGCAAGCGGAGAAAGACAGAGAGCGGTAAGGACGCGCGGCCCAGATGGGTCAGAACACGGAGAACGCAAACTTTTCGCTGTTCTCATTTCCACCCAATTACATAAAATACAAAAATATGGATTTCTCGAAAATTATAATCTCTAGCAATTCCATATTTTTCCCGAACAAATCTCCATTTTACATTTTATTTGAAAGCCTTCATAATCTTCTGCTCTAGCGGCAGTAACGAATGAAGCCCAGAGAAATGATTGCTGTAAATGTTTAATGCTGTGGATGTCGGATCCCAGCAATTTCTGCAGTTTTCACAAATATGAAAGATTAGTATCGATCCTGCAAACCCAGGGGAAGCTGTAATGTATACGGGACGTGGGGCAGAACTACAGAGGTTTGGAGGCAAAACCATTAACAGATATTGCAATAGTCATAGAAAGCAGAACTGCAAACTATAGGCTTTAGGGTTCATTTCTATATTGTTACAAGTGAAGTTTCAGGGATCTTAATAACTATTGGAAAAATTCCTGATTCTCTGATGAGTCTTATCTATAGATGCAGTAGCCACCATGAGATAGGACACTATGTACAATCTGCTCAGCTCCCCCTGCTCTAAAACACGCTGACCGCAGATAGGACACTGTTTTCAATCTGCTCAGCTCCACCTGCTCTATAACATGCTGCCTGCAGATAGGACACTATGTACAATTTGCTCATCTCATCCTCCTCTATAACATGCTGCCTGCAGATAGGACACTATGTACAAGCTGCTCAGCTCCTCCTGCGCTATAAAATGCTGCCTGAAGATAGGACACTATGTAAAAGCTGCTCAGCTCCTCCTGCTCTATAACATGCTGCCTATAGATAGGACACTATGTACATTCTGCTCAGTTCCTCCTGCTCTATAACATGCTGCTTACAGATAGGACACTATGTGCAATCTGCTCAGCTTCTCCTGCTCTATAACATGTTGCCTGCAGATAGGACACTATGTACAATCTGCTCAGCTCCTCCTGCTCTGTAACAGGCTATCCGACTGATTTGGACTGAGCACGGGATTTAGCTTCATGAAGAACGGGCGCCACAAATCCTGAATCTGGCGCCCTCTGCACACTAAACAGGCCAACTGCACATCTTGCAGACTGCACTGTTTTTAGTAAATCTGCCCCAGTATGTACAATCTGCTCAGCTCTTCCTGCTCTATAAAATGATTTTTGCAGATAGGACACTATGTATGATCAGCTTCTTCTGCTCTATAATGCTGACTGACAGTATGTGCTATCTGTTTAGCTCCTCCTGCTCTATAACATTCTACCTTCAGATAGGACGCTAAGTACAGTCTGATCAACTTATTCTGCTATATAACATGCTGCTCTCCATTATGACACTATGTACAACTTGTTCATCTCTTTCTGCTCTATGACACACTTGGGGCAGACAGGACAGTATGTACAACCTGCTTAGCTCCTCCTGCACCATGGCATGATTTCTGCAGATAGGACACTATGCACAATAGGATATTAACTTAGCTGTGCAGGAAACATACATACAGTACAGGCAGGCAGTGAGGAATACTCTGCAATGTAACCAATAATATACACCTTCTACTCTCCTCATGGACATCTCTATATGAAATTTGGGTCCATGAATTTCTATTATTACACTGCAGAGACAGGTTGGTTCCATGTAGTTTCCGCAAAATATTTGTGCTTCATTCATCAGGGACCAAAAAAGTCTTCCCGTCATCTTCAACTTTATGTTTGCTAACAACATCTTCATCTTCCTGTCTTCTAAATAAGATAAGATGATCGCAGCGGCTTCCACCCATCTGCTCGCATTCCTGCGTCTTTGTTTTCTGAAAGATTTCAAGATGAGCAGGACAACTATTGATCCAAAAATAGGCACCAAACCTCTCCCGTCATCATCGCTCACGAAGCCTGTCAGAAGGACGTGGACGTTTAGAAGGCAGAGCCACCAATGGAATGCAAATATCTTGTTATGACACTGTACTAAATGGAGCAGAGCGCCGCCATATGCCGGAGATGTATACAGTGCTGGCAACATTGTAACATCCATGATTTCTGCAATTAATAAAATCCATTTTCCAATGACATTTCTTCCCAGGGTGGTTTATCGGCAGCAGTTGTTAGAGAAACGTCTGTCAGAGAGGAAGGAGGAGGCTCTTCATGAGGAGCAAGCGGAGTTAGAGAGGCAGAGAAGGCTTGAAGCTTTACGTCAACAGGTAACATATGGTGGCCCTCTCGTATCGGGATCAGTGCTGTAATAGATGTGACAATTTGCTTTCTAGTCCTTGGGCTTTTGTTGAGTTAAATTTGACACTTTTGGAATCTAAAACCAATAAAAGGGCCCCCTTTTTCCTCTATTAAGTTGAGTTTTTAAGGTATACTATACCCTCCCTTTGTCCTAAAAATCATACTAAATTTACATATAAAAGGAAGATAAAATATTACTTCAACATACATTTTACTTACAGTTATTTTATTTATGCAAAAGCTATACATTGTAAGTTACTGTAAGTCAAATTGTGTACAAGCCATGAGGCAAGTTGAGCCTCTTGCCGCAGGCAGCATCAGCCGCAGCAGCAGGGGGCAGCATCAGAGGCTCAGTCCCCTACTACAAAGCAGGGATTGACTCTTAAAAATAGTGTCTATTTACACCCAATATCAGCATGGATGTGAGACACTGCACGAAGAAACCATTTAATAAAAAAAGAACCTGTTGTATTACTACTGGATGGGGTAGAGGGGGCGCCGTTCTATAGTTCGCATCTCGCAGCAGCTAGGTTAGTTTCACCCCTGGTACAAATACAGGTGGTCCCCTACTTAAGGACACCCGCCTTACAGACAACCCATAGTTACAGACAGACCCCTCTGACCTCTGGTGAAGCTTTCTGAATGCTTTCCTATAATCCCAGACTGCAATAATCAGCTGTAAGGTGTCTGTAATGAAGCTTTATTGATAATCCTTGGTCCCATTACAGCAAAAAATGTTTAAACTCCAATTGTCACTGGGGCCAAAATTTTTTTTGTCTGTATCTACAATTATAAAGTATACAGTTTCAACTTACATACAAATTCGACTTAAGAACAAACCTCTGCTTTATATTATCTTCTTATAAACATAAAAATGGTACCATTGCAGAAAACGTCTGATGATTTTTAAGCCAATAATGATTGTAAGTCAGAGCTGGGCATGAAACACCCCAGATTTTGCCTTTTCCAAAGTTATCATTTTTATGTTTTTAAGAGGATGAAATAGAGCAATGTGTTTTTATACACATACTTTTTCTACGTACTGCCTGGTTTCTGGAATACCACACCCACTTTGGATCTAGTTACTGGTTCTGACACAGAACTCCATGCATTGGCTCAGTAAGCAGTTGAGCTAAGACTATGAAGAAAAACTGAAGAAAACTAGCTACAGTTTCAAAATCAACTTGCCTGTTTAATTGTCCCCATGTAATAGTTAATAATAACTCCTGATTACTCTGCCCACACAGTGATTGACAGTGAGTGACTTGATTACGCAGTCCACACACAGTGACTGATAGTGAGAGTCCTGATTACTGCTCCCACACACAGTGATTGACAGGGAAAGTCCTAATTACCCCGCCCACACACAGAGATTGACAGTGAGAGTCCTGATCACTCTGCCCACACACAGTGATTGATTCTCCCTCGTGCACTCTTGATGTATGTGTGTATGAGGATCCCTGGGTAGATGGTAGAGGAGAGGCCCTTGACCTTAGCAGCTTTCAGGGATCACACGGAGACAAGAGATGTCAAACAAGTGCTCCAAGTGCACTAGGGAGAAGAATGTCCTCACACTGCTTTGCTCTGTGCAGCCAGTGTTAGTTATTGCCCCCAGAGAGTTGTTAGTAGCATCAGGTCTGTGGTACAGCATCTCGTCACACTATGTCCTCACACTGCTGTGTCTGTGCCCTCTACAGCCAGTATTATGTATTGTTCCTGCAGAGATGTGTAATCAGACCTCACACTGCTGTGTCTGTGCCCTCTACAGCCAGTATTATGTATTGTTCCTGCAGAGATGTGTAATCAGACCTTGGTGCATGTTGTTAGTAGCAGCAGGACCATGATATATGGATTTATTTTCCAGAATTGTTGCTTGGGTAAGTTCACTGGGAAAATGTCCTCACACTGCTGGGCTCTGTGCTCTCTACAGCCAGTCTGGGTTATTGTCCCTGGAGAGATGTGTAATCAGACCCTTGTGTATGTTATTAGTAGCAACAGGACTGTGACCTATGGATTTACATTCCAGGATTGTAGCTTCTGTAAGATTCTTGTTAGCGTTTCTGCAAGGGAAACATGTGGTAAGTTAGAAATTTCAATATTTGTAAACATCAAGATAATTCATAAGGATCTATATACATATATACAATGAAGATAGAGACAAATTGACAAGTTAGAGGGTAACTCAGTTCATGCAAAGCTCTGGATGCTATAGTCTCTGTTCAACCAATCAGGAGCCAGAGTCTGTAGGGTATGAATCCAGAAGGATTCTTTCGTCTTTAGTAGGGTGATGCGGTCACCCCCACGTCTCGGAATGTCCACTCTGTCAATCACCTGGAATTTCAGTTGATTGACCAAATGACCGGCACTGGCAAAATGGGCGGGAACGGGCAACTGGAGGTTTGATGTTCGTATGGTGGACTTATGTTTCGATATGCGGTCGCGTCTGAGGCTTGAGAAAGCGCTTAGTGCACGAAACGGCCTGTCGCCTAGTCGTGGCGTGCATCCCCCCTGTCCTGAAGTTTATGCCGCAATAAAGAGTTCTGCTTTTACCCCGGTGAGTGCCGCTTTACTTTCCTACTACTTACACCGTTCTATCTTTCTATGTTAGTAGCAGCAGGACTGCGATATATGGATTTTATGTTCCAGGATTGTAGCTTCTCTAAGTGCCCTGGGGATCTGTCCTCACACTGATGTGTATCCAAATGCGTCTCCTCTGCGACAATGGGGGTCATTTACTAAGGGCCTGATTCGCGGTTTCCCGACCTGTTACCCAAATATTTCCGATTTGCGCCGATTGTACCTGAATTGCCCCGGGATTTTGGCGCACGCGATCGGATTGTGGCGCATCGGCGCTGTCATGCACGCGACGGAAATCGGGGGGCGTGGCCGAACGTAAACCCGACGGATTCGGAAAAAACGCCGCATTTAAAAACCGAAAATGTGTTGCTTGGGACGCGCTTACCTTCACCTGGTCCAGCGCGATGTATTCCGGCACGTTCAGATGATTTTCAGCGCAGCAGCACCACCTGGTGGACGGTGGAGGAACTACCATCATAAATCCCGTCCGGACCCGAATCCTGTTCAGAGAACGCGCCGCTGGATCGCGAATGGGTCGGGTAAGTAAATCTGCCCCTATGTGTCAGTACTAGTAAAATGTAACACTTCTCCGTGTGGACTTTTTACATGTTATGCCCCTTCTACACTTGCGTTGCAGATCAGGGAGGGATCAGTGAAAAACTGACAGAGTTCAATCAGTTTTCAGTCAGAGTTTGTTCAGTGTCTCAGTTTTTCATGCGCATTTTCAAAGCGTTTTTCACGCGCAGATAACGCACGTGAAAAGGACTTTGGACTGAGCTCTATCTTTTCTATGGCAATTGATGCGTCTCCATAGACTTGTATGGTGCGTTTTTCTCGCCCTTGACTTGTAAAAGTAGAGCATGTCGAGATTTAAACGTGCGTGTGCATGAAAAAAAAATCCAAGTCTGAAAAAGCCCATTGATTACAATGGGTCAGAGTGCAATGCAAGTTCTGCGCGTCAAAAACACACGCAAAACACACACGTGAAAAACGCAAGTGTAGAAGGGGCCTTAGAGTTTTGTGACGGGTCATGAACTCCTTCCGGTACTGTATCGGTATCGGCCAATAAATCAGATTTCATGATCCTTTCCCTGATACAATTCTTGCAGAAATGCGGCAGTGACATTCCCAAACTCCAACGTTTCCTTCTGCAGAAAGTTTGTCCAGTGATAATGTCCGGGACGTCCTTCATCTTTTCTTCCTCTTTATGGGGAGGATCATGGGGGATTAATAGCGGCGGCGCGGCCTCGGGCATCTGCCATTAATCTGTTCCTCTCTAGTGAGGTTATTATAGAGGAGAGATACATTGGATAACCCGAGTGTCATACTGTCATCAGCCTGGAGGCATGGGGGGCGCTGGAGGGTGTCCTGTCTGTGACCTTCTTCTAATTAGTCTGTTACCTGTCAGCGGGGGACCCTCAGAGCGCTGGGGACCCTCATGTCTGTCTGGATATTACGGTGCTTGCCTTGTAGATGTAACCTCGGCGTCATCACCTTATAAAGAAAACATGGCTGAAGATGGACGCATAGCCCCAATACCTAATACACAATCAGTCTGTAATGCTTAAAGGGAACCTGTCAGCAGGGGTGACCGTACAGACCGCAGACAGTCTTATGTATTGCCCCTGGAGAGATGTGTAACCGGACCTTTGTGTATGTTGTTCGTAGCAGCAGGACTGTGATATATGGAAGTACATAGGATTGTAGCTTCTCCAAGTGCACTCAACACGCGCTTACCTTCATCCAGGATGGCTCGGTGAACTCCAGTGCGTTCCGATTCACTTCAGCGCAGCAGCGACACCTGAATCCACCGCAGACGCGCCGCTAGATCGCGAATGGACCGGGTAAGTAAATCCGCCCCATTGTGTGCACAGCTGCATTTTGAATACAGATGTTATAGGTCCGGCAATCTCGCTGTGTAGCCTGTACGTGTCCGCGCTGTGGGGGATGGGGTCCTGCGAGTTTTGTAGGTCGGTTGGTTGTAAGTATGTAAATCCAGGCGCGGACATTAACAAGCAGACAGCGCAATAGAGAGGGGATTACGGGAGCGTCCGGCCATTACACATTTCTTATTTCCTTTTTGACATTTTCATAGCAATCTTTTCCCGCTATGTAAATGCGTCCGCCGCGTCCTGACAAGATGTGGAGAACGAGCGCTCAATGGGCGACACATTTAATACAGGAAAATCTGCGCCCGGGTCACGGCAAATTATTACTGAACAGAAAAGATCTTCTCTCAAGCAATTAAACGCCTCCTCCAGATCCCATTAAGTGAGTGAAGGCGCCGAGCCGGGCATTGTGGGAAACATTATGAAAATGAAGATTTTACGAGGCCTTAACTGTTCAACTAACCCTTTTATGTCTCCCGCCATTATCTTGTTTTTATGGTAAAACAGTCTTTGTGACACTTGTGCGCTGTCACAGAGGAGGAGAGGGGTCGGGGACATGTACCTGTGAGGGAGGGACTATATATTACATAGTAGATTACATCATAGGATGCATTGGTTACATTGTCTCCTCCTCCTGGATCCAGACCATGGAACATACAGGCAGATCCTGAGGAACACACCTGAGGTCCTTTCCATAGGTGATCCCTCTGTCATCCATGTGCCACTTCTTTCATGACTTTGATGCCATCATTGACCATCTCTCAGTCTTCTGTTCATGTATAAGTTATGGACTAGCTCATTGACCATATTTCAAAGATTGTCCTCCTATGACCATTGAAGGCCAGAACGGAAGGCCATCAGTGATCTTGACCTGCACAATCTCCCGTCCACTGATAACGTACAAGATATGAACGTAGTAAGTTCCTCAACCATGTACTGAAGATCTTCCTTACTTCCAGATCCGAGGTCCTGCCATGAACATCCGAGGCTACAAGTATTGGGTCAACTACAGTAAGGTGTTTCATATTGGAAGTGATGGATCCACTCAGACTTACAATTTTGGCTCTACCATGTACAGTTTCCTCCTTGAAGCTATTGCCATCATCTCCTTTCCTTGTCTGCGGATCATGTCCCAGATCCTTCCAATGACCATTGGAGCCCACTACCAATAGGTAATCAACAGCACAATCCAAAGTTCCTTGGTGAAAGCCTTAGACCCTATAAGACTATTAGACAATTAGATGAGGTTCTTCCATGTAACACCTCTTCCACCATTGACCTTGACCTGAACCTGACCTTGTCTCCATCTCCGGTTCATGTATCAGGAATAGATGCAATTTATAAACCGTGAACATAAAGTGGTTTTCCTAGAATTATAATTGGTGGCTCCAGGATAGGCCATCGATATCCCATCCGTGTGGATAGACGCCTGCCTCATGCGCTTTTATCTGTTCGGTCCATCACATAGGACATGTAGCCGGAAGTAGTTGGCTCCGTGCCCTGTGTAGTGGCTCCTCACGTTAACCTTGATGGGTTCCAAAACTGATGCACTTGTCCAGCACCCAGTATTTATTGGTGTCAGGGCCCCTCTCTTATTATCATTGGGTGTTCAGTGTAGATATAAGGAGAATTCTCAGTGCAGCTCTGGATGTGAGTGGAGTATAAGATCTGATTAGCCTTCTTTGAGTAAAGTGCAGATCTATGAGATATAAATAACTATGAGAAGATCACTTACATATCCCTACACTCACACATTTCGGCTTTGCTGAAGCATTCGCTTTGTCCTCTCCGTTTTTGCGTTTTTACCTTTTTCGCTCTGTAAATAAAAGTTGTGTAAAGTCTCTTATTTCCTGATGTCACTTTCCTGCTGCTCGCATCATTTTGGCGCTGACCCGGCGCCTCCACATTTGGTGATCACTCTCTGCGATGCTAATAGATTTCTTTCGCTGTAGGCAGCGCCGGCTCCTGCTGGGAAGCGGTAATGTGAAAATGTCTTCACAAGACGACATCGCCTGCAGGAATTCTTATCTCTGACCCCAATCTGCCATTTTTTTCCCCTTTCTTTCAAAAACAGGAAGACAAGTTTTGTAGCGCGGTCCGGCTAATTACGACAAGCAGGTTTGACTTCGTCATATACGGCTACAAAAAGTTTTGGGGTAATTAGCATTTTTCTAAAAGTCAAATTCTACATGAGAGAATTCCTGCCTCGCCGTATGCAAATATCAGCCGCCTCGGAGAGCTCGCGCCGAAGCCTCATCCGTCTCCCGCTATAAAGTAACGGCCAATTAATTGTCTTGATACAGCAAATTCGCTCTTGATTTTTGTATAATATTGAGCATCCAACTTCCCCATATTCAATTACTGTGGACACAAATGGGGAATTTTATCATAAAAAACAACTTTGTTGCAGAAAAGGCAAATTAAGGATTTTAACACCAGAAGAACATGTTATACAGAAAGTGAGGTCACCACAGTCATGTCATTATCAGTGGAGGGAAGGGTCACCACTGTGATCTTATTATCAATAAAGGGCAGGGTCACCTCAGTCATCTCATTTTCAATCGAGCGAAGGTCCACCAAAGTCATCTCATTATCAAAAGAGGAGAGGTGGTTCTACCATCAGCATAGACAGGGGGCATCCCCAATACCTACAAGGGAATCCTCTACACCTAGAGAAGAGGCAGTTCCATCATCGGCAAAGACAGGGGACATCCTCTACACCTAGAGGAGAAGAGGTTCTACCATCACCATAGACAGGGGGCATCCTCTACACCTAGAGGAGAGGAGGTTCTACCATCACCATAGACAAGGGCATCCTCTACACCTAAAGGAGAGGAGGTTCTACCATCACCATAGACAGGGGGCACCCTCTACACGTAGAGGAGAGGAGGTTCTACCATCACCATAGACAGGGGGCATCCTCTACATCTAGAGGAGAGGAGGTTCTATCATCACCATAGACAGGGGGCATCCTCTACACCTAGAGGAGAGGAGGTTCTACCATCACCATAGACAGGGGGCATCCTCTACACCTAGAGGAGAGGTGGTTCTACCATCACCATAGACAGGGGGCATCCTCTACACGTAGAGGAGAGGAGGTTCTACCATCCCCATAGACAGGGGGCATCCTCTACACCTAGATGGGAAGCGGTTCTACCATCACTATAGACAGGGGGCATCCTCTACACCTAGAGAAGAGGCAGTTCCATCATCGGCAAAGACAGGGGACATCCTCTACACCTAGAGGAGAGGAGGTTCTACCATCACCATAGACAGGGGGCATCCTCTACACCTAGAGGAGAGGAGGTTCTACCATCACCATAGACAGGGGCATCCTCTACACCTAGAGGAGAGGAGGTTCTACCATCACCATAGACAGGGGGCACTCTCTACACCTAGAGGAGAGGAGGTTCTACCATCACCATAGACAGGGCATTTTAGCCTATTCTGCCGTCCGGATGTGATATAGATATTAAATCTGCAATTTGTTCCAATATTACAAGTACATTTCCATTTGATGCAATCAGTAATTTTCTTGCAGCGCGAACCATTAATGTCCATTTATCCAGTTGTCATAATGTCAGACAGAATCTGTATATGGAGAAATATTCTGCGGTCCCCGAATGAGCGTCTACGAGTGGAGGCCATATATATACATCCTCATCCTCCCCTGAAGGGATATATGATTTCCCAAATGGTCTCTTGTGTGCCTTACAATGTAGCAGTGACTGGCACTAAACGCCTCCTCCATCACCCCAGGATGGACCCGCCCAAGAGGACAACTCCATCATGGATTTCCATCATCTTTCCCCTAACGCGGATTGTACCAAAGAGTCGGAGCCTGAACCAATAGAGAGCATCCAAAGATGAACTCTAAATGGAAAACAAGCAGAATTTTGTTTAATGTTCTAAAGATACAAAACTTCTAGAGATGAGACAAACATCTTGTAGAGAACCAATTGTGACCAAAAACTTCCAAAAAATTTAGGTTTTGGAAAATCTTCTGTTGATTTATGAGATGACCATAAATGACCATTAGTGCCTGACTATTCCCTCCTGTTTATAGGACTGGTTGACCCTATGATATTAATCATATTATCATAGTTATAAAAGGCCAAAAACAGCAAGTCATCAAGTTAACTTTAGGAATTAAAAATTCCTTTACATGTGATATTTTTGCTCTCGGAAGGCATCAAAGCCTCTATAAACATGTCAAAAGTTTGCCATAAACTCTGTGGCAAAAGAGTTTCAATGTTTAACACTGAGCTCTACTGGACGAACACACTCGCCTTAGTGTGAGGATACCCCCCGTCTATGGGATGTAGAACCTCCTCTCCTCTAGGGTAGAGATGCCCTGTCTATGGTGATGTAGAACCTCCTCTCCTCTAGGTAGAGGATGCCCCTGTCTATGGTGAGGTGAACATCCTCTCCTCTAGGTGTAGAGGATGCCCCTGTCTATGGTGATGGTAGACCTCCTCTCCTCTAGGGTTAGAGGATGCCCCTGTCTATGGTGATGGAAGAACTTCCTCTCCTCTAGGTGTAGAGGATGTCCCCTGTCTATGGTGATGGAGAACCTCCTCCTCTAGGTGTTAGAAGGATGCCCCCCAGTCTATGGTGATGGTAGAACCACCTCTCTCTAGGATGTAGAGGATGCTCCTGTCATGGTGATGGTAGAACCCTCTCTTAGATGTAGAGGATGACCTGTTATGGTGATGGTGAACCTCCTCTCCTCTAGGTGTAGAGGATGCCCCCTGTATATGGGATAGTAGAACCTCTTCCTCTAAGTGTAGAGGATGCCCCATGTCTATGGTGATAGGCTAGAACTCTCTCCTCTAGTGTAGAGGATGCCCCCTGTCTATGGTGATGGTAGGAACCTACCTCCCTCTAGGTGTAGAGATGACCCCTTTTGTTATGGTGATGAGAACCTCCTCTCCTCTAGGTGTAGAGGATGCCCCTGTCTATGGTGATGGTGAAACCTCCTCTCCTCTGGGTAGAGGATGCCTCCTGTCTATGGTGATGGTAGAACCTCCTCTCTTAGTGTAGAGATGCCTCCTGTTATGGTGATGGTAGAAGCTCCTTCTAGATGTAGAGGATGCGCTTGTCTATGGTGATGGTAGAACCCCTCTCCTCTAGGTGAGAGGATTTGCCCCATGTCTATGGTGATGGTAGAAACCTTCCTCTCCTCTAGGTGTAGAGGATTGACCCCTGTCTATGTGTGGTAGAAAATCCTCTCCTCTAGGTGTAGAGGATCCCCTGTCTATGGTGATGGTAGACCGCCTCTCCTTAAGTGTAGAGGATGCCCCCTGTCTATGGTGATGGTAGAGACCTTCTCCTTAGGTGTAGAGGATGCCCCCCGTCTATGGTGATGGTAGAACTGCCTTTCTCCTTAGGTGTAGAGGATTGCCCTGTCTATGGTGATGGTAGAACCTCCTCTGTCTAGGTGTAGAGGATTGCCCCTGTCTATGGTGATGGAGACCTTCCTCTCATCTAGGTGTAGAGGAGTCCCTTGTCTATGGTGATGAAAAAAACCTCCTCTCCTCTAGGTGTAGAGGATGCCCCCTGTCTATGGGATGGTAGTACCGCCTCTCCTAGTGTGTAGAAGGTGCCCCTGTTCTTGGTGATAGTAGAACCCTTTCTCTCCTCTAGTGTAGAGGATCCCCCTGTCTATGGTGATGGTAGAACCTCCTCTCCTCTAGGTGTAGAGGATGCCCCGTCTATGGTGATGGTAGTATCGCCTCTCCTCTAGTTGTGTAGAAGGTGCCCCCTGTTATATGGTGATAGAAACCTCTTCTCCTCTAGGTGTAGAGGATGCCCCCTCTCTATGGTTGATGGTAGACCTCCTCTCCTCTAGGTGTAGAAGGTGACCCCTGTCTATGGATGTGATGGAGAACCTCCTCTCCTAGGTGTAGAGGATGCCCCTGTCTATGGTGATGGGTAGAACCTCCTCTCCCTCAGGTGTAGAGGATGCCCCTGTCTATGGTGATGGTAGAACTCCTCTCCTTAGGTGTAGAGGATGCCCCTGTCTATGGTGATGGTGTAGAACCACCTCTCTTAGGTGTAGAGGATGCCCCCCTGTCTAGGTGATGGTAGAACCCCTCTCCTCTAGGTGTAGAGGATTGCCCCTGTCTATAATGAGGTGGTAAACCTCCTCTCTCTAGTGTAAGAGGATGCCCCTGTCTATGGTGATGGTAGAACCTCCTCTCCTCAGGTAGAGGATGCCCTGTCTATGATGATGTAGAACCTCCTCTCCTCTAGGTGTAGAGGATAGCCCCCTGTCTATGGGTGATGGTAAGACCTCCTCTCCTCTAGGTGTAGAGGATGCCCCCTGTCTTTGATGGTAGAACCTCCTCTCCTCTAGGTGTAGAGGATGCCCTGTCTATGGTGATGGTAGAACCTCCTATCTCTAGGTGTGAGAGGATGGCCCCTGTCTATGTGATGGTAGAACCTCCTCTCCTCTAGGTGTAGAGGATGCCCCGTCTAGGTGATGGTAGAACTCCTCTCTCTAGGTGTAGGGATGCCCCGTGTATGGTGATGGTAGAACCTCCTCTTCCTCTAGGTGTAGAGGATGCCCCCTGTCTATGGTGATGGTAGAACCTCCTCTCCTCTAGGTGTAGAGGATGCCCCTGTCTATGGTGATGAGTAGAACCTCCTCTCCTCAGATGTGAGAGGATGCCCCCTCGTCTATGGTGATGGTAAACTCCTATCCTCTACGTGTAGAGGTGCCCCCTGTCTATGGTGATGGTAGAACCTCCTCTCTTTAGGTGTAGAGGATGCCCCGTCTATGGTGATGGTAGAACATCCTCTCCTTAGGTGAGAGGATCCCCCATGTCTATGGTGATGGTAGAACCTCTCTCTCTAGGTGTAGAGGATGCCCCTGCTTTGCGATGAGGGAATGCCTTCTATAGGTGTAGAGGATGCCCCCTGTCTATGTGTGAAGAACCGCTTCCCATCTAGTGTGTTAGAGGATGCC
>CM033648.1:88356234-88497187 GCA_019512145.1 Engystomops pustulosus
GAGGTTCTACCATCACCATAGACAAGGGGCATCCTCTACACCTAGAGAAGAGGAGGTTCTACTATCACCATAGACAGGGGGCATCCTCTACACCTAGAGGAGATGAGGTTCTACCATCACCATAGACAGGGGGTATCCTCTACACTTAGAGGAGAGGAGGTTCTACCATCACCATAGACAGGGGGCATCCTCTACACCTAGAGGAGATGCGGTTCTACCATCCCCATAGACAGGGAGTATCCTCTACACCTAGAGGAGAGGAGGTTCTACCATCACCATAGACAAGGGGCATCCTCTACACCTAGAGAAGAGGAGGTTCTACCATCACCATAGACAGGGGCCTCCTCTACAACCTAGAGAAGGAGGTTCTACCATCACCATAGACAGGGCATCCTCTACACCTAGAGGAGAGGAGGTTCCTACCATCAAAGACAGGGAGGGCATCCTCTCACCTAGAGGAGAGGAGGTTCTACCATCACCATAGACGGAGGCTTTCTACACCTAGAGGAGAGGAGGTTCTACATCATATAACAGGGGCATCCTCTTCCACCTGAGGAGAGGAGGTTCTACCATCACCATAGACAGGAGGGCATCCTCTTCACCTAGAGAGAGGAGGTTATACCACCATCATTATAGACAGGGGGGCATCCTCTACACCTAGAGGAGAGGAAGGTTCTACCATCACCTAGACAGGGGGGCATCCTCTACACCTAGAGGAGAGGTGGGTTCTACTACCATCACCATAGACAGGGGGCATCCTCTACACCTAAGGAGAGAATGTTCACCATCACCATAGACAGGAGGCATCCTCTACCCTGAGGAGGAGGAGGTTCTACCCATCCACCATAGACAGGGGGCTCCTCTACACCTAGGAGAGGAGGTTCTACCATCACCCATAGACAGGGGCACCTTCTACAACCTAGAGGAGAGCGGTACTACCATCACCACTAGAGAGGGGGCATCCTCTACACCTAGAGGAGAAGAGGTTCTCTATCACCATAAACAGGGGGCACCTCTACACCTGAGGAGAGGGATCTACACACCATAGACGGGGCATCCTCTACACCTAGAGGAAGGAGGTTCTACCATCACCATAGACAAGGGGGAATCCCTCTACACCTAGAGGAGAGAAAGGTTCTACTATCACCAAGACAGGGGCAGCCTCTACACCATAGGAGAGGGGTCTACCATCCCATAGACAGGGGCATCCTCTACACCTAGAGGAGAGGAGGTTTTTTCTACCATCACCATAGACAGGGGACATCCTCTACACCTAGAGGAGAAGGTCTCCATCACCATAGAACAGGGGCAATCCTCTACACCTAGAAGAGGAGGTCTACCATCACCATAGACAGGGGACATCCTCTACACCTAAGGAGAAGGAGTTCTACCATCACCATAGACGGGGGGCATCCTCTACACCTAAGGAGAGGAGTCTCTACCATCACCATAGACAGGGGCATCCTCTACACTTAAGGAGAGGCGGTTCTACCATCACATAGACAGGGGGTCCTCTAACACCTAGAGGAGAGGAGTTTTCTACCACACATAGACAGGGGGCATCCTCTACACCTAGAGGAGAGGCGGTTCTACCATCACCATAGACAGAGGGCATCCTCTACACCTAGAGGAGAGGAGGTTCTACCATCACCATAGACAGAGGGCATCCTCTACACCTAGAGGAGAGGAGTTTCTACCATCACCATAGACAGGAGGCATCCTCTACAACTAGAGGAGAGGCAGTTCTACCGTTACCATAGACAAGGGGGCATCCTCTACACCTAGAGGAGAGGAGGTTCTACCATCACCATAACAGAGGACTCCTCTACGCCTGAGGGGGGGAGGTTCTACCATCACCATAGACAGGCATCCTCTACACCTAGAGGAAGGAGTTTCTACCATCACATAGACAGGGTCAACCTTCTACAACACTAGAGAGAAGGCGTACTACCATCACCATAGAAGGGGGCATCCTCTACACCTAAGAGAGAAGGTTCTCTATCACCATAGACAGGGGGCACCTCTACACCTGAGGAGAGGCGATCTACCATCACCATAACAGGGGGCATCCTCTACACCTAGAGGAGGAGTTCTACCATCACCATAGACAGGGAAATCCTCTACACCTAGAGGAGAGAAGGTTCTACTATCACCATAGACAGGGGCATCCTTCTACACCTAGAGGAGAGGCGGTACTACCATCACCATAGACAGGGTGGCATCTCTACACCTAGAGGAGGAGTTTTTTCATCACCATAGACAGGGAGCATCCTCTACACCTAGAGAGGAGGTCTACCATCACCTAGACAGGGGGCATCCTCTACACCTAGAGGAGAGGAGGTCTACCATCACCATAAGGCGGGACATCCTCTACCCTAGAGGAGAAGAGGTTCTACCATCACCATAGACAGGGGGCATCCTCTACACCTAGAGGAGAGGAGCTCTACCATCACCATAGAAGGGGGCATCCTCTACACTTAGGAGAGCGTTCTACCATCACCATAGACAGGGGGCATCCTCTACACCTAGAGGAGAGGAGTTCTACCATCACCCTAGACGGGGGCATCCTCTACACCTAGAGAGAGGCAGGTTCCCATCACCACCCATAGACAGGGACCTCTACACCTAGAGAGAGGGGTTCTACCATCACCATAGACAGGCATCCTCTACATCTAGAGAGAGGAGTTCTACCATCACCATAGACGGAGCATCCTCCTAACCCTAGAGGAGAGGAGTTCTACCATCACCATAGACAGGGGGCATCTCACACCAGAGGAGAGGAGGTTCTACCATCACCATAGACAGGGGCATCCGCTACACCTAGAGGAGAGGGTTCTACCATCACCATAGACAGGGGCATCTCTACCCCAGAGGAGAGGAGTGTTCACCAATCACATAGACGGGGCTCCTCTACACCTAGAGGAGAGGAGTTCTACCATCACCATAACAGGGGGCATCCTCTACACTAAGGAAGGAGGTTCTACATCACAATAGACGGGGCATCCTCTACACCTAGAGGAAGAGGAGGTTCTACATCACCATAACAGGGGGCATCCTCTACACCTAGAGGAGAGGAGGTTCTACATCACCATAACAGGGAGCATCCTCTACACTAGAGAAGGGGTTCTTACCATCACCATAGACTGGGGCTCCTCTACAACCTAGAGGAGAGGAGGTTCTACCATCACCATAGACAGGGGACTCCTCTACAACCTAGAGGAGAGGAGAGTTCTTCCATCACCATAGACAGGGAGGCATCCTCTACACCTAGAGGAGAGAGGTTCTACACCTCACCATAGACGGGGGCTCCCAATCCTCTAGCTACCTAGAGGAGAGGAGGTTCTACCATCACCATAGACAGGGATTCTTACTGTAAGAGCAGTGAGACTATGTAACTCTTCCACAGGAGGTTGTTATGGCAGACCTTTGTACAACTCGGACTATAAACTCGAAACTTCAGGTTTCTCTAGCCTACGTGACTCACTGTTGGTAACGCCAGTTCCCCATCACAAGAAAATCTAGAATAAAAATAAAAAAAACAACAATAAAAATGCTAGAATAAAACAGATTACAACAAGAGTATATATCAGTATTTAGTTTTTATTAGTAAAAATGTAGATGGTAAATTCCCGTTTGCCTTTTAGAAGCCAAATTTGACAGAAATGTTTGACATGCATTTGGAGAACCCTAGTGGTATAAAACAGAGAAGAATCCGAAAAGTGACCCTAATCTTTGAATGCACAGCCCTTAGAGAATTTTGCAATGTGTAATATATGTATTTGCCCCTACAGCTGCAGATAGGACACTATGTACAATCTGCTCAGCTCCTCCTGCTCTATAATATGCTGCCTACAGATAGGATACTATGTACAACCTGCTCAGCTCCTCCTGCTCTATAACATGCTGCCTCGGCTACTCCACGCCCCGGTAGCCGCTTAATTAAATTAACATATTCGGTCAATAAAGTTTATGCTAGGCTAGCGGGGACGTGAGGATTAGCTCTAAAAAGGGCTATCCTCACGTCCCATACATCCACCTACCACCCGATCTACCTTTATAGGTAGATTCGTGGTGGTAGGTTCCCTTTAAGTCTGCCTTTGCTTCTGGCCCTGTCCTTACACGGACTGAAACTGTGATTGACAGTGAGAGTCCTGATTACTCTGCCCACACACAGTGATTAACAGGAAGAGTCCTGATTACTCCATTCACACACAGTGATTGACAGTGAGGATCCTGATTACCTTGACCACATGCAGTGATTGACAGCTCTATTTGTATCACTATATGTACAGATGAAGATGTCAATCACTGGGTGTATCTCATTTGTTCTTGTTAATGTGGCCAAAAACAGTGGCCATAAAGGGCATTTGGGGCACTAAATCACCAGTCTATCCTGCTTTTATCTGGAATTCTTGTGCTATTTTCTGATTTTTGCAATACAGGTGGCTGTTATAGCTGAATTTGATCCGGTCCGAATGATGAGCGACACTAAAGCCTGGAAAGCTAGACTTGGCATTGGAGCAGAAGAAGAAATTGTCCTTCAGAAACCACTTTTTGATTTGTACACATACAGCGAACAGGAGGTCAGCAGTGATGTGTATAACTTTCATCTAACTTGTATTAAAGCAGTTGTCTGGATAGGGATTGTAACCTTCAGGTTGGGTTCTTAGAAAAATTGGTTGACTTAGTGTAGCAGAATCCACTTAACTGGGTCCCCCATTCCTCCAATGTAAACACTGGCAATTTTTTGTTAAGCCACTTCCTTAGTCCAACCTATCATTACCATTTCCTCCACCGAACCAGTTCCCTGTCTTTTAAATAAGTGGCCTTCTGTTTATTGACAATTATTTGTTTAATATGGTAATTAGAAATGAGCGGACCCAATGGTTGGGTTTGGCCATCTTACCCAGCTGAACCCGAACCCCAACCCCAAACCAACCATTGGGTCCCTGTATCTCTGGCAGTAATGTAAATTATTTTATAAGGAGATAGATAGATATGAGATAGATAGCTATGAGATAGCTATGAGATAGATAGATAGATAGATAGATAGATGGATAGATAGATAGATATGAGATAGATAGATAGATAGATAGATAGATATGAGATAGATAGATAGATAGATAGATAGATAGATAGATAGATAGATAGATAGGAGATAGATAGATAGATGTGAGATAGATAGATATGAGATAGATAGATAGATAGATATGAGATAGATAGATAGATAGATAGATAGATAGGAGATAGATAGATATGAGATAGATAGATAGATAGATAGATAGATAGATAGATATGAGATAGATAGATAAATAGATAGATAGATATGAGATTGATAGATATACAGTGTACACTGTATGGCAACCTTTAAATGTCTGATAATTTTTCCAAACCATGGAGTTTTGTATTCATAATTACAAATTTTTCATGTTTTTTTTTTTAATAAATATATAGTAAAATTGATATTTTTCATACTTGCTTAACCTTAACCTTTTATGTTTTTCTATTTTGTATGAGTCGATGAGATTTTGATCATTTTTTATTGTGAGATGACTGGACTGACAGCAGTTAGGGCTCGGGGAGTCTCTAGCGAGGTGTTCATCATAACCCAGAGAAGCACATGACGGCTCCTTCATACACTCGTCTCTATCTGACACCACTAGATTCATAACGATTGATAGACAAGCCGCCGCTGCTCCGTTTGCTGTGACTGACCTTTATCATTCCAGTCATATTTTCTGCCTGAGATTTGCTGTTTTATAGGAAAAAAGGAGCTGATTTAATCCTCTGAGAACCAAGTAAAAGATGATCCAAGTACAGATGCACCAACCTTCTCACCAGCAGGGATGACCTACTTGCCCATACAAAGCGAGCCAGCAGTCATTGCTGCTACTGAAAGTCACTGCACAACATTTCTGAACATTTACTAATTTGATTTTAAAATAAACCGCATTACAAATGGGATATAGTCATTGGGATTATAGATACTATTATAGGAATAAATACTGCATAGCAATAAAAAATGTGGCTATTATCATGAAAAGATCTTGTGATTAAATGTTACCTTTCTGTGTTAATCACAAAAAATAGAATTTTTAAAAAAAATTATTAGTAAAACAAATTTCTCCAGTAGATTTTCTCATTACATAGTTGTTACATATTCGTTTTGGTGCCCCCTGTTGTTTGTTTGATTTTCATGCAGAATGTCCACCCAACGCATAAAGCTTTGGCGGTCACACATGCTCAGTAGCTTTGTCTCACCATATGGATCCTTTTCTATATAGATGAATGAGTGATTCCTACTGCTGAAGAGGTGGTCCATAATTTTTTTTATAAGGTTATCTTATCAGGATAGACCCTCATTAGCTGTCCAGTGGTAGGCCGACACCTGACACCTGTACATTTCCTCTGTCCGGCACAGGGGTACAATGCTGTAAGAAGTTGACACCCAACAGCTGATAGGTCAGCCCTCGCTGATCCACCTTACTGAGGATAGGCCAACCATATCTTTTTCTGAACAAACCCTTTGATGTTTTTCTTATTCATAATTAGTGTCATAACATATATGTAAGAGTTATAGTAAATTGAAGTAATTCAATATTTATTTAGGGGACGATCTAAAATGACCTAGCCTTCTCCTGGACCCATGAAACTTTTTATTACATTGGGCTTGGTCCCAATGAATGATCGATCAGTGCCGCCTTGACCCTGATTGATTCCAACTCTACAATTGGTAAAATAGGGTCAATTAAAAGAGTTGGCCACTCTTTCACATAAGTTGCCCAAGTGCCTTTATAATAATCCCTGAATGTTCATCCATTCATTCAGCAGTCCTACTACTTACGTTTGTGCTCTCTGCAAACTCTTCACTGATCTATGTTAACATGTCTCAGCTCTGATGAAGAGGAGGAGCTGCAGCAGGAGATTATGACTCTATCTGCTCTACCGCTCCCCTCTCCCTGGGTCGATCAGTGAGATGAAAGGTGAGAGAAAGAGGCACAGCGGGTGACGCCATGAGGACAGACTGAAGGAGTAAGAAATAGTAAGCTGTGTATATATGCAGAGAGCAGCGTGGTGAGAACATGGAAAGGCTGAACAGGTATATTTAAATGCAAAGACATGTCTAATGGATTTTTTGAAAAATGGTCAACCTCTTTAAGCTCCACCCACGGTCCTGCCCAAAAACTGTGAGAAGCTATAAATTGTGGTCTAGGGTTTCACAAACCTTGCACCCTTTTTTATACCTAGACACAGGACTGTCATGGAAAATTCTGTTCAGTCACAGCAAATTGGAGAAAATGGCCACAAAATGGCTTATAATTATTTAACGGGAACTGCATTTGGTAACGTGAGACATTTTTAGCTTGTACATCTGTCATAGTTCATCACCGCTTGTCTTTGTAATTAGATAGCTTCCATGAAATTCTCATTGTTATTCCTCTGCAGATCATCCGTGACCCAAGGATTCGCATAGAGATGGCTCTTCGAGAGGCGGGACTGCATAACACCGCGTATGCCAAAGAAATCTTACCTAAAATCCTCCCACCAAAACCACCAAGGAAAGATATGGAATCGACAATATTCAAAAAATAGCAAAATCCCCAGTGTGTAACGTATAGTTCAATAGCCTATTGTGTTGTTGGGATTGTCGTTATATCATGGCTGACATGGGTGGGGGTGGGGGGGGGTCCTCTCCATTATACCACAGACCTGGCAGCTCACGCACCATTCATCACAATGCGGTTGTACAGTAAGTGTCTCTTTAAGCAGTGTGAGGCTGGAAATTGAGACATTAGATGTGAAAGATGGACTGGAGGTGACAGATACATTGCTCCGGTGAAAGTTAGCGGCTCTTGTTTACGCTGTGTTTATAGCTGTACACAGCATAACATAAATTGGAAAATCTTTGCTGACTTCTGGTGGCCCCAGGGCGAGAAATGTTTTCTTAATACATGCATTGTGTGTATGGCTGTGTAACGTGCCTCATCTACACCCTGCCATCATCCATTATCGGAGATCATCCACACATTGTCCATTGTAGAATATACCTTGTGAAGATGTGATGGATACAATCGGGTTTATTTGTTTATATATCCATAATAAATATTCAAGGATCTTGATTTTGCCTTTCGGTGTGTTCGGGTTTTACCTCCACATGTGTAATGAGTTTCCATACCTTTTTTCCAGATAGGGTGGCCTTAATTGGCAAACTCTCCAAAAGGAGAACTCTTACCTTACATACCCTAGGGGTATTCCCACAAGACAGGATTCTTAAATATACTCAGGATAACAAAATGAATTCGCTGAATATAATAATATATAAGATATAATTTTAACCTGTCTCTATCAATCCTGATGTATACAATTTCAGTTGCCCTGGGATCCGACCATAAATTTTCTGACTTAGGGTCGGGAAGGATAGATTCTTCTCATGAATATCTTCTCCTGTCTACACACAGACACTTTCTGCCAGCAAGCAGCAGCGTGAGGAGACTAAATCGAGAAACTACAGATAAGATCTTAATAGCAGGGGAAGGAGTTATAGCAGTGCTGACAATGTTCATTATAGCTCAGATATAGCAGAGCTATATCAATCAATATGTGTGTTATATCAATCTCATGGATCTTAACATCTCTCATCTCTCTTTTTCTGTGTCAAATACTAGTGAATGTTCAGAAACTAAATAAAAGTGAATATAAACCTGGACCCTGATAATCTAAGCACATTGTCAGCACACAGCATCTCACAGCACTAGATGGATCATGAAGTGTCTGCTTAGACAGTCCCCAACCACACTCTGTATACTTACACTGACCATCACTGAGTGACAGGAGCTAAAACAGCAGAAAAACTGTGTAAAATTGTAAAGTAAGGCGTTAAAAACGATTTTTATTGTGTAAACATAACTAGGTGATTAAAATTTGAGAACTTTCTTTAATAAAAATTGGGCAACCTTGGCGATTTTTGTAACCTCTATACATGTGCCACCCTCTCCCATTCGACATATTGTAGATTCTTTTCACATATATGGATGGGATATTTTTAAGCTATCCCTTTAAATCGCTATGCAGCCAAGCTGTGGCGATTCAGTGCTGTGCTGTATAAATAAAGTTATCCTATTGTACAATATTCTTTACCGTGTATTTCATTTGTACCCAATATGTATATTTATTTGTGGTCACCCATTAAATAATAATAAATAATAAATTAATATTGTTTATGTAATGTTTTAGAATACTTAGTAATGACTGACAGGCAATATATTTAACCCTGCCTCTGAAATGGCCTCATAGGCAGATCTGGAGGCTATTATTAGCCCTCTGGTTGTTATCGTAACCCTTTGTCCCCTAAAAATTTTTTGTATAGTTCAGTGGTCCTATCATCTAAGCTACTTAGATGCTGCAGTCACTATTGCCCACAGCATCTAAGGGGTTGTGTGTGGATTTCAGTTATCTCCGATCCCTGTAGCTGCTGTACATACAACTACCCACAGGATCATTATGATGGACAATGCAGAAACTGGCATGATAGATACTGTATAAACTTATAAATCTCTGCAGTTGTCTATGAAATAATCAGCGCAGGATTTCGGACAGTATGATGAGGGTTTTTTAATACCTTTTTTGAAAATATTTCACAAATTGTTTTGTACAGTACGGTATATATATAATAGGATTGCACTTTTTGTTTTTATGTTACAGATATGTAAAACATATACGAAAGACTTAATAATAATAGTATTTTATTTATATACCTGTATATGCATATTAAAATATTAAAATATATACTACCAAAAAATAACAGTATACAAATATTCCTTACAGTACTGACAAAAATACAACATCTTCAGATAAATTCTGTAATGGAAATCACATTTTATCATTCTGCACCTCATTATTGTTTAACTCATTAGTTCTTCTATGGCCATTTAAAAGGCCACTTACCTTCAACAAACTTTTACATAAATAAGTAGTACAAGTGACAACTTGTCAGAGTTACTTTGGCTCTTATCCTCCCTCCTTCTTTCTTAATCTGCATTTTACTGAAAAATCTGCTGAATTCCTTCTTGCTAGCAAGAGGACAGAAGCTCAATGTTGGCAGATTACATAGAGGCTCTACAGAAAGTGGCGGAAAGGGCAGTGAGTGACAGCAGCTAGGTCTCTACCCATCAGCTAAGAGAGGACTGCAGACTACATATGCAGACTGCATAGAGGAAAACTGCTAAAAAATGCAAGAATAATGATTTATGCAAGTTTGTTAAGGTACGGTAAAGGTAAGGTACGCTTTGAGTTACAATGATTTACTTTGATTTGACCATATAGCACCATCTCAGCACCAAAATAGTACAATTTCTGCATAGAAAGAAGTATCATTGTTAGAAACCAAGTATAAAGATTCATAAGACAATCTAAATACAATAATATATTATGATAATATATAATAATAGAGTATATTATATATATGTATGTATTCTGATTTTGCTATCATTTTCTCATGATGAAAAGTTACGCATTTTAGACTTGTATCACTTTATGACAGAATTCAAGATCTCTGCTCGCTATACTTCAACAGCCCTTAAAGGGGTATTCACATCTGGACATTCACATTTAATTTAACTCATTTGTCATATATAAACATTTCTTCAAATAGATGTTATTAAATAAATATACTTGTGTGAAAATAGTTTACCATGGATGAGATCATGCTGTCTTTTAGAAAACAGCTGTTCTTGGATACAACCACCCTCACACTCTTTACGCAGTGGCCAGGGATGCACTATTTCCCATAACTGTAGCAAAATGGTCTCTAATAAGTAAAGTACTGCTATCCTCGGATACAACCACAAAAACGATGTGTTTCTTTTTTCAATCTCTGCAGCAGCGGTGGTTGTATCCAAGGACAGCTGTACTTTCATGTCATGTCTTCATTTATGGGAAATTTTCTTCACACAGGTCCAATTTTTTAATAACATCAAATAGAAGAAATATATGAATATAGGGGGTTAGTTAAATAAAGTGTCAGTGTAAGATATGATTTCTATTGGATACTTTGATTTTTAGCCTTGAGATTGCTCATAGTCCCTCACATCCTATTATTTAAAGTGACAAGCCTTTAAAGGGGTTGTCCGTGATCACAGTGTTTTTTAACAGTGGCCCAAGGTCCATAAAAACAAGAGAAAAGTTATATTTTTTCTCCAGTGTTTCGCAACCTCCCATCACCATAGATCCTAATTTTAAAAGGGATATCAGCTAGCTGTGGCTTTTCTATACTGATATATTTTTATTTAGAGATTCAAGTTTATTTTTCATTATTTCATTAGGTTTATTATCCTCTAACACCCCCTCCCCCTTATTTATTTTACTGGTTTTAGCGCGGCAGAAGAAGGAGATTTTAGTATTGTGTTTTCTTCCAGAATTAATTTGCATCATCCATAAAATATTCATTATATTAAAACCATATTGCGGCGACTGCGAGAAGATAAAAACACGAGTGATATACAATAATACGCAGCATAAACAATCATGTATGTACTGCAAGGGCTGACGCTTGCCAAAACCACAGCGGCTCGGGCCTCTTGTAATGGCTACTTGCTATAATTGTACCTGCTGGCAACAATCTCCGTATATTCATTAATCATAAACCTCGCTGACCTGAAAGTGCTGTAAATCATTAGCCAAGACTGAAGGTATTTATAACCCTCCCCTGCTGCCAAGTAAACTACAGGGAAAGAGAAAGTTTTGGATTGAAAATTCATATTCATTGCCCCTTGACCTCGACAATTTTCTAAGATATTTTTCCTTTTATGTATAGAATATTATGTGTTTGGATTTAAAGGGGAGGTTTACTTTGCAAGAATTAATTCCCATTGTTTTCATGAATCCGTTTTATGTACTCAGCTACCATGCTGTGTAATGTGTCAACCTGGTTACAGCCTGCTAACAATCGTATCGGCCCTCATTCCTACTATAAGAGGGGACTCTGATGTTAGATGGAAGTCCAAAGTGAAGGAAGTTTTTTCGCCTTCCTCTGGATCAACAATGTAGAGTTTAGAAGTTTGGTGTCTTTATTTAACCTAATTTACTATGATATTTTGAGTATTAAAGGGGTTACTGAAATTTCCTGGAATCTTATGTTCACTCTCCTTTGGCTCCGCCTTCCTGGTCCTTGGCTTCCTATTGACCTTGCTGGCAGGGGCAGATTAAGACCGCCATGGGCCCCCTGCAGGTTTGGAATTCACTTCCAGGTGGAATCAAGCTTCTTGGGTGCCTTCTGCCTGCTTTCAGTCTGCAGTTTCTGGACCTGTACATGAAGGCATCCGTATAAAATTTGGTGGGTGGCTTTGGTGGCCATGGCCCCCCAAGCAGGCTTGGGCCCTGGGCTACTGCCCAAACCACCTATATTATAACCCACTACTGCATACTAGAGCGCCTATGACCACTAGGGTCAATCACTGGACTCAGTGGTCTCATGAGTGAGAACAGTGAGGTCACTGTTGAAGCAAGTAGTTTACCACTGCAGGCACAGAAATCTCAGCACCCCGGTTTGATACAGCTGATCACTGAGGCTGTGTTCACACATCTCAAACACAATGAGGAGAGGCTTGGACAGAACCCATATGCATGTCCAGTGAAACACATGCATTCTGGAATAAGGCCCAAGCATTTTGCATGCAAATAACACCAAACATGTGGGGGCACACTTACTAAGAACAGGGCAAGCTGCACTAAATGTAGTTTGCTTGTGTAGTGTACAGGGGAACCAGATTTAGGATTTCTGGCGCACAATCTTCATGAATCTGACGGCCCCTGCACTGCCCCGACAGAGTGCAACAACTTTTTTTGGTGCACCTTTAACATAGGGCGTACTTAAATCTGGCGCACGGTTTGACTGAGCACCAGAACGCCCCCTAATTTGTGTCGCATGATGCCTAGTGCAGCTCGGCCACAAAAGGGTCGCGTGCCGCACAATTGTGGTGCAGACACTTCTTAAATACCTGTGCAAACAGTGTGCACCTAAAGGAACGTGCAAAGTATGACAGAAGGCTGGCAAATGGCTCTTAGTAAATGTGCCCCATGGTGCTTATTCCAGAATGCATGGAAATGCACATGCGTTCTATCCAAGCCAATCCAACGTCTAAAAGCGTCCTCAAGTGTCTCCGAAACAAGACAACCTATGGTCAAAGTAAATTAAGGGAATCCTTCTTTTACCAGAGAACACCATCCCTTTAAATATTTGAATACATGCAAATTCTGGAAACATTGTAAGATGAACAGTGCATTCTATATACAGTTTTGTTAGTGTAGGGCAGTGGTGGCAAACCTATGGCACGGGTGCCGGAGGTGGCACTCAGAGCCCTTTCTGTGGGCACCCAGCACAGAGTTGCCAGACAGGACTCAAGATTTCCTTCTGTGGTCCAAGACAGCAAGGAACGTGCCACGCTCAGTGCTATTTTAAAGAGACACATCCTTGGCTGCCAGGACGACAGGAGGAGCAAGAAGGTTTGATCAGAGATGGATTATCGTTGGAGCTCCTGCTCCGGGTCCCCTGATTCTTCCTCTTCAGGGGACCCTGGATCGAAGATACAATCCAAATTTTGTTGGACAACTTTCTATTGTATTGATGTCCTCAGGACAGCAATATGATTGAAACCTGTGATACAACAGGGATCAATAAGTTACTGCTTAAATTGTCATGTTGGCACTTTGAGAAATATAAGTGGGTTTTGGTTGTAGTTTGGGCACTCAGCATCTAAAAGGTTCGCCATCACTGGTGTAGGGTATATCTCACAGTAGCGGGTGTATATACACAGTGCATGACATAGCAGCGTAGGATGGGACCTATGTGCACATGTGCAGCTGTTTCTTGATAAAACTGGAGATCAGCTTCTGCGCTCTCCTCTGGAACTCGGTCAGGACGCCGTGACTGTGCGTGATCTGATCTCCTTGTAACCTGTCAAGAAGAGTCACGCAGACCACGGCAGCTGAAGAGAGAGAATAGAAGGCTGTTACTAACCAAAGATATCTAGCATGTAATATCATACCATTATATAGAACAGGGAATTGCAACAGTCGTGTATATTGGATGTACTGTAGAGGGCTCAGTAATACCTGGATACAGGAGAACAAGGGGGCCATAAAAATATTTCTACCCCATATGTATATCCAAGTATGTACCCCATATGTAGTGACTCTTACTATAAATTATGTGTTATAGCTCTTTCATTGGCTCAGGATCATGTAAGTACACTTACAAGAAAAAAAAATGCTTTAAAGGAAACCTACCATGAGGAATCTACTACCAGAATTAGATGTGATGGTAGATTCCTCCTGCCTCTGCCCTATTCTGTAATGCAATAATCCTAAAACCTAACTTTTTAAAAACCATATTTTAGAAATATGTAAATTAGGCTGCAGAGGCTACTGGGGCGTGGAGTAGCCTTGGCTCCCAGTGCCCGGCCTGGCTAGTACACGCCTCTGCTCATTTACATATTACTAAACTAAAGTTTTTGACAAGTTATGTTCCAGGATTATTACATTACAGATTAAGGCAGAGGAAGCAGGAATCTACCACCAGATCTACTTCTGATTTAAATTATGTAAATTAGCTTAAGGTGCTCTGGGCTCCATTAAAATCTATGGAGCCCAGAGCCTCTCAGACTCATTTGCATGATTTCTACAGCCTTTTTTTTTTTCAAAAACAAGGGCATAAAAAGCTAAAAAGCGAATCGATACCCCCAGAGGGGACACACACAAGTATGTCAGTGTGCTTGGTTTACAAGCCTTCATCCTGGTGATAGATGTTCTTTAATGAATCTACGTCTACTCTGCTACGGAAATAATGAAAAAATATTTCTGATTCATAATTCTCTAATATTTAGATATCGTACATACTCAATGAACAATATAGATGTAACACAACAAAATAATACAGAATATAAACAGGACATAATCCATTGCTTCGTGTTCATATACCATTTATTGGAAGCATAGAATACCTTTTAGTCCACATAAATGGCACATAGCAGCGAAGACTGAAGACTCCATCTCGATGTTCCTGACTCCCGCTATATACGCCTTCTGCAGATACTCACATTTTTCTTCCTTGGAAAATGAGCAGAGCGCTCCATCCAATCTCCCCTGACCTTAGAAATAAATGACTTTTACTTCTCATGGCCTTATATTATTACTCACAAAAAAACACACAATTATTTTATTTCATATGAGCCATTTCTGGCCACAGTCCATGCTTACTGCTAGGAGACGTCCCATGAAATAATAATAATACATGCACTGAAAATCCATCCCAGGGAGAACATTTCTTAATGGGGGAGCAGTGCTGGATCGGGCTGGTAATAATAGGGAAATTAGTATCCATCATACGGGGTGCCCTAGGCTTTAGGGTGTCACAATATCCCATATAGAATCCTATAATAAAATAGTTAAAGAAGCACTAAAATGCAGAAAATATATCCCAGCACTGTATAATACTATATACAGGGTGGACTGTCCCACCAGTGGATCGGAGGATTCTTGGGCTGGCCCCGCCCCCTAATGCAAAAACAATCCGCAGACGTAGTGGAGCAGTTTGCTCTGTATACATCATCAGATTTTACTATGCGAAATCTACCATTTGATGTGATGCATTATGAAGCAAACATACCTTGAGAATGCTGTAGCTACACTGATGCAGGATCATATCTTGGTAAATCCCTGTGCTGAGTGGTTTTGCTGATAAAACAGATATAACATTATGATAATGAAGCTCTGTCCCTTCTATGGCTCCTTCAGTGCTTGCTTCCGTGCTTCTTCTACTATGTCAGTTTTTCTCAGCAGGAGAAGATGATGCAATCACTGTTCTCCCTGCCAGACAGAATAATCAATTGCTGCACCATCCCCCAGCTGTTGTGTATGAGTGATCCAGCTCATGTTGATTAGTCATGCTTGACTAACCTCCATTTGTAGTTACAAGCTCAGTGTTGATCAAGACAGGCATGCTGACCCAGCTTTCCCTAGGTCCTGTTATAATTGTTTTTTCAGCAAAACCACTCAGCTTCGCACTGCTGTGAGCTTAGCTCTTGACTTTGGTTCAATTAAAAGCTCCTCTTATCTGTCCTGAGTTAAAGGACATCTACCACCAGGATGAAGAACTGTATGCAAATGAGCTTGAGGGGCTCCAGGCTCCATTAACACCTCTGGAGCCAGGAGACCCTCATGCTCATTTGCATGCAGTCCTTTATCCTGGTGGTAGATGCCCTTTAACACTGTAAAAGGCTTCTGGTTGAATACTATAGCAAGGGAGTGGCTTAGGCTGCTTGTACTCTAAGCACCAGTGCTGCGATATATTATAATTATACCAATTATAAAAATGGCAATCTATTGGATTATAACTTCCATCTCTCTCCTTCATCCATAGGTATTTTCATATTCAACAACCCTGCTTGCTGTGATTTCTGTATTTTTCAACTGCTTGAACACTAATAATCTTCTGACTATACTACACTATAATATACTCCAGTTCATTTGGAGAAGTTATGATCCCAGTTATTTCCTTTAGTTTCCGACTTTCTTTTGATTTTAGTTTGAATTTAATATATGTAATATTAGGAAACTATATTACAAAATTTTTCTCCTTTGTCAAATTGGGCCTTATTTTACTGTTCTGGTAAGACAACCAACCTTGGGCGGTCTCTATTAACCCCGCCTCTCTACTAAGCCCTGCCCAAACAAATACTCCAGTGGAAACAGATCAGCAGATTGACTCCTGTGTCTTATGCAAATATGAGGATTGATGAACAGGTATGCAAAAAGCTCCATCTAGTGGTGGGTACAGCTAGCTGAAATTGTGTAGTTTACTTTGTTTTTTTTTTCATTAGGATCTGGAGCTCTTTGTCAGAATATAGAATACTGAGCACTTTAGATACAATGAAATGAATGTGCAGATACAAAATGACGTGGTGTTATACAGAGGACGTCACTTGAAGATACCAATTATTGGACTAACATATTACCTACTGAGGTATTTCCATCCATTATCATTACCAATTAAAGACATCACTAAAAAGACATAGTGACTACTAACAGTATATATTTCGAAACACCTACCTTCATAGAAGTCATAGGTGCACATGGTGTGACCGATAATAGTTGGGAAATCATTGATCTCTTTGCTGCAGCGTAGAAGGCTTTCTGCGAGTTTCTGGTCGAGCTGAGTGTTCCTGATAACCACCTTATCTAAAATGACCTGCTCGTACTGTGCTCTGAAGAATGCATCCACCGCAATATCTGTGATCACAACCGTGCCTGGTTCAATGCCTGCAATGCATACATTAGTGGGGATCAATAACTGGATCAATGCCACGGGGGTGATGTAACGCCAACACTCTATAGATGGGTTGTAACCCTTAGTAACACTCAAGTAATTAGTGTTAATAATTCTAGTGCTCCAGAGACAATGATATGGGAACATATGTTATGTGTCATATTCATTATAATAGAGACATATACTATTGGAATAGAGAGCAGGTTACAGCACCCCATATCATTAGAACTGGATGGATGATAATAACGCCATCTATGTAGTTAGGGTGATCCTACGTATTACGCTCAATAGACTAGGAGCTACAGTCATTTCACAGGTTCTGCCCTCTCTCCTGATATCTATTTACTAGTAAATAATTTCATGTCCAATAAAATTACAGTTCTGGAGCATCTCCTCTCTGCATGGTCTTGTTCTGCTCCTGCAAATCCTAGCTTTTACCCCTTGTCATCGGGGAAAATTGTATAAGGACTTGTCCTACTAAAAGGGAAAGTTGCCAGTTGTCAATTTATTTCCAAGAGGAATAACAGATTTTGGGTCCTACAGCTGCCTCCACAAAGCATATTCCCTATACTACTGAGGACTTTCTAAATCATCTAGTCCTTTAAGGTCTTGAGGAGCATCCATGATTCCTAGGTAGCGCTGCGTAATCCGTAGGCGCTATATAAATAAAGAATAATAATTATTATGTGACCTACGGGTCGAATTGAAGGGTGATCCGATCCTGGAAGTCCTAGTCAGTTTGGGCAGTTTAAGGGAAGTATAGCTGATCTCAGATGGACCCCCCACAATCCTTTGTTCATCCACTATCCTGTGTAGATAAGGAATACATCTCTATTATAACAAAATCCCTTTAAAGGAAACCTACCACCATGGATCTACCTATTATGGTTCCTCTCATGTAGAGTTGTATAGCAGTTTTTAGGGCTAATTTTTTGGTGGCCGAACTTTAGTAAATTTTAATTCGCACAATATTAAAATTTTCTAAAGAGGCTACACGACGCGGCTACTCTACGCCCAAGTAGAATCTTGTGTTCTGCCTACCCTGACATCTTCAGCGTGCAGCTCCTGGTAGCTGTGCGCACTCGTCTGAGAAGCTGGGTTCTGTGCATGTGCAAAACGCAGGGCGCCGGCTGTACGGTCTCGGTCCTGAAGCATGCGCAGAACCCAGCTTCTCAGACGAGTGCGAGCAGCTACCAGGAGCTGTGTGCTGAAGATGTCAGGGTAGGCGGAACACAAGAGGCTACTTGGACGTGGAGTAGCCGCACCATGTAGTCTCAGCTCCAGCTACTCCACACCGCAGTAGCCTCTTTAGAAAATTTTAGTATTGTGTGAATTAAATTTGATTAAAGTTATCGGCCACCAAAAAATTTTCCCTAAAAAGGGCTATACTAATCTACATGAGAGGAACCTGCCACCGGATCTACCAATCCGTGGTGGTAGGTTTCCTTTAAGAAAAGATACTTTAGAATTACTATAAAACAGATGGTGTAGGGAGAGTGGGCAGGTTGTGAAAGGGATAAGAAGTATGATAAATGAGTTCACAATACTTTTGTCCATTCCTGATAAAGGCACATGAATGCCATAGTACAAGCCATCTGCTTATGAGATGCTTCTAGTAGCCAGAACGGTCCGTCTGAACCTGCCCAAATTACATAGACGGCTATTCATTCTCTACTGAGCTCAACTGTCTGTTCAGTTTCCTTAAAATAAACTAAATCATTGGGGGTTTCCCTAAAATGTTTATGTTTTTACATTGTGGGTCTGTGAAAACCCTTAAGTAGAACCTCTTTCTGTACATCTCACTGTATCCAAAACCCAATATGTTAGTGGTACACCTGGGGTTGGTTTAGGTGGCAGTGAAATATAATGTCCTATAGATGTGGGAAAGAAGTGCTTCAATAATGGAGTTTTCAAATATTTTTGAGAAGGGATCCTTACCGATTCCACCCGATGTCCCGATACGTATAATTGTCACATCTTTGCACTTGGCATGATGAAGAAGCTTGATGAGCTCATGCAGCATTATGGAGATTGAAGGGATTCCCATCCCATGCTGAGGAGATAGAGATCTTCATATTAGGAACCTTTATGTATTTAATGTATTAATCATCATCGATGGTCACCTCCGACCGCACTCCCATACTACCACAAACATGAATATGGATTTAATCACTCATATAAATCACCATTCAGACCAACCATGGTCAATCCCACATTTTGGGTGGCTCAATACCTCCAAATTGCTCCCTTTTTATGCAGGATTGATCAAGATGGCATCATATGGCTAATGCAAATATTCTGAAAATTGGTGGATCCTCATTAGGGCAATATGGGTGACTGCCCAGGGCCCCTGGCTCCATGGATTACAAGCACAAATTCCGCTTGTAATCCAAGGTTCCACATTAGTAATCTGTATTATAAGACTGTATCTATGTAGTGTCTTTGGTTCTGTTTCTGTGTAAACACTTTTTGGGGGCGCACAACATTTTTACAGTTCAGGCGCTATAGTTGGAATTTAGGAATTTATTGGAAATTTGTAGGCACCTGAGGCGTGGCTTATTTATCAGTGCTCAGACATGTACACAAAGATCAACAGAGGGTTTACAGACAGCACTAAAGGAAGCATCATGGATGATGAATCAATTGATTATCATTCAGGGATTATTATTAAGGCAGTAAAAGCGCATGGGCAATTTAAGTAAAAGAGTGGGCAACCCCTGTAACCCTTGGATTCCATCAATTTTTCCTTTCTGTAATACTTCCCTGACCACATGGCTGTATGGGATGGCAGTGTGGGACAATTGTAATTCCCAGCACTGCCAGATGGCTAAAACATCCCCTACACTTTATTTTTAGGATTAGTGAAAATACCAAAGATTGTTAAAGGGAGTTTTAGCAACATAAAAAGCTACAGAGAGAATAATATTCCAGTTTTGGAGAGCTGTATATATATATACTATATGTCCGTGATTTTAGTGGCAGCTGGACTGTGAAAAAAATGCATTTTGTTCTGACAAAATATATAAATCATATGGCATCACATTAACAAATGGGAAAAACTTCTGGGATACAATATCCAAAACTAATCACGGAAAAAAAATAAGCTGCAAGATCCAACGAAGTGTGGGAGAAAATCTGACCACTAGAGGGCGCATTGGGTCAGGAGCTCAACTTTCTTATCTATTAAAAAGTAATTTTGTTTCCATACAATAAAAAAAAGTTCCCTCTACTCTGAAAGATTCAATTTTGTGTTCTGATATAAATAATAATGGAAAGTCATTTACACCCGGCAAATATTGAATATGTCTGTGCAGTTTGTTATCTTCCAGTTTTCAATAAAATGCCACTCACGCTAATGGACAGCACCGGGCCGGCCTTGTACATGCTGTATCTGTCTGTGCCAGCACAAATATCAGTAATGTCACTGCCATCTCCATCCAGGCCCAGCTCCTGCTGGATGAATATTGCAAAATCCTTCATTCTGTTTGGACTTCCACCAACGCAGACAAACTGCAAGGAAAGTGACAGCAAAAGAGAATAGTAATAAATGTACGGCAGATGTGAATTATCACAAACAAAATAGAAAATTAAGGAATTATAAATATGCAAAACTGTACAAAATTGAATGTTCCTTCCAGGGTGGCGCAACCTACCAATGTGGTGAGAAGAACCCAGTGCAAGTTACATCATAATGTACCACCAGCTGCCACTAGGGGAGCTCTCTGCATATAGGTTTCTAAAGCTTCCATTGAGTCTAATAGTCTGTGGAAGTAGATAGGCGATAAACTATCCCTAGGGGGTTATACCGAAATACTGTACTATAGAAAAAAAATGGATCTCCAATGTGAATATTCCATTAATATGGACAACGGAGGCAGTCAAAGACTTTCATTCTTGTGTTGGCTGGGGGTCTCAGTGGCCAGACCCCTGTGATCAAACACCCATTCCCTATCCTGCTCTATTGCACTTTGTCTGCAGATAGGACACTGTATACACCTGCTCAACTTCTGCTCTACATCATGTAGCCTGCAGATACAACTCTATGTACAGTCGGCTCAGCTCATCCTGCTTTATAATTTGTTGCCTACAGATAGAACACTATGTATAATCTACTCAGCTCCTCCTGCTCTATAATATGCTGTCTGCAGATAGAACACTATGTACTATATTCTATACTCCTCCTGCTCTATAACATGCTTCCTGCAGATAGGACACGGTGTACAATCTGCTCAGCTCCTCCTGCTCTATAACATGCTGCCTGCAGATATGACACTATGTACAGTCTGCTCAGCTCCTCTCCTGCTCTATAACATGATGCCTGCAGATAGGACACTATGTACAATCTGCTCAGCTCCTCCTGGTCTATAACATGCTGCCTGCAGATAGGACACTATGTACAGTCTGCTCAGCTCCTTCTGCTCTATACCATGATGCCTGCATATAGGACACTATGTACAGTCTGCTCAGCTCCTCTCCTGCTCTATAACATGATGCCTGTAGATAGGACACTATGTACAATCTGCTCAGCTTCTCCTGCTCTATAACATGATGCCTGCAGATAGGACACTATGTACAGTCTGCTCAGCTCCTTCTGCTCTATACCATGATGCCTGCAGATAGGACACTATGTACAGTCTGCTCAGCTCCTCTCCTGCTCTATAACATGATGCCTGCAGATAGGACACTATGTACAATCTGCTCAGCTCCTCCTGCTCTATAAGATGCTCTCTTTACTATGATACATTTTCTTTCAGATACATTTTTGTAATGTGGTCTTTTTCTATAATTTTCGACACTTTTCATGGCGCATGCACTCATTTGCGACTTTTTTGTGCCTAAAACAGTCTCCTTCTAAAGTTCGCCATTGTCTAGTTTTCTGCAGTGTTTACTGAGTTATCACCTGATTCCAGATGTTAAAGTTGCGACTTTTTTTTTAAAAAGTTGCAAATTTTGGTGCAAATCTACGGCTGCCCCTGACCAGGGGTAGAAATGAGCTTGAAACTTATTGTAACTTTTGGAGACTATTGTTTGAAAAATTCGCAAATTCACTAAAGACCAAACACCACATGTATCAATAAGGAGATATAGATACATCTGACCAGCAGAAAAGCCAAGAAAAGTCCTAAAAAACCGACGGACTTATCATCTTCTCTTTTGGAAGACGTAGTAATCCGTGAATTTGTGTTATGAATATGCAGCCTGTGCTGAAGTGGGAATAAACAGCTGCATGATGTATGTGTGTTGTAATTTGGGCTTCACGCTGCTCTTTGTTTTCACTGCAGTAAGGCAAATAGGGAACGTTCGGGTTACAAGCTCAGTTCTCCGAAATAGAATGCTGAGTAATCACTTTTCTTTGCTCACACTCAGGAACATTACAAATGAGTTCTGTCTATGACTGCTCCTGAGAATAATCCTCCAGAACAATATATGAAAAATACATGAATATACAGTATATATAAGCAGCAAATGACCGCACAATGTCCTGCACTTTATGTTTGGTAGAGAAACAATTGTGTTCAAGTTGTAGAAATGTATAGGAATTGAAGGCGATCGTCCATCCCAATGTGGTTTTCAAAGTTTGCATCATTGTTTTTACACAAACGGCTCCACATCCTCTACTTATCTTTATAGTTCCAAAGTTCATTAGTAAAATTATTAGTGCCTTCCCTCACCACTAGGGGGAGCAAACTTAATGGGGCATATTTACTTACCTGGTCCGCGGAGTTCACCGGAAGTGCATTGTCCAATAAGAAGGCACTCTTCTGCGATTCTCCAAGATCGTGCTCCCGATATCCTGCATGTGTCGCTTCCCCGCTCAGGTCCGCCTGAGTTCACCTTCTTCTTCCTGGTGCATGTAAGTGCATTGTCTTGTGACACAATTTGAAAGTTAAATCCCGCACTCAGTCCGAATCAGTCGGATCGTCTGATGGCACTCCCTCCAATTTGTGTTGCATGAAAGCCAGCGCAGCTGCACCAAAAAACAATTGTGTGCGACACAATCTCAGCACAGACCCCTGTTAAATACCTGTCAAAGCCGTGCAATCCCCGAAAAAGGTGCTAAGTTTGACAAAAGTGTGATCTGCGACCCTTAGTAAATAAGCCCCAATATAAATGTATGCAGTTAGTTTAGTTTTGATATGACATGGGGCAAGAAGAGAAGCAGTTCAGCCGCTGTGCGGGCAGATCCTAGTTGGAGGGTTACTATAGCTTGTGGATCCATGAATTCTGTAATAATTGTAGATAATTTGTAAGTCAATGGGGAACATTTACTAAGGGTCCAAACACAGCATTTTCACCACTTTTTCTGCTTTGCTTTGAATCGCACAGGGGTTTTAGGCGCACGCGATCGGATTGTGGAGCATCGGCGCTGGCTTGCATGCGACACAAATCGGGGGGCGTCGGACAACCCGACTGATTCGGAAAAACCGTGGAATTTAAAAACCAAATTGTGTCGCAAGATCAGCACTCCCATGCACCGGGTAGAAGAAGGTGAACACCGGCGGACCTCACTGGGGAAGTGACACATTCAGGAAATTGGGCGCATGATCTTATTGAATCGCGGCAGCTCTGGATCCTCGTCGGACATTCCAGATCGGCGACGGCAACGGGAGGGGTAAGTAAATGTGCCCCAATGTCTGACCCATTGAAGACCCATTAAACATTTCCGGGGATTATAAGTCAGAGAGATTCAGAGTGTCATGTGACATGAGGACAAATATTATCCTTTTTAAGTAGACTCTGTTTTGGCTCAAGGCTCTTTAATGGGTCGGACATTGACTGAGAAGGTGGCTTTATATTGCTCCAAAACTTACATGAGACAAAGCAAAAATGACACAACAATAAAAATGATTTGTTGACTGACAATTGAAACAGAAGTATTAGATCCTCTAAATGTCACGTTTATTTGTACAGAGATATCGGAATTACCTTAACATCGCCAAACATGGAGGGCAGATCATGTGTTCGTGTTCCCAAGTCAAAGTGGTAGAGGATGTCCTCTGATAGCAGGTCCAGATGGGGATTTTTAACATATCCAAATGCATTGCTGAGGAAGAGAAACACAAGTCATGGGCATTTGTCTCCTTCCAAAATATTACTTAGACAGAACTATAGGGTATCACATCCCTTACATCACCATCATTTAGTATCGGGAGCTGCCCCCTCCCCCTCATTAGTATTATGTCATGTGATGCATCACATATACAATTCAGGTCAACATCCATTTTCTTCTTTTTACTCCTTATTTCTATAGAAAATGTCAAACATTATGTAAAGGAACATGCTGTGTAGTGATGAAAGCAGAAATTAGGTGCACCAGGAGGCACAGACACGCCCCCTGTGCACCGAGTAGCTAATTTGCACAAAGACAGAAATATTCATTTTCTTTGTAATGACAGATCAATGGCGAACAGGAAAGATATTTCTGGAAAGCTCATACAGTGCCCTAAACAATGCTCTTTTCCATTGTGGAGATGACAGACCCCCTTTAAAGGGATCATGTCATCAGGTTTTACCCCACTAAACTACTAACTCTCTACAGCTAAGGTATGAGATGTCCTTTTTAAGAATTTCCTCTTTTATGTGAAATCTCACCTGTTTGCCTATAAAAAAATCTCCTCCAATGTCAGGCAAATATGACTCATTTTCACATTAGATGAGTCAAGTTTAGCATTTGCAGGGGGAATGTCACTTCAGATGCCACTATCTTCTGTTTTATAGCACCTAGAGACATGCAGCTGGTGTCATATTAAAGAAAATAATCTCATCTTTTTGATCTGTCTTTGTGATCTACAGAAACAGAGATACAGGCAGCTGATGACATAGTTGGAAATACAAGCGGCAGATAAAGATCCAGGTCCTGCCTATTTTTATTGCCTGCGTGTCCAGTTCTGTAGCTCACAAAGCCATAAGGCTAATGTGATGGGTAATATGAGATTCTCATCTTTATTATGCCTCAAAAAAGCATGTGACAATACCCCTGCAGCCACTAAACCTGACTAATCTCATGTGAAAATGGGATGAGAAGAGTCATATTTGCCTGACTTTGGAGGAGATTTTTTTCCCTAGGTAAATGGATGAGAGTTCACATAAAAAAGGGAATTTTGAAAGGACACTAAACTAGTAGTTCAGTGCGGTAAAACTTTGTGGCAGGTTCGCTTTAATAAGACACACAAAAAAAACCTTGTTTCTAGGTGCTATAGAACAGAAGATTCTGAAGTGTCACTTTCCATGCACCCACTAAATCTTCTCATGTGAAAATGTGGTAAGAAGAGTCAAATTTTTCTGACTTTTATGGAGATTTTTATAGATAACATTTCACATAAAAGAGAGAATTCTGAAACTTTCCATAGCCCCTAGTAGGATAGTGGTGTAAAATCTGGTGACAGGTTTCCTTTAAATAGATTTTCAAGAACACAGATTTTGAGGAGCTATCATAATGTTGGGTCAGCAATATCAAGTTGGAAGGGGTACAACATCCTCACACATCAGCTGTTTGAAGGGAACACCGGGTTTTTGGCGCCATTGATCGGATTTTGGCGTAATCACGCCGACTTTCATGCGACAAAAATTCTAATTGTGTCGCAAGACAATGCACTCACATACACCGGGAAGAAGAAGGTGAACTCTGTCGGACCTGAGCGGGGAAGCGACACATGCAGGATATCGGACGCACGATCTTAGTGAATGGCGGCGGACTTCATCCTCGTCGGACACCGCCCTGGGAACAGGTCATTTTTAATTCTTATCCACGATTTTTTGAAGGGCTTGATGTTATTTTTATATGCAATTTCCCAAATTCATCACCAAAACTATCGTTGTTAAGTCTCTGTTTCCTAAACAAACAACCAACAACTATTACAATGTATAGATACACCAAGAAAATCGCCCTCATCTTCCCCCGTAGTCGGATATAACACAAGGGTGAGAGTTTCAGAAAAAAGTTGGTGCAACTTTTTGAAGTAAGTTTTTCCACATGGGAACATTCCATTTTTTTTTACCAAAAAGTATGAAGACAATTTCCCCTATAAGTAAAATTGGTAGAACTCGTCCAAGCACCCGTTTTTTCAGCTATTTTCTTATGGGATGATAAATCGATTAGCGTTGACCTCTCTGTAGATAACATTGACAGTCCCTGTGGCACATTTACTTACCCGTCCCGTCGCAATCCCCGAGGTGCTTTGTCCGAAGAGGATTCAGAGCTGCCGCGATTCACTAAGATTGTGCGTCCAATTTCCTGCATGTGTCGCTCCCCGCTCAGGTCCACCGGAGTTCACCTTCTTCTTCCTGATGCATGTGAGTGCATGGCTTGCGGCACAATTTTGAATGTTAAATCCCGCACTTAGTCCGAATAAGTCGGGTTGTCCGACGGCCACGCCCCCGATTTGTGTCGCATGAAAGTAGACGCCAAAATCCGATTGCGTGCACCAAAAACCCCAGTTAAATGCGGCGCAAAACGAAAAAAGACGGGAAACCTGATGAAAATGTGGTCCGCGGACCCTTAGTAAATGTGCCCCCTGTGTCTATCAGACTATAAGGGGAGATATAATTCCCGTTTAGTTGTCATCATCCATTACCCGCTCTTCCACGCCAGGCACTTACTTTACATAATTGTCCCTTTCAGGCAGATTTGAGTTGCTGTTATCCACTAAGATTGGAGCCATCGCTTGTCTCTGTCCCAATCCACAATAACACGGTCCTTAGGCCTTAGGTTTTTTTCCAACTGTTACTGCAGAACTACTGTCCTGACGTCACCGGGAGGGAGGTTCTTATACGGGAAGCTGACATCATATGAGGAATGTGAACGTCGGACTGTGATTGGCTGTCGTTGTGGAGGTGTTGTCTGGGTTTATTTGGTAAATATTGGTTACTGATTAGCCCCTGTGATTATTTACAAGGGGCCTGTTACCCATCACTGTACTAAATGCCGGAATATTGTGGTTACTGATTACTGTAAGATGAGGCTGGGAATATGTAGTAAATTCCTGTAACTGATTATTGAGCAAAAATCATGTGATGTCTTTTATGCCTTTTTTCATTTTAGAAAAATCTAGTAGCTGATTATAGCACAAGGTATAAAAAGATTTAATATTTCTAGGCAATGGCTAAGCTAGACTAGATGATTGTATCTGGAGGTGATACATCTCATAGAGGACATCTACCACCAGGATGAAGGATTGTAAACCAAGAACACTGACATACTGGTGTGTGCCCCCTCTGACAGGATCTACTCTTCTTTTAGCTTCTTATTACCTGATTTGTAAAAAAAAAGGATTACAAAATATGCAAATTAGCCTGAGGTGCTGGGCTCCATATATTTCCTAATGGAGCCAGTAGCCCCTCAGGCTCATTTGCATATTTTTTAAAGCCTTTTTTTCATAAAAACAACGGCATAAGAAGATTAAAAAAGAGCAGATCTTACCAGAGGGAGCACACAGCAGTAAGTCAGTGTGCTTGGTTTACAATCCTTCATCTTGGTGGTAGATGTCCTTTAAAGGAACACTCCATGCAGGGGGTGGAGCATAACACAAATCAGGAGAATCAAAGACAAACCTCATGCCCCGCCTCCTCGGACCCTGTACGATGGATGACACCCGACTCCCCCTTACACATGCCAAGTTCCCACAACTCTTTATAAAATTAAAGCTGAGTTCTGCTTGGTTTCCATGGGCAATTAGAACAGTTTTACCTTAGACATTTCTGATAAATCTCCTCCTATATGTTTTCATGGGGGTTTTCTATAAGATACAATTTTGTTGTTGACTAAAAGCAAACTAAAAAGTAAACCAAACTACACTGGACAACAATTATTAAAGTGTTTGTGCCGCCGGTATTCTGTCTGACTAAAAAGAATGTGCACACAGTTGTGTATGTATTTATGAAGTGTTTGCGCCACTTTTGCACCTAAAGGGTAATTCGGCGGCAATTTGGTGTGTGCGCCACATTTATGACTGTGAATCAACAGAATTGTGTTGCACACTCTGGGGGACATGTATAATCGTTTCTGCGCCTAAAAAATGCCGGGATCTTTCGTTTTTTTTTGGCGCAGAACTGTTGCGGATCATTTATAATGAGTTTGCGCCAGAAAGAACAGATGTTTCCGACTATCCCGACTCCTCCGTCTTTTTTTGGCCACGTTCCACATTATCCGTTAAATTTATGTGTATTTTGTCTGCATTTCGAGGTGCAATTTTTGGTGCACAATAGACCAGGAAAAAATGGTCAGAGAGCAAAATTAAGGCGCAGTCCATGTAAGATTTTGGAGCACATCTCATTGATGTCGGCATTTTTATGGCGCACGACTGATTATTACCGTCTACCCGTTATTTACTTCCAGCCACTTCAATACATCCAGCTGTGCTTTACGGAGACTGATCTCCGATGCCGACAGTCGTGCTTGTGCCAGAATTAGTAAATCCCCCCCCCCCTCTATGTTAAAGGTGCACCAAAGAAAAAATGGTGCACACTTCCCGAGCAGGTGAATATCATACTCGGTAAGTAGTCAATAATCTGCCACACACTGCACATCGGTGAGGAAGCTGCACCTATTACAGAGAGCACTTCTTGTGTGAAATCTGGGCCAATGTGTGTATAATTACTACAATAATAAGGGATGCAACGAATAATGCCCCAACCTTACAGCACCTAATTTTCGAAGATACTGCGCCCCAGTGTGGAGAAGTGGGTAATCCAGGTTGGGGCAGAATTTGAGTGTTTTTTTTTTTAGATTGGAATAAACTTGTATCGCGCCCTCATCTTAAGGGTGCATTGTGTTAAAGGGGATTGTTTTTATACTTTTTTGGGCACATTTACTAAGGGTCCGTCGGGCGCATTTCTGTCGGGTTTCCCGAATATTTCCATTTTGCCCTGTATTGCACAGGGGGTTTTGGCGCACGCGATCGGATTTTGGCGCATCGGCGTTGGCTTGCATGCAACACAAACCCGACCTGACAACCCGACTGATTCGGACAAACCGCAGAATTTAACTTTCAAAATTGTGTTGCAAGATCAGCACTTACGTACACCAGGAAGAAGGAGGTGAACTCCGGCGACCTGAGCGGGGAAGCGACACATGCAGGAAATTGGGCGCACGATCTTAGTGAATCGTGGCAGCTTTGAATATTCGTCAGACATTCCGTATCGGCGGCGTCAACGGGATGGGTAAGTAAATGTGCCCCATTGTGTTCACATGCTGTGCAAGGGTTCATGATGAATTTTCTATAGTATCAATCTTTATAATGGTGAAAAGGGGAGATTTATCAGAAGTGTCTCATGGCCGTGGTAACCAATTAGCTTTCAATTTATAAACAACGGTGGGAAAATGAAAGCTGAGCTCTGATTGGTTGATAGGGGCAACTAGAACAGTTCTGCTTCAGACTTTTTTCATAAATATCCCTCTAGAGTATAAACACATGGCTAATACCCTATGTAACTTTGGCTTTGGTTGAACCTTGGTTGAACTTGGTTGACCTTATTAACAATCCATTTTCCAACTTTATCTCCATATGGGGGAGATTTATCAGAAGTGTCTGAGAGCAGAACTGTTGTGGTTGCCCATGGAAACCAATCAGAGATCAGCCTTAATTTTATAAACAGCTGTGGGAAAATGAAAGCTGAGCTCTGATTGGTTGTCATGGGCAACTAGAACAGTTTTGCTCTCAGACACTTCTGATAAATCTCCCCCTATGTCTGTATGTATGTAGGTCTTGTGTTTTAAATTTCTGCAATGAGCTGTGATAACTGGGGGGATGTTGTGGCCCCTGATATCTCTGAATTATTAGTTATAACACAATTACAGGTTAGCAGATGCATTAGAGGCTAATCTACCTGTCCTGGCGTACGTCACATATGAATGAGTAGTTCATGTTCTGGCCACAAGAGGTCACTGCTGGCCCCCATCCTGCATCATTATGTCCTCAGTGTAATGGGCCATTACTGGGCTGCGGGGATAGTAATCTACTTGTAATTCTATGACAATTTAAGTGTGAAACATTGTGTTCTAATGATAATAATTCACGTTCCGAATGCATCTAAATTGACATATAAGAATAGTTAAGTGGTCAAGCCTGGATTGAACCACGGAGCGGATGCTTAGAAAGACTAATAATACTCATCTATTCGGATTACTCACCAAATGGACATTGGAAATTCACTGAAATATGAGGTACTTATGTGTAAGACTGCGGGGGGCTCAATACCATTGAGTAAAAACCCTTCTTGATTTATTGTATTAAATAATTACCTGGATTCTCAGGTCTGTGGCCAGAATTAGGTGAAATTGGTCCCTTGTGGACAGATTCTATGTAAAAAATGCCTCTTACTTACTCAAATAGGCCAGAATCTTTATTCTAAGACCCCAATGTGAGTGATTGCAAATGCTTTACCTATGCCAAAGCATCCGGTTATCAAAAGAGGGAACATTACTTCAAATTGGAAGCATGCAATATTACATCACTCCCTGGTAACTTTCAGGCCAAAATCATCTGTTTACCAGAATAGCTGAAATTGGACTGGGGAGATAACCCTTCTAAAAAACATTCTTGGGATCTCTTATCTGCCGCAAGTGGCGAAAGTTTTAGGCCTTTGTAGAAGAATGCTGAAAAAATAAGATTGTTTATAAAATTAATTCTACAGCAGGACAACAATCCCAAACATCCAGAAATACAATTAAAGGTGTTGGCCACTCTGTTCTGCCTTGTGGATAATCCGTGAATGTTCATTAAGTGATTCAGCATTTCTGCTACTTACTTTGGTGCTATGTGTAGACCCTCCATGATTCTTTGTTTACATGCCTGGGCTCTGATGAATAGTAGGAGCTACAGCAGGAGATTATGACTCATCCTGCTACCTCCCCCTCCCCTCTCCCAGTCAGTGAGGATGAACAGTGAAAAGAGAGACTTAGTGGGTGATGCCTTTAGGATGGACTGAAGGAGTGAGTAACAGGGTAGCATTGGGAGAACAGGGAAAGGCTGAAGCTCTTAAAGGAGGCAAATCGAGGCAATCAAGTCTGTCTGGTTTACATGTAGAGACAGAAGAATTTGATCACATTACAGAAGATTTGGGCATAACTGTCCAAGATGTTCGGAACTACTTTCCTGCCGAGATGTGATCAGGAAGCGACAAAGGGTTATAATCCTCACCTTTGGATCTTCTAAATTGTAATTTAGTTTGAATTGAACAGCATAGAGTAGCATACAAGATAATATATGAAGCAGAGTGAAAAAGGGACAGGCTTACGACATTATGACCATGCACTCCTGATGACCTGGTACCTGAAGTTTACATTGCTCAATGGACGGGGAGCTCCGCCAGAGCCAGCTGTGCTTCCCAGTTTATCACAGTTTGACATACCAAGTTATCTGGGTAATGTATAATTACGGTATATTTATCACTATATGGTACTGCAACATCCCCCACCGGGGCCTAGCCTTTTCTTGGGGCTTGGAGGCAGCCAGGGCCCAGAATACCCGAGTGGCTGGCGGTTGCTGTACACAAGTGTTATAGATAAAATGCACTGCTCTAACCCCCCTGTATGTTAAAGGGACTAATCCTCAATGCCGAGACTGTAGATTCACAGAAAGAGGTTTGTGAAATCTAGAAGCCTTTAAACTCTCGGTCATTCCACCTACATACCGGAATGTGACAGGGTGGTGGGTGCAACAAAAGCTAAATATTTAATTTACTAAATCTATAGAGTTTGACCTGATTTCACAATAGTATTGCCTATAGTAATCTTCTATAGCATTATCATCCAAGTACTAGAGATAATCTGTAAATTATGGCAACTATCAGACCGGTTATTATAAGCTTGTGGCCAACACTTTGACAACTCCTTTCCACATTTGCTGGGCCGTACATGCTATAGGCAGCTCCATGAGAGATGGAGTCCCACAGATTAGTCAGCAACCACTGCGCTCCTGCTATGGTTACATTTAGGCCCTCACATCTTGCAAACAATGTACATTGCATATGGGCCCAGATATCATATCATTGGACCAGATACATTGTGGTTTCTCTGCAAGTTCTCTAGTGTAGAAACCATATAAATCTCCGCATCGCTGACACTTTTCGGGTTTTTACGAACCTCACACCACTATGGGCATGTCAAGGTGTAGAATGGGTGGGGGGAATTTTAAGACTGAAATTGTAAATGGCAATCTCATTATACCCCCCATTATGCCCAGCTCTTGTTTGCACCATTTTACATGCATAAGTTGCAATATTTAAATAGTTGAGTTTGGGCAGTAGCACAGGGCCCAAGCCTTCTAGGGGGCCCATGGCTGCCCAAACCACCCACAAAATGTTATACTCAGAAGGACCTTCACCCATGAAATTCACTTTCAATACACTTGTACACATGAGCCCTTTCAGGGCCTTTGAAGGCCCTCCAAAGGTCCTGAATCCACAGATTGAAAGTAATTAGAAAGGATGCATCCTTCATTCCCCAAAATACTGATCCTTGTACCATATGTAGGAAGTGACTCCAGACTTTGTAGAGGCTATAATTTTCATAAATCTAGGGCCTATAGTGGTCTTAATCTGCCCCTCGTCCAGAAAGAGGGGTTAGATAACTATAAATTTGTTTCTCACATTCCAATACACTGTACACAGCAGCTACTAGTACACGTGACAGGAGCAGAACTTGCCGAGGGTCATGTAACTTTTTAACAGATTTCACAAAGGTCAATTACCTTACAATACAACCAGCAGAGTCGGAGCCAAGTCTACTTGTTTTTTACCTAATTTGCATACCAAATATATACACAATGAGGAAATAAAAAAATGTGTTGTTAAAGTTTATACATTATATCAGATCAAACTCAAATTTGCCATTTATAATGTGGTGCCTTATTATAAGGAAGAGGGACCTTTAGGTCTCCAGAGGGCCTAGGAACTACTGTTGTCTCTGCAACTCCTTTAGTTTAACCCTGATAAATATTATTTGTTATCATTTATTATATTGCGATTTCATGCCCAAATAAGGTTAATTCATGGCACCATTGACCTCCATTGTGCAGGTTCACCGTCTGGTTACACATTATAGAGCAGGTCCTATTCTTGCCGGAATTGGTGGCGATAGTAAATTTCATATGAACGTTGGTGGAGTGAGCTACACTCGTACACTCATTTCAGACGGGACGCTAATAATACCACATGGCTTGTTCTTTGTGGCCCGTAAATTGAACCCAATTGTGTTAATAAGTCCTTAAAGGAATTATTCAGGACTTTAGTACTGAGGATTTATCTTTACAATAAACTATCAATATAAGAGTGAAGGGTCCCAGCACCCTCACAAATCTTTTTTTTCGAAGGGTTCACAGTGTTTGAACACATTATATGGCCTTCTCGTGACTTCATCATCAAAGATGTGAACTTTATTCTTGGAACATGAGGATCAATTAGACTATTATACAACATTCAGTCGTTCAGAAAATTTAGGCACAAGATGTATTGAAACATAAGGAATGTAACTGAGAAGCCTAAGGACCAAAACTAAGGACAATTGCTGGGTCCTAATTCCTTTTTCACCCTAATGTATGGTTCATTTTCTTAGTTGGGTTTATGGTGGAATTTGACTACATTAACTTTAGTGTATACAAAACATTATGAAAAATTTTAATCAGACATCCCAATGGATTCTGCCGAAATTTATGCCAAGTCACCCCAATATCCATAGATAAGCCCCACCAGAACCTGATCCCATTCTTCGCATCTCTGGTAGGGAAAAAGGATGGACTAATTCTAGAGCTTGTGAGCAGGTGAGGTCTATGTGGATCAACACAACCTCAAGGTGGCCATGAACGTTAGACTTACATGACTCTAACCCTCAGATTTCAGATCATTCAACCGTCTAATATAAACTGTTCAAAGTCTTCAGATGTAGTTCATTCTGCAAACTTTGAAGGAAGAAGGTACCTGAAAAGTTGATATACATTCTCTAGAAAGACAAGACATAACCGAATTACCTGGTAGTGGATAATTCCTCATGCAGGCCTAGATGATCCAAACATGACTTATCTGGAGTTTATTAGGAATAGTTGTGGGTATTTCATGCTGTACACTTCTTCTGGTGGATGATCTCCTCTGCAGTAGGAGGTACTCCCTTCTGGTCTAGTCATAGGCTTGGTTTTAATGAATTGTTGATCAGAGATATAAAGATATAATTCTTGTCAATTCTTGAGGGACACATTTGAAACTCAACTAGACCTGAAGTTCACATTTAGCTGGCAATAAGGCTGTGTGTACAATGGTCATATAGACTCCACGGAAAGTCCTTAGAACCATCTCTGTGTTAATTAGAGACATCGTAATCCACTGACTGGGGAGATGCTGTTGAGGCCTAGTTATTTACACAGGCCTGCACAGAGGAACTGTCTCTAGAATAGATGTTTATTAATCTTACGCTAACAGCCATTATAACTGGATCCTTCCTTCACCTTCTCTACCCATGGGACATCTTATTTTCCTGCCTCAGTCATTAAATCGAACTTGGTAATTTGTTGGTTGAGCGACCCCTCTGCCCTGACATAGCAGGCGCTCCTGTAATCACCGCTTCCCTCATATCATCCTCGGCAGATGGTGAATCTTGTACATTCTTCTTCCCATTACCGCTCATTGCCTTTATAGCGTGTGAATAGATAAAAGATCCCGGCCTAGCCTCATATTTCACTATAAATCATGAAAAAGTGTGTCTGCCCTTCAAGTAATTCCTCCAAAGTTATGTGTTCAAACTGAACTGTGGAAATGTTTCATTATGTTATCATCCCCATTTAATATCTGTCCTCTATTCTGCTATACCTGTATTGTTTTTGACTAAATTATTCGATCAACAGAGTAAAAAGTCCCAGAAAACCCCCATATTGCATAAATGAACTGAAAAAAATGACAAATGTATATACCCCAGCAAGTAATGGGTCAAGGGCCTATTATAGGCCATTATAGACTGTCATATTGATCATCTCTTGTTGTTCAAAAGTTCTCAACACAAAGATTCTTCTTAGCTTGTCATTTGGACTCATAGGGGCTCATTTACTAAGGGTCTGAATCGTGCACTTTCGTCGGGTTTCCCGACGATTTCGGATTTGCGCCAAAATTGGCCCGGGATTTTGGCGCATGCAATCGGACTGTGGCGCATCGGCGCCGGCTTTCACACGACTGAAATCGGGGGGACAACCCGACGGATTCGGAAAAAACACGAAATTTAAAAAAGAATTTGTGACGGAAGATCAGCACTCACATGCACCGGGACGAAGCAGGTGAACTCCGGCGGACCTCAGCGCAGCAGCAACACCTGGTGCATATTGGGAGCACGGACCTTAGTGAATCCCGGCAGACCCGAATCAGCGTCAGACAACGCGCCGCAGGATCGTGACTAGACTGGGTAAGTAAATGAGCCCCATAATGATTGGATCCAGCGCCTTCAGCACCACAACAAACACAACAAATAGCAGTACATCACGGGGAACATTCCCTTTTCTTGTTACAGCTTTCTGTGTTGATATATTTTGGACCACAAGAGATACAGGCAGTCCCCTACTTAAGAACACCCGACTTACAGACGACCCCTAGTTACAAGCAGACCTCTGGATATTGGTAATTTACTGCACTTTAGCCTTAGACTACAATAATCAGCTATAATGGTTATCATAGATATCTGCAATGAAGCTTTCTTGTTAATCCTGGTTCTTATGACAATCCAACATTTTTTAAATCCAATTGTCACAGAGAGAAAATAAATTGCGGTTACAATTATAAAATATACAGTTCTGACTTACATACAAATTCAACTTAACAAACCATTTTGTACTTAACCCTATCTGTATTGCAAAACTGATTGCGGCAATCGATTCCTGAGAAAATTCACCTTCATATGCTACAAAACAAACTTGCATTTTAGAACTATTCCCTTGATCCAAAATGGTAGCTGTAAAGATGGCTGCTATGCTCCTGACATAATCTTAAAGGCAGACCCCTTTACTCATTACTTGCTGGGTATCAGATATGTAATTTTCCCTGTAGTGTCCGAAATAAGAATGTGACCTGGGACTTTTGAATCACCTTGTACAGTGGCAATGACTTCCATATTTCCACATGGGCGAATTGTCTAAACCACTATACGATATGTGGATCTCAGCTTCCGGAACTTATTTTATGTTTCTGGAGGATCAACCACTCAGAATGTAAAGTCTCACTGTTAAGTTTGAAGCCCCAGACTTGCAGCGTACAATGTGGCACTCAGGTTCCCAATGACAGCAGCGGCTGTTTATACCGGTCACATCCATCACAACTCTCAAAGCTTCCTGCAAACTTTTGGCAATTGTGTTATGCTTTGTGTAAACACAGCTGCTCATTCATGGGACGTTCTCCATAAATCTCTAAAAGGGGAAAAAACTGGAAATATAAAATGATGGAAGAGACAATGGATGAGCTGGATTGTCTCATACATGTCATTATGAGGAGGGGGTTGTACGAATATCTTTAATTTCTAAGCAAACATTCAATAATCACGTCATATTACTATTTAATTATAAAGCGCCTTAATAATTGCATAGTCCTGAGCATTGTACACAGAAGACCAAACATAGGGGTAGTAAGGCTTTTTTGGACCATGTACAAAAGTTTATATTTCTGCCGCTGTACCTTCTATGTATATATTCTTCTCTAAACTCACCAACATGCCCCGAATGTTATAACCGAAATTAGTGAATATGTATTGAAGACAGGAAAATTAAGAATGGGAACACATTCTTCATAGTCGCCCCTCTTTTGATGAAAGCTTTGCATAGTCATTTAACCAGTCGTGAGGCAGTTCCTCTAAATGGTTTTCCAAAAGGTTCCCAGAGGTGCTTGGAACTGCCAAGCTCATTCCATTTGGGTTTAGGTTGGTTGATTGTGTAGCAATTCTGATGTAGAGTTCAATCACTCTTCTTATAAGTAACGAATATAGGATTTTATACTCATCTTCCTTTTTTTGTATTCCTGAAAGGTGTATACAGCAGGGGATTATAATATAGGAGGTTTGGGTGGCCACCTTGACCACCTGACTACCTTGACCACCGGCAAGATTGATACTGTCCTGTAGGGATAATAAAGACAAGGATCTCCAGCAATTAAATCCTCATGCTTTCCACACATAATTGTACCAGGGTCCTATCAGAACCTTTTAAGGTCATATATAGGTCCTCAAACTGCAGAACTAAAAGTGGACTGAATGGACCTGCCCTTTCCCAAATATATGCTATTAAAAATTAGACCCGTAATGGCCAAGAACTTTTATACAACCCAGGGCCCATGGCCATTTAATGCACATTTAATGCATAACTTAGTACCCACCATTTACCAAGAGAACTACAACAGTTTTCCTTCTACAACTTGGCTTCAATCTAGAGAGAAGAAACATAAAATACTTCTATGACAGGTCAGGAGCGCCCTACACTGGCCCACTGACTCGCTGGGTACACCCCCCATAACACCTCTCCACTTGCTGGGAAATGCTACTATTATAAAACAAGACAAAGACAAGACATGTTCTACATGTGCCATGTCAGATTAGGTTATCTTAGACTCTGATCTCTGATTTTGTGTATTGAGCTCCTTCCTTCTACACCATGTATTAGAGGGGAAATTGTGACCCACTTTACAACCAGATTGGTTTGATCAAGGCCTGATTCCACAGTTGTCATCCAACAGATTGGGGCACATTTACATACCCGGCTGCTGGAATTTACCGAAAGTGCATTGTCCGACGATAATGCACTATGCTGTGATTCACTAAGATCATGCACCCGATATCATGAATGTGTGGCTTCCCCGCTCAGGTCCGACAGTGTTCACCATCTTTTTAGTGGTGCATCTAAGTGCTTGGGCTTACAACACAATTTGAAAGTTAAATCCCACGCTCAGTCCGAATCAGTCGGATCGTCACATGAAAGCCAGTGCAGCCGCGCCAAAAAAGGACCACGTGAGCCAAAATCCGGGTCTTAAGGCCGCTACCTTTTGGAATAGTGCTGGTACTGGTGCCAAATGGTCCAGGTGGATGAGGACCTGCTGAGGCAAGTCACCAGGGGGTGAAACAAGAACAAGTGGCCAAAGTCATTGGTGCAGTCCGTGGTACAAAACGGAGGTCAAGGGAGGCAGTTATGGTTCAAAGTCAATACCTTGGGGGGGGAATTGCCAAAACTTAGCTGTGTTAATGGCCTTAACTCACCCCGAACAACAATACAACAAAAAGTTTGTGTTCAAACATTTTTTTTTATCCATTCTGTGAAATTGTTACTTTGTAATGAAGGAGGCTCCTGAGCTGATGGCATTTTATTCTTGTAAACGGTTAACCTGGTATTTTAGAGCTAATCGCACTTCAATCACCCGAACTAATCAACGGGGCACAAATTAGTTCAAACAAGCAATTGGCGTGCAATTAGGTCCAGCAGAGACGGAGTATGCTTGTTACCAGGAACTAATCCTTTGTGTAAAGTAACTTTCTTGGTGTCCAGGTGTGCACTTAATAACAATGCTTATTGCCAGGAATCGGGAGTGAATTAATGAGACCGAGCAGCCGGCGGTGGGAACTTTTTTCCTTTGAGCTGCTTTATTATTGAACATTTTGTAGGTTTTCAAAACAATAGTGAAAGTAGGTCTAAGAGCCTGCGGGCGGGAAGATATTACCTTTTGCTTTTTTTCTCCCTATGTCTACTCAGGTCTTTCTCTCGTAACATTCCAAATAAAAGATAAAATCAGTCTGAAGAGTAACTTTGAAGATGCACTTGCTAAATCCGGTTTATATCTTAAAGTTAATAGTTGATTCATTGAGGTTTAATCATCACGCAAAGGTGACATTGAAACATCTGGCTTTATTAGGAACAAGCAACAAATTGAGATTGTTAGCAATAATCCATCTGACAATGATGACACCTACCCACCTTTTGCCATATTCGATCTGTTAAACCTATAAAAAGAGAGAACCCTATCAAATGGGCTAAACCAGTCTCCAACATTGTCCCTATTATTTCGGATTCCTCAATAGGATCAAGCTCTGTTCTCCTCGTATACTTTCCTGTAAAAGTAGTGTGACAGTACCCAAACTATGCATGTCATAGGGCAGTGATAGGGAACCTTTTAGAGACTGAGTGCCCAAGCTACAACCAAAATCCACTTATTTACCTTGAAGTGCCAACATGGCATTTTAAGCAGGAACTTATTGCTACCTGCTCTTCCACATCTTTCATCTATCACCCCCCTGAGGACACCAATACAGTTGAAAGAAAGAGTGCAAATTCAGACTGTCTTTGTAGCTTCTCTCCAGGGTCTCTCTGTAGAGGAAGAATGAAGGGTCCAGCAGGGGGACCTCAAAAAGATATTGCAGCCCTGTCCACACCTTCTCACTTTCTCCGCAGTTCCAAACAGCCAATGAAGTGTCGCTTAAAAATAGCGCTGAGAGCAGCATCTCTTAAGTTGGGACTGCAGAAATATTTGGTGGATTTGTTCCTTTCTGGTGAACTCTGTCCCGGGGTGATAACCTGAGTGCCCACAGAAATGGCTCTGAGTGCCACCTCTAGGAACCCGTGCCATAGGTTCGCCACCACTGTCATAGGGTATGAGATGAAACTTAACATAAAAATTTTGTGGCCTTTCATTTGCTCATATAGGGCCAAAAATGTATGATGGCCATGCAGAAACAGGCTGTTACATCTACTAAGCTTCCCTAGGCTTCTAAGAGGCCCTAATTCTTCTGTTTTGATATAAAAGGTTTTGTTGGATCATCATGTAGCATTATGTGGATTGTAGTACTAGTACAGATCCCCAGTAATGTATGTATTTAGGTAAGATGTATGGATAAAAGTTCTGGACTCAGCATTCTGTCCTAACCAACAGCTTTCTTTTGGTGGTAGGAAACCTAACACATCTTCTTCTCGTGCTCCCTTCTCCTCTCTGATCTTCTCTGTTCCAACCTTGGCTCTTTTGTTGGATTCACCCACCAGGCTCCTAAATCTGCTGACACCCAAAGATGATGTCTGGACTAGAGGTCTTATGTCTGGCCTTATTAAAGGGAATTTGGTTTATGGCTCAGAGACCTGCAGCTTTAGTGGTAGGCCGCATGTCTGGGCAGCAGGCCTCAGGCACATGTGCTTCTTATACCATCTTGAGCAGAGAGAGAAAAGACCATGCTTTCCAGCCACATGGGGGTTTATAAACACCCCTTGTGAGGCTGCAAGCTTGTTATCCCAATAAGTACCTTTGTACAATATCATAATAACAAGGACGATAATTGGTCACATAATAAATTACTCTCAGGCTGATATTAAACAGCTGCAGTACCAAAGGGAACCAGTAGATGGCTAAGGGAAGGACATATCACATTAGGTAAAATACTCTTTCTTAAAGGTGTTGTCCTTTGGAACCTATACAAATTGCAGGATTAGTTGGCCATACTTCTCCTACAACTAGAAGGCATTAAAGGTTCACGTCCGGCGGGATGTTACACTCCCTTCCATAGAGATGCATATCTCAGCCTGTACAATGTGTGTCTATTGAGGCTGCATGAGCTAATATGTAATTCCCCTGTGTTTGGCTAAATAGCTCTGAGAAAGGAAGATAAACTCCTTCACTTTCAGCTTGATCTTTGAAAATACTGCTCATAGCATACTACAGCCAGAGAGAGCAGAAAGTGTTACCACTCACAGCTGTGTAACAAACATGAGAAGCGAGAGAAGCATGTCTTTAATCTGGTAGACAGATTTGTCAAAGCAACGTAGAAGGGGCACTTTGCAGCCTGTTTCTTTACACATTAATCAGAATGTCTTAATGAAATATATTAGAAAAATGTTCACACCCCTCCTCACACAGTATCAAAAATCATCTAAAATGATGGTTACTCTTTAAGACCAGTAATGGAGAATCTCTACCCTCAGTAAGTGACTGTAGCAGCCGCCTCGAGTATATTTGGCCGGTGTATAGACGTAACGCTCGGTGCCACTGTCGCCATGTCCCAATAAATTGTTGAATCCACAGAATGAAGAAAATGTTTTTCAGCAAAAATACATTATATATTTCTGGTAAGATCCCTTGACTCCGCAGCAGATGACTAACCCCGCGCCGCTTCTTCCATTGTTTGTTACCATTTCGCCTATTTATTATTCGCAAATCACTTCCAGTAAGAATGACGGACCAGTATGACAGCCGTCATCGGGGAATGGGTGATGTCGTTACCGCCACAGCACTGGTAATCCCGCCGAGTATATCAAAGTCTCTCACTTGGGGATTGCTTGATGCTAAAATACATCTGATGATTGATAGGTTCGTGTCAGACTCCCCTTGTCATGAGTCTTCTTCATGTTTTAATGGTCTATCAGTCACAATGCTGAGAATTTCTGTACAAACACCTGTCAGTATTTATCTCAATTTACACTAGAACATGATTCACATTAAATACAATTTTATTTATTGTAACATCAGCAGGAGATAAAGTTCTCAGAATGTATTAGACTTTCCATGCACCTCCTGACAACAGAACTGCAGAGAGAATCATTCAACTTATTCAATGTATAGAATTATTTGGTGAAATTTACCGTATATACTCGAGTATAAGCCGACCTGAGTATAAGCCGAGACCCCTTATTTCAACACAAAAAAAGGGAAAACCTGTTGACTCGAGTATAAGCTGAGGGTGGGAAATGCATTGGTCACAGCCTCCCAGTATATAGTCTGCCAGCCCCTGTAGCATATATCCTGCCCAGCCCCTGTAGCATATATCCTGCCCAGCCCCTGTAGTATACAGCCTGCCCAGCCCCTGTAGCATACAGCCTGCCCAGCTCCTGTAGTATACAGCCTGCCCAGACCCTGTAGTATACAGCCTGCCCAGCCCTTGTAGTATACAGCCTGCCCAGCCCCTGTAGTATACAGCCTGCCCAGCCAGAGGAGCCGAAGAGTAGCGGAAGAACCCGAAGAGGATGCGAAGGACCCGAGGTGGCACCGGAGCATCGGAGACAGAAGAGGACCTACGGGTGATGTCAGAAAAGTGAGATTTGACTTTATTTTTGATTCGAGTAGGGTTTTTGAGCACAAATTTTGTGCTGAAAAACTAGACTTATACTCGAGTATATATGGTAAATGAAATCTTGAAAAAATAGATATATTTAATCATATGTGTAATGCAATATTATACTGATGAATGAGATTAACGGGGATGTATTTCCTTTAAATGGACAAGACATATGGAATTATTTAATGATATGCAGCATGTTAATGTCTTGACACAAATTCAATCTATTTTTTTCTACATGATTTTGATTCTGATGTTCATGCAAATTACAAACTACATGCAAATGACATTATAAATCATATAGGGGGGCATTTTTTATGGCCTTTCAAACTGAAAACTGGCAATGTTTTCCAACGCTCTTGTTCTACTTTTGGGCACAAAATTTTGGCACCATATACCGGAGAGCACGGGTTCACCTGTGCTCTCTAGGGCTCGCAGGCGCGGCGCCATCGCCACTCACCTCTCCTTGTTCTGGATCCTCGGCCCAGCTCTGTTCGCGCGTCCCTGTCTTCCAAGCCGTGCACGTCTTCGAATTTAAAGGGCCAGTGCACCGCAGATTAGTGCACTTGTTGAACACTTCCTCTTTAAAAGTCCAGCACCTTTCTTACTGCCTTGCCGGATCTTTATGCCTCACAGCCTCAGAGAAAGCTCTATAGTGATTATCCTACGTTCCAGTGTCTCCTGAGTTCCAGTGTCTCCTGTGTTCCTGTGTCTCCTGCGTTCCTGTGTCTCCTGTATTCCTGTGCTACCTGAGTCCCTCCGTGATCCAGTGTTACCAGTGTTTCTATGTGCTGCTGTGTCCTGTGTGCCCGTGTTCCCGTACCCATCTGCTTGGACATCCCGTTGCTGACCCCGGATTGGACTCTGAAGTCGCATCTCTGCCGCCTGCCCTGACCTTATGCCGGGACCTGACCAAGAGATTGTCTGCCCTTTCTGTACCTCGACCTTGGCCGCCACTGCAGACAAGTCACGCCTGTGGAAAGACCTGGTGGTAGCATGCCACAGCTAGTCCAACCCGCTTTGCGTTGGGCTCTGGTGAAAACCGGGTACCACTTAGACTCCGGTCCCAGGTAGTGGCTTGTGTCAGCGTTTGCAGTGGTCCAGAGGATCCACAACCCCTGAGTCTGACAGTAAGATCCGGCCATGGATCCCGTGTAAAAGGCTGCTTTTAAGAAGGCAAATACTAGAGGTGTAACTAGTAACCATGCAGCCCCATAGCAAAACCTGGAATTGGGACCCCATTAGACCGTGGGACATTCAGCAGCATATTTTACACAGTAATATCACAGTATATGGATAATTCACACAGTGATGTCACAGTACAGGGATAATACACACAGTGATGTCACAGTACAGAGATAATACACACAGTGATGTCACAGTACAGGGATAATACACACAGTGATGTCACAGTACAGGGATAATACACACAGTGATGTCACAGTACAGGAATAATACACACAGTGATGTCACAGTACAGGGATAATATACACAGTGATGTCACAGTACAGAGATAATACACACAGTGATGTCACAGTACAGAGATAATACACACAGTGATGTCACAGTACAGGGATAATACACACAGTGATGTCACAGTGCAGAGATAATACAGAAAGTGATGTTACATTATTTAAATAATAACGTTACATCCTGGTGGAAGTGCTCTTCCCAAACAGAGCCCTGGTAACATGTTGCACACATGCTATTATCTCCCATTAAGTTTAAGTGCTTAAGAAGAAGAAAAAAATAGTTTTGGGAAAAACCACAGATCCATGATTTATCTGGAGAAGTAGGGCTCCTCCACCACTTGTTATCTTTGCTGCTGTTGTCGGCTGTAATGAGTAACAGGGATTTGTGATAAAGCACACTTTTATTTAAGAACGACAAAATGTTTTACCATGGAATTATGCATGACTACAAAAACTTAATAATGAAATATGGATCCATATTTCCATCTTTATTGTTGTTTTCCCCATACAAATACAAAAAGCTTCCCGCTCGTTACTCGTGAAGATTCAATTTTTTTTTCTGATATAAACTATAATGGTATAGCAAGCACTTTACACCAAACCACGGGACAAATATTGAATCTAGTCGTGCCAGTTTTGTTTCTTATTCAGTCCTTTTCGCAATAAAAGGCCTGCCACTCACGCCTCAATTGTACATGCACCACTTGGCCCGCCTTGTACATTCTGTATCTTGCTCGTGCCAGCACAATCCAGGAATGTCACGCGTTTGCCAATCTCCGTCCAGGCCCAGCTTCCTGCTGGATGAATATGTGCAAAAATCCATCCATTCTGTTTTAGACTTTTCCCACACCAACAGCAGACCCAAACTGTCAAAAGGTCAAGTGACGCAACAATATATATAATACATGTAACACGTCACGATTTTAATTATCCACAACAAACCCTAGCAAAATATTAAAGGAATTATAAATATGCAAACTGTACCAAATTGGAATGTTCCTTTTCCCAGGGTGTGCGCACCCCTACCAATTGGGTTGAGAAAACCCAGTGCTGCAAGATTTACAAATATCATCACTAATGTACACCAGCTGCCACTACTATGGGGAGTGCTCCTCTTGCATATAGGTTTTCTCTAAAGCTTCCTTTGAGACTCTAATAGTCGTGGAAGTAGAGAGCGACCTGATAAGATATCCCTAGGGGGTTATCCCGAAATACTGTTAGTATTAAGAAAACAAAAATGGACCTACTCACAATAATGAATTCCATTAATATGGACCAAGTGAGATGCACTTAACGACTTCCATTCATTGTTGGACTGGGGTTCCTCATCATGGCCAGACCCCTGTGAATACACCAACACCCTTCCCTATCACCTGCGGGCTATTGCACTGAATAGGACACTGAACTACCACAACCCTGCACACCTCTCTGGTATTTGTAATACAGGGATTGTGGTCGCAGGCTGCGCTGGCTTTTCAATGCTACAGACGGTGGGACTCAGGGTGGCGTTTCTGGCCGGATGTACTCCGAACTGATTTCGGACTGAGCACAGGATTTAAGATTCAATTGTTTATGAGAGCCCAAGCCTTACCTGAAGATGGTTATATTCTCCTTTTTCCACCGGCCGGAGCCTTCTTGTGCGGGAACGCGCCACCCGTGCACAAAGTAGATGATCCGGCCGCAACATGTGCGTAGCATGGAAAGTCGCGCTGCACAGAGTGCACGTTGTCCTTGAGACAATGCCACTTTCGGGAACTCCTCCGGAACTTGGTTAATTAAATGTGCCCACCCAGCATCTATACGAAATCCCTGCTTCAGTCTCCTCCTTCTTATAAAATGCTGCCCGTGCAATAGGACACTATTGTCCAAATCTGCTGCAGCTCCTCCTTTCCTCTCTATAACATGCTGTGCCGGCCAGATAGAAACACATATGTACGTCATTTTCTTCTATGCTTCTCCTCTCCGTGCTCTTATAACGATGCGTCGCCTGCAGATAGGACCACTATGTTACAATCTGCTCGAGCTCCTCGCTGCGTGTATAACATGCATGTCTCTTAACTATGATCAACCTTTTTTTTTTTCAGATGCAATATTTATCGGTAATGCAGCCCTTTTTCTCATAATTGGTTATGAGACTTTTCATGGCGCAATGATGCTCATTATGCGAACTTTTTTTCTTTTTGTTTTTTTCTTTTTTGTTGTTTTTTTTTTTTTTTTTGCGGCCTAAAACAGTCTCCTCCGTCCAAAGTTTCGCATTGTCTAGTTTTTTCTGCAAGTGTTATACTGAGTTATCACCTGATGTCCAGATGTAAAGTTGTCGAGCTTTTCCTTATCAAACGTTGCAACATTTTGGTGCAAATCTCACGGCTGCCCCTTGACCAGTGTAGAAAATTAGCTTGGAAACTATCACATTGCTGCCAAACTTTCTGGAGAACTTTTTGTTTTTAAAAAGTTGCAATAATCAAACTAAGTCCAAACACCACATGTATTCTCAATAAGGAGCATATAGATACATCTGAACCAGCAGAAAAGCCAAGAAAATAAGTCCTAAACCACAAGCCTGTCCCGCCGGGCCGAGTAAATTCTTCTGTTTTGGGATGGACGTAGGCGTCCCTGACTCTTGTGTGTTCATGAATATGCAGCCTGCGCTGAATTGGTCTTGGTCTACTCCCCCATAAGCGCAGCTGTATGATGTATGTTAGTTGTATCCCCTAAGTTTTTGGGACTTCATCGCTGCTCTCTTGTTTTCCAACTGCAGTAAGGCAAATAGTGAACGTTAGGTTACAAAGCTCCGTTACTCTCCGAAGATAGCACGGCATGGCCTAGTAATCCTTTCTTGCTCACTCGTCCGCATCAGGAACATTTACAAATGATTTCTGTCTACGACTGCTCGCTGAGGCCAGCTAATGCCCGTCTCATTAAACAACTACCTCACGTGAAAAATACATGAACTATACAGTAATATAGGAAGTTTGCCCCGCAAACATGCGACCACCGCACCCTTTCTCAATAGTCCGGTCCTCCTGCCCCGTTTATGTTTATAGAGAAGCAATCGTGTTTCACCTGGTGTTGATCGTAGACAATGTAACTGGAATTTTGATGGTTCACATCATCCCATCCCCTCAATTTTTTGGCTTCGTCAAAGAGTTTGCTCTAACTTAGTTTTTTAACACACTCACCGGGCTCGCTCACACATCCCTTAGTCTTCCTCTCCCTTGCATCTTTCTTTATAGTTTCCTCTCCTCCAAGTTCCCCCATTAGTAACCCTACTTATAGTGCCGGGTGTCCCTCACCACTAAAGGGGGAGCAACGTAATTTAACTGGGGGGCACTATTTACTTACCTGGTCAGCGGAGTTCACCGGAAGTTGCATTGTCCAATAAGAAGGCACCTTCTGCGATTCGCTAAATCGGTGCACCCAATCCTGCATGTTCGCTTCCCCGCTCAGGTCTTTTTGCTGTTGGCCGGAGTTCACCTTTTGTCTCCTGGTGCATGTAGTGCATTGTCTTGTTACCCATTTGAAGTTAACATCCCTCACTCAGTCCGATCAGTTGGATCGTCCGATTGCACCTCCATCCCATTTGTGGTTTGTCATTAACCCCCAGCGCATTGCTGCGCCAAAAAACCCTTGTTGCCGACACAATCTCAGCCAGACCGCTGTAAATACCTGTCAAAAGCCGTGCAATCCCCCAAAAAAGGTGCTAAGTTTAAGACAAAAGTTGTGATCTGCGACCCTTAGTAATAAGCCCCAATATAAATGTATACATTTTTTTTTGTTTTGATATGACATGGGGCAGAAAGAGCAGTTCAGCCGCTTTGAGGGCATCCATAGTTGGAGGGTTACTACAGCTTGTGGATCCATGATTCTGTAATAATTGTTAGATAATTTGAATTCAATGGGGAAATTTAACTAAGGGGTCCCAACACAGCATTTTTCTCCAACAACCACTGTTTTCTTCTGCTTTGGCTTTGAATCGCACAGGGGTTTTAAGGGCTCACGCGATCGGATTGTTGAGCATCGCGCCGGCTTGCAGGCGCCACAAATCGGGGCGATCAGACACCCTACTGATTCGTAAAACCTTGGAGTTTTAAAAACCAATTGTGTCGCAAGATCAGGCACTCCCATTCAAACCGGGAAGAAAGGTGACACCGGCGGACCTCAGCGGAAAGTAGACACATTCAGGACATTGGGGTGCGCATGATCTTTATTGAATCGTCGCAGCTCTTGATCCTCGCGTACATTCCAGATCGGCAACGGCAACGGGAGGGGTGAAGTAAATGTGCCCCAATGTCTGACACCATTTAAGACCCATTACACATTTCCCAGGGGATTATAAGTCAGAGAGATGCAGAGTGGCATGTGACATAGACAAAGTTACCTTTTTAATTAGACTCTGTTTTGGCTCACGCGCTCTTAAGGGGTCGGACTTGACTGAGAGGTGGCTTCTATATTGCTTTCCCAAAACTTACTGAGAACAAAGCAAAATGACACAAACAATAACAATGATTTGTTGACTGACACTTGAAACAAAGTATTAGAATCCCTAAATGTCACGTTTTATTTGTACCGAGCATAATCGGATTACCTTAACAATCGCCAAACCTGGAGGGCAGGATCATGTGTTCTTGTTCCCAATTCAAAGTTGGTAGAGGATGTCCTCTGATACCAGTTCCAGGTGCGGCTTTTTAACATATCCAATGCATTGCTGAGGACGAGAACACAGTGCATGGCATTTTGTCCCTCCTTCCCAAAATTTACTTAGACAGAACTAGGTCACATCCCTTACCACATCCCATCATTTAGTATCGGAGCTGCCCCATCCCCCTCATTGTATTATGCATGTGATGCACACGATACAATTCAGGTCAACATCCATTTTTCTTCTTCCTTTTTATACTCCTATTTCATGAAAATGTCAAACATTATTAAGACATGCTGTTATGATGCAAGCATAACTTAGTGCACCAGGAGGCACGACCGCCCCCTGTGCACCTAGTAGCTAATTTGCACAAAGACAAGAAATATTCATTTTCTTGTAATGACAGATCAACTGTCGAACGGAAAAGAATATTTCTGGAAGCTCATACGGTGCCCTAAACATAGCTCTTTTCCATTGTGGAGATGACAGACCCCCTTTAAGGGAGTCAGTCATCAGGTTTTAACCAAAAACCCCACTAACTACTAACTCTCTCAGCTAAGGTATGAATGTCCCTTTTTAAATACTTTATCCTCTTTATGTTGTGAAATCTCACCCTGTTTTCCTATAAAAACATACTTCTCCCTCCAGGTCAGGCAAATATGACTCATTTTCAACATTAGATGAGTCCAGTTGAGGCATTTTGCAGGGGAATGGTCACTTTCCAGATAGCCACTATCTTCTGTTTTTATAGCAGGTAGAGACATGCAAGCTGGTGTCATTTTTTAAAAGAAAATCATCTCAATCTTTTTGGATCTGTCTTTGTGATCTACAGAACAAGAGATACAGGCAGCTGATGACATAGTTGGAAATAACCGCGGCAGATAATATCCAGGGTCCCTGCCTATTTTTATTGCCTGCGTGGTTCCAGTTCCTGGTATTCTCACAAAGCCATAAGCCTAAGTGATGGGTAATTATGAATAGATTCCATCTTAATATGCCTCAAAAAAGCATGTGACAATACCACCTGCAAGCACCACTAAACAACCTGACTAATCCATGTAAATGGGACGAGAAGAGTCAGATTTGCCTGACTTGGAGGATATTTTTGTTTCCCTAGGTAATGGACTGAGAGTTCACATAAAAGATGAATTTTGAAGGGCACTAAACTAGTAGTTCGTGCGGGTAAACTTTGTGGGGCAGGTTTCGCGTTAATAAGACACACAAAAAAACTTGTTTTCTAGTTTCTATAGAACAGAAGATTCTGAAGTGTTTACTTTCATGCACTCACTAAATTTGACTCGTCTCATGTTACATTGTGATACGAAGCGTCCCCCCAATTTTTTCTTGACTTTTATGATCTTTTTCTAAATGAAATCTCACTAAAAGAGAAGCAGTCCATGAAAACTTTTCATACCCCGCCGCCTGAGGCAACTAGTAGGATAGTGGTGTAAAAAGCTGTTGAAGGTTCACCTTTAAAATAGAATTTTCCAGAACAAAACAGATTTGAGCAGCTATCAATCATTAGGTTGGGTCAGCATATCAAGTTGGCAGGGGTACACAACATCTTCACACATCTCTGTTTGAAAGGACACAGTTTTTTTTTAATTAAAAGGGCATGAGCAAACCCCAAAAATTCAAACATCACTGACGGCAGCATTTACGTACCCCGTCCATTCGCAATCCAGCGGCGTCGTTGGCTTGACCGGCGTAGGTATTTTTGCTGCCTTCCGGGATTCAACTATGGGGTCCGTGCGCCCGATATCCGTCCGGTGTCTCTGCTGCGGCCGAGGTCTAGCCGGAGTTTACCCACCCTTCTTCTCCTTGTGATGTTAGTGCGTGTCTTGCGACAACAAATTCTTTTTTAATATAAATACCGCCGTTTTCAGAATCTAGTCGGGGTTCCGACGGCCACGCCCCCCGAATTCCGTCGCATGCAAGCCGCGCGATGCGTCTCCTCCCACAATCCGATTCACGTGTCAGCAAAAAACCGAGGGCATTCGGTCTCAAAACGGCGCAAATTGGAAACAATCGCCGAAACCCGGACTAACTTATCGCGGCGTAGTGAACCCATAGTAAAGAACCCCCACCTTTGTATAATGAATATAGTGCCCGGGTCATTCAGGAGTTACAGTAATAGAGACCCGCCCCACAAAGTCGCATCCTCTTCACACTGACTGACATGACTGGAAATTAAAGATCCCCTTACAGGATGGCCCCTGGGAACGGTCAGTTGTATAATTCTTAATCCACACTTCTTTCTTGAAGAGTTGATGTTATTTTTTTATGGCAATTTCCCAATTCATAACCTAAAACAAAACAACACCAACTATCACAATCTGTAGATATCAACCAAAAAAATTGCCCTCTTCGTCTCCCCCATAGTTGAATATAACACAAGGTTGAGAGTTGTCAAAAAAACGTGTTGTGCCACCTTTTTTATGGTACGTTTTTTCCACTTGACCATTCCCATTTTTTTACCACGTCATGAAGACAATTCTCCCAATAAGTAAATTGGTAGAACGTCGGCCAAGCACACCTTTTTTTTTGCTATTTTACTTATGGGCGATGATAAATCGATTAGAGTTGGACCCCATTCCTTTGTAGATAACATTGACAGCCCTGTGGACATTACTACCCGTCCCTCGCGATCCCCGAGGTGCAATTGCAGAGGCATTCGGAAGCGCGGCGAATTCACTCAGATACGTGCGTCCAATTTCCTGTATGTTAGCTTCCCCGCTTCAGGTCCCTAGAGTTCACCATCTTCTTCCCGATGTTTGTGAGTGCATGGCTTGTGACACAATTTTGATTTGTGTCGCATGAAAGTAGGCGCCAAAATCCGATTGCGTGCACCAAAAACCCCAGTTAAATGCGGCGCAAAACGAAAAAAGAAAGGAAACCTGATGAACAAGCGGTCCGGGACGCCTTAGTAAATGTGCCCTGTGTCTGATCAGATATAAGGGTGAGATTATACCGTTAGTGTCATCATCTCATTACCCCACCGCTTCTTCACGCCAGTCCTTCACTTACATAATGTCTCCCTTCAGGCAGATTTGAGTTGCTGTTATCCCACTAAGATGGACAGAGCCTCGCTTGTCGCTGGTCCCAATCCACATAACACGTCCTTAGGCATTAGGGTTTTTTTCCAATCGTTTACTTGCAGAACACTGTCCTGACGTCACCGGAGGGAGGTTCTTTACGGAGAGCTGACATACATAATGAGGAATGTGAACGTCGGACTGTGATTGGCTGTCGTTGTGGAGCGGTGTTGTGCGGGTTTATTTGGTAAATATTGGTTACTGATTAGCCCATGTATTTTTTTACAAGGGCGGTTACCATCACTGACTAAATGCTCGGACATGATCGGAAAAATATTGTGGTTACTGATACGTAAGTGAGCTGGGAGAATATGTCGTAAATTCCTGTCACTGATTATTGAGAAAAATCATGTGATGTCTTTTATGCACTTTTTTTTCATTTTAGAAAAATTCTGTAGCTGATATAAGCACTCAGGTATAAAAAGATTTAATATTTTACAAGGTAAGCTAAGACTAGATGCTTGTATCTGGAGTCGTTGGGGCGGACATCTACCCCAGGAGAATGATTGTCAAACGAAGAACACGACATCTGGTGTGGCCCCCTCTGACAAAGGATCTACTCTCTTTAGCTTCTTTATACCCATATTTTAAACGAAAAAGGATTAAAAATATGCAAATTAGCTGAGGTGTGGGCTCCATATATTTCCTAATGGAGGCCCAGAGCCCCTCAGGCTCATTTGCATAATTTTTAAAAGCCTTTTTTTCATAAAAACAACGGCATCATAAGAAGATTAAAAAGAGCAGATCTCCAAGGGAGACACAGCGTAAGTCAGTGTGCTTGATTTACAATCTCATTTGGTGGTAGATGTCCTTTAAAGAACACTCCAAGCAGGGGGTGGGCTAACACACCAATCAGTGAGAATCAAAAACAAACCCAGCCTGCCCCGCCTCCTGTTAACGTTATGGACTAGCAACCGAACGGCGACTCCCCCTATACTCCAGAAGTTCCACACCCACTTTTAGATAAAATTAAAGCTGAGTTCTTGGGTTCATGGCAATTAGAACAGTTTTACCTAACATTTTGATAATCTCAGCTCCTATATTTTTCATGGGGGGTTTCTATAAGATTACAATTGTTGTTGGAGCTAACAAGCAGAACGTAAAAGTAAACCAAAACTACACTGGACAACAATTATTAAAGTGTTTGTGCCGCCGGTTTCTGTCTGACTAAAACAGAATGTGCACAACAGTTTGTTTGTATTTATGAAGTGTTTGCGCACTTTTCAACCTAAAGGGTTACTTCTGCGTCGGCAATTTGGTGTGTGCGCCACCTATGTTTCAACAAATGTGATAAATGAATCAGTGGGGGCACCTTATGGGGAATGTTCTTAACTTTCTTCGTGTTCTGCGCCTAAAAATGCCGGGATCTTTCGTTTTTTTTCTTGGCGCAGAACGTTTCGGATCATTTATAATAATGAGTTTGCCGCCAGAAGAACAGTGTTTCCGACTATCATCCCGCTCCTCCGTCTTTTTTTGGCCACATTTCCACATTATCGTTAATTATAGGTGTATTTTGTTCCCTGCATTTCGAGGTGCAATTTTGGTGCACAATAGACCAGGAAAACATGGTCAGGCAGGCAAAATTAATATGGGCGCAGTCCATGTTAGATTTTGGACACTATCCATTGATGGTCGGCATTTTAATGGCGCACGAGCGATATATTAACGTACTACCCGTTATTTACTTCCAGTCCACTACTCAGACATCCAGCTGGTGCTTTCGGAGACTGATCTCCCAGGCGACAGTCGTGCTTGTGCTACAGAATTAGTAAATCCCCCCCCCCCCTCTAGTAAAGGTGAACAAAGAAAAATGGTCACACTTCCGAGCAGGTGATTACTCTGCTCGGTAGGTAGTAGTCATAAGCTGACCACACTGCTGACACTGGTGAGGAAGCTGCACCTTTACAGAGAGCACTTCTTGTGAACATCTGGGCAATGTGATGTATAATACTACAAATATCAGGGATACAACGAATAATGCCCAACCTTACAAGCCCCTAATTTTCGAAGATACTACGCACACCCGTGTGGAAGAAGTGGGAATCCAGAGTTGGGCAAATTTGATGGTTTTTTTTAGATTGGAATAAACTTGTTTCGCGTCCCCCTCATCGTAAGTGGTGCATTGTGTTAAGGCGGCTTGTTTTTATATACTTTTTGGGCACATTTACTCAAGGGTCCGTCGGGCGCATTTCGTCGGTCCGAATATTTCCATTTTGCCTGTATGCACAGGGGTTTTGGGCGTCACGCGATCGGATTTTGGGGCGCATCGGCGTTGGCTTGCATGCAACGACAACCCGACCGACTGATTCGGACAAACGCAGAATTTAACTTTCAAAGATTGTGTTGCAAGATCAGCCTTACGTACACCGAAGACGAGTTGAATCCGTGCGACTGAGCGGGGAAGCGACACTGATGCAGGAAATTGGCGCACGATTTTAGTGAATCGTGGCGCTTTGAATACTTCGTTCGACATTCCGTATCGGCGGGTTCAACGGACGGTAAGTAATGTGCCCCATTGTGTTCAACATGCTGTGCAAGGGTTCATGATGGAATTTTCTTAGTATCATCTATTTAAATGGTGAAAAGGGGATATTTATCAGAAATGAAGGGTCCTATGGCCGTGGTAACACATTCAGCTTTCAATTTATAACAAACGGTGGAAAATGAAGCTGAGCCTCTGATTGGTTGTAGGGGCAAACTAGAAACAGTTCTCGCTTCCGACTTTTCATAAATAATCCCTCTAGAGTATAAAACCAACACAGGCTAATACCCTATGTAACTTTGGCTTTGGGTTGAACTTGGTTGAATTGTTGTAACTTATTAACAATCCATTTTGCCCATTTATCTCCATATGGGGGAGATTTATCAGACAGTGTTTCTGGAGCAGAACTTGTGTATGTGCCCCATGGAAACCAACAGAGATCAGCCTTAATTTATAACAGCTGTGGAGAAAAGCGGTGAGCTCTGATTGGTTGTCTGGGCAACTAGAACAGTTTTGCGCGCAGACACTTTGATAAAATCTCCCCCTATGTCTGTATGTATGTAGTTCTGTGTTTTAAATTCATGCAATAGAGCTTGTGATACTGGGGGGATGTTTGGCCCTGATATCTAGCTATATGTATTAACACATTGCGTGTTAGCAGATGCATTAAGCTGATCTTCACCGTGTCCCTGGCGTATGTACATATGAATGAGTGAGTTATGTTCTGGCACAAGAGGTCACTGCTGGCCCCTTCATCCTGCATCATTATGTCCTCAAGTGTAATGGGCCATTACGGGCGCGGGGATAGTAATCTACTTTAATTCCTGACATTTAAGTGTGAACATTGGTTTACATGATAACAATTCACGTTCCCGAAGCAATCTAATTGACATATAAGAATAGTTTAAGTGTCAAGCCTGGATTGAACCACGGAGCGGATGCTTTAGAAATACAATATTGACTCATCTATTCGGATTACTCCCCAAATGGACATGATGGAACATTCCACTGAATGAGGTAATTTATGTGAAGACTGCGGGGGCTCACATACCATCTAGGTAAAAAACTCTTCTTGATTATGTAGTTAATAATTACCCTGGATTCTAAGTCTGTGGCCAGAATTAGGTGAAATTGGTCCCTTGTGGACATAATCTATGTATAAAAAATGCGTCTATCTTACTAAATAGCCAGAATCTTATATCTAGACCCCCAATGTGGTGATTTCTAATGCTTCCTAGCCAACGCATCCGGTTATCAAAAAGGGACATTTAGACTAAAATTGGAAAAGCTGCAATATTACATCACTCCGTGTAACTTTCGAGCAGGCCAAAAATGTCTGTTTACCATAATTGCTTGAAATTGGAATGGGGAGATACCCTTCTAAAAAACATTACTGGGATCTCTTATCTGCCGCAAGTGGCGAAAGTTTAGGCCTTGTAAAGATGCTGAAAATAGGATCGTTTATTAAAATTATTCTACAGCAGGACAACAATCCAAAATCCAGAAATACAAATAAAAGGTGTTGGCCCCTGTTTCGGCCTGTGGATAATCCGTGTAATGTTCATTAACGTGATTCAGCATTTCTGCTAATTACTTTGGGCTGTGTAGACCCTCCATGATCTTGTGTTGACATGCCTGGTGACCTTGACGAATAAATAGTAGTGAGCTGCGCAGGATTTAGACCGATCTGCTACCTCCCCCTCCCCTCTCCCAGCCGTGAGGAATGGAACGTGAAAGAGGAGATTATATGTGGGTGTGCTTTCAGATTGACTGAAGGAGTGAGTAACAGGGTAGCATGGGAGAACAGGGAACGGCTGAGGTCTCTTAAAGGAGGCCCAATCGAGGCATCAAGTCTGTCTGTTACATGTAGAGATCCAGAATTTGATCACATTTACAGAAGAATTTGGGCATAATTGTCAAGCTGTCGGAACTACTTTCCTGCACTAGATGTGTCAGAAGCGACAAAGGGTATATGCCCTCACTTTGGATCTTCGAAATTGTAATTTAGTTTTGCAATGACAGCCATAGAGTACGCATACAGAAAGCTACAGAATCCAAGTGAAAAAAGGGACAGCTTACGACATTACAACATACAACCTTATGGGACCTGGATACCTGAAGTTTACATTGCTCCATGGACGGGGGATCCGCCAGAGCCAGCTGTGCTTTCCCAGTTTATCACAGTTTGACATATCAAGTTATCTGGGTAATGTATAATTCGGTATATTATGACCTATATGGTTACTGCAAATGCCATTCCCCCAACGGGCTAGCCTTTTCTTGGGGCCTGAGCGCTTGGGCCCAGGAATAACGGAAGTGGCTGGCTAGTTCGGCCTTGGCACGCTGTGGTCATGGTGTTGTATATAGGGACCGGAGGGCTGACCTACAGCCTGGCAGGTATCAAGCAGGAGGTGTGTGCAGACATAATTGAGGGCGAGGTGATGCAGTGGTTTCTCCCTGAGGTGTATGACAATGAATTACCTGGGGTAGGATGGGGATCCCGTGAGGTAAGACGACGTATCCAGGATTAAGACAGAGAGGACATTGTGGCAATCAAAACTTAATTCTTATATCCAATGTTAAAAAGAAAGCAAAGGCCGAACTGTAGACAGTAGATTCAGTAAGCTGGTGAGCTGGTTTGGTGTATAAAATGGTACTGTCGCAGGAAGGTTGTCACAGCCTCATATAGCTTCTGCTGGGCTGGTTATAGATGGGAGCTGAGTCCAGATGTGGTGGACCTGGCTCTGGGGCTGAGATTCCTGACTTGCCCTAATGTGGGCAGGCCACTTGGGTGGCACTCGCATCTATTATACACAGGGCTGCCACTTCTCTTGCTTACAGGTAGCGACATGTGCACAAGATGGAGTCTCCCACCTCCTACTTCGACTTGCAGATGAACCTAAGACCATGTGTCCCGCCCACCAGGGGTTTACTATACTCCCATGTCAGGTGGTAGAACTTTCTCAATCAGTTCCCCATGCTTTACAAAATATACAAGAATAAATTTGGGACAAATAACATTTGGCATGTTAACTCTTCTGCCTACCAGCCAGTGGCTACAGCTCATTACAAAGTTCTCCAGAGGGTGATCCAGTCATCCCTACGCTCCTGACATGGAGCCGGCACCAATGCGCAACTACACCTGGTTAGTAGGGTGGCTAAGGGGTTTGCAGTACCAAGTGACTAGTAAATATGCTCAACCCTCTCCGACCTCCGCTCGTTAATAGGGACTAATCCTCATGCCTAGACTGTCGAATTCACAGAAATAGGTTGTAAATCTATGAGCCTTTAACATGTCGGTCATTCACTACATCCGGAATGTGACAGGGTGGTGGGTGCCACAAAAGGCTAATATTTAATTTTACTAAATCTATAGAGTTTTTTGCCTGATTCACAATAGTGTCTTGCCTATTGTAATCTCCTGTATCATTATCATCCAAGTATAGAGATAATCTGTAAATTAATGGCAACTATCAGAACGTCTACTTATAAGCCTTGTGGCCAACACTTTGACAACTCACCCGCCCTTCCACAGTTGCTGGGCCGTACATGATATAGGCACAGCTCCATGAGAGATGGAGTCCCATAGTCAGATAACCACTGCGCTCCTACTATGGACTACATTAGGCCCTAAAGTAGGGGTCTCAATCTTGCAAAACATGTACATTGCATATGAAAATATGAAACTCTACTCATGGACCAGATACATTATGGTTTCTCTGGCAAGTTTCTGTGTGTAGAACCATATAAATTTCCCCATCCCTGACTTTTTCGGGGTTTCCTACGACCTCACACCACTATGTGACATGTCAGGGTGTAGAATGGCCGGGGGGAATTTTAAGACTGAAATTGTAAATAGCAATCTCAATATACCCCCCATTATTGCCCAGCTCGCTGTTGTACCCACTGTTACATGCATAGTTCAATATTTGAATAGTGAGTTTGGGCAGTCAGCAAGGGCCCAGCCTTCTAGGAGGGCCCATGCTGCCCAAACCACCCACAAAATTTTGTATACTCAGAAGGGACTTCACGCCATGAAATCCATCTTCAATACACATGTAACACTGAGCCCTTGTCAGGGCGTTGAACGGCCCTCCAAAGGGCTCCTGAATCACAGATTGAAAGCAATTAGAAAGGATGCATCTTCATTCCCCAAAATACTGTTCCTTGTACCCTATGTAGGAAGTGACTCCAGACTTTGTAGAGGCCATAATTTTCATAAACTCTAGGGCCTATAGTGGTCTTAATCCGCCCTCGTCCATAAAGAGGGGTTAGATAACTATAAATTTGTTTCTCACATTCCAATACAATGTACACGCAGCCACTAGTACCGGGACAGGAGTCAGAATTTGCCGAGGTCATGTAAACTTTTTAACACATTCACAAGGTCAATTACCTACAATACAACCGCAGAGTCGGAGCAAGTCTACTTGTTTTTTAACCTAATTTTGCATACCAACCAATATATACACAAGGAGGAAATAAAAAACAATGGTTGTAAAGTTTACACTATAGTCAGATCAAAACTCAAATTGCCATTTATTAATGTGGTGCCTTTAAGAGGAAGAGGGACTTTAGGTCTCCAGGGGCCTAGGGACACTGTTCTCTGCAAACTCTCGTTTGTTAAACCCTGATAATATATTTGTTATCTTATATATTTGAGTTCATCCCAAATAAGGTTATCCCATGGACACCATTGCCTCCATGTGCAGGTTCACCGTCTGGTTACACATTAAGAGCAGGTCCTAGTCTTGCCGGAATTGGTGGGCGATAGTAAATTCTCATATGAACGTTGGTGGGGGGTAGCTACACTCGTACACTCATGTCCGACAGGAACGTAACAATACCACACTGGCTTTTCCTTGTGGCCGTAAATTGAACACAATTGTGTTAATGGGCCTTAAAGGAAATTATTCAGGACTTATATTGAGGATTTATCCTTACATAAACTATCAATAAAGAGGTAAGGGTCCAGCACCCCCACAATTCGTGTTGGAAGGGGTCACAGTGTTTGAGCACATTATATGGCCTTCTTGTGACTTCATCATCAGTCACATGGCACCTGAAAATATTTGTGATCTTCTAACTTTATTCTTGGAACATCAGGACCAATTAGACTATTATACAACATGAAGGTGAGTCATCAGGAAAATTTAGGCAAAGCACTGTATTGAAACATAAGGATGTAACTGAGAGCATAGGACAAAACTGAGGAACAATTACTGGGTAACAATTCCTCTTTCACCTAAATGTCTTGTTGCACCACACATTTTCTTAGTGGGTTATGGTGGAATTGTACTACATAACTTAGGTATCACAAACATATGAAAAATTTTTAATCAGACATCCCAATAGTTTCTTCCCAGATTTAAGCCAAGTCACCCCAATATCCATATTCTTCAGAACCTGATCCCATCTCTGGTAGGGAAAAAGGATGGACTAATTCTAGATCTTGTGAGGTCTATGTGGATCAACACAACCTCAAGGTGGCCATGAACGTTGATTACAGACTGCTAACCTCAGATTTCAGATATTCACCGTCTAATATAACCTGTTCAAGATTCTTCATATGAGTTCTTCTGCAAACTTTGAAGAAGAAGTACCTGAAAAATGTATACATCTCTAGAAAGACACCATAACACCGAATTACCTGGTATTTGTGGATACATCCTCATGCAGCTAGATGATCCAAAACCATGACTTATCTGGGTTTATTGAATAGTTATGGGTAATTTCATGCTGGAACAGTCTTCTGGTGAGATTCTCACTCGCAGTAGATGTACTCCTTCTGGTCTGTCATAGGCTTGGTTTAACTGGAATCGTTGATCAGAGATATAAAGAATCTTCTTGTCTAATTCTTGAGGGACACATTTGAAACTCAAATACCTGAAGTTCAATTTAGCTGGCACATAAGGCTGTGTGGTACATTGGGGCATATAGACTCACACGGAAAGTCCTTAGTAACATCTTGTTAATTAGAGACTCGTAATCCACCTGACTGGGGAGATGCTGTTGCGGCAGTTATTTACCAGGCCTGCACAGAGGAACTGTCTTAGAATAGATTTATTATCTTACGCTAACACCATTATAAATGGTCCTTCTTCACCCTTCTCTACCCATGGGAAATCTTATTTTCCTGCCTCAGTAATTAAATCGAACTTGCGTAATTGTTGGTTGAGCGACCCCCTCTGCCTGACATAGCAGGTCGCTCCTGTAATCACCCGTTCTCATATCATCCTCGGCAGATGGTGAATATGTACATTCTTCTTCTTCCTTACGCTCATTGCCTCTTAATAGCGTGTGAATAGATAAAAGAATCCGGCCTAGCCCCATATCTTCACAGTAATCACGCCCATTAGTCCTTCCTCCAAGTTATGTGTCAAATGAACTGTGGAAATGTTTCTATGATCATCCACCATCCCTTTAATATACGTCCTCTATTCTGCCATACCTGTATTGTTTTTGAACTAATTATTCGATCAACAGAGTAAAAGTCCAGAAAACCCCACATGATGTGCATAAATGAACGGAAAAAAAAAATGACAAATGTATATGCCCCAGCAAGTAACGGTGTCCTATTTGGCTATCTTTGAAGACTATCATATGATCACTCTCTGCTTTGTCAAAAGTTACTCAACAACAAATATTCTTCTTGTAGACTCTGCGTTTCCATTGTGAAGATCTTCATAGGGGCTCATTTACTAAGGGTCTGATCGTGTGCAAAATTGCCCCAGTGATTTTGGCGCTTGCATGGATTGTTGCGTTGTATCGGCAGGGCTTTAACACGCGACGAAATGCGGGGGCATGCCGTAGGACACCCGACGGATTCGGAAAAAAAACACGAATTTTAAAAAAGAATTTGTGGACGGAAGATCAGCACCACAGCAGACGTGGACGCAGCAGGTGGAAACCCGCGGACCTCAGCGCAAGCAGCAATCAGCAACCCTGGTGCAATGGATGGAGCAGCACCTTAGTAGTATCCGCCTGCAGACCCGAATCAGCGCGCATAAAGCGCGGCAGGATCGTGACTGACTGGGTAAGAAATGAGCTAACCATAAGCTTGGATCCAGCGCCTTCAGCACCAACAACACACCAAAATAGCAGTACATCAGGGGAACTTCCCCTTTTCTTGTTACGCTTCTGTGTTGATATATTTTGGACACAAGAGATCAGGCAGTCCCCTACTTAGAAACACCCGTACTTACCGATGACCCCTAGTTACAAGCGGACCTCTGGATGCGGTAATTTATGAACTTTAGCCTTAGACTACAATAATCACTATAAGTTGTTATCATAGATATCTCGCAATGAATCTTTCTTTGTTAATCCTGGTTCTTATGACAATCCAACATTTTTTAATGCCTCACATTGTCACAGAGAGAAAATAAAATTTGGCTGCGGTTACAATTATAATATACAGCTCTGACTTACTCATACAAAGTTCCACCTTAAGAAAAACCCATTTTGGTACTTAACCCTGTCTGATGTGCAAAACTGATTAACGGCCACGATTCCTGAGAAATTCACCTTCATATGCTACAAAACAAACTGCATTTTAGAAACTATGCCACTTGATCCAAAATGGTAGCTTTTAAACATGGCTGCATGTTTCCGACACTAGTCTTAAAGGCAGACCCGTACCCTTACTGCGTGGTATCAGATAGTTTCCCCTGTAGGTCCGATAATAAGAATGTGTCCTGGGACTTTGAATCACCCTGACATGAAAACCGAATCCATATTTCCACATGGGCGATTTCTAACCACTGTACATATGTGGATATCAGCTTCGGAACTTATTTATGTTTCTGGAGATCAAACCCTCAGAATGTAAAAGTCTCACTGGTTTTACCGTTGTGAAGCCCCAGACTTGCAGCGTACATTGTGGCACTCAGGTTCCCATGACAGCATCGGCTGTTTATACGGGTAAATCCATCACACCAAATCTTCATGTTCCTGCAAATTCGTCGCAATTGTGTATGCCGCTTGGGTAAACACGCTGCTCATTCATGGACGTTCTCCATAATTCTCTAAAGGGGGAAAAAAACTGAAAACTATAAAATGATGGAGAGACAATGGATGAGCTGGATTGCTCATACATGTAATGTCATATGAGAGGGGGTTGTAAGAATAGTTAATCCAAGCACATACTTCAATAATCCGTCGTCTTAGTATTTAAGTATAAAGCGCACTCTTAAGAAGTTGCTGTCCTGAGCATTGTACCAAGAAGAGCAAACAGGGGTAGTAAGCTTGTTTGGACTTTGTACAAAAGTTTATATTTCTTCCGTACCTTGTATTATATTCTCTATAAACTCACCAAACCGAAGTTTACCGCAAATTATGTGAATATGTTGAAGACAGGAAAATTAAGAATGGAGAAAACATTTTCATGTCCGTCCACTCTTTGATGACAAGCTTTGCATAGTCATTTAACCAAGTCGTGAGGTAGTTACTACTACTAAATGGTTTTCCCAAAGGTCTCCCAGGGTGCTTGTGAACTGCCAACGCTATTCCATTGGGGGTTTAGGTTGGTTGATTGTGTAGAGCATTCTGAATGTAGAGTTCAATCATTCTTTATAAGTAACCGAATATAGGATTTATACTCATTTCTTTTTTGTATCCGGAAGTTGTATAAAGCAGGGATTATAATATAGGAGGTTTGGTGGCCCACTTGACACCTGACTACCTGAACCACCGGCAAGATTTGATACTGTCCTGTAGGATAATCAAAGACAGGATCTCAGGCAGTAAATCCCATCTATGCTTTCAAACTAATGTAAACCAGGGTTCCTATCAGAACCTTTAAGGTCTATATAGGTCTCAAAACGGCATGCAGGACTAAAAGTGGGGACTGAATGGACTGCCCTTTCCCAAATATATGCTATTAAAAATGACTTAGACCCGTATTGGCAAGAAACTTTTAACAAACCCAGGGCCCATGGCCCATTTCATGCAGAGCAGTACGTGACCACGGAGTGGGACTATATGTACCCACCTTTACCGCAAGTAACTACAACCATTTTCCTTCTAAACTTGGCTCAAGCTAGAGAGAAGAAACTTAAAATACTCTATGACAGGTCAGGAGCGCCCTACAATGGCCCGACCTGTACCCGACAATGGGATTTACAGCACCATAACACCTCCCCTTGTGGGAAATGCCTACTATTATAAACAACAAAGACAGAACTTGTCTAGCGTGTGCATTGTCATTGGTTATCTTAGACTCTGATCTCGATTGTGGTGGGGTTTATGACCTCTCCTTCCTCTACACACTGTAATTAGAGGGGAAATATTGTGACCCTTACAAACCAGTATTGGTTTGATCAAGGCCTGATTCACAGTTGTCATCCAACAGATGGGGGCACATTTACATACCCGGCTGACTGGAATTTAACCGAAGTGACAGAATGAGTGTCCGACGCTAATGCACTGCTGCCGCGATTCACTAAGATCGGCACCCGGGCGATATCATGAATGTGATGCTCTTCTACTCGCTCAGTCCGACATGTTCACACATTTTTTTAGTGGTGATCTAAGTGTTGGGCTTGCAACACAATTTGAAGTTAATCCCATGCTCGTCCGAATCAGTCGGATCGTCACATGAAGCATGCAGCCCGCCAAAAAGAGATCACGTGAGCCAATTCCGGGTCTTTAGGCGCGCACCTTTTGGCAAGTTGCTGGTTACTGGTGCCAAGGGTCCAGGGTGGATAGGACATTGCTGAGGGCAAGGCACCAGGGGTGGTGAAAACAGAAACAAAGTGGCCAAAGGTCAGGGCATGTAGAAGTCATTGTGCAGTCCGTGGTACAAAAACGGAGGTCAAGGGAGGCAGTTATGGTTCAAAGCATCCTGGGGGGGAATTGCCAAAACTTAGCTGGTTTGTTAATGGCCTTAATCACCCCGAACACACAATACACAAAAGTTGTGTTAAAACAATTTTTTTTTGTTATCCTTCTGTGAAATGTGTTACTTGTAATGAAGGCGGCTCTGAATGATGCCCATTTATTATTGTAAACGTTACCTGGTATTTTAGGCTAATCGCATTCATCACCCCGACTACATCACGGGGCCAAATTAGTTAAACAAGCATGGGTGCAATTAGGCCAGCGGGAGACGGAGATGCTGTTCCAGGAAATAATCTTGGTAAAGTAACTTCTTGTGTCCAGTGTTGCCTTAATAACAATGCTTTTGCCAGGGAACGGGAGTGAATAATGAGAACGCGCAGCCGGCGGGTGGGAACTTTTTTCCTTTGAGACTGCTTTACTTGACTTGAAACTTTTGAGGTTTTCAAACAATAGTGAAAGTAGGTTAAGAGCTCGGGCGGAAGATATGTACCTTTGCTTTTTTCTCCCTATGTCACTCAGGTCCTTTCTATCGTAACATTCCAAATAAAGATTAAAATCAGTCTGAAAGTAACTTTGAAGATGCACTTGCAAGAATCGGTTATATCTTAAGGTAATAGTTGATTCATTGAGTTTAATCATGCACGCAAGGTTGACATGAAACATCTGGCTTATTAGGAACACAAGCACAAATTGAGATGTTAGCAAATCCATCTGACAATGATGTACACCTACCCACCTTTGCCATATTGATCTGGTTAACCTATTAAAAAAGAGAGACCCTAATCAATGGCTGGACTTAAACCATTCTCCAAACATTGTCCCTATTATTTCGGATTCTCCTAATTTAGGATCAAGCTCTGTTCTCCTTCAGATACTTTCTGTAAAAGATAGTGTGACCAGTACCCAAACATGCATGGTCATAGGGAGTGAAGGGAACCTTTTAGAGACTGCAGTGCCCAAGCTAAACCACAATCCACTTTTTACCTTGAAGTGCCAAACATGGCATTTTAAGCAGGAACTTATGCTACATGCCTGCTCTCACATTCTTTCATCTATCACCCCCCGGAGGACACCAATTAGTTGAAAGAAAGAGTGCAATTCAGACTCTGTCTGTGTAGCTTCTCTCCAGGGTCTCTCTGTAAAGGAAGATGAAGGGTCCACAGGGGACCTCAAAAAGATAGGCAGCCCTGTCCACACCTTCTCACTTTCTCCCGCCGTTCCAAACGCCAATGAAGTGTCGCTTAAAAATAGCGCTGAGAGCAGCATCTCTTAAGTTGGGACTGCAGAAATATTTGGTGGATTTGTTCCTTTCTGCTGAACTCTGTCCTGGGTGATAACCTGAGTGCCCCAGAAAATGGTCTCCCGAGTGCCACCTCTGGCACCCGTGCCATAGGTTCGCCACCCTGTCCTAGGGTATGAGATGAACTTAACATAAAAAATTTTGTGGGCCTTTCATTGCTCATATAGGGCCAAAAATGTATGATGGCCATGCAGAAACAGACGTTACACGTACTAAGCTTCCCTAGGCTTCTAAGAGGCCTAATTCGTTTCTGTTCTGATATAAAAGGTTTGTGGATCATCATGTAGCATTATGTGATTGTTAGTACTAGTACAGATCCCCAGTAATGATGTATCAGGTAGCTGTAGGATAAGAGTTCTGGACAACTCAGCATCCTCCTGACCAGCAGCCTCTTTTGGTGGTAGGACACTAACACAATCGTCTTCCCGTGCTCCCTTCTTTGGTCTTCTCTGTTCAACCTTGGCTCTTTTTGTTGGATTCACCCCCAGGTCTCCTAAATCTGCTGACACCCAAGATGATGTCTGGCCTAGAAGTCTTATGTCTGGCCTTATTAAAGGGAATTTGGTTTATGGCTCAGAGACCTGCAATCCTTAGTGGTAGGCCGCATGTCTGGGCAGCAGACCTCAGGCACAGTGCTTCTTATTCCATCCTGAGCAGAGAGAGAAAAGATCATGCCTTTCCAGCCACATGGGGGTTTATAAACTCCTCTTGTAAGGCGGCAAGCTTGTTATCCCAATAAGTACCTTTGTACAATATCATAATAACAAGGACTGTGATTGGTCACATAATAAACTACTCTCAAGCTGATATTATACAGCTGCAGTACCAGGATTAGTTGGCCATACTTCTCCTACAACTAGAAGGCATTAAAGGTTCACAAGTTTGTAACATAACCAGTGCGGCAGGATGTTACACACCCTTCCATAGAGATGCATATCCCAGCCTGTACAATGTGTGTCTATTGAGGCTGCATGAGCTAATATGTAATCCCCTGTGTTTGGTTACACAGCTCTGAGGATAAACTCCTTCACTTTCAGCTTGATCTTTGAAAATACTGCTCATAGCATACTACAGCCAGAGAGAGAGAGAGAGAGAGCAGAAAGTGTTACCACTCACAGCTGTGTAACAAACATGAGAAGAGAGAGAAACCTGTAACAGAGTTGTCATAGCAACGTAGAAGTAACATAGTAACTAAGGGGCCCTTTGCAGCCTGATTCTTTACACACTAAGCATTATTTCTTAATGAAGTACATTAGAAAAATGTTCTCACGACTCCTCCACACACAGTATCAAAGATCAGCTGAAATGATGGTTACTCTTTAAGATCAGTAAATCTTTTCAAGTCTGTATGGAGAATCTGTATCCTCAGTTAACTGACTGTAGCAGCCACCTCGAGTATATTTGTCCGGTGTATAGACGTAACGCTCGGTGCCGCTGTCGTCATGCCCCAATAAATGTTTTTACAATAGTTGAATCCACAGAATGAAGTAGATGTTTTTCAGCAAAAATACATGATATGATATTTCTGGTAAGACCTCTTGACTCCGCAGTAGATGATTAACCCCGCGCGGCTTCTTCCATTATTTGTTACCATTTCGCCTATTTATTATTCGCAAATCACTTCCAGTAAGAATGACGGACCAGTATGACAGCTGTCATCGGGGAATGGGTGATGTGTTACTGCCACAGCACTGGTAATACCGCCGAGTATATCAAAGTCTCTTTCTTGGGGATTGTTTGATGCTAAAATACATCTTTGATTGATAGGTTCGTGTCAGACTCCCCTTGTCATGAGTCTTCTTCATGTTTTAATGGTCTATCAGTCACAATGCTGAGAATTTCTGTACAAACACCTGTCAGTATTTATCTCAATTTACACTAGAAAATTATTCACATTAAATGGAATTTTATTTATTTTAAGATCAGCAGGAGATAAAGTTCTCAGAATGTACTAGACTTTCCCTGCACCTCCTGACACCAGAACTGCAGAGAGAATCATTCAATCTGATGGGAGCCGGATATGTCTCTGCCCTTGGTGATCCACGAGATATTTATCAATATGACCATTAAAGGGGTTATCCGGGTTTAAAAAATTTCTTATGGCCGGGCTGGGGAGGGCTAGTTAAACATAATAAACATATACTTACCACGTCCGGCGCTGCTGATGTCCCGCGCCGCGGTCCCTTCGATCCGTGCCCCTGTTTGTTTTACAGGGGCACAGAAGCTGCACACAGGGAGCTCCGGTCCGCGATGTGGACGGCTCCTCCCATCCGTCCCTATCCTCTCAGCGTTTTAACGGCTGGGAGATGGTGTCGCATGGGAGCATCCGGCCGACTGGAAGCTCCCTGTGCGCACTTGTAATGAAACCGACGCACAGGAAGACCGGCCGCGGCGCGGGACATCGGCAAGCACACGGAGGAGGTAAGTACATGTTTATTGTGTTTAAATAGCCCTCCCCAGCCCGGCCATAAGAAATTTTTTAAACCCGGATAACCCCTTTAATGGTGGAACCATCACCAAAAAACAAGCACAAATACCGATAGTGCAGGGGCCTTATGCAAAAAGGGGCTTGATCTGTAATAGATGCTGTCAGTGTAAAAGGCTGCTTTTAAGAAGGCAAATACTAGAGGTGTAACTAGTAACCATGCAGCCCCATAGCAAAACCTGGAATTGGGACCCCCATTAACCGTGGGACATTCAGCAGCATATTTTACACAGTAATATCACAGTAATGGATATTCACACAGTGATGTCACAGTACAGGGATAATACACACAGTGATGTCACAGTACAGGGATAATACACACAGTGATGTCACATACATGCACTAATCCAGCACAGTGATGTCACAGTACAGGGGATAATACACACATTGATGTCCAGTACAGGGATAATACACACAGTGATGTCACAGTACAGGGATAATCACACAGTGATGTCACGTTATGGATATACACACATGATGTCACAGTACGAGATAATACACACCGTGATGTCACCGTACAGGGATAATACACACAGTGATGTCACAATACGGGATAATACACACAGTGGTTGTCACAGTACAGGATAATACACACAGTGATGTCACAGTACAGAGATAATACACACAGTGATGTCACAGTACAGGGATAATACCACAGTTGATGTCAGTCAAAGATATGCACACAGTGATGTCACAAGTACAGAGATAATCCACAGTATGTCACAGTAAGGATAATACACACAGTGATTCACAGTGCAGAGATAATACAGAAGTGAATGTTCAATTATTTAAATAATAACGTTACATCCTGGTGGAAGTGCTCTTCCCAACAGAGCCCTGGTAACATGTTGCACACTGCTTTTCTCCCTAAGTTTAAGTGCTTAAAGAAAAAAAAAATAGTTTTGGGAAAAACACACAGTCCATGATTTATCTGGAGAAGTAGGGCTCCTCCACCACTTGTTATCTTTGCTGCTGTTGTCGGCTGTAATGAGTAACAGGGATTTGTTGATAAAGAACCCTTTTATTTAAGAACGACAAAATGTTTTACCATGGAAATTATCATGACACAAAAACTTAATAATGAAATATGGATCCATATTTCCATCTTTATTGTCGTATAACCACAGAATAGGGTCATACGATGTAAGGGATTGGTGCAATCTAACATGAGCTCTGGATCTCTTACTGATTTACTCCTTCGTTTAGCGAATATTTATTTTAATTTATTTTGAATTATTTACATTTAATTTTTTCTCAGACACATTCATCTGAACTGCAGCCATGGAGCAGGGGGGAGCTGTTTGCGAGATTTTACTAATATTGATATTATACGGGAGTTAGGTCAACAGAGGAGGAGGCAAAGTGTTAACAGGTTGTAACTCTTCATTCTGAATTTTCATGGACATTGAAAAATCTCTGATACCGTTTATGCATTGTTTTGATTTTTTTAGGTTTTGAACTCAATATACTTCATATGTTTGCACACGATTCGCTTGTAAATTCACACCCTCGATCCCATGACTTTCATTTTGTAAACATAATAAAGAGAAAGAACCAAGTTCATTTTGTGTTCAAGGTACAACATGTTGTGTTTACTTAGAGCTTCCAGCAGTAAGGACACAAATATGAAGGACATGAGGCCGCACAAGAAAACGTGAGAAAAGCTATACAATAATAAGAATAGTTAATACCCTGAGAACTGTGGGTAAATCATTAAAGGTGGGGAAAAATCCAAGAAAGATACAACAATCCAGCGTGGGATAGTGAAAAAATCTTTAGGCACTTTTTATTGGCTCCAATAGTAACAATGGTACAGTTACATATGTAGGCAAAGAACCATAGTCCCCACCGTGGACGCAGTGCTTGAGCGTATGTAACTGTACCATTGTTACTATTGGACCCAATAAAAAGTGGCTAAAGATTTTTTCACTATCTCGCGCTGGATCGTTGTATCTTTCTTGGATTTTTCCCTGCAGTGCACGCTGGTCATGTGGAAATCCGAGTCGCAGAAGTGGAAGTTGGTGCCAGAAGCATCCATCGTTTTGGCTTTTTTCTACAATGTTTTCTTCTTGCCGCAAAATCATTAAAGGTGCCTTGTTTAAATACTAAAGGGGTTGTCCAGGATTAGTGGTTTTTATATATGGGTGCGCTTTGTACAACATCCAAATAAGAGGGATAGACAGAGACAGCTAGAATAGAGTGATGACTGTTTCCAGATTCAGCAAATGTTTCCACAGCCTCTTTGTTGTATCTCAGGGACCTAAAACAAAACAAAAGATCTTTGTTAGATGCCATCTATATATTGTACCTTCTTACTTATATTTTGAACAGCGGCTCTACCTACTCATCCATACCACCCAATCTGTCCTGGGTCCCGCTGTCCCGCGCAGGGGAGGTATGTGTCGGGACATCAATTCTGTCAGTATTCTCCAGACACCGACAGAGCTGATTACAGTGATAGCGCAGGCAACTGCAGCTTCCTCTGTGTGTGATGACATCACCTGATAAAGTCATCCCTACCTACCGTCTTCACTGCTACATACAGCAGAAGGAGAGGAGAGAGAAGCTGTTGTGGGGGGAATAGGGAAAGGTGAGTATATGTGTTTATTATTTTACTGTGGGGGAACAATAACAGGGTGATCAGCTGGGGGAGGCAGTATAAGAGGGGAAACTGCTTTGGGGGGGGCAATAACTGGGTAGGCTGCTGGGAGGAGTTGTACAATAACAGGAGGAACTTCTGCTGGGGGGGGGGCACAATAACAGGGAGGCTTTTTGCTGGGGGGGGACAATAACAGGGGAAGCTGCCGGGGGGACTATAACAATGGGAAGTTATGGGGAGTACAATAAGGGGGAGCTGCTGAGGAGGGGAGCACAATAACAGGGCGAGCTGCTGGGGGAGTACAATAGCAGGGAGAACTACTGTGGGGTACAGTAACAGGGGGAGCTGCTGCAGGGGGGACAATTCAAGTGAGCTGCTGGGGGCGGTTCAATTACAGTGGGAGCTGCTGGGGGCCACAATAACAGGAGGAGCTTTAGCTGGGGGGCATAATAACAGTGTGAGGTTCTTGGGGGCACAATAACAGGGGGAGCTGCCGGGGTCACAATAACAGGGGGAGCTGCCAGGGGTCACAATAACAGGGGGAGTGCTGCTGGGGGGCACAATAACAGGGGGAGCTGCCGGGGGTCACAATAACACGGAGAGCTACTGGGGGGGGCACAATAACAGGTTGAGTTGCTGCTGGGCAATAGGGGGTGGCTGGACAATAATAGGGGGGACAGTAACAAAGGGGGATTGAGCTCTTCTTCTGGGGGGCACAATAACAAGGGGAGCTGCTGGGGGGGCCGGGGGCACAATCAGAGGGGAAGATGATGGAGGGCACAAAGCAATGGGTGCTGCTAGGGGCACAATAACAGGGGGAGCTTCTGCTGTGGGGCACAATAACAAGAGGAACTGCCGGGGGGCACAATAACAAGGGGAGCTGCTGGGGTCGGCACTATAAAGCGCGCACAATAACAGGGGGTCCTACTGTGGTGGGCACAATAACAAGGGAACCTGCTGTGGGGGGGCAAAATAACAGGGGAGCTGCTGGGGGGGGGGATAAGGGGTGATGCTGGAAGGCACAATATAAGGGGGACCTGCTGGGGGCACAACAAGAGGGAGCTTTAATATGAGGGGGAGCTGGGGGTTACAATGTGACAGGGAGCTGGGGGTGGAGCAAAAAGACGTGTCTAAGCTAAAAAAACTATTTGCACAACGTTCTTAGCACGTTACATATTTTTTCCCCATTTCTCTCTGACAAAAGTTGGGAGCTATGTGAGGTCCACTATATATTGGGGTATCTGTATAAACCACAAGAAGACAATAGACCAGTGATGGCAAACCTTTTAGAGACCGAGTGCCCAAACTTCAACAAAGACCCACTTATTTATCGCAAAGTGCCAACACAGAAATTTAATTTGTGATCTATACTCCCTTCTCTGTCACAGTTTTCATTGATACCAGCACCCTGAGAGACACCAATACAGCAGAACATAGTCTCAGGTAGAGCTGTCACTTTAAAATAGCTATGTGCACAGCAAGTCCTGGGCTGTCTGGGACTGCAGAAAGATACCTGGAGTCATCTCTGGTGATGGCCTGAGTGCCCACAGAAAGGGCTCTGAGTGCCACCTCTGGCACCAGTGCCATAGGTTAGCCATCACTGCAATAGACGATGGTCATGTCTGGTTCCTACCAGGTTCTTGCATGGTGTTCAGCAGTTGCTCCACTATTAGGTCTTAAATCCCTGGTAGTTTTCTATTTAGAATCTCAGGTGGATCTAGAACAAACGATGGAAAGGATCAGAAGTGAATAGACGTATGTCTCCCATTATAGAAGAGTGTAAGTCTACAGTAACAGGGCTGATATCAATGTGCAAACAAGTTCTCTAGGGTGGTAAAGGGAACCATGCCTCCAGTGATTAACTGGGTTTTCCCAGGAACAAAAGTCAGGCCTTATCCATGGGATAGGCCCTAACTCGCTGATCAGTAGTCTCAGTGCTGAGACCCCCACAGATCACTAAAACGAGGGGTCCGATGAAGTCCCACCTACATCTGTTGGACCCCTCTTCGCTACGTCAGACTAACGGAGCAGATGGCCGTGCATGATCGTTCTGCTACTTTAATCTCTACTCTATTAATCTCTATCCCTCGTTTTCGTGATCTGTGGGGGTCTCAGCACTGCGACATCTGATCAGCAAGTTAGGGTCTATCCTGTTGACAGGGCCTAACTTTTGTTCGTGGGAAAACCCCTTTAAAGGAAATCTACCATCTGGAATCTTCTTGCCAAAGCAGAGGATCTCTGAAGGGGATGTGGGCCGATTCAACCTGCTTCCCACACATCATGGATGCACAAGGGGGCGCCACTGCAGCACTCTGCCCCTGCAGGCTATGGTGACAACTCCAGTAGCCTTTGCAGGTGATCTGCATATTGTAAAATATTAATTTTAGGGACAAAGGAGGTCATATAGGGGGTCATAAAAAACAAGTTCTGGATCACTCTGCCCTGGAGAATCTGCTACTGTATTTATTTCAGTAAGTAGATTCCAGATGGAAGATTTCCTTTACTTGTTTGCATATTCCTTACCCAGAATCTGCAGAAGAGCATGATTTACCCTACACCTGCCAAGGTGGACTGCAATGGAGAATGAATACATTCCCAACATACATATTAATAATATGGGATCTACTGGTCTGAAGGACATAGACGTAATATCTAGTACACATGGAGGGATGGCCAGCAATCATCAAAGGTAACAATATAGAAACCTATATATAATATACAAATATATATATAATATAGAAACCATCAGGACCAGGATTTCTGGTAACTTCACTCATAGTTTGCAGGAGGTATCAGGTCTACTTGGCCTCGTTTCCGTCTTAAGTCGGATCTTGCACCCTCTTCTCCATAAGGGAATAGCAGTACTATATAGTAAGTGATGTCTTTTGAGGGGGTCTGTTATTTTTTTATATTGCTACCCAGAAGCCTCCATTTTCACCACTGGTTGGTGAAAATAAAACATTTATTACCAGGCTTCTCCACCAATACTTCAATAAGCTCCTCCTCACGGTGGTCCTCAGGTTCCCAACAACAGTGATTATAACTGAAAATGTAAGGAAAACTTATTAGATAAAGCAATATAGATCTAACCCTCCACATCTAATGTATAAATATTGGGGGCAGTATAAAGGGGCAATAGATATAACAGACTTAACATGTTCAGTAAAATATCTCAGTACTTTGTAAATGACTCTGCATTATACATGTCCTCCCCTTACATGTCCCTCACATACACATTCATTCCTGCATTACAGATAAAATATAATTAGATGCTGAAAACTTACGGAAAGTGGATAACAAATCCGATCAGTAGGACCAGTATTATGCTACCAAAAATGACAAGTGCATCCTGCAAGCTGAAGAATCTGACTGGTAAAAAAAGAGTAAGTAAAACATTATGGTATCTCAAGACTCTTCAGATCATTATGGACCCAAATTAGGTCATCAGAAATCACTGTATTCATTTAGTGTTGTCTATTTGGTCTATATAGGTCAGACCTGACCAGAAACCAGGACAGTGACACCCAACAGATATAGGGTTTGGCCACTCTCTTTCCTAGAGCATCCCTGGAGAGAAGACCTAAACCATCAATACTATGGGGCCTAGACACTGGAGGGTAGCCTGGCAGTATCATGTCACATCTCATCCACCACAACCCATGAATGGAGTCCACATATTGGATATAAAAGATTTTGGTGTCTTCATCTCTGAGGTCACACATGTGACGGGTAGGTGAGATATGTCCATCATGGTGCACTCTATATGTACTGTATATAGGATAATGGTCACTACTCACTTATGTTTTTCAGACTCTTTGGATATTGGGTAACTGTGTAGGAGGCCACTGTCTAGAAACATAAAGGGGGTCATTTACTAAGGGCCCGATTCGCGTTTTCCCGGCGTGTTACCCGAATATTTCCGATTTGCGCCGATTTCCCCTGTATTGCCCCGGGATTTTGGCGCACGCGATCGGATTGTGGCGCATCGGTGCCGGAATGCACGCGACGGAAATCGGGGGGCGTGGCCGAGCGAAAACCCGACGGATTAGGAAAAACCGCCGCAATAAAAGTGTCTCTTGGGACACGCTTACCTTCATTTGGTCCGGCCCGGTGAACTCGAGTGCGTTCAGATGCTTTTCAGCGCAGCAGCGCCACCTGGTGGACGGCGGAGGACTACCTTGATGAATCCCGGCCGGACCCGAATCCACCGCAGAGAACGCGCCTCTGGATCGCGAATGGACCGGGTAAGTAAATCTGCCCCATAATATGAATGGTGAGACTTTATATTATAAATGATGATACAACATGGAAGAGACATTTGAGACTTTGCCCGATTCTCCATAGACCGCCCAATGTTTTATGGGTAAATGTTGCCTTATCTATTTTTTATCAAATAATTAGAATTTGTTATATAATAAAATCTTTCCTAGCTAAGGTTTTTTAACATCGTCATGTCAGTTAACATGGTCAGTGAATAGAAAGTGCCTGTTTTCTACCAGTGGCTAATAATTGCACATAATATTGGGGCAGATTTATCAAGCTGTCTAAAAGTCAGAATATTCTTAGTTGCCCATGGCAACCAATCACAGCTCACCTTTAAAATATTCATGAGCACTGGTTAAAATGAAAGCTGAGCTGTAATTGGACAGCTTGATAAATCTGCCCCATTATCTCCTGTGTGGATAGTGTACAACAAATTCAGGGCAGGTAAAATAAAGAAGTTTGGCAGCAGCTGGGGCACAGATCTGTGTGATACATATCACAGCTGCTGTAGAACCTCTTTTTAGGAAAAGTATTACATTGCAAATAGTTGGTGACAAAAGAGAAGCAACTTCATATAAAATGTCATATTTATCATAATGAGGAGATAAGTGACACTAATGTATTGCCCCTGATCTCTGAATGATTGAACCCATAAATTTCTAAATGTTCCTAACCTGTGGTAGTTTTCCCTGTGGGGGTTCCCCCCACATAACAAGGGACAAATAAAAGCAAAATTCTGAGCAAAAAATAACCATCCATCATCAACGACCTTCTCTAAAACCCTCAGATGTTTCTAGCACATGCACCGTATACTAAAGGCAGAATCCAGCATTTTGATGTCACTAATATTGGGATGTCATCAACATGATGGAATGTCCAGGCCAATGATGTCATGTGGGCGGGGCCTAAGTGATTACAGAGACCATGTGACCTTGTCTAAGAAACTGTCACTAATAAGGTTTTTCCAATTCAAGAAATATATATATATATATATATATAATAATGTTGCGTTATTAAAGGGAACCTGTCACCACAGAACCACACTATAAACTCCTAACAGAACCTTCTGGATGACTGTAATTGTATTTTTCATGGTTTCTTTGTGTATTCTGTATGCTGCAGCTTCGTTCCACTTTTCTTCAGCCTGGTTTCTCTCATTGATGCAGTCAAGGAGGCAGGAGACAAGTCAAGCTCTCTCCCGCTCCCTTACAGCCCCTGTGTCTGGTAAACCCACCACTCCACACGTCCCTTGGCATTGCCCCCTGCTCATGTGTTTGGGTGGGTTTCCTCCGGTCCTCTGGTTTCCTCCCACACTCCAAAACATACTAGTAGGTTGATTACATTGCGAACCCCATGGGGATAGGGACTGATTTGGCAGCTCTGTGTGGCGCTGCAGAATATGTTGGCGCTATATAAATAAAGGAATTATTATTATGTCACTGTATTGCTGTGTATTGTAAAATTGGTTTCACAGTTCCTGCTATAAAAGCCACACAGGACCCTTGACACCATAGTTGGCACGGCTGGATCTACAATGGCGGCACCAAATGTTTTTAACCTTTGACTTACTGAATAAAATCCTTTTGTTTCATGTTTATGCCTTTTTTTGGGATGTGTGGACTATATTTCACACACAAATCAGTCCCCATGCTCTTTAACAATAATTAAATTGGCCAGTCTATACTGTAATCTTCATCATCATTATCAGCAAACCCAGTTTCTCTTCCCCTATTCATGGCCTCATCAGGATCACATATCAAGGTCTTGTTGATGTTCTGCCCCGCTACTGTCCGCTAATCTCTTATTCCCCTGAGCTGTTTATTTTTTTGTCTAGTTTCGGTAATGATTAAACGGTGTAAAAATAAGTTGACATTTTGCTCGTTTTTGGACAGAATAAAGGAATCTTTGTAAATACCAAAAACTCCACTTAGTAAACAGGCTCCATTTTACAAGGTGAGGCTGACATTTCTCTCCATAAATAGATATTTAGGAAAATAAAAGAGAGCGCAGTGACACGGCCCAGAAATCATCGGAAAGGTGGAGGGAACAGGTGAAGAGACGGCAAGAATTATTCATGGCAGCTACTCGCAGAGGTCAATGTAAACCCCATTACTCGCTTCTAGAGACATCTGACATTTGGTGACGAAATAATTGCTGGGAATGGATGACCTGAACATTCATTTCCAAATCCTTCAACACTGAGTTGAGATAAAAAGCCGCCCAGTGCGCCCTGAGGTCCTTCTGGTGACCCGTATGATTGTTACTCCTGTGACAGATAGAGATGCCCAGCGCCAACGCTCCACAGGAAGAATGTCAGGGCAGGCGGCATCAACACATTGGCATCAGTGATTAGTTCCTATACAAGTCTATTTCTCCATCCCTGCGGCTTCTTATCATGCCTGGCCATATCTATTCTAAGCCTCAACCACATAACAGAGCCATAGACACAGATGGGGGCCTTTATCAGTGCCTCGATGCCAGTTACCGGTGTAGAATCCCCAAAATAATTGCAATTTCTCACCTTCCTGCCCCGCGACTGCCTACTTTTCAAAAACCATTTTACGCAAAACTACACCAGGTGAGACCCGACATAGTGTTGCCCGGTGGCATGGCCTCCCGACAGATACATAGAAGCCTTTTGTTGTACCCTCCTTGACAGGGGTCTGTTGCCTTTATTATTATCGACTTATGATAAATCCTTCCAAGAGTCTGTATGGCTGCACATAAGCAGCCACAATACAGAACAATGGTACAGGATACACTATAATGAGGCTTTTCTGTTCCCTATACAGAGGTAATTCTAGAACCACTGTGGACACAAATGTAACCTGAAGTAATGTCTCCATACTCTAGTGTTCTGGACAGCTCCATTTATATATGAATTAGCTCATTCTAGCCAATGGGGTGGCAACCTTTACTTTTCATAGAGTACATTTAGACACACCCTCATTGAAAATTAAAAGTATGCACCCCCTGGGCTAGTATACATTTATTCACATGTAAACCTCTGTGGACCATATGTTTTGAATGAGTGGATAAGTGATGTATAAAAATGTTATGGAAACCCAGAATAAAGGTAGTTGCCCCCACCTTTTTGTCTTGTAATTGCACCCCTTGCCCTAATACTGAACAGTATATTTTTTAATGTATTTATACTAGCCAACTTTAATAAATTCCCAGTATACATGCCAGGAGTGAATAACCGGCAGTCTGAAGCCACCACCAGGGGGAGCTCAGTACATAGAAATGAATACAGCTATTTTAAACTGCTGTGGAAAAATGGAGCTCTTATTGGTTACCATGAGCCATGGTCCCAGACATGTTCTCCAAACTTTTTATGCCTTTGTCTATGTTGGATCCACCCACAGCCACTTGGTCCCACCCATCAGAGGGCTCCTGAAATGGTGAGAATATCTGCAGTTTTCCATACAGTACTCTCTGCTAATTACAACAAGCAGTGAGAGGGACATCATTCTGGTAAGAAGACACAAGGTGGACAGGGAGAAGACTTCCTTGATGCTGAGGCTGAGATTTGAAGAGACACAGAACTGTCAAGGGAAAACATGACTCTTCTATTCAGAAATTGACTCTTCTATATTTATTTGCTTATTTATTGATATATCAGAAAAATTGCTGTGATTAAGGTACAGTGCAAATAATTTTAAGTGATGACTTTCAACCCTTTACAAGCAGTTATTACTGGTGTGATGGGTAAACATAAAGTGACATTTTGGAGTCCCCCACTGCGATACATGCCCATTGCCACCCAAAACCTAACAATACATTGCCTATTTCCATATCATTCTAGTAATAAAACGGAGTCTATGGTTTACATTAAATTAATGAAATTCTAGCAGAAATAAATGATCTGATACACAATTTACCTGAGGGGAAAACTCTGCGTTAAGTCAAGAATAACTAATGGTATAATTAATTGTCTTTGTTTTTCTTGTGAAATCTTATTAAAAGAAAGAAAAAGAAAAGCAAAAAAATGAGAACTTGATACTTCATTACCGTAGATGTGGACCCAGCGTCTTACCCCAGAAATCTTCACAGTTTGCATTTCTAATGAGCATCTGAATCACTTATTGCTATGCAAATTAGCAGAATGGGCACACGTGAACTAAAGGCAATTAACAGTAGAAGATTTTTTTGTATGAGGAATAGAGGGAAGATTTTGCATGTTGTGGCATTGGATCAGTTACATCAATTTCGCTAGTTATGCTAATCCACTGACTTGTACGGTAATCAAGCAGATCGGTGGAGAGAGTCTAATAGTAATACATCACATAATACATACAAGTCATTAAAGGGAGTCTAACAGCAGTATGACCATACAAAGTTGTAGACAGTGAGGCCCAGATTTATTATGGCTTCTCCACTAGATTTCAGGTGGAGAAACCATAAGAATTTTCCTCTCTCTGACATTTTTTGTGTTTCTAAGACCTGCACGCCACTATGGGCATCTCGGGGCATAGAGGAGGCATGGAGTGGGTCCTGATACATTGGTGCACATTTACTAAGGGACCGAACAGTGCATTTTTACCATTTTGCGCTGAATTGCCCCTGGGTTCTTGGCGCACATGATCGGATTATGGCGCATCGGTGTTGGCTTGCATGCGACACAAATCAGGGTGGAGTGGACATCGGACAACCCGACTGATTCGGACAAACCGCGGAATTTAAAAACCAAATTGTGTCCCAAGATCAACACTCACTTGCATCGGGAAGAAGAAGGTGCACTCCGGTGGACCTGAGCGGGGAAGCGACACATGCAGGAACTTGGACGTGAATCGCGGCAGACCCGAATCCTCGTTGGACATTCTGGATCGGCGGCGTCAACGGGACGGGTAAGCAATTGTGCCCCATTTAGTATAGTCTCCGCCGGCATCCATGTATTATATACATAGATCTATACCTTTCAGAAAAATTTGCAAAACTTAACTGTATGAGCCTATTTGTTCAAAGGGGATTTCCCATTAACATCATTATAAGGCTAAGGGATAAATGTCTGATTGCGGGGTGGAGGGTACGTCTAAAGCCCCATAGCAATCTATAGCATAAGGCGAAATATCTTCCCATGCTTCATTGACTTTTATGAATCTTTTAGTGCAGGTCACAGAACGAGCAGATGCTGGAAGTCGTCAAAATGGGGACTTATGGCAGGTGATAAGTGTTTGATGGGGATCGTCTTATTTTTCTCCTCTTGGAAGTTCGGAAGAGGTTGGGGGTGGGGGTGGTTAGGATCAGGTGGGAGATTCGTACATCCTAGCAATATTACATTTGAAGTTTTATATAAGGGATTTTTTTTGTATTAGATATTATTGCTATGTTGTTTTTATGATGTCTATTTAATTTGTAAAATGGAAAAAAATTAACAAAGATTTCTATGAAAGGAAAAAAAAATTTAGTTGGGACCACCCAATATCTCGCAGATAGGGGATAAATGTTGCTAACAGAAAACCCCCTTCAATCTCACCACTTTGCTGGAATGAGTATATGAATGTAAATATGACACCTATATTAACAAATGTTAAAGTGCTTAACATTTGCACTGTCTTCATATAATTACAATCCCTTTAAGAGGTACAATTTTACAATCTGTAACAGTTATGTTCCCTGAAAAACAACAACAAGATGAAGCCATGGTGTAACTTGGATCAGTTTTAGGTACTGTTCCTTCCAGGATAGGACAATTGTGAAATACATGACCGGTCAGCTGTAATCTCCCAATCTCAAGCCAAGTTTAATAATGAATAACAGTAAATGAAGTCTTTGTGATCAGCTTTACAATCTTGCCATGGATGGATCATGGCCAATGGGGGCCACTTACTGAGACTGGCACGCTGGGCACACAAGTCATGTAAAGTTTGAGCCATGTACTACCCTAACCTGCATACTTCTATTAAGAAATATGGGAAATGTGACACCTAGACACCTAGTTAGAATATGGAATTATCCGTAGTAGAACAAAGTTTGGTGGCACACAAAGGGTCCATATTCTTTGGCAGGCACAACAGTCACTCATACCACTCCACCATAGTCAAGAATGAAAGACCCTTGGTGATCCATCCAACGTCGGTAGCTCCTAAGTAAGATCCACACTATTGGCGTGAGACTATTCTTGGGGTGATCTGCACAACTGGTTTGATCCGTTTATGTAGGACCCACGACTGGTTTCAAGACACGAAGGCAAGATAGAGAGGTGGACTGACGCCAATACCATTGATCTTATTTAGGAGCTACGTTGGATGGATTGCTGTGGATCTTCCATTCTTGACTATGGTGGAGTGATATGTGTGACTTTTTGACAGGAGAGTACTGTTCATGGAAAAGAGAGCTCAGCATTGACTTTTTTGTTATAACTTATTCTGAGTATATAATGGCTGCTGTCCACTGCTGATTCGGGGATTATGCAATGTTTGGAGATAAAACCTCCCCATTCCTAAATGCATTATTAGTCCTATCATTTTGTTACATGGATCACATTTCTGATTTACTGTTGGAACATAAGACAAAAGTAATTCAAACAGAAAAGTGCAAGACAACAGGCGGATTGAGGTGTCAGAAACTACAGTATCTCAGAAAGAAAGGTGAAATGATGGGAGAAGAGGGAGGTGCATTTGCAGTATATGTCCTTCAGTATGAGACTCATGTTGTAAGAGGGGAGGAGGAGCAGGAAGGAAAGCAGTGAGTCCACATTACAGCCTTTAAAAAGCAACTAAACCTTTTTTTATTAGAGAATTGAATAGAGTAGATGATAAAAGTATACTTTGTAACTAGAGATGAGCAAACATACTCGTCCGAGCTTGATGCTCGTTCGAGCATTAGCGTACTCGAAACTGCTCGTTGCTCGGACGAGTATTTCGCCAGCTCGAGAAAATGGCATCTCCCACCCTTGTGATTTTTGGCGGCCAGAAACAGAGCCAATCACAAGCCAGGAGACTCTGCACTCCACCCAGCATGACGTGGTACCCTTACACGTCGATAGCAGTGGTTGGCTGGCCAGATCAGGTGACCCTGGAATAGACTAGCCCCTGCCCGTGCTGCTCGGATCATTCTCTGCCTAGATGCCGTTAGGGAGAGAGCTGCTCCTGCTGGTCACCCTGAGCTGGTGCCATGTATATGTGTCTAAACCTACCACTTTTAAGTGGTAGGTTTCCTTTAACCTTACTCTGTGCACTGAGATTTATGACACAAGCTGCCATTAGAAGATTGAGTATCTTATAATGGCAGAAGTAACAGTAGTTCAGTATATAGTTAAGTAACTAAGGCTATAGAGAAACATGCAGCTGCAAGAGTTACAGTATCTCTTAATGTTTTATTCACCCTTCATTCACACTGGATATAACTTACTCTTTTGCCTAGGGCTTTCAATTTAAGCATGAGACGAACTTTAACCTTACTCTGTGCACTGAGATTTATGACACAAGCTGCCATCAGGAAATAGTCTTTTAATGTCAAAAGTAACAGTACATAATCAGGTAACTGACTATAAGGAATCATGAAGCTGCAAGAGTTGCATGATTTCCTTATGATTCATTCACACTACATTCAGTCTGGATATCACTTGAAAATATTTAATTTTCAATGACTTGGGTTTTTCCCTGCAGTGAGGTCCAGCTCTCCTTAAAAGGGGTTAGAGGTAAGATGTATATTAAAAAAACAATGAAAAAATTGTGTTTCTGAGGTTTCCAGGTGTTTGGCCAAGCTTCCCTGTGCAGAGCCTTGGTCCCCTTGAAAAATGCTTGAGTCTCCCATTGACTTCAATGGGGCTTGTTATTCGAGACAAGCACTCGAGCATCGGGAAAAGTTTGTCTCAAATAACGAGCACCCAAGCATTTGAGTGCTCATTCATCTCTATTTGTAATGTACATTTACATATACTATACCTTTCTAATATATATTTCTTTGCCTTGTTTCTGCTCTTTCTCCTGCAGTGAGCATTGTACCCGAGAGCATTCAAAGCTCCTTCCAACAGATTAAAAAATTAATGATTAATTCTTTCCAAGACCAAAGAACATTTCCATTGATGTTTCTACTCTCTGAGGAGATTTCAGTGGAAAGACACAGGAAAATATTACTTTAAAGGAAATCTATAAGTCAATTTAAAATGGTTGTCCACTTTCAGCAAATAATTGATATTGTTTATGTAAGGAAAATTATACAATTTTCCAATATAGTTTTTATATCACTTCCCCACCGTTTCCTAGACCTGTTCTTGCTTTACTGCTATACAAAGCTTCTAAGTTTACTTCCACTGCATATAATGGGGTACATTTACTTAGACGGTCTCTGCGCGATCCCCGGTGTGCGTTGTCCAATGAGAATGAAAGATTTCACAAAGATCGTGCGCCCAATATCATGCATGTGACGCTTCTCCGCTCAGGTCCGGCAGAGTTCACCACCTTCCTGGTGCATGTAAGTGCATTAGTTGCGACACAATTTGAATGTTAAATCCCGCATTCAGTCCAGTCAGTCAGATCGTCCGACGGCCCGCCTCCCGATTTTTGTCGCATGAAAGCCAGCACAATTTCGACACAATCCGATTGCGTGCGACACGATCCCCAGTTAAATACCTGTCACAGCGTTGCAGATTTCTAGAATCTGATGAAAGTACGATCCGTGGACCCTTCGTAAATAAGCCCCAATATGTCCATGGAGATGTGATGGACACACAGGTGCATGAGCAGTTATTATCACACAACTCCTATTACTCTCTGTGATAATAATGGCTCTTGCATGTCCATCACATCAGAGATTTTCTGGCATAGAAGCAGTGGAAAAATTCTTGAGCAGTGCAAGAAACAGTGATTTAAATTGTGAATACGCCATGTGGGCGTGGAGGGGACAAATAGGGGGGCGTCAGCCAATGAAAGGGGGAATTCCCACCCTGTACCTGAGTTCTTTTGCAAAACATTTATTCGCTGGTTTTTACATAAAACTACGACAGGTCCGACCTGGCCCACCCGATACATCAAGAGTTCTAAATCTCTTGATGTATCTGGCACGACGAGGGGGTGTGGCCACTATCATAGGCCGATGCTGGGGCCCCCCTAATGTGCCAACCCCATTTATCCGCAGAATATTGAGCCGCTCGCTACCTGTAGGACACCTGCACTTAGTAGATGCTTCCACTCATCAGCATCAGCTCTTCTATTACCAGCAGTGACCAGAGTAAAAATGAAATCTTGTGATCCCAGCGAGGACCAGATTACAAATTGAGATGACTGCACCATTAAGGCCATTATCCAAATCAGCAAAAAATGGAGAAATTAGCAGAATTTACAAACTTATGTACAGTAAAGTCTGTGCACAATCTGACCTCATTACAGCTAAGCAGAGTAACTCACAGCAGTTTAAAGCTATTAGCCTCAAACACCGGGCACAAATCCCTTTGCTGCTTAAAGGCTCCATAAATTTTACATTAAAGAGATATAACCTCGCTGCGTACAAGCTGCGCTCTGGGCTCATTTGACCATTTTCAATGTATCCGTGAATAGAAATTGTATTTTTTTCTGCAGAGATTTCTTTTTGTACAGCTCCATCTAGTGTATACAGAGAGCATTACATAAATGAGAAAGTAAATTTTTAGCCAATTGTATTGGAGTATAAAACATTATAAGATTTGTTATGGATAACAAATATAAGAAGATTACCACAGTCACTGTGCCTGGAGCTATGAGTAAATGCCCCTGGTTTATTATACCTGACTTTGATGGTAGATTTCCTTTAAATGCATCTTTATTTATTTTAAGATCAGCAGGAGATATAGGGGCTCATTTACTAAGGGTCCGCGGAGTGCATTTCTGTTGGGTTTCCCTACGATTTGCGTTTTGTGATTTTAGTATGCTTGCACGTGACAGAAATGGGGGGGGGGGAGGGGTCGCTTGCAAGATTTAACATTAAAATTGTGTTGCAAGACACGCACTTACAAGCACCGGGAAAGAGAAGGTGACATTTTGTTTTGTAAAAACTTACCAAAATAAAAGAAGAAAAGCAAAACATTTCTTGATGAGTCATTACCACAGATGTGGACCTAGCATCTTCTCCCCCAGAAATCTTCACAGTGCAGGGTGTAACGGATGCCCCCGCAATCCAGTTTACAGAATAGTGAGTTACTTCTGTATAGTCAATAAATACATGTTATGGGATTTATGAGCATCTAACTATAGTTTGCTGTAAGTATTACAATGCTGCATGTTGTAAGTAGATGATGGCTGCCGTCCAGTGCTGAGATGTGGGATTATGTAATATCTGAGGAGAAAACCTGTCCATTCCTGAATGTATTATTATCCCTATTAAAGGATGAAAAACCGTCTTTGTACGCTAACATGTCGAAAGAAAGTGATATATGGCAAAAAGCTAATTTACACAAATTGCAAGGCTTAGTCGGATAAAGAATATCACAGGTATACATTACTATGATGAAGTATATTACAAAGTTTACTATTATCTCCGCTGCCCCGCCCAGTCCTTAACTGGTTTTCAGAGAAATTAACAACTGTGTGATCGGTGGGGGGCCATCCACTGAAACCCTTATTGCTAATAAGAATGGGGCTTACCTTCCCACTGAAATTATATGAAGCAACCAATCAGAGTGCAAAGAATAGTCAAGCACAGTACTCACTAATATATACAGTGTATGGAATCAATTAACACCTTAACGACTTGGCCATTTTGCATTTTCCTGACATGTCGAATTTTTTCAAATCTGACCTGTTTCACTATAAGTGGTTATAACTTTTGAACGCTTTGAACATATCCAGGTGAGGCCTGGATTGTAGAGGACAATTGTCACGGGTGCTCCCGCGATCCCTGTCTCGGATCGTGGACGCACCCGTGTCCCTCCGTGTGCCCCCAGAGCCCAGCAGAACTTACCTCTGGCTCCAGTGGCGGTCTCTCTGGCTCCCGTGGCTCGACATGCATCTCCGCATCTCCGAGGGCACGCGCGCCAGCTCACACACAAAGATTTAAAGGGCCAGCGCGGCGATAATTGGCGCTGGGTTGCCATAAGTTCCTGCCCCTTCCTGTGACCCTTGCCGGATCTTCAAACCATTCGCTGAAGAGAAAGCCCCCTGTGTATCCTTCGTTCCTGTGTGCCAGTTCTTCCTGTGTTCCTGATCCATGTGCCAGTCCGTTCCTATGTTCCTGATCCGTGTGCCAGTCAGTTCCTGTGTACCTGATCTGTTTGCCATTCCGTTGCTGTGTTCCTAATCTGTGTGCCAACTCATGCAATTCCTGATGTGAGTCCTAGTGTGCCTTTCAGTGCTGTTCTCCCGCTGTCACCTCGGATACAGACTGTCTCCTGCATTACTACCTTGGCAGCCACCGCGGGCTAGTTGCACCTGTGGAATGACCTGGTGGTACCTCGCCGCAGCAAGACTATCCCACTTTGCAGCAGGATCTGGTAAAGACCAGGTGCCACTTAGACTCCGGTCCCAGGTGTCGGCTATTACCATCTCCCGCGGTGGTCCAGAGGGTCCACAGACTCAAATTCCTGACAGTAAAATCCGGCCATGGGCCTCGCCAAGGAGCCATGTCAGATACTGGCTGAAATTTCCAGTGTTGTTACCCGGTAGTCTCAGCAGATTGCTGATCAGGGAGAACTTGTAGGTCAAGTTGCTTCCGCCTCCCAACGACTGCTTGACTCTCAGCCTCCGCCTCAGGCTCCTGTGACCACTCCTGCGGCAGTTCCAGCATCTACCCCTGCGACTTCTCCTGTTGTCCCGGCCTGTCCACTGGCACCAAAACCTAGGATAAGACTGTGTACGATGGTGATCCCAAGCTATGCAGAGCTTTCATTACACAGTGCTCGCTGCATATAGAGTTAATGTCATCCCAGTTTGTCACTGAGCGCTCCAAGGTGTCATTCATAATCAGCCTCCTTTCCAGGAAGGCCCTGGCCTGGGCTACTCCTCTGTGGGACAGGAGCGATCCAGTTACGGCCACCCATACTGCTTTCCTGGCTGAGTTCCGATCCGTGTTTGAGGAACCTGCACGAGCCTCCTCGGCTGAAACAGCGCTACTGAACCTCAATCAAGGAGACTCTTCTGTGGGAGAATACGCTGTTAAGTTCCGTACCCTGGCGTCTGAACTGTCTTGGAACGACTGGGCCTTATCTGTGACTTTCAAAAAGGGACAATCTTCACGAGTCAAGGATGCTTTGGCTGCCCGTGATCTGCTGGCTACTCTGAGTGGTCTTATCACCCTGGCCACTCAGATAGATGTGCAGTTTCTGGAACGAGCTGAAGAGTTGCGGCACAAGCAACCTCTAGTCTGGTTTCCATGTCTGCCTCGGTTGCCTTCGGTCTTCCAAAACCCGATCCAGGTTGACAGAGCCCAATTCACACCTGGGGAACGTTCAAGACGTTTTCAAGATAACCTCTGTCTGTACTGTGCTAGTCCAAAACACCTCATCAGGACTTGTCCAGTCCGTCCCCAAAGTCTGGGAAACCCCAGCATCTAGGGCTTCTGGGAGAAGCGTCCCTAGGTGTAAATTCAGCTTCTCTGTGTCTGACTATTCCAGTGCTCCTCAGTGTCGACACCGGTGCTCCCGTGCAAGTCTCAGCATTCCTGGACTCTTGTTCCACAGGGAACTTTGTGGATGCTGCTCTCCCGGCATCACATTCTGGTGGTTCCCCTCAAGTCACCCCACATAATTTCCTCTGTAAGCGGACAGCTTCTTTCCGATCTGGTCCGGTACCGTACAGAACCTATCCATCTTCAAGTTCGAGTCAGGAAAACTTGGCCTTCTATGTCCTGCCTCGCTCCACATCAACTCTACTTCTGGGTTTTCCCTGGCTCCAACGCCATGCCCCGAACCTCAAATGGAAGACTGGTGAGCCCTGAATGCCAATCCCAATGTACGGTGGCACCATTTCCAGTCCTGTCCTTCTGTGTCTTCCAAGTCTCTGGACGGTCTGCCAGCTTGTTACCGGGACTTTACTGATGTCTTCTCTAAGAAACAAGCAGAGACTTTCCCATCCCTATGAATGCCCTGTGGATCCTTCCGGGCGTCACGCTTCCCAGAAGTCGTGTCTATCCTCTTTCTGTACCCAAGATTGCTGCCATGTCTGACTACATCAAGGAGAATCCGCAGAGGGGTTTCATACGCAAGTCCTCCACTCAGGCTGGTGCAGGTCTCTCCTTTGTTACCAAGAAGGACGTATTCTTACGTCCTTGCATAGACTATTGCAGGCTGAACAAAATCACGGTTAAAAACCACTATCCCCTGCAGTTAATTACAGAACTCTTTGATCGCATGCGCAGTTCCAGGGTGTTCTCCAAGCTCCGTGGTTCTTACAATCTCATATGGATCCACAAGGGTGACGAGTGGAAGACGGTGTTTAATACCCGTGGCGGGCACTTTGAATATTTAGTAATGCACTTTGGACTGTGTAATGCCCCTGCTGTCTTTCAGGAGTTTGTGAACAACATTTTTCGAGACCTTCTTTATATGTGTGTCGTGGTCTACCTAGATGACATCTTAGTGTACTCTCCAGACCTTGAGTCCCACCAGGCACACATATGACAAGTTCTTGGTCGACTTCATGCCAATCACCTCTATGCCAAGTTAGAAAAATGCCAGTTTCACCAGCACAGCCTTCCATTCCTTGGTTACATAAATTCCGACAGAGGCTTCCAGATGGACCCCACAAAACTGTTTGCAGTTCTTCAGTGGCCATGCCCAGAGGGCCGACGAGCCATACAGAGGTTCCTGGGTTTTGCAAACTATTACCGGCAGTTTATTCCACACTTCTCAACTCTGGTTTCTCCCATCGTGGCACTCACCACGAAGGGTGCCAATCCTGCTGCTGAACTGGCCATCTCCAAGTTGAAGAACGCTTTTGCCTCGGCTCCCGTGCTCACTAGGCTTGACACGAACAAACCCTTTCTTCTTGAGGTGGATGCTTTCTCCATTGGAGCTGGAGCGGTGCTCACCCAGAAAGAGCCCATGGGTCGAACTTCCACATGCAGCTTCATTCTCTCCCACTGAAAGGAATTATTAACTTGGAGACAGAGAGCTATAGGCCATCAAGCTTGCTCTGGAAGAATGGCGTATTGTCCGGAGGGAGCTCTCCATCATTTTAGTGTGTACACTGACCACAAGAATTTGCTATACCTCCAGACAGCCCAGCGCCTGAATCCCAGACAAGCCCGGTGGTCATTGCAGAGTCGGGGACATAGCAATAGGTCAAGGCAGCCGAGGAGCGTAGTCAAGAACGGAACTGGGGTCACAATGGGAAAACACAATAACAGCACAAGCATGGAACACAGATTTCTCTAAGCCACAAGGCACGAAGATCCGGCATGGAACACAGTAAGGGACTGGGAATTTAGCAGAAGTGGCAGCAGACCAGCGCCAATTATCGGCGGTCTCTCCCTTTAAATCTCCGTAAGCCGGCGCATGCGGAGCCAGTGTGGGATCGCGGAGAGGTAAGAGCAGTGGTGGGGGTCCGGAGGCACAGACAGGAGCATGGATCTGTCTGCGACCCGGGTCATGGGGCACAGGAGCACCCGTGACTATACCCACCCCCCTTCAGCTTCCCCCTCTTCTTGGACTTTAGGAATTTATGCAGAAGGCCACGTCCAAGATGTTAACCTCTGGCTCCCAGAATCTCCCCTTCGGCCCGAACCCCTTCCAGTCGACAAGGAAGAACTGCTTCCCTCTAACTGTCTTCATATCCAGGACCTCCTTTACCTTGAAGACATTGGTGGAATCAGCCTCAGGAGCAGGAGGAGGCACTTTCCGAGAGAAGCAGTTCAGGATGACTGGCTTCAAGAGAGAGATGTGAAAGGAGTTCGGGATGTGCATGGATGAAGGAAAGCAAGGCTTATACGCCACAGGATTTATACGCTTTAGTACTTCAAATGGACCCAGGAATCGAGGACCAAGTTTATAGCTAGGAATTGTCAATGGGACTGTTAGGGATTTTTATGCAGGGCCCCAACAGCCCTCTTGACTTTTGTAAGGTGAGTCCTAATTAACCCTTTGAGGGAGGATGAGATAGCTGCCGGCAGCGAGCTGACAGAGTTAATGAAAGACACAGTCGGTCTTCCGATGCACTCAAATCACACTGTTTATTTCAAACAGATACAGCTATATTTTAACACATAGAGATCAGCATTTGGGGTGTTGATAAGGTACTTAGATCCTATTGGCCATTATGCTTTTGTACCAGCACATTCTGGGAAAAATGACTAGGCCTTGTTTACAGCCATGCTTATCTACACAATGGCTCCTAGAAGCTTCTTCATAACCAAAATAAATAACAAGAATACAGAGGCCCGAAGGACGGTAAGAAATGCCAAGGATATTGTGAAAAGGCAAACAACAGTTTAAATGAGAAAAATAGCTGAATTAAAACATTTAACTCTATAGCTTCTAAAAGGGAAGCATACCCCCCCCCCCAAGGTGGCCGCTGTATCTAAGATGGCGGACAGTAGTCAAGATGGCGTCCGAAACCAGTGCGACCTCCTTAACAGGACATAGCTATTCCTTCACGGCAGGAACATCAGAACTCCCAGCAAGAGGGAGAGGAGGACGGGGGTGTAGTCTATACACAATAAAAAATGGTGTAGAGCCGGTAGATTCAGAGTCCAGAGAGTTGTAAGAAAATTCTGCCCATGGCACCAGTCATCCTGTCAGATGGAGGCAAAATGGCAGAGATAGCAGCCTAGGGTCTGATTAAACCTTTAAACCTGTCCATTGGACTGCAGCAGATGAGAAGTCCAGCTTCACTTGTAGTTGACTACACAGGGATTGCCAGAAATGGGAAACAAACTGGACCCCATGGTTCGAGACAATGTGCAAGGGAAGTACACAGAGCCGGAAAATGTGCAGGAAGAACAGGCTGGCAAGGTATGGAGCTGACAGCAGAGCTGGCAGAGGAACATAGTGCGACATTTGGGAGAATCGGACGGTTACCACATAGATGATGGCATTGCCCAAGGAAGACATTGCCACCTGAGTCCATGGACAGCTGGGTATCGGTAACGGCAGAAGAAGACCAGCAGGTTTAAGATGAGATGGCTTGTTTTGGGCACAGGAAGTGCAGGAGCCCACAAAATCCTTTACAGCCCTGACCAGATCTGGCCACCAGTAGAAATGGGGAAATGAGGGCAACAGAGTGTTGCACCCCAGGGTGCCCAGCCACATGCGAGCAATGTCCCCAAGTCAGTATCCTTTTCCGAAGGGCAGGTCGGACATAAGTCTTGCCAGGATGAAGTTGCCGAAGGTCCACTGGAGCAGCAAGAACCAGCGGTTCAGGAGAATTGATATGTCTGGGAGCAGGATATTCCCCAACAACATCTGAGGCATGAGAGAGAGCATCAGCCTTAATATTCTTCTCTGCAGGATGGAAATGTATCAGGAAGTTAAAACAAGAGAAGAAGAGAGACCAGCAGGTGAGAGTTTGGCCTTTGGGCTCCTTCTGGGTGAGAACGGCTCCAGCACCAATGGAGGCATCAACCTCTTGCAGGAACGATTTCTCAGGCCAGGTGAAAACGGGAGCAGATGAAAAGGTAGACTTCAGCTTAGTAAAAGCTTCTTCAGTCTCTGGAGGCCAGAGCTTAGGGTTGGTGTTCTTCTTGGTCAGTGCCACAATGGGAGATACCAGGGAGGAGAAATGTGGAATAAACTGCAGGTAGTAATTGGCGAAACACAGCAATTTCTAGACAGTTCAAAGTCCTACTGGACGCGGCCACTGAAGTACTGTAGACAACTTTGCAGGATCCATTTGTAGTACCTTGTCTTAGATAATATATCCTAGGAATGGGAGACTCGTCTGATGGAATTGGCACTTCTCGAGCTAGACGTATAGGCGATTGGCCCTTAGGCGCCTGAGAACTTGGTGTAAATGGACCCGATGGGACTCAATGTCAGCGGAGAACACCAGTATATATATAAAGTAAGTCTCTGAATATGTCGTTGACAAACTCCTGGAACACCGCCGGTGCGTTACAAACACCGCCGTTGAGTCCAAAGGGCATAACAAGGTATTTGAAGTTCCCATCTCGAGTATTGAAGGTGGTTTTCCATTCATCACCTTCACATATGTGGATGAGGTTATATGCACCGCAGGTCCAACTTGGTAAAAACCTGGGCACCATGTAGACGATCAAACAGTTCTGTGATCAGGGGTAGTGGGTAGCGATTTTTCATTGTGACCTTATTGAGACCGCGGTAATCAATGCACGGACGCAGAGATCCATACTTCTTGACCACGAAGAAGAAACCTGCACCAGCGGGGGGCGAAGACATGAATATAAAGCCCTTCTGCAGGTTCTCCTTCACATAGGCCATCATGGCTGCGGTTTCGGGAACAGATAGGGGATACACTAAACCCTGTGGAGGAGATCAAGTCTATTGGACAGTCATAGGGTCGGTGTGGCAGCAGAGTCTCTGCTTGCTTCTCTGAAAAGACATTAGCAAAGTCCACATATGGAGCTGGGAGACCCACCAGAGGCTTGGTGGACTTCGGAAGCGAGACGGTGGAGTCGGGGCAAGGCAGTTCCAGATAACGTGACTGGCATTCCGGTGCCCAGCAGAGAACTTCACCCACCTGCCAGTCAAGCACCGGTGCGTGGTGCTGCAATCACGGAAGGTCCAGAAGAACTGAAGACGTGCAACGGGTAAGCACGTAAAAGGAAAGTCTCTCCTTGTGCAAGACCCCCACTTGTAGACATAGGGGTTCAGTGCGGAACCGGTTCGGGTCCAGAAGAATCTGCCCATTGACTGACAAGATGACCAGTGGCTTCTCAAGATGGACCACAGGAAGACGTTTCTGAAAGACCAGGGCAGCATCCATAAAGTTTCCTGCCGAACCGGATTCAAAAAGGCAGAAAATTGGAACTGGCTTCCAGTGCCTGTGCTGAGCAGAACGGAATGTTCAGACGTAGAGAAGCTTTGTTCTCACCTAGGGACGCTTCTCCTGAGAACCCTAGGTGTGTGCATTACCCGGACGCTGAGGACAGAGAGGACAGGAATGAAGGAAGTGTTCCTGGCTGGCACAGTAAAGGCAGAGCTTCTCCTGATGTTGCCTGGAACGCTCCTGGAGAGACAGCCGAGCTCTGTCGCCTTTGTTACAGAGTTTTCTGTCTTTCAGCAGCACACAGACATTGTAGAAAAACAAACTGTGTTCCTTTTGTGGAGGAATGAACAGCAACCATCACATATATATCACCTCCATTGATAGCAAGATGGAGGACACCAGAGAGTACACAACATAAAACAGCACATATAAACAGTGTTTATATACAGCACAGCTACAAAACAGGACAGTGCCATCTACTGTCAGTACAGTATATTTCCTCCATCATTAAGCTGCAGCTGTTGCTCTTATACTCCAACACACTTGCTTTGGTTCCTCTGCAGCTGTGATGGCAGGAGGATGAAGCGGTCTTTGGAAGACAGGTGCCAGGCGGGACAAACGTTGAGGCCTGGCTTGCAACTGTTCCAGATGCTGTTCCCCTGTATGTTCAGCAAATCGGATGACAATCCGAGTGGCCAAAGAGATGAGACCACTCTTGCACTGTCACTGTCACTTGCAGACAGCGCATATTTAACTTGCCCCGCAAGTCCCTTTTTAAAGGTCCGAATCAGGGGCTTCATTCCCGGCAAGCTCAGAGACAAGGGTATGGAACCGAAGCGCGTAATCACTGACAGATGAGTCCCGGGTGGTCCCTCGACCTGAGACATGGGTCGCGGCTCACCCGTGCCCCTCCGTGTGCCCCGCTTCATAGTACAACTACTTACCCATCCTCGCTCCTGCTTCCGGGGCCCTCTTCTGGGTCCTCGGCCATGCACGTGCGTCCACGTGTCCTAGGGCATGCCCTGGCTTCAATAGATTTATATCCCAGAATTCAATTTAACAGAGCCTCTCCCTGCACACCCTGCTGGATCTTTGTTCTTTATGCCTTTGAGAAAGCTGTTATCTGTGACCTGTGTATTGACCTCCCGTTGTGACCCCGGACCTGTTCCTCACTTTGCTCCTCCGCTGCCAGCCCTGACCTCAAAGTTTTGCCACCTGTCTTGACCTCCAGCCTGTCCTCGACCACGAGATTGCCTGCTGACTCTGTACCTCGACCCGCGGACAAGTCGCACCTGTGGAAGGACCTGGTGGTACCGCGCCACAGCAAGTCCAACCCGCTTTGCGGCGGGCTCTGATGAAAAACGGGTGCCACTTAGATTCCGGTCCCACATGTTGGCTTGTGTCATCGTCCGCGGTGGTCCACGGGCTTCACTACCCCAGAAGCCTGACAGCGGTCTCAGCTGAAGTCACCTGTGCAGGTTCCTCAAAGACGGACCAGAAAGAGGTGATGTCAGCTGTAAGAAGGTCTTTTCTGTCCCAGATCGGAGTATCCCATGCCAGGGCCTTCCCAGAGAGGAGGCTGATAATGAATGCCACCTAAGACCGTTCCTTGATGAACTGAGTCAGCATAAGCTCAAAGTGCGGCGAGCACTGGGTGATAAAGCTCCTGCACAACTTGGGGTCCCCATCATACTTTGATGGCATGGAAAGTCTCAACCTGGGTTCAGTGGCAGCAGGCAAACCAAAGTAGCAGAAGAATTTTCAGGAACCTGACACTGTTGCTGAGTAGCCATCAACTGCTGCAGCATGGCGGTGACTTCTCCGAGCTGTTCACCCTGTTGGGACTGTTGGGCCTCGACGGTGGTATGATCTAGTATAGGTGGTGGAAGCTTGGCGGGGTCTATGGCCGGATCTTACTGTCACGCACCAGGGGTAGTGAACCCACTACACTACCGCGGACGATGATGTAAGTCGACAACTGGGACTGGAATCTAAGAGGCAACCGGATTGGACTGGCTGCGGTGTGGTACCACCAGGTCATTCCACAGGTGTTCGTGGTGGCAGCCACAGCAAGGTACAAAGATGTTGAGCAAAATTGTAGTTGGGGACAGGCAGGAGGTTAGGACGGGCGGCACGGGATCAGAGTTGGGGACATAGCAATAAGACAAGGCAGACAGTGGAGGAGCGTAATCAGGAATGGAACTGGGGTCACAACTGGAAATCACAATAACAGCACAGAGCATGGAACACAGCTATCTGTAAGGCACAAGGCACAAAACAAGGGCAGGGAACACAGGAAGGGGCTGGGAATTTATCAGAATTGGCAGTGGGCCGGCGCCTAGGAGCCAGGTACGCACACGTCGGGCCATCAGAGCCAGTGCAGGTTGCAACCTGTAATCTGAATTAATGTGAATTGGTTCCAACAACTTGGGACTTTCTTTGAGCGAGTTGCTGAGCGCCGGTCCGCTACCCCTGGGGTCCTTGCAAACATTTCTCTACACGTCTCTGGGATCCTGGTTCATGGTTGGACGTGGTTATTAAGGACAGGCAGCTGTACTTTAACAATTTAAAAAGGCTTATTACCACCATATTTGAGGTGAGTTTTGAAATGTTCACATTTAGTGTAACATTCACTCAACAATATCACACAAGGTTTGCGCTTGTTTGTTCCTCCTTTATCTTGACTTTCGGGGTGCTCCTACCCTGCCCGGAGCCCCCGTTCCCAGGCATATTCTTTTTGGCTCTAGTGTGTAAGAGGCCTTACACTGGTGTAAGACTGCTTCAGACCATGTTTGAGCTGGTCTAAAGTATGTTCCACAAAGTGTCACAAGGTATTATAAATCCACCTCTTTGAATGAGATTTTCCTCTCTGTTTCTTATTGTGGTGAATAATTGTACAAATACTTCAACTTTTCTAGTACAAAGTTTATTGGTGAATACATTTCATTATAAACATAATTCCTCAAACATCTCAATAACAATTAGAAATCAAAAGACACATGGAAATGGTTTCTCCCATGTGTAATAGGTTCTAAATTAAAGCAAAACTTTTGTGTGAATTCTCAAACAAGCTGTATTTTCTATGTAAAATATTTCTTGCTTTCTCAACATGAAAATGGCTTTGCCCCTGTGTGAATTCTCTCATGTCTCGAAAGATGTATTTTCTGTGAAAAACATTTTCCACATTCTGTACATGAAAATGGTTTCTCTCCAGTGTGAATCCTCTCATGTCTCACAAGAACTGATTGACGACTAAAACATTTCCCACATTCTGGACATGAATATGGCTTTTCCCCTGTGTGAATTCTCTCATGTTTTACAAGCCATGACCTACAAGCAAAATATTTCCCACATTCCGAACATGAAAATAGTTTCTCATATGTGTGAATTCTCTCATGCCTAACAAGATCTATTTTCTGCAAAAAACATTTTCCACATTTTGAACATGAAAATGCATTTTCCTTTGTGTGAATTATCTCATGTGTTACAAGCGATGACTTCTGAGCAAAACATTTCCCACATTCTGAACATGAAAATGGCTTCTCCTCTGTGTGACTTCTCTCATGTTGTACAAGAACTGATTTAAAAGCAAAACATTTACCACATTCTGAACATGAAAATGGCTTCTGCTCTGTGTGATTTATCTCATGTTGTACAAGTGATGACTTATGAGCAAAACATTTCCCACATTCTGAACATGAAAATGCTATCTCCCCAGTGTGACTTCTCTCATGTTTTACAAGCAATGACTTACGAGCAAAACATTTCCCACATTCTGTACATGAAAACGGCTTCTCCCCTGTGTGAATTCTTTCATGTTTTACAAGCGAAGACCTATCATTGAAACATTTGGCACATTCTGAACATGAAAATGGCTTCTCCCCTGTGTGAATTCTCTCATGTGTTACAAGTGAAGAGCTATAAGCGAAACATTTGCCACATTCTGAACATGAATATGGTTTCTCATGTGTGTGAATTCTCTCATGTCTAACAAGATCCAGTTTCAGTGTAAAACATTTGCCACATTCTGCACATGAAAACGGCTTTTCTCCTGTGTGACTTCTCACATGTTGTCCAAGCGATTCCTTACGAGCAAAACATTTGCCACATTCTGTACATGAAAATGGCTTCTCCCCTGTGTGTATTTTTTCATGTTTTACAAGCGATGACTTACGAGGAAAACATTTCCCACATTCTGAACATGAAAATGGATTCTCCTCTATGTGAATTCTTTCATGTTCTACTAGCAGTGCCTTACGAGCAAAACATTTCCCACATTCTGAACATGAAAATGGCTTCTCCCCTGTGTGACTTCTCATATGCTGTAGAAGTTCTGATTTATACCTAAAACTTTTGCCACATTCTGAACATGAAATTGTCTTCTCCATGGTGAATTCTCCTGAATGTTCAGCTCCTTTGCGTTGACTTCTTTTTTGCCAATTAGTCTGTGATATATCAGAACAGATGCCCAATGTAATAGGATCAGGGGATAGATCTTTGCTGTGAAGGGCTGAGGTTAAATCCTTACTTGAGGTGTGCACTTTATATGTATCTTGTATGATACCAAAATCATCTGCTTTAATATTTGAAGATATCAGATTTTCTTCTGAGTTCTGTGGGACATTATCTGCTGGGAATAATAGGTACATTATTAACGGAGTTAATAAAATATCCAATGATATAAATATTTACAACATTTCTACATAAAACACTGAGGTTTATCTTTGTTTATCTTTACAAGCAGTGCACAAAGGTTTACCAGTTGACCTGTTTCCGCCTAATTTGTCTTTGTTTTTCACCTGCTTCCAGATGTTTGTGAATGATTTACCATTGTTTGTGCCTATATAGATGCAAAAAAGGCCCGAAAATCAGTAGTGGATTATAATGTAGATGGTTTGGGCATAGCCTGGGGCCCAAGCCTTCTGGAGGGCCCATGGCCACCCAAACCACCCACCACATTTTGTACTGAGAAGGACCTTTAACCATAAAATCCTTGTACATCTGTTCCTACTTTCAATACACATTTACCAAAGTGCCATATCAGGACTTTTGAAGGTCCTATGAAAGTCCTGAAACACAGATTAAAAGCAGACAGAAGGGACAAATCCTCCATTTCCCAAGAAGCTGTTTGGTTCTAGAACTATATGTAAGAAGGGAATTACAAACTTGTACGCCAATAGTAGTTATGCAGCTCAGGGCCTCTCAGGGACTCTACCTATTCTGAAAAGTATAAAACACCTATAATACTCACCTGCGCTCCTCTTCATCGTGATCCTGGAGTGTCAACAATAAAGAAGAACACTGCCTGGATCAAGATGAAGAAAATCGCAGGTGAGTATTTTGAGGTGCTTTTTACTTAGTAGTTTCCTTAACCCACCCCAGACAGTGGCATGACTCGCGCAAAAATGTGCAGCTTTTCGAAAATGTAAGCCTAAAAAGTCTGAAAGACAACCTATATTTGACAAAGAGCCCAGACTTCAAAGACAAATTAAATTTTCTTTAACCACCTCTGGTTTCAGCTTCATATATATTGAGTATGACACTTTTGAACACAGAAACGTCTTCTCTCCTGTGTGAATTCTTAGTAAATCTTAGGTTTTAGCATAAAAATTTGTTACATTGTGAATTATATTTCGATATCGGGAAATGTAAGGTTAAATAGTTGTATAGGTCATCAATTAGTTGTCTTCGACATAGAATCTAGAGGTTCTAATTACTTTACACTAATTCTGACAGAGCGAGGACTACAATATTGTGGTAGATTGGACATTTGGATAGCTCATGCACCATATTTGGATTCCCAAATTCTAAAAATTGGTTATATGTAGAGCCTCCAGACTCTTGATATATTTCCAGCGAGGTGGGCACACTCTTGCTGACATAAAAATGGTCCTGTTCCCCCTTCTAGTGTCCCCCTATAGTGTCTGCCTAAGACCAACTGCAGTCTTGCTAGAGGGAGCTTATCTGGGTAACATAACCATTGCTGTATAGTATCATTCTATAATCATCATCCACACTGATTTTCTTGAATCAAAATTTAATAAAAAATTAATCTCATATCTATAACATCATTAAGGCGGTAGACCTGATAAATTGCATATGGGTGCAGGCTACCGTAGGGCTGGGCGCCAAATCCTTTTAACATATAAATTGAAACATTTCAGCGAAACTTTGGAATAAAGACCACGGTTTAATTCAGTGGATCCACTGGGGGACATTTATTATGACCTTTCAAACCTCTTGACTCTTATTGCTCTATATCCCTGCACCCCTAAAACTCTACATCCCTTCACAACTGCATCTATGCACACTATAACCCTATACTTATCCACCATTTCAACACTGCACTTCAGCTACTATGGATAATTTTGCCTTTTTATGCATTTCTGCTTCCCTGTTCCCTTCATTTACACATTTATCTGCACATGATATATATATATAGGTAGATATAGGAATATGGAAGAAAAAAATAGAAGCAATCATTTCTAGAAAGCAATGAATGGAAAGGCTGTCAGTACTCACCATTCTCGGGGTCCCTGGTACCAGCAGCAGATCCTCCTTCCCAGCCTCGGTCCTCTGGCTCTTCTTCCTCCGTCTTGGGGATCTCCCTCTCCTCAGTGTTATTTACATCCATGTCAGAAGATTCTTTTCCTGGGAAGTGATTACGGATGTAAACCTCCCATGTCATATCTTCTATCTCTACCATCTTATGGAGTCTGATCAGAAAATTTTATGCAATTAATACACAAGTTAATGGGGAAAATATAACCTGTATAACAGTCAATATTCCATCATTTAACTACAAACATACAATATTTCCATCCACAGATACTATAATTTTCTTATCAAGAATAATAATTGTAATAAGCAATGCCTTAAATTGCAAAATATTTAGACAATCCAGTGATGTGACATATCCCATAACCCACCTACTCACTTGTTCAATCAGTGTATCAGTCCCTTAGTCTGAGCTCCTCCAGTAAGTTCTCCCCATGTGAGTCCTGTGTGGGCCTCTTATACCCCTTGGTCCCACCTCAATGATGAAAGAACTTCCCCCATGTAAATGAAGGGGGTTGGTTTCGCTTCCTTACAAGGCAAACAATAGCACCCTGAGTGTTGTCCTTTGTTATGGGTTTATCACCCTCCCTAAACTAATGTGTCCAGGATGTGTCTTTCAAATGGAGATAGAAAACTTTATTTACAAATGTTTACTAGGCCCATTGTCTCTGTTTGATTGCCTACAGATTCCACTTCCTGAGCAATGGGGAATACACAGACATCCATGAAGACAAGACGGCTCCGATGACCATGTGACTGCTATGTCCTGGAAATGGCTTTATGGAACAGGAAAATATTATACTTTAAAGCTTCACCCATCAAAATTGATATATTCCATTGTCTCAGTTATTAAGTTATGATCAGGACCTCCAGCCTCAGGAGTGTGCAGGAAAGAATACCCTGCAGGGCACTGCCATCCCTTTGCTATGCTTCTATATAGTAAGGTAATAAGTTATTATATAGAGGCATAGGGCAGGAATGGGAGCAGTCACATGTAGTGCTGCTGAGCTCAGAGGAAGTGAAAGAGGGTCAAGGGAGGGAAGATCGGCCACATTAGAGGTTTGTTCAACAAGAAAATACCAGGTTATAGCTGAAATCTCTGCCAGCTCAGACCTGTAATAAAGGGGTTTGACTTGGCAGAGAAGGCTTTGTGATCTAGTGAGAGGCCGGAGCCACTTAGTAGTCTTAATAAATTCCCCCATTGTATCTACATTTAATATTACATCAGTTTTCTATAACCCTACAATATTACCTTCCCAGATACATTCATGTTCTTATTGGGAATAAGAATTGCAATAAGCAAAGCCCTAGATTACAAAATCTACAGACAATTCAGTGATGTGACATATCCCATAACCCACCTACTCACTTGTTCAATCAGTGCCTCAGTCCCTTAGTCTAAGCTCCTCCAGTAAGATCTTCATCCAGAAAGTTCTCCCCATGTGAGTCCTGTTTGGGTCTCTTATACCCCTTAGTCCCAACCCAATGATGAAAGATCTTTCCCCATGTAAATGAAGAGGGTTGGTTTTGCTTCCTTACAAGACAAAGGCTGAGCATTTATGACGCCCTGAGTGTTGTCCTTTGTTAAGGGTTTATCACCCTCCCCAAACAAATGTGTCCAGGGTGTGTCTTTCTACCTACTGGACAAAGGCTGAGAATTGCTGACACCCTTAGTGTTATCCCTTGTTATAGGTATATTACCCTGCTCCAAACAAGTGTTTCCAGGATGTGTCTTTCCAATGGATTTAGACAACTTCATTTACAAGTGTTTACAAGGCCCATTGTCTCTTTTATGAATCCTTATTGATTTTAACATCCTGAGCAATAAGGAATACACATCCATGAAGACAAGATGTCTCTTATAGTCATGTGACTGCTGATATAGCTATATGATGTTTGAAGAGACTTTGGTTTTGTCCCAACCATAGATTTTTTTCTCTCTCTCTCTCTCTTTTTTCTATACTATAACTTCACCCTTCATAATTGATATGTAGCCCCTGGTGGGAACACAGCATATACATTGGACAATGATGACAATAATGAATGTGAAGAAGGGATTAAGACCAGCAGTCATAAGCACATGTTCTCGTAGAGTAAACTGCTCTACATATTCTGGCAGTTTTTAAAGGAAACCTACCATTTGGAAGTGGTTGTTCTGACCCACACATACCTGCACCTAAGTGTAGCTGAGATGATGCAGGAACATATTTTGGTTAATCATATAATCCGGCCATCGCGACCATAAGCCGTCCATATAATCCAGCCTAGCATCGTGCTATCGTGAGACTTCAGCAGTCTCCTTGCCAATGTCTCGCAATGGGGATTGTTTTATACTTAAATACATCTCATGATTGATAGGTTTGTGTCAGACTCCCCTTGTCATGAGTCTTCTTTATGTATAAATGGTCTATCAGTCACAATGCTGAGAATTCCTGTACAAACATCCATCAGTATTTATCTCAATTTACACTTGAAAATTATTCACATTAAATGAAGGTGCTATATATAAATGTATTATGATGTGGTCCATATGTAGGGCGGGCATTTGATCTTCAATTGTAAGCTGTTGCCATTGTAATATCCTTACCCAAAACATATTATTAATAGAGTAAAAAGCTATATATAAAATATAAGAAAGACAGGTAGCTAGAAGCGGCATAACAATTCCCTTACAACCAGGGCTGGAGGTGGCCCACATCTGCCTGTGGTAAGTGCAGGCCCCTGCCACCACTTAAGGAGACCCCGATACTGCACTAGTCATGAGGAGTGCTGCTCTGGGATAGTTTAATTGTTGTGTATTCATGAATGGGTGCCTCTCTTGTACTTTTTATATTTAGTGGTGCTGGGGCTTCAAATGAATTAAGCACAGGAAGGATCAAAAACCGTCTATGTACCCTAACATGTAAAAAGAAATTAATACAGGGCGAAAAGCTGATTTACAAAATTTGCAGGAGGGGGGGGGGGTAGGTAATGGGGCTAAGAGGGATAAATAATATCATAGGGACACATTACTATAGTATTTTACTAAGTTTACTATTAGTATATTCACTGCCCCACCCAGTCCTTAAGGGGTTTTCAATGACATTAACAACTGTGTTATTGGTGGGGGTCCATCCACTGAAACCCGTATTGCTAACAAGAATGGGGCTCAGCTTTTCACTAAAATTATACGTAGCGACCAATCAGAGTGCAAAAAATAGTCAAGCGCAGTACTCACTAACATATAAAGTGCATGGAGTTCCATCAATTAACACCTTAACGACTTGGCCATTTTGCATTTTCCTGACACGTCCCATTTTTTTCAAATATGACCTGTGTCACTATAAGTGGTTATAACGCTTCAACAAATGCAAGTGATTTTGAGATTGGTTTCTTGTGACACATGAGGGCCATTTATCTTAGAATTTTCTCTTTTATGCCTCTTATTTTTGTGACTTTTTTGGCAATTTTTATATATTTGTGCCTAAATTTGCAACTTTTCCACTTGACTAGCAGCGCAAGAATTCCTGTTGCACCCGATATGTCTTTAAAATCCAGATGTGAATGTATGAAAAAAAAATTCGCAATTTTGGCGCAAACAGTGGTTAAAAAGTTGCAAATAAACGTAAGTGTCAGTTAAGAAGCTGAATTTTGGTGCCATCACATCACAAACATGGCAACAAAATAAAATATCTACCAAAATTGTAGAGGAATTATTTCCAAACATATTTAAATGTTTGCTATTTGCTTTCATAGATTTCTTTATCGACATCTATACATGCTGATATGTTCCAAGGGGAGGCTTGGATTGTAGAGGACTATCCTTTGGTTGATGAAGGAGTAGCCCCCGCTGATCTAAACTCCTTGGGGGGCATTTACTATGGACTTTCAAACATAAAACTGTTAGTGTTTTTATTTTTTTCCCCCTTTCTCCGCCTCTTGTGCGTGAATTTAAAAATATTGGTGTTTTCCGACACCCTCCACTTGTTCTAATTTTGTGCGCAAAATTTTGGAGCTGCTTGTGAATCCAACAGTTTTCTGGCGCTTCTATTTTTCAGACATAATTTATGCCGCAATATGTGGTGCAAAAATTCCATCCTACTTAAAAATATAGCACAATTCCAGCGCCAAAATTAATAAATACCCCTCCTTATATCCTGGCAATCTTTACATAATCTGGTACCTTAAAGCCCCCAACCAAGAAATACCATAGAAAGGGTCACTGAGTGGTGGTCTCCTAGATAGAAGTTATGACTCTCGTCCAATGACTCAAAAACATCAAACAGTTTGGATCCAGGTGTAGAACACTTTGGGGGGAATTTATCAATGTGTTGCAGGGTACATCAGCTCTGAGCTAGGCAACACTAGTCTTTTGATGTGGCAGTTTTTCTCTGCGACAATAACTTCTGGCGCAGTGTTAGGCCCCTTACATGCTAGAGAGTGGGATGCATCCAACTCACATCACACTTGAAACGTGATCTGGCTGGAATGTCCAGCCCCAACACTAACAACCACAACTGACATACTGGGACACATGAATTATTCTTGTTGAAGCATTCGTCTATTTTTGGCACACGATTTTGACTGTTACAGAAGAGCTTAATAAATTAGTGACTGAAATTACTCCCTATTCATGTAGCTAAAATAGAACTTTGTACACTTGCTTTTGAGTGGTCTAATTATGTGCCAAAAATTGTGGCCAAAAAAGTGTCTGGAAACTAGAAAAGTATCATATTGCAAAAGCTGCAGCCAAATTTAGCAACAAAAAATATAAAATGGTGTGTGTCAGAAAAAAAAGCTAAATTGTGGCACCACCACTCATAAATAAAGAGCACAAGGAGCTGCAACAAATAAAAATGTGCACAAAAAAAAAAAAGTTGGATAGCGAATAAGAAATGCCACACTCGAGGAGTTTAGTTTGGGTTGCGCCGCTTTCAGCCTAGACATCCCAGCCAACACATGTTGTAAGTGTGATGCAAGTTGGATGCATAACATTCTCTAGTGTGTAAGAGGCCTTACACTGGTGTAAGATTGCTTTAGACCATGTTTGAGCTGGTCTAAAGTATGTTCCACAAAGTGGCACAAGACATTTTAGTCAGTTTTTTAATTGCATATTACATCAGAAGTTTGGCCAAAGTTGAATAATACATCCCCCTATTTGTATGAGATTTTCCTCTCTGTTTCTGATTGTGGTGAGTGATTGTACAAATCCTCCAACATTTTTAATAGAAAATTTATTGGTTAATACATTTCATTATAAATACAATTCCTCAAAAATCTCAATAACAAATAGAAATCAAAAGACAAATGAAAATGGTTTCTCCCATGTGTAATAGGTTCTAAATTAAAACTTTTGTGTGAATTCTCTCATGTCTAACAAGATCTATTTTCTGCGTAAAACATTTTCCACATTCTGAACATGAAAATGGCTTCTCCCCTGTGTGAATTCTCTCATGTTTTACAAGTGATGACTTAACAGCAAAGCATTTGCCACATTTTGAACATGTAAACGGCTTCTCCCCTGTGTGAATTCTTACATGTCTTACAAGCGTTGATCTACAAGCAAAACATTTCCCACATTCTGAACATGAAAATGGCTTCTCCTCTGTGTGAACTCTCTCATGTTTTATAAGCGATGACCTATAAGCGAAACATTTCCCACATTCTGAACATGAAAACGGTTTCTCATATGTGTGAATTCTCTGATGTCTAACAAGATCCATTTTCTGTGTAAAACATTTCCCACATTCTGAACATGAAAATGGCTTTTCTCCTGTGTGACTTCTCTCATGTTGTACAAGTGATGACTTACGAGCAAAACATTTCCCACATTCTGAACATGAAAATGGCTTCTCCTCTGTGTGAATTCTTTCATGTTCTACTAGCAATGACTTACGTGCAAAACATTTCCCACATTCTGAACATGAAAATGGCTTCTCCCCTGTGTGAATCATCTCATGTTGTACAAGCGATGACTTACGAGCAAAACATTTGCCACATTCCGAACATGAAAATGGATTCTCCTCTGTGTGACTTCTCTCATGTAATACAAGCAATGACTTACGAGCAAAGCAATTGCCACATTCTGTACATGAAAATGGCTTCTCCCCTGTGTGAATTCTCATATGCTTTACAAGTTCTGATTTATATCTAAAACTTTTGCCACATTCTGAACATGAAATTGTCTTCTCCAGTGTTAACTCTCTTGAATGTTCAGCTCCATTGCATTGGCTTCTTTTTTGCCAATTAGTTTGTGATATATCAGAACAGATGCCCAATGTAATAGGATCAGGGGATAGGGCTGAGGGTAAATCCTTACTTGAGGCATGCACTATATATGTATTTTGTATGTTGCCAAAATCATCTGCTTTAATATTTGAAGATATCAGATTTTCTTCTGAGCTCTGTGTGACATCATCTGCTGGGAATAATAGGTTCATTAATAACTAAGTTAAGAAAGTATCTAATGATATAAATATTTACAACATTTCTGCATAAAACATTAAGGTACAGGTTTATATTATAGGATATTTGCACAATTATTTGCAACATTTACAAGAAGTGCACAAAAGGTTTACCAGTTAACCTGTTTACCATTTTTCCGCCTAATTTGTCTTTCTTTTTAACCTGCTTCCAAAAGTTTGTGCATGATTTGCCATTGTTTGTGCCTATATACATGCAAAAAAAGGCACAAAAATCAGTAGTGGATTATAATGTAGGAGGTTTGGGCGTGGTCTGGGGCCCAAGCACTCTGGGAGGAGGGGGGGGGGTGCAATGGCCACCCAAACTACCCAAAGAGCTTTATACTGAGAAGGACCTTAAACTATTAAATCCTTGTACATCTGTTCCTACTTTCAATACACATTTACCCAAGAGCCATTCCAGGATTTTTAAAGGTCCTCCGAAAGTCCTGAAACAGCAGATTAAGTAGTTATGCAGCTCAGGGCCTCTCAGGGTCTCTACCTGTTCTGAAAAGTATAAGACACCTAGAAATACTTACCTGCGCTCCTCTTCATCTTGATCCAGGTGTGTCAACATTAAAGAAGAACACTGCCGGGATCAAAATGAAGAGAAGCACAGGTGAGTATTTCGAGGTGCCTTTTACTTTTTAGAAGTGGTTTCCTTTAATTCGCCCCATGAGTTGCGCAAAAAATGTGCAGCTTTTTTGAAAATGTAAGCCTAAAAACTCTGAAAGACAACCTACATTTGACAAAGAGCCCAGACTACAAAGACAAATTAGGTTAAAAAAACATAGTCATTAGAGGTGAAAAAAACATACTCATTAGAGGTGAAAAAAACATACTCATTAAAGGTGCAAAAAGAGCAGAGGGAAGGGAAAAAAACACTCTTTGAACACAGAAACTGCTTCTCTCCTGCGTGAATTTTTAGTAACTCTTAGATTTTAACATAAAACCTGTTACATTGTGGACATGAATTATATTTCTACATTGGAAAATTTATAGTTAAAAAGTTGTATAAGTCATCAATTACTTGCTCCTGTCTTAGAATCTAGAGGTTCTAATTATTTTACACTAATTCTGAAAGAGGAGGACTCTAATATTGTGGTAGATTGGTAATTTGGATAGCTCACGCACCATATTTGGATTCCCAAATTCTAAATCATAGGGTCAAGCATATTAAGCTTTTGATGTTGGCCTTGCCCTTCTGGCTGGTATGGATATATCTAATGGCTCCAGACTCTTGATATATTTCCAGCGAGGTAGGCACACTCTTGCTGGCATAAAAATGGTCCTGCCCTCCCTTTTAGTGTCTCCCTATAGTGTCTGCCTAAGATCAACTGTAGCATTGCCAGAGGTACGGTACGTGCACGCTACCATAGGGCTGGGGGCCAAATCCTTTTAACATATGGATAGAAAAATTTCACCCTAATCTGTGGAATAAAGAAGTTTAATTCAGTGGATCCACTGGGGGACATTTATTATGACCTTTCAAACCTCTTTAGCCCTTCACTCTTATTGCTCTATATCCCTGCACCCCTAAAACTTTACACCCCTTCACCACTGCATCTATGCACCCTATAACCCTATAACTTCTCCACCCATTCAACCCTGCACTCCAGGTACAATGGATAATTTTGCCTTTTTATGTATTTCTGCTTCCCTGCTCCCTTCATTTACACATGTATCTGCACATGATATATATATAGGTGGATATAGGAATATGGAAGAAAAAAATAGAAGCAATCATTTCTAGAAAGCAATGAATGGAAAGGCTGTCAGTACTCACCATTCTGGGGGTCCCTGGTACCAGCAGCAGATCCTCCTTCCCAGCCTCGCTCCTCTGGCTCTTCTTCCTCCACCTTGGGGATCTCCCTCTTCTCAGTGTTATTTACATCCATGTCAGAAGATTCTCCTCCTGGGAAGTGATTACGGACGTAAACATCATATGTCATATCTTCTATCTCTACCATCTTATGGAGTCTGATCAGAAAATTAAATGCAATTAATACAAGAGATGTGGTGAAAATATAACCTGTATAACAGTCAATATTCCATCATTATTCTACAAATATACAATATTTCAATCCACAGATACAATAATTTTCTTTTGAAGAATAGGAATTGAAATAAGGAAAGCCATAGATTAGAAAATATTTAGACAATTCAGTGATTTGACATATCCCATAACCAACCCACTCACTTGTTCAATCAGAGTCTCAGTCCCTTAATGTAAGTTCCTCCAGTAAGATCTTCATCCAGGAAGTTCTCCCCATGTGAGTCCTGTTCGGGCCTCTTATACCCCTCGGTCCCAACCCAATGATGAAAGATCTTTCCGCATGTAAATGAAGGGGGTTGGTTTTGCTTCCTTACAAGGCAAACAATGGCACCCTGAGTGTTGTCCTTTGTCATGGGTTTATCATAACTAATGTGACCAGGATGTGTCTTTCAAATGGAGGTAGAACACTTCATTTACAAGTGTTACTAGGTCCATTGTCTCAGTTTGATTCCCTACAGATTTAACTTTCTGAGCAATAGGGAATACACATCCACGAAGACAAGATGGCTCCAATGACCATGTGACTGTTATGTCCTGGAAATGGGTTTATGGAGCAGGAAAATATTATACTCTAAAGCTTCACCCATCAAAATTGATATATTCCATTGTCTCAGTTATTAAGTTATGATCAGGACCTCCAACCTCAGGAGTGTGCAGGAAAGAATAGCCTGCAGGGCACTGCCATACACCTGCTATGCCTCTGTATAGTAAGGTAATAAGTTGTTATATAGAGGCATAAGGCAGGAATGGAAGCAGTCACATATAGTTCTGCAGAGCTCAGTGGGAGTGAAGGAGGGAAGAGGGAGGGAAGATCGGCCACATTAGAGGTTTGTTCAACAAGAAAATACCATATTAAAGATGAAATCTCTTCCTGGTCAGACCTGTAATAAAGGGGTTTGACTTGGCAGAGAAGGCTTTGTAATCTACTGAGAGGCCGGAGCCACTTAGTAGTCTTAATAAATTCCCCCATTGTATCTAGACTCTATATTACATCAGTTTCCTACAAACATACAAAATTACGTTCCCAGATACTTTCATTTTCTTATTGGGAATAAGAATTGCAATAAGCAAAGCTGTAGATAACAAAATCTATAGACGATCCAGTGATGTGACATATCCCATAACCCACCTACTTACTTGTTCAATCAGAGTCTCAGTCCCTTAGTCTAAACTCCTCCAATAAGATCTTCATCCAGGAAGTCCTCCCCATGTGAGTCCTGTTTGGGCCTCTTGTACCCCTCGGTCCTAACCCAATGATGAAAGATCTTTCCCCATGTAAATGAAGAGGGTTGGTTTTGCTTCCTTACAAGACAAAGGCTGAGTATTTATGACGCCCTGAGTGTTGTCATTTGTTATGAGTTTATCACCCTCTGCAAACAAATGTGTCCAGGGTGTGTCTTTCCAATGGCTTTAGACAACTTCATTTACAAGTGTTTACTAGGCCCATTGTCTCTTTTATGTATCCCTATTGATTTTAACATCCTGAGCAATAGGGAGTACACATCCATGAAGACAAGACAGCTCTTATAGTCATGTGACTGCTATGTCCTGGGGACAACAAGGGAAAATTGCCAAGCAAAGATTCTGGTTGCCATTGTTGTTCATGTGTTTTGTTAAAAATGACTGCTATCATCAATTTATTTGAGATTAGTACATCAGCTTAATACACATTATCGGTGTTTTACACCATATCCTGATAGTCAAAATATTAGAAAATAGTTGTTCCTAACTTCAGTTTAGAACCTATAATTAGCAGATCTCTAGTGCACTCACAATTGCTGATATAGCTATATGATGTTTGAGGAGACTGTTACCTTTAATGAAATGTCTACTCCAAATGCCCATTTAATGAAATGTCTACCCCGGATGCCCCCTTTAATGTTATGTCCACCCCAGATGGCCCCTTTAACTAGGTATCCACCCCAGATGCCCCCTTTAACGAAATAGCCAACCCTGATGGCCTCCTTTGACTAAATATCCACCCCAGATGCCCCCTTTTAATGAAATGTCCACCCTAGATGGTCCCCTTTAATAAAATATCCACCCCAGGTGTCCCCTTTTAATGAACTGTCCACAGCAGGGCCCTCTTGAAAGAAAAAAATCTATACTCACATTCTGGCTTCTTTTCCCCGGGCCCCGCGGCTCCGACTTCTTAAATAAATAGAGATCTTTAAGACAAATTATTAAAAAGTACATAAAATAGGTACCAAGACGGCGGGACGTGAAGATGAATAAAAACTCTGCGATGGTGCGCTGTAGAGGAAGAAATATTAGGTGCAATCCCTGATGTGCTGTCGCTATCGGAATAATCTACCAACTTGGATAGTTTTGTAAATGCAGTGTTTGCGCGATCATCTGAGTCAATGGACTACAGAAGCCGACGTGGTCCAAAAAGCAGATCGCAAAGTGTTGCGTCTCGTACTAGTGGATTCAATTCAGTATGGTCTCATTTCATTCAAACCGTATTTCATTCAGGGTATTTAGTCTGTAAATCCAGTAAATTTCTTTCTTTTTCAGGGTCCCGAACCTATTATTGGTTTTTGGGTGAATTTTCCCTTCACCTTTGTGCTTTATTGTGCAGTGTTTGGATAGTCCATGTTTGAGGACCTTATGTTTAATGTTGAACCTTTGCTGGTTGACTCTACAATGCAAGGCTTGTGTGGTTCTTCCTACATATTGAAGGCCGCATTGACTCTCAATGCACAAATCAAATATTTGCTGCAGCAGTTCAGGCTAGATTTTAGGTTAAATGTTACACCGCTACTGTTGGATTTGAAGGAGTCAGAGGTTTTTATTATTCTGCAGCATAGGCATTGGGACTTGCCACATCTTGAGCTCCATTTGTGGGTGTTTAGAGATTCTGTACTGGCTTTATATTGTTTAGGAATGCTGGGAGCAAGTATGTTCTTCACTGTGAGGGATCTCCTGTATATACATGAAATATTTTCTGGTACTATATCGCCCTATGTTTTTTTAGGATATTGAGGACACTGAGATAGTTCCTCTTTGTTTCTTCTTAGGTTGAAGGCTTTCTATTTGGCTGTATTGGCTAGCTCTTTGGATGGCATTCATGATTAGTTTCCTAGGGTATTTCTTTTCCTTAACAACAATTCTCTAGAACTCGGCACTGTTATTAGTATACTTGAGTGTCTGAACAATTCCTCCTGAGCCGCCTAAATTGGCTGTAAGGAATGTTCTGGAGCCACTTTTTATGGTGGTTACTGTGGTAGTCTAAATAACTATTAACATCTACTGTTTTAAAAAATGTTGCTGTAGTGAATTTACTATCTTTGTGTCCAATTTCAAGGTCTAGGAATTCAACCTTTACTGAACTATAGCTTGGGGTAAAAATTAGTCCCCACTCATTTTTATTTATCTCTATTAAGGTTCAAGGGATGTGTTGTCCCCCTGCCACACTATGAACAGTATCAGTTTTCCTGAATGTATAGTTGTTGGTGTGATGTAGATGTTCTCAAATATATTCATGAATAAATTTGCATATGGTGGAAGTACTTTACTCCCCATGGTCATACCTTTTTGCTGATGGAATATGTGTTTTTCGTGTGTGAAATAGTTGTTTTGTAGGATGAAGGAAAGGCTGTCAAGTAGAATTGTTTTTGAACATGCAACATATTTCTGTCTTCCTCGAGAATGACTTCGAAACATGCTAGGCCTAAGGAGTGTTCAATGTTGGTATATAGGGCCGTGACGTCGAGGGTGGCAAGTAGGCAGTCCTTTTCCCAAGGGTTATCATGTAAGATGCTGATAAGTTGTCAAGAGTCTCTGAGGTAACTGCCCATATTTATAACATATTTCTGTAGAAAATTACTGGTTAAACAGTTTGTGTTGGCTTCAGTTACATAGTCTACAAAATTTAGAATGACAGCCCCCCCCCCCCCCGCTTTATCTGCTGACCTAAATATAAGGTCATTATTATTGGCCAATTTTTTAAGGGCACTGAATTCTTCTTGTGAGAGGTTGGTGGTATCGTTACGTGTGGGGTCTTTTGGGGTTTTTCGCTTGTTTCTGCCTGCCCTTTGTTTATTCTTATTTTTGATTAGTTTTTGCAAATCACTAGGTCGTGGAAGGTCTTTATAAAGTGGCTTTGGTTATGAATGGGATAAAAAATGCTCGAGGTCTTTACTTCCATATGTATATAAGTATCTGTGGTTTTATTAGTCTCAAATATGGGTTTGTTTTTGTTGCTGAATCGCAAAATGTCTCTTAATTGTAAGTTTCCTTATGAATTTTTGTAAGTCAAGAAATGTATCGAAGCAATTCATGGTGAACAGGTATCTTTCATATGGGTTTAATATGTATGTGGAAAGATTATATCCTGGACCAAGACTTCCTGCAGAGATTCCTCCACCCCAGGATGAGGGGGAGGCCGAAGGGGGGATACTGTCACTGGTGGTCCCATGACCATCTTCCCCTGCAACTTACCGGCCCAGTTTCGTACTCCTTGGCCGTGCGCTCGTATTCCTGACTTCTAGGTTACGTGTTCCGGCTTCAAAAGATTTAAAGGGCCAGCGTGTGGCTAATTGGCATTGGCCATTTTCAGGAAATCTATTTAAGCCTGCCTCTTCCTGCAAACCCTGCTGGATCTTTGTGTCAACGACTAAGATGAAAGCTTTCATGTGATATTCCTGAGTGATTCCATGCTCGGAGGTTCATGTTCCTGCGTTCCTGTGTGTTCCTGATCCCGGATTGGACTTGACCTTGCATCTCTGCCGACTGCCAAGACCCAGTGCCTGAACCTGACCACGAGAATGTCTTCTGCTAAGGTACCTCAACCTCAGCTGCCACCGTGGGCTAATTGCACCTGTGGAACGACCTGGTGGAACAACGCTGCAACATGACCATCCTGCTTTGCGGCTGGCTCTGGTGAAGACCAGGTGTCACTTACATTCCAGTCCTGGGTGTTGGCTTCCGCGGTGGTCCTGGGTGTCGGCTTCCGCAGTGGTCCAGAGGATCCACTGATCCCAAATCCTGACAGTAAGATCCGGTCATGGATTCCGCCGAGGTTCGCTTCCCGGTCGGCCCGATCTTGCATCCATCGTGCTCCAGAAATTGCGTCAGATTGCCGCACAGCGTGAACAGCTGGGAAAAATCACCTCCATGCTGCCACAACTGCATCCCGAATCCTGACACAAATTGATAATCATTTCTAGTAAGATTGACGGTCAGGTATGACAGCTGTCACCAGGGACTCAGTGATGTTATTACCGCCACAGCACGGGTTTGTTAGTACCAGAGAGTATATCAAAGTCTCTTTCTTGGGGATTGTTTGATGCTACAATACATCATATGATTGATAAGTTTGTGTCAGACTCCCCTTGTCATGAGTATTGGATCAGTTGAATGTCTATCAGTCACAATGCTGAGAATTTCTGTAAAAACACCTGTCAGTATTTATCTCAATTTACACTAGAACATGATTCACATTAAATACAATTTTATTATTGTAACATCAGCAGGAGATAAAGTTCTCAGATGGATTAGACTTTCCTGCACCTCCTGACACAGAACTGCCAGAGAGATCATTCAACTTATTCAATGTATAGATATTTGGTGAAATTTACCGTATATACTCGGTAAGCCGACTGAGGATAAGCCGGACCCCTTATTTCAACACAAAAAAAGGGAAAACCTGTTGACTCGAGTATAAGCTGAGGGTGGGAAATGCATTGGTCACAGCCTCCAGTATATAGTCTGCCAGCCCTGTAGCATATATCCTGCCCACCCCTGTAGCATATATCCTGCCCAGCACCCTGAGTACCACCTGCCCAGCGCCCTGTAGCTACCAGCTGCCCCAGTCTGTTATATACAGCCTGCCCAGACCCTGTAGTATCCAACAGCCTGCCAGCCCTTGTAGTATAAGCCTGCCAGCCCTGTAGTATACAACCTGCAGCCTGTAGATACAGTGCCCAGCCAGAGGAGCCGAAGAGTAGGGAAGAACCCGAAGAGGATGCGAAGGACCGAGGTGGCACCGGAGCATCGGAGCGAAGAGGACCTAGGGTGATGTCAGAAAAGTGAGATTGACTTTATTTTGATTCGAGTAGGGTTTTTGAGCACAAATTTTGTGCTGAAAACTAGACTTAACTCGAGTATATATGGTAAATGAAATCTTGAAAATGATATATTTAATCATATGTGTAATGCAATATTATACTGATGAATGAGATTAACGGGGATGTATTTCCTTAAATGGACAAGACATATGGAATTATTTAATGAGATGCAGCATGTTATGTCTTGGCCAAATTCAATCTATTTTTTTCTACATGATTTTGTTCTGATGTTGATGCAGATTACAACTACATGCAAATGACATAATAAATATATAGGGGGCATTTTTTATGGCCTTTTAAACTGAAAACTGGCAATGTTTTCCAACGCTCTTGTTTAACTTTTGGGCACAAAATTTTGGACCATATAAGGAGAGAGCACGGTTCAATGTGCCTCTTAGGGCTCCAGGCGCCGGGCGCCAGCGCCACTCACTTCTCCTTGTTCTGGATCCTCGGCCCAGCTCGTTCGCGCGCCCCGTCTTCCAAGCCGTGCACGTTTCGAATTTAAAGGGCCAGTTGCACGCAGTTAGTGCACTGTTGAACACTTCCTCTTTAAAAAAGTCAGCACCTTTTACTGCCTTGCGGATCTTTATGCCTCACGCCTCAGAGAAAGCTCTATGTGATTATCCTACGTTCCGTGTCTCTGAGTTCCAGTGTCTCCTGTGTCCGTGTGTTCCTGCGTTCTGTGTCTCCTGTATTCTGTGATACCTGAGTCCCTCCGTGATCCAGTGTTACCAGTGTTTCTATGTGCTGCTGTGTCCTGTGTGCCCGTGTTCCCGTACCATCTGCTTGGACATCCGTTGCTGACCCGGATTGGACTCTGAAGTCGACATCTCTGCCGCCTGCCCTGACCTATGCCGGGACCCTGACCAAGAGATTGTTGCCCTTCTGTACATCGACCTTGGCCGCCACTGCAGACAAGTCAGCTGTGGAAAAGACTCGGTGGGTAGCATGCCACAGCTAGTCCAACACGCTTTGCGTTGGGCTCTGGTGAAAACGGTACCACTTAACATACGCGGCCCAATATCCCATGGTAGTGGCTTGTGTCAGCGTTTGCAGTGGTCCAGAGGATCACACAACCCCTGAGTCTGACAGTAAGATCGGCCATGGTCCCGCAGAGGTTCCATCTACCCCAGGAAGCCCAATCTTGCCACCATCGTGATCCACCAATCTCGGTAGATTGCCGCATAGCGTGATCAGCTGGGGTAACTCACTGCCATGCTGCAACAGTTGCTAGCTACCCAGCAACAGCAACAGGTTCATGAGGCTGTCTCTGCAACTTCTACTGCTCTGGGTACGTCTCCTCCACGAGGACAGGTTACCCATTATCTGTGCCCGAGATAGAGGCTATGTCTGCCTACCTAAAGGAAAATTTGCAGAAGGGATTCATCAGGAAGTCTTCTTCCCCTGCTTGTGCTGGGTTCTTCTTTGTATCCAAGAAGGATGGTGCCCTCCGTCCGTGCATAGATTACTGCAGTCTCAATAAAGTCACGGTGAAAAACCTTTACCCTATGCCTCTCATCACCAAACTTTTTGATCGCCTACGGGGTGCCAAGGTTTTCCCCAAGTTGGATACAATCCCATCCGCATCTGGGAGGGCGACGAGTGGAAGACGGCTTTCAGTACTTGTGACGGACATTTTGAGTATTTGGTAATGCCTTTTGGACTCTGCAATGCTCCAGCAGTATTCCAAGAATTTGTTAATGATATCTTCAGAGACTTGCTCTACACTTGTGTCATTGTTTACTTGGATGATATTTTGGTGTTCTCTCCTGAACTATGGTCTCACCTGACCCACATCCGGCAAGTTCTCAGGTGCCTAAAGGTCAATCGTTTATATGTCAAACTCGAGAAATGCCAATTTTACCAGAGTAGTCTTCCGTTTCTGGGATACATAATTTCTGATAAAGGACTACAGATGGCTGCTGTACTTCAGTGGCCTTGCCCAGTGGGACTTTGTGCGGTACAGAGATTTCTGGGCTTCACCAACTATTATAGACAATTTATTCCCCACTTCTCTTCTATTGTGTCTCCCATCGTGGCACGGACTAGGAAAAATGCCAATCCGAGACACTGGCCTCTAGTGGCTGAAGAAGCCTTCGCTAGACTGAAGTCTGCCTTTGCCTCTGCGCCAGTAGGAGTTTGACGCCTCATCCGTTGGTGCCGGGGTCATCCTCACCCAGAAGGGGCCCAGGGGTTATATCCTCACCTGAGTTTTTTTCTCCAAGACCTTCACAGCTGCTGAGAGGAATTACTCCATTGGTGATCGGGAATTACTGGCCATAAAATTAGCTTTGGAAGAAAGGCTTTATCTTCTGTAAGGAGCTCGTCATCTGGTCCATATTTTTACTGACCACAAGAATCTCCTGTATCTCCAGACTGCTCAGCGTCTTAATACTCGTCAGGCTCGTTGGTCTCTCTTCTTCTCCCGATTCAATTTTCTGATACATTTCCATCCTGCAGAGAAGAATGTTAAGGCCAACACGCTCTCTTGTGCCTCAGATGTTGTTGGGGAGGATCCTGTTCCTAGTTACATTGTTCCTCCTGAACAGCTGGTTCTGGCCGCTCCAGTGGACATTCGGCAGCTCTCTCCAGGCAAGATGTATGCCCGAACTGCCCTTCGGAGGAGAGTGGTACGACCTGGTGGTACCACGCCGCAGCTAGTCCAACCCGCTTTGCATCCGGTCCCAGGTATTACCTTTTGTCATCATCTGCAGTGGTCCTGAGGATCCACAACCCCTGAGCCTGACACCGGCCTTTGCCTCCCAGTATATAGCCAGCAGCCCCTGCCTGGGGAGGAGCTGTATATGAAGGATTGATATGTAAATGAGAGAGCTATAAATAATTTAATTGGGGAAGGTGTCTTTTTTATATATTTATAAATCAGGAGGATTGTACATTATACACAATGGGGCAGATTTACTTACCCGGTCACTTTGCGATCCAGCGGCGCGTTCTGTGTGGAGGATTCGGGTATTCCGGCGTTTCACTAAGGTAGTTCCCCCCATGGCCACTAGGTGTCGCTGTTGCGCTGAAGTTCTTTGGAGTGCGCCGAAGTTCACCAAGCCAAGCCAAGTGCAGGTAAGCGACACTTTTTTTTTTAAATGCAGTGGTTTTTCCGAATTCCTTTGGGTTTTCGTACGGCCATGCCCCTCGATTTCTGTCACGTGCACGCCGGCGCCAAGTGCGTGCGCCAAAATCCCGGGGCAATTCAGGGAAAATCGGCACAAAACGGAAACATTCGGGTGACCCGCTGCAAAAACGTGATTCGGGCCCTTAGTAAATGACCCCCAATATTGATATTTCTTTATGTTTTGAGATGCATTTTAACTGCATCTGCAAAACTCATCACAATATGCATGTGCCATGTAAGCAGTAACTTGTGTTTTACACTGTTAATCCTTATTATTGCTGTTAAAAGACAAAACACCCCATTGTTACTTATGTAAATAAGTTTCTCATTTGGTGATGACCCTCAGGGGTTGTTTTGTAGTTTAACAGCAATAATAGGATAAGTGTAAAAACACCAGTTACTGCTTACTGGCACATGGGCATATTGTGATTGAGTTTTGGAGAAGATTTAAAATGCATCTCAAAACATAAAACTTACCTGCCACTCGTCTTGGCTTGGTGACTTCAGTGCACTCCGAAGACCTTCAGCGCGAAAGCGACACCTAGTGGGACCATGGGGGGAACTACCTCTAGGAATCGCAGGAAGACCCGAATCCTCCACACGAACGCGCCGCGGAATCGCGAAGGGTACCGGGGATAGGTAAAACTCTGCCCCATGTGTTCATAATAACACGTACACCTTACCGAGGGTTGTGGATGATGCAGATTGATGACAAAAGGTAATTACCTGGGCCGGGATGCAAGGCGGGTGGACCTAGCTGTCGGTGTGAGGTACCACTCTCCTCCTACATCTTGCTGGAAAAAGAGCTGACTAATATCCACTGGAGCGGCCAGAACCAGCGTTCAGCGAGGAACCATGTAACTAGGAACAGGATCCTCCCAACAACATTACAGGCACAGAGAGATGTGGCCTTAACATTCTTCTCGCAGGAGGAAATGTATCAAAAATTGAATCGGGGAGAAGAAGAAGAGAACACAACGAGCCTTGACGACGTAATTAAGACGCTGAGCAGTAAGAATCTGGAGATACAGGAGATTTCTTTGGTCAAGTTAAAAATAGGACGCAGATGAAGAGCCCTTACAGAAGATAAAGCCTTCTTCCAAGCATAAATTTATGGCCAGTATTTCCCGATCCACCAATGGTAGTAATTCCTCTCAGCAGCTGTGAAAAGGTCTTGGAGAAAAAAAACCTCAGGTGAGGAGATGAACCCCCTTGGCCACTTATGGGTGAGATAACCACGCACAAGGATGAGGCGTCAAACTCCTACTGGCGCAGAGGCAAGGCAGTACTTCATCTAGCGAAGGTTCTTCAGCCACTAGAGGACGCAGTGTCCTGGTTTGCATTTTTCCTATCCGTGAACGATGGGAGAAACAATAGAGAGAAGTGGGAAATAATTGTACATCATAGTGGCAAGCCCAGAAATCTTGTACCCGCACAAAGTCCCACTGGGCAAGTTGGTATGATTAGTACCAGCATCTGTTACTTCCTTGATCAGAAATATATGTCTCCCAGAAACGGAAAGACTCCTGGTGAAATTGGCATTTCTCGAGTTGTGCATATTAAACGATTGACCTTTAGCACCTGAGAACTTGCGGTATGTGGGTCAGGTGAGACCAAGTTAGGGAGGAACAACAAAATATCATCCAAGTGAAACAATGACACAAGTGTTAGAGCAGGTCTCTGAGATATCAGTTAACAATCTTGCGTTTGAAAAAAAAAAAAAATTTAAACGCTGGAGCAATTGGCGAGTCCAAAATGCATTACCAATACTCAAAATGTCGTCACGGTATGAAGCCGTCTCCACTCGTCGCCCTCCCAGATGCGTGATGGGATTGTAATCCAAACTTGGTGAAAACCTTGGCACCCCGTAGGCGATCAAAAGTTTGGTGATGAGTAGGCATATGGTAAAGGTTTTTCACCGTGACTTTATTGAGACTGCAGTAAGCTATGCAACGGACGGATGGGCAACATCCTCTTGGATCAAAGAAGAACCCAGCACAAGCAGGGGAAGAGACTCCTGATGAATCCCTTCTGCAAATTTCCTTAGGTAGGCAGACATAAGCCCTCTATTCTCGGGCAAAAGATAATGGGTCATGTCCTCGTGGCGGAGACGTACCGAGCAGTAGAAGTTGCAGAGACAAGCCTCATGAACCGTGTGTTGCTGTTGCTGGTATCTAGCAATGTTGCAGGCATGCAGTGAGTTACCCAGCTGATCACGCTATGTGCGGCACTCTACCGAGATTGGTGGATCACGATGGTGGCCAAGATGGTGCTTCCTGGGACGTATGGAACCTAGCGGGACCATGGCGGATCTTACTGTCCAGACTCAGGGGGTGTGGATCCTCTGGACCACTGCATAACGCTGACACAAGCCACTACTGGGATCGCGAGTCAATGGGACCAGGTTTTCACCAGAGCCCAAACCAACGAAAGCGGGTTTGGACTAGCTGTGGCATGCTACCACAGGTCTTTCCCAGGCGTGACTTTGTCCTGCAGAATGGCGGCCAAGGTGATGGTACAGGAAAGGGCAGACAATATCTTGGTCCGGATTCCCGGCATTATAAGGCAGGGGGAAACGGCGGCGCAGAGAATGGTCGACTCTCAGGTCCAATCCGGGGTCAGCAACGGGATTGTCCAAGCAGGGGTACGGGAACACACGGGCACACGGACCAGCAGCCGCACATTAGTAACCTGGTACACTGATCACGTGAGGGACTCAGGTATACACAGGAATACAGGAGACACAGGAACGCAGAGATCACAGGACACAGGAGACACTGGAACTCAGAGACACTGGAACGTAGGATAATCACCTATAGGAGCTTTCTCTGAGGCTGGAGGCATAAAGATCAGGCCAAGGCAGTAAGAAAGGTGCTGATTTTAAAGAGGAAGTGTTCAACAAGTGCACAATTGCGGTGCAATGGCCCTTTAAATTCACGCGTGCACGGCTTGGGAAGACGGGGACGGCGCGAACAGAGCTGGGCCGAGATCAGAACACGAAGAGAGTGATGGGCGCTGCGTCCGCGCCCTGAGAGCCCTAGAGAGCACAGGTGAACCCGTGCTCTCACGGGTTATATGGTGCCAAAATTTTGTGCCCAAAAGTAGAACAAGAGCGTGAAAAATTGCCAGTTTTCCATTTAAATAAAGGGCCATAAAAATGCCCCCTATCCATAGATTTATTATGTCATTTGCATGTAGTTGTATCTGCATCACATCAGAATCAAAATCAGTAAAAAAAATAGCATTGAATTTTGTGCCAAGACATTAACATGTCCTATCATTAATATAATCTCCTATTGTCTTGTCCATTTAAGGAATACATCCCCGTCCCTGCTACGTCTCATCGCTCAGTATATAATATGCTACACATATGATTAAATATATCTCTTTTCAAGATTTCATTTAACATTTACTCGAGTATAAGTCTTAGTTTTCAGGCACAAAATTTGTGCTCACAAACCAATACCGAATAAAAATCAAGTCAAAAATCTCACTTTTTGACACCACCCGTAGGTCCCTTCTGTCCTCCGATGCTCCGGTGCCCACACTCGGGTCCTCATCGCATCCTGCTTTCGGGTTCTTCCCCCCCCGCTACTCTTCGGCTCCTCTGGCTGGGCAGGCTGTATACTACAGGGGCTGGGGAGGTTGTATACTACAGGGCTGGGAAGGCTAGGCTGTATACTACAAGGGTCTGGCGAGGCTGTATGATACAGGGTACTGGTGCAGCTGATAATCACAGGAGCTGGGCAGACTGTATGCTACGCAGGGGCTGGGCGGCTGATAGGGCTGTATCGTCAGGGTGCTAGCAGGATATTGCTGGCAGGCTGGGGCAGGCATATGCCTACAGGGGCTGGCGACGACTATATCTGGGAGCTGTGACCAATGCTTCCCACCCTCAGGGCTTTAGACTCAGTCAACAGGTTTCTCTCTCCCTTTTTTTGTGTTGAAAAATAAGGGGTCATCGCGCTTATACTCAGGTCGGCTTATACTCGAGTATATACGGTTAAATTTCACCAAATAATCTATACATTGAATAAGAGTTGAAGATTCTATCTGGCAGTTCGTTGTCCAGATGGTGCAGGAAAGTGTTCTAATACATTCTGAGCAACTTTATTCCTGCTTGATGTTCACAATAAATAAAATTGTATTTAATGTGAATCATGTTCTAGTGTACAATGGAGATAAATACTGACAGGTGTTTGTACAGAAATTCTCAGCATTGTGACTGATAGACCATTAAAACATGAAGAAGACTCATGACAAGGGAGTCTGACACAACTTAATCATCATGATGTATTTGCTAGCCTCAAACAATCCCTACCCCAAGAAAAGAAGACTATGAAATACTCTCTAGGTACTATACAACAAACCCGTCTGTGAGGCTAATTAAACACTCACTGAGTCGTCTGGTGACAGCTGCTACCTGGACCCGTCAATCTTACTAGAATGATTATCATTTTGTCAGGGATATCGGGAATGCAGTTGTGTGCAGCTGGAGGTGATTTTTTCCAAGTGTTCACGCTGTGGCGGCAATCTGAACGCAATTCGTGAGGCACGATGGATGCAAGAGTCGGGCCGACCGGGAGGAAGAGCGAACCTCGGCGGAATCCATGACACGGTAGGTCTTACTGTCGGATTTGGGATCAGTGGATCTCTGGACCACTGCGTGAACCGACACCACAGGACCACCCACCGCAGGCCAACACCCAGGACTGGAAATGTAAGTGACACCTGGTCTTCACCAGAGCCAGCCGCAAAGGCATGAGTCATTGTTGCGGCGTGTTCCACCAGGTCGTTCCACAGGTGCCAATAGCCCACGGTGGCCAATGAGGTTGAGTACCTTAGCAGAAGAATTCTCCTGGTTCAGGTCAGGAACTGGGTCTGGCAGGACGGCCTAGAGATGCAAGGATCAAGTCCAATCCAGGGGGAAATTCAGGACAACACACGGAACGCAGGAGAACGCTGGGAACTCAGAAGCAGGATCACACAGGAACGGCAGGAAGTATCACATGAAAGCTTTCATCTTCGTCGGTGACACAAGATCCAGCAGGGTTTGCAGGAAGAGAGACGTTAAATAGATTCCTGAAAAATGGCCAATGCCAATTAGCCCACACCGCTGTGCCCTTTAAATCTTTTGAAGCCGGCGCGCGTACCCTAGAAGTCAGGATATCGCCGCTGCCAAGGAGTACAAAGCTGAGCCGGTAGTTGCAGGGGACGATGTCACGGACCACCAGTGCAGTACCCCATCTATCGGCTCTCCCTCTCCTGGGGTGGAGTTAGGCTTCTGCTGAGGTGTTATTTTGGTTCCATATATTCACTACAGAAACCCACTAGAGTACTGCACGAGGATATTCATCCATTTCTTCCGCTTACCAATAAGGAAACAATACATTTCCGACCCCCTACTGGAATCGTTACCCGAGCAGTAGAACACGACTAGCCGTGTCCCAAAGTTGCCACCATTCTTGCTTACAAATCGGACTTATAATAGTCATTTTATGCGCAGACAAACAACCCATAAGTGTGAGACTCATACAAGAACAGGGGCGTAGGACTATACCATTGGAAACGAGAGAATGGAGTAAAGTGAAACCCCTCGAGCATTTTTATTCCCACTTCTGAACCAAAGCCCTTTATACAGACCTTCCACGACCTAGTCGATTTGCAAAACAATCAAAAAAGAATAAAGGGCAGGCAGAAGAAACAAAGAAAAAACCCCAAAGACCACCACAATAAACGATATCTCCCACCACACCTCTTCACAAGAAGAATTCAGTGCCCTTAAAACAATTGGGCACTAATACTAATTGTACCTAATATTTAGGTCAGCAGATAACTGCGGGGGGGGCTGGGGGGGCTGTTCATTCTCAAATTTTGTAGACTATGTAACCTGAAGCTCAACACAAACTGTTTAAACCAGTAATTTCTCCTTCAACAGAAATTTATTTTTGCTTTAAATCATGGGCAGTTACGCACCCTCGGAGACTCTTTTGACATAACTTATCCTCTCCTAGCTTTACTATGATATACCCTTGGGAAAAGGATCTCCACTTGACACACTCGACGCACGGACCCTATAACCAACATTGAACACTCATTAGGCCTAGTCATGTTTCGAAGGTCATCTCGAGGAAGACAGAAATATGTTGCCTGTTCCAAAAACAATTTCTTACTTGAACACGCCTTTCCTTCATCCTACCAAAACAACTAGTTTTCACAACGAAAAAACACATATTCCATCAGCAAAAAGGTATGACCAGGGGGTAAAGTACTTCCACCATATGCAAATTTATTGCATGAAATATTTAGAGAACCATCTACCCCTCCCATCCAACAACTTATACATTTCAGGAAAACTGATACGGTTCATATGTGGTGGCAGGGGGTCAACGCAACACATCCCTGAACCTTAATAGAGATAAATAAAAATGGAGGTGGACTAATTTTTACCCCAAGCTATAGTTCAAGTAAAGGTTGAATTCCATAGACCTTGATTAATGGGACCACAAAGAAGTAAATTCACTACAGCAACATTTTTTAAAACCAGGTAGATTGTAATAGTTATTGATACCACAGTAACCACCATAAAAGTGGCTCCAGAACATTCCTGTACAGCCAATTTAGAGCGGTCAGGAGGAGTCAACACTAGTAACTTAAGTGCGTCTAGAGATGTTGAATCCTATACATCATAAATCAACTAGCCATAACAGTAAAGCCTCAATAGGAAAGGACTATCAGTGCTCAATTCAAAACAAGGAAGTACTCCTTCTTCTCCGTCACCGTTTTAATGACGTCTGCGTTCTCTCAATTACACCTCTCTCCTCTCGTTGTACATCTTTAAGGGAAGAACATACCTGCGCCCGACTATCATGAATGCCCTAAACAGCATATAGCCTACACCATTGATAACGCGCCCTCTACGCTGAAGCAATCAGAGGAACTCACTCCTCAATTTACACTCAGCCTTCGTACACATAGGCGATAGTCGTATTCATGTATTCAGGAATCCTCAAGTGACGAACTACTTGTTTCCCAGCTTCCTATGCATACATCTACACCAAAATGTGGCCAAGACTCGCGGCTGCCGTTTCCCAATTCTGCCCCTTTTATGCTGCAGAATATTAATAATTAAACCTCCCTCGAATCCTTCAAATTCAACAGTACCGGTGTGAACATTTAACCTAAAACTCACACTAACGGCTGCAGCAAATATTGATTGTGTGGCATGGTGAGTGTCAATGCGGGCACTTCAAATTATGTGGAAGGATCAATCAAGCGCGTGCATTGTATTGAGTCACCCAGCAAGGGTGGTCAAACATAAACATAAGGTCCTCAAACATGGATATCCAAATACACTGCAAATAAAGCCAAAGGTGAAGGGAAAATTCACCCAAAAACCAAGATATCGGTTTCGGGACCCTGAAAAAGAAAGAAATTTACTGGCTTTACAGATAATACCCTGAATGAAACCGTGTTTGAATGAAATGGAGACCATAACGAATGTAATCCACTAGTACGAGACGCAACACTATTGCGATGGCTTTTTGGACCACGTCGGTTCCGTCGGACATTGACTCGATGATCGCGAAAACACTGCATTGACAAAACTATCCAAGTTGGTAGATTATTCCGGATAGCGTACAGCACACAGGGATGCACCTAATATTTCTTCCTATCACAGCGCACCATCGCAGAGTTTTTTCATCTTCACGCCCGCCGTTTGGTACCTATTTTTATGGACTTTTTAAAATTTGTCGTTAAAGATCTCTATTTGTTAAGAAGTCGGAAGCCGCGGGGCCCTGGGAAAACGAAGCCAGAATGTGAGTATAGATTTTTTCTTTCAAGAGGGCTCCTCTGGCTGTGGACAGTTCACTTAAAAGGGGAAACTGGGGTGGAAATTTATTAACAGGGTGACCATCTAGGGTGGACATTTCATTAAAAGGAGGGGGCACTCTAGGGGGGATATTTAGTCAAAGGAGGCCATCAGGTGGATTATTTCGTTAAAGGGGGGCCATCGGGTGGGTGGATACCTAGTAAATGGGCCATCTGGGTTGGACATAACGTAAGGGGGCATCCAGGGGTAACATTTCATTAAATGGGCATTTGGAGTATGACAATTTCATTAAAGGTAACAGTCTACCCGAAACATCATATCAGCTATATCAGCAATCTGTAGTGCACAACTAGCAGATCTGCTAATTATAGGTTCTAAACTGATAGTTAGGAACAACTATTTTCTAAATATTTGACTAACTACCTGGCATATGGGTAAAACACGATAATGTTATTAAGGCTGATGTACTAATCTCAAATAAATTGATGATAGCAGTCATTTGTTTAACAAACAACATGGAACAACAATGGCAACCAGAATCTTTGCTTGGGCATTTTCCTCTTGTTGTCCCACAGACTAGCAGTCACAGTGACTGCAAGAGCTGTCTGTCTTCATGGATGTGTACTCCTATTGCTAAGGATTGTTTAAAAGCAATAGGGATACATAAAGAGAAATGGGCCTAGGTAACACTGGAAATGAAGTGGTCTCTAAACAAGGCTTGGAAAGACCATACTGGAAAAACACTTGTCTTGGGCAAGGTGATAAACCCATAACAAAGGACTCAGGGGGTCATAAACTCAGCTCGCTTGGTCTTGTAAGGACGCAAACAACACTCATTACATGAGAGGATCTTCATCTTGTAACGAGGTAACAAGGCCGGTACATGGGAGGCTCGAAAGATCTTTATGCACTTAGGGAAAATGTAGGTTGGACCTTAGGGGTAAGGTCCAACAGGATTCTTCACTTTTGTATTTTGTGTATGAGATTTTCGGTGGTGAGATCTTATTTTGTCGCAGTGTGGATGCTTAAGTCTAATGTGCGAAAGCATGTCGGAGTATGATGTAACAGTTAGTATGTGTGTTGATGAGATTGGTGCACCTCAAGGTTCTCACTAACACCTAGCTTCGTTTGTCCCTCGCTTGTGTGGTGTAACGGCAACTTATCCCAAGAACAGAAGTAGTCGCAGGACGAGCCATGTACGCTCCCCTTTGTCAGAACTGCATGGTCTATGACAGAGTCTGATCGGAATGACTGGCGAGAATGTATCTAGACTACTACAGTCTCGCTTAGTTTCAAAGTTCTGATGCATCAACACCACTTTATTAACAGGGATGACTGTACCGTTGAGGAAAGTGCACGTCTCAATTTAATATGGTAATGTTGTGTTGAACAATACTCTAAGCTGGCCGATTTTCCCCTCGGGTATTTTCCTCTCCTCACTGGCACAACTATATACTGTTGTGATCCCATCTTGTGATTGTCCGCGTATGCCCGGACTGTTCTTGTCAACAAATAGCCCACAACTTATTACTTCCGTATACAGAGGCATAGCAGTGTATGGCAGTGCCGCGCTATTCTTTCATGCAAAACTGCCTGAGAGTTGGCGGTCCTGATCATATAATAATAACTGAGACAATGAATTATATCAATTTTGATCGGTGGAAGCTGTTGAGTTATATATTTTCCTGCTCAATAACCCATTTTCTAGGATATAGAGTGTATCCCTATTGCTCAGAAAGTTGTAAATTGTTAGGGAAATCAAACAAAACAATGAACCCTCATACACTTGTAAATGGAGTTTTCTACTCCATTGAAAGACACTCCTGGTCACATTAGTTTAGGGAGGGTGATAAAACCCATAACAAAGGACAACACTCATGGTTCTATTGTTGCCTTATAAAGGGAAGCAAAGCCAACCCCCTTCACGTACATGGGGGGAAGTTCTTTTTATCATTGGGTTGGGACCTGCGGGGTATACTAGCCCAACATGACTCATTGGGGAACTTCCTGGATGAAGGTCTTACTGGAGGAGCTTATCATTAGGGACTGAGACTCTGATTGAACAAGTGAGTAGGTGGGTTATGGGCTATGTCAAATCACTGAAATCACTGAATTGTCTAAATATTTTCTATACAGGTTATATTTTCGCCACATCTCTTATATTAATTGCATTTTCTGATCAGACTCCATAAGATGGTAGAGATAGAAGATATGACATGGGATGTTTACGTCCGTAATCCTTCCCAGAGGAGAATCTTCTGACCTGGATGTAAATAACACTGAGAAGGGAGATCTCCAAGGTGGAGGAAGAAGAGCAGGGACGAGGCTGGGAAGGAGGAATCTGCTGCTGGTACCAGGACCCCCAGAATGGTGAGTACTGACGCCGTGCATTCATTGCTTCTAGACATGATTGCTCTTCTATTTTTTTCTTCCATATTCCTATATCCACCTATATACTATCATGTGCAATCCATGTGTAAATGAAGGGAGCAGGAAGCAGAAATCATAAAAAAAAAAACGCAAAATTATCCATAGTAGCTGATGCACGGTTGAATGGTAGAAGTATGGTGTTATAGGGTGCATAGGTGTGAAAGGTCATAATAAATGTCGCCCCAGGGGATCCACTGATTAAACTTCTTTATTCCACAGATTAGGGTGAAATTTTTCTATCCATATGTTAAAAGGATTGGGGGGGGGGGGGGGGGGGCCCCCAGCCCCTATGTATCGTGGCACGTAACCTGTACCTCTGCAATGCTACAGTTTGTCTTAGGCAGACACTATAGGGAGACACTAAAAGGGAGTGCAGACCCTTTTTATGCTCAGCAAGAGTGTGCCCACCTCGCTGGACTATATCAAGCGTCTGGAGCCATTAGATATAATCCATCCAGCCAGAAGGGCAAGGCAACTCAAAAGCTTAATATGCCTGACCCTATGTTTTAGAATTTGGGAATCCAAATATGGTGCGTGAGCTATCCAAATTACCACTCTACCAATCAATATCTAGAGTCCTCCTCTTCAGAATTAGTGTAAAATTTAGACACCCTAGATTCTATGACTGGAACAAGTAATTGATGACTTATAGCCACTTTTTAACTATAAATTTTCCGTGTAGAAATAATAATTCATGTCCACAATGTAACAGGTTTTTATGCTTAAAATCTAAGAGTTACTAAATTCACGCAGGAGAGAACCAGTTTTCTGTGTTCCAAAGAGTTTTTTTTCCCTTCCCTCTGCTCTTTTGCACCTTTAATAAGTATGTTTTTTTCACACCTCTAATGAGTATGTTTTTTTGTTTTTTGAACGCTAATTTGTCCTTTTGAATCTGTCTCTTTGTCAAATGTAGTTGTCTTTCAGATTTTTTAGGCTTACATTTTTCAAAAAGCTGCACATTTTTTGCGCAACTCATGGGGGCGAATTAAAGGAAACCACTTCGAAAAGTAAAAGGCACCTCGAAATACTCACCTGTGCTTCTCTTCATTTTGATCCCGCATGTTCTTCTTTAATGTTGACAACACCCTGGAATCCATATGAAGAGGAGCGCAGGTAATTATTTCTAGGTGTCTTATCCTTTTCAGACAGGTTAAGACCCTGAGAGGGCCCTGAGCTGCATAACTACTTAATCTGCCTGTTTCAGGACTTTTCTTGAGGACCTTTAAAAAATCCTGAATGGCTCTTGGGTAAATGTGTATTGAATAGGAATAGATGTCAAGTTTAATAGTTTAAAGGTCCTTCTCAGTAGCAGCTTTGGTGGGTAGTTTTTGGGTGGCCATTTGCCCCCCTCCTCCCAGGTGCTTTGCCCCAGAACCCGCCCAAAAACCCTCCTCATTATAATCCACTACCTTTGATTTTTTTGGCCTTTTTTGCATGTAATAGGTCACAAACATGGCAAATCATGCACATTAAACTTTGAAGCAGGTTAAAAACAAGACCATTGGAGGCGGAAACTGGTAATCAGTTAATGGTAAATTTGTGCAATCTGCTATAAAAAGTTGCAAATAATTGTGCACAAAGTACGGCTACATAATACAAATAAACCTGTCCTTAATGTTTTAGCTAGAAATATTGATAAATCATTTATTTCACGTAAACTTTCTACTCACGTTATTATAACCTATTATTCCCAGATGATGTACACAGAGCTCCAGAAGAAATCTGATATCTTCAATATTAAAGCAGGATGTATTTTGGGCAATACACAAGATACATATAAGTGCAGCGCTCAAGTATCATGGATTACCCTCAGATCCCTTCCCAGATCCATCTAATTAGTCCTATTCGGCATGGCTACTGTTCTGATATATCACAACTACTTGGCGAAAAATAACAATGCGTCATGAGCTGAACATTCAAGAGAGTTAATCCCCATGGAGAAGACAATCATGTTCAGAATGTGGCAAAAGTTTTAGGTCATAAATCAAAATTTACCTAGACATGTAAGAATTCACACAGGGAGCAGCACCATTTCAATTTGCAGAACTGGGCAAATGCTTTGCTAGTAGCATGCTTGTATACATAGAGAATCACCAGGGGAAACCTTATTTTCATGTTCGATATTGACAATATTTTGCTCTAAGTCAATCAGCTTGTGACACATGAGAATATCACACAGGGAGAGCATTTTCATGTTCAGTAATGGGGAAATGTTTTTTCAACGTAAGTATGCCTTGTAAACATGAGAAGTTCCACACCGGGGGAATCATATTCACATGGTCCAAATGTGGAAGATGTTTTTGCTCTAAGCACACTTTGTACAACATGTAGTAGAATCACACGGGGAGAAGCTTTCATCATGTCAGAATGTGGAAATGTTTTACACACAAAAATATCTTTTTGTTAGCATAGAAAACTTCACACTATGGACACGTATTTCATGTTCATAATTGGGAAATTTTTTATTCTTGTAGGTATCGTTTAAAACATAGTAGAGTTCACACAGGGGAGAAGACCATTTTCTTTTAGAATGTGGGAAATGTTTTGCTTGTAGATCAACGCTTGTAAGACATGTAGATTCAACACAGGGGTAGAAGCCGTTTACATGTTCTACAAAAAATGTTGCAAATGCTTTGCGTTAAGTCCTCACTTGTAAACATGATGAAATTCCACAGGGGAAGAGCCTTTTCATGTTCAGATGTGGAAATGTTTTACGCGAAATAGATCTTGTTTAGCCATGAGAGAATTCACACAAAATTTTTAATTAGTAACCTATTACCATGGGAGAAACCATTTTCATTTGTCCTTTTGATTTCTATTTGTTATTGAGATTTTTTGAGGAATTGTATATAATGAAATGTATTAACCAATAAATTTTCTATTAAAAAAGTTGGAGGATTTGTACACTCATTCAACCACAATCAGAACAGAGAAGGAAAATCTCATACATATAGGGATGTTATTATTCAACTTTGGCAAACTTCTGATGTAATATGCATTAACAAACTGCTAAATGTCTTGTGCCACTTTTGAACATATTATACCAGCTCAAACTGGTCTCAAGCAATCTTACAACAGTGTAAGGCCTCTTACACACTAGAGAATGTTATGCATCCAACTTGCATCACACTACACAATGTGTTGGCTGGATGTCTAGGCTGAAAGCGCGCAAACCCAAACTAAACTCCTCGAGTGTGGCATTTCTTATTCGCTAATCCACTTTTTTTTTTTTGTGCACATTTTTATTTGTTGCAGCGTCCTTGTGCTCTTTATTTTATGATGGGGGTGCCACAATTTAGCTTTTTTTTCTGACACAGCACCATTTAATATTTTTGTTGCTAAATTTGTCTGCAGCTTTTGCATTGATACTTTCTAGTTTCCAGACACTTTTTTGTCCACAAATTTTTTGGCACATAATTAAACCACTCAAAAGCAGTGTAAAGTTTCTATTTTAGCTACATGAATAGGGAGTAATTTCATTCACTAAGTAGTAAGCTCTTCTGTAACATCAAATTTGTGCCAAAATGACGACTGCTTCAAACAAGAATAATTCATGTGTTCCAGCCTGTCAGTTCTGTTGTAGTGTTGGGGCGGGACGTTCCCAGCCAGGTCACGTTTCAAGTGTGATGTGGTGGATGCATCCCACTCCTAGCGTGTTAAGGGCCTAACACTGCGCCAGAAGTTATTGTCTCAGCGAAAAACTGCCACAGTCAAACGACTAGTGTTGCCGTTTCTCAGAGCTGATGTACCCTGCCACACATTGATAAATCCCCCCAAAGTGTTCTCTAACACATGGCTTCCACTGTTTGATGTTTTTGAGTCATTGGAATAGAGCCATAACTTCTATCCATGAGATTCACGCACAAGAGGCGGAGAAAGGGGAAAAAAATAAAACACTACCGTTTTTAAATGTTGAAAGTCATAGTAAATGCCACCCCAAGGAGTTTAGATCAGCGGGGGCACAACTCTCATCACCAAAGGATGTCTTACAATCCAGCCTCCCCTTGGAACATATCAGCATGTAAGATTTCCGATAAAGAAATCTAGAAGCAAATAAGTCAACATTTAAATAGGTGGAAATAATTCCTCTACACTTTGGTAGATATTGTTATTTTTGTTTGCCATGTTTGTGATGTGATGGCACCCAAATTCAGCTCTTAACTGACACTTACGTTTATTTGCAACTTTTTTAACCAGGTTTGCGCCAACATTGCGAATTTTTTTTGTCCAATACATTCACCATCTGTAGTTTAAAAGACATATCGGTTGCAACTCGGAATTCTTGCGCTGCTAGTCAAGTTGGAAAGTGTTGCAAAATTTAAGGGCCAAAAATATATAAAAATTGCCAAAAAGTCAGCAAAAATAAGAGGCCTAAAAGAGAAAATCTAAAGATAAATGGCCCTCATGTGTCCACAGAAACATGCTTATTCACTTGGATTTGTTGAAAGCGTAGTAAATAACCCACTTATAAGTGACACAGGGTTTTTCCTATTTGAAAAAAATGGGACGTGTCCAGGAAATGCAAATGGCCAAGTCGTAAGTGTTTTAATTGATGGAACTCCATGCACTTTATATGTTAGTGGTACTGCGCTTGAACTATTTTTTTTGGCACTCGATTGGTCGCCTACGTGAGAAGTTTAGTGAAAAGCTTCGCCCCATTTTTGTATCAATACGGGGTTCAGTGGCTGGACCCACCATAACACAGTTTGTTAATGTCATTGAAAACCCCTTAAGACGGGTGTGCATTGAATATACTACTAGTAAACGTAGTAAAATACGATAGTAATTAGTCCCTATGATATTATTTATCCCTCTTAGCCCCATTACCCCTACCCCCCCCCCCCTCCTGCAAATTGGTCAATCAGCTTTGATTCCTCCTGTGTCTTCATTCATATGCACAGCCCCGCACCCCTAAATAAAAAGTACAAGAGAGGCACCCGTTCATGAATATCACAACAATTGAACTATCCAGATCAGCACTCCCTCAGAACTAGTGCAGTGTCGGGGTCTCCTTAAGTGGTGGAGGGGCATGCACTTACCACAGGCACTGTGGGCCACCTCCAGCCCTGGTTGTAAGGGAATTGTTATGCACTTCTAGCTAAAACTGTCTTTCTTATATTTTATATATAGCTTTTACTCTATTAAATATGTTTTGGGTAAGGATATGACAATGGAACATCCCCCCCCCCAAACCAGCTTACAAAATTGAGATCAAATGCCCGCCCTACCTATGGACCATAAACATCATAATACATTTATATATAAGCACCTTCATTTAATTGAAATACTTTTCAAGTGTAAATTGAGATAATACTGATGGATGTTTGTACAGGAATTCTCAGCATTGGTGAACTGATAGACCATTTATACATAAAGAAGACTCATGACAAGGTCATAACACAAACCTACAATCATGAGATGTATTTAAGCCATAAAACAATCCCCATCGCGAAGAACATTGGCAAGGAGACTGCTGAAGTCTCCGATAGCACGATGCTAGGCTGGATTATATGGACGGCTTATGGTCTGCGTGGCCGGATTATATGATTAACCAAAATATTTTCCTGCATCATCTCAGCTACAACACTTATGTGCGGTATGTGTGGGTTCGAAACCAACCACGTCCAAATGGTAGGTTTTCCTTTTATAACTGCTGGGATATGTATCCAGTTACTGTACGAGAACTGTGCTTTAATGACGCTGTCTTAATCCCTTCTCACATCATTAATTCATATCGCCGTCACATGACTATATAGAGACATCTTGCTCATGGATGTGTATTCCTTATTCCTCAGGATGTTAAAATCAATAATGATTCATAAAAGAGACAATGGGCCTTGTAAACACTTGTAAATGAAGTTGCTAAATCCATTGGAAATACACTCCTGGAAACACTTGTTTGGGGCAGGGTAATATAACCCCATAACAGGGATTAATCACTAAGGGTGTCAGCAATTCTCAGCCTTGTCCAGTAGGTAAAAGACACACCCTGGACACATTTGTGTTTGGGGAGGGTGTAAACCCTTAACAAGACTTGGGGCGTCCAGAAGCTCACCTTTGTCTTGTAAGGAGCAAACCCAACCCTCTTCATTTACATGGGGAAAGATCTTTCATCATTGGGTTGGGACTAAGGGGTATAAGAACCCAAACAGGACTCACATGGGGAGACTTTCTGGATGAAGATCTTACTGGAGGAGCTTAGACTAATGGACTGAGGCACTGATTGACAATTGAGTAGGTGGGTTATGGGATATGTCACACACTGAATTGTCTGTAATTTTGTAATCCTAGGGCTTTGCTTATTGCAATTCTTATTCCCAATACAACATGAATGTATCTGGGAGGTAATATTGTAGGTTTATAGAAAACGGATAGAAAACGATGTAATATTGAACTTCTAGATACAATGTGGGAATTTATTAGACTACTAAGTGTTCCTCCTCCGGCCTCTCAGTAGATACAAAGCTTTCTCTGCCAAGTCAAACCCCTTTATTAGGACTGACCTGCAGAGGTTTTAGCTAGAACTGGTATTTTCTTGTTGAACAAACCTCTAATGTGGCCGATCTTCCCCTCCCATCTTCCCTCATTCACTTCTCTTAGTCTCAGCAGACTACAGTGTGCTGCTCCAGTCCTGGCCTATGCCTCTATAACAACTTATTAACTTCTATACAGAGGCATAGCAGGTGGATGTCAGTGCCCTGCATGTATTCTTCTTCTTTCCTGCACACTCCTGAGGCTGGAGGTCCTGATCATAACTTATAACTGAGACAATGGAATATATCAATTTTTATGGGTGAAGCTTTAAGTTAATATTTTCCTGTTCCATAAAGCCATGTCCAGGACATAGCAGTCACATGGGTCATCGAGCCGTCTTGTCTTCATGGATGTCTGTGTATTCCCCCTTGCTCAGGATTGGAATCTGTAGGCAACAAACAGACATGGGCCCTAGTAAACATTTGTAAATAAAAGTTTTCTATCTCCATTTGAAAACACATCCTGACACATTAGTTAGGGAGGTGAAAGAAACCCATAACAAGGACAACTCAATGGTGCTACAAAGGTTTGCCTTGTAAGGAAGCAAAACCAACCCCCTTCATTTACAATTGGGGAAGTTCTTCCTCATTGAGGTGGGACCAAGGGTATAGAGCCCGAACAGGACTCACATGGGGAGAAACTTACAGGAAAAGCTCAGACTAAGGGACGATACACTGATGAACAAGTGAGTAGTGTGTTATGGGATATGTCCAATCACTGGATGTCTAAAATATTTTGTAATCTTAAGGCTTTTGCTTATTACATTATTATTCTTGATAGGAAAAAATTATAGTATCGGTGGATGGAATATGTATTTTGTAGTTAAAGATGGAATATTGACTGTTATACAGGTTATATTTTCCCCATTAACTTGTGTATTAATTGCTAAAAATTTTTCGATCAGACTCCAGAAGATGGTAGAGTCAGCAGATATGACATGGAGGTTGTACATCCTAATCACTTCCAGGAAACGAATCTTCTGACATGGATGTAAATAACACTGAGAGAGGAGGATCCCAAGACGGTGGAATGAAGAGCCAGAGGAGCGAGGCTGGGAAGGAGGATCTGCCTGCTGGACCCAGACCCTCAGAATGTTGAGTACTCTGACACCTTTCCATTCATTTTGCTTTCTAGAAATGATTGCTTCTATTTTTTTCTTCCATTTCCTATATCTACCTATATATATACTCAATGGGCAGATCAATGTGTAATGAAGGGAACAGGAAGGCAGAAATACATAAAAAGGCAAATTATCCTTGTAACCTGATGCAGTTTGAACATGGTGGATAAGTATAGGTGATAGTGTGCATAGATGCAATTGTGAGGGTGTAGAGTGTTAGGGTGGCAGGGATATAGAGCAATAAGAGTCAAGAGGTTGAAAGGTCATAATAATGTCCCCCAGTGGATCCACTGAATTAAACCGTGGTCTTTATTTCCAAAGTTTCGCGAAATGTTTCAATTTATATTTAAAAGGATTTGGCGCCCAGCCTACCGGTAGCGTGCACCCACTGTAATTTTATCATGTCTATCGCCTTAATGATGTGATAGATATGAGATTAAGTTTTTATTAATTTTGATTCAAGAAATCAGTGTGGATGAATGATTCTAGGTGATACTTACGCATGGTTATGTTACCACCCGATGCTCCTCTAGCAGACTGCATTGGTCTTAGGCAGACAACTATAGGGGGACACTAGAAGGGGGAACATTACCATTTTTATGTCAGCAAGATTGTGCCCACCTCGCTGGAAATATATCGAGTCTGGGGGCTCTATATATAACCAATTTTTAAATTTGTGAATCCAAATATGGTGCATGAGCTATCCAAATGTCCAATCTACCACAATATTGCCTATCCTCGCTCTTCAGAATTAGTGTAACTAATTAGAACCTCTAGATTCTATGTCACAGACAACTAATTGATGACTATACAACTATTAACCTTACTTTCCCGATATTCGAAATTATTCATGTCCACAATGTAACAAATTTTTTATGCTAAAACCTAAGAATTTACTAAAATTCACACAGGAGAGAGAAGTTCTGTGTTCAAAAGTGTCATACTCAATATAAAGGAAGCTGAAACCAGAGATGGTAAAGGAAATTTGGGGGGTCATTTATCTTTTTTTCCTCTTTCCCTCTGCTTTTTTTTTTTTTTGCAAACCTAATTTGTCTTTGAAGTCGGGCTCCTTGTCAATCTAGGTTGTCTTTCAGACTTTTTAGCTTACATTTTCGAAGTGCACATTTTTGCGCGAGTCAATGCCACTGTCCTGGGGTGGGTTAAGAAACTACTAAGTAAAAAGCCACCTCCAAAATATCACCTGCGATTTTCTCATCTTGGCTCCCGGCAGTTGTTCTTCTTTATTGTTGACACTCCAGGATCACGCTGACGAGGAGCGCAGGTGATTATTATATGTGTTTTTATACTTTTTCAGAATAGGTAGAGTCCCTATGGCCCTGAGCTGCATAAAAACTACTATTGGCGTACAAGTTTGTAATTCCCTCTTACATTAGTTCTAGAACCAACAGCTTCTTGGAAATGGAGGATTTGTCCTTCTGTCTGCTTTTAATCTGTGTTTCAGACTTCATAGACCCTATCAAAAGTCCTGATAGGGCACTTTGGTAATGTGTATTGAAAGATAGGACAGATTTACAAGGATTTTTATGGTTAATAGTCCTTCTCAGTACAAAGATTTGGTGGGTGTTTTGGGTGCCATGGCCTCCAGAAGGCTTGGGCCTCAGGCTATGCCAAACCATCTACATTATAATCCCCTCTGTTTTCGGGCCTTTTTTGCATCTATTAGGCACAAACAAGGTAAATCATTCACAACACTCTGGAAGCAGTGAACAAACAAAGACAAATTAGGCCTGGAAACAGGTCAACTGGTAACCTTTGTGCCACTGCTTGTAAAGATAAACAAAGATATCTTTTATGTAGAGAATGTTGTAAATATTTATAATCTTGGATTATTTTTTAACTTCCTTTAATAATGTAACCTATTATTCCCAGGCGATAAGGTACCCACCAGAACTCAGAAGAAAATCTGATATCTTCAAATATTAAGCTATGATTTTGGTATCATACAAGATACATATAAAGTGCACACCTCAGTAATGATTTAACCTCCGCCCTTCACACAGCAAAGATCTATCCCCTGATCCCTATACATTGGGCATCTGTTCTGATATAATCAATCACCACAGACAATTGGGCCAGAGAAGTCATCACGCAAAGTAGCTGAACATTCAGGAGATTCAACCATGGAGAAGACATTTCATGTTCAGAAGGTGGCAAAAGTTTTAGGTAGAAATCATAACTCTCATCATAGAGAAGTCACACAGGGGAGAAGGCCATTTTCTGTCAGAATGGGAAATGTTTTGCTCGTAAAGGCACTGCTATAATAACATGAAAGAATTCACATAGAGGAGAATCCATTTTCCATGTTCAGAATTTGGAACTGTTTTCCCCCTCCTCGTAATTCCATCGCTTGTAAACATGAAAAATACCACAGGGGAGAAGGCCTTTTCATCATGTACGCGAATTTTGCAAATGTTTTTTGGCTCGTAAGGAATCGCTTGGACAACATGTGAGAAGTCACACAGGAGAAAAGCCGTTTTCATGTGCAGATGTTGGTGAAAATTTTTTACACTGAAACTGGATCTTGTGAGACATGAGAGAATTCACCCCCCCCCCCCCCCCCCCCCCCCCCCCCCCCCCGCCCCCCCCCCCCCCCCCCCCACCCACCCCCCCCCCACATTGTTACTTATGTAAATAAGTTTCTCATTTGGTGATGACCCTCAGATCCAGGCGTAGAACCCTTTGGGAAGAATTTATTAGTGTGTGGCAGGGTAGGCCAGTGTTACGCTAGACAACACTATTGTGCTAGATATATCGCTGTGATTTTTGCACAATGAGAGCCCTAGTGAGTGTGATGTATCCAGCCTCACATCACAGTCGCAGCACGTGTATGTGCCCGACAACCGGAACTAAGGGCACATACACACGCGGTATGCACGCCGTTCGGGTGCTGGAGGTGAGGAGGAGGTGGCCCCTCCTCCCTCCATGGGATACAACTGCTTGCAGCCGCACACTTGCCAAAAGAAAAAGCATGGTCTATCTTTTTGCAGTGTGCGGATCGGTGCCACACATGCCGTCTATGGGGATGTATATGTGGCCGCAAATTTGCAGCCGCGTGTACGTCCCCATGAACGGCCGTGTGAATGAGCCCTAAACTGACTGCTGAGCTCAGTTCCGGTTGCTGGACATCACAGCCAGCACACGCCGTGGATGTGATACGAGTTGGACACATCACACTCACTAGTGTGTAAGAACCTAAGTCTGTGAGTTTTTGATGACAAATAATTGTACAAGCCCTCCAGTTTTTTTTTTAATATACTGTTTATTGGTTGAAACATTTCATAAGCTTTAGCTAATGAGCTTTATTTTCAATGTAGACCGATTCCCACATACTGTACATAAAAATGGCTATTACCCTATGTGAATTCTCTCATGTCTCACAAGATGTGATTGACGACCGAAACATTTCCCACATTCTGAACATGAAAATGGCTTCTCCCCTGTGTGAATTCTCACATGTTGTACAAGCGATACCTTACGAGCAAAACATTTCCCACATTCTGAACATGAAAATGGTTTCTCCCCTGTGTGAATTCTCTCATGCTGTACAAGTGATTCCTTATGAGCAAAACAATTTCCACATTCTGAACATGAGAATGGCTTCTCCCCAGTGTGAATTCTCTCATGCTTCTCAAGATGTGATTGACAACTAAAACATTTTCCACATTCTGAACATGAAAATGGCTTTTCCCCTGTGTGACTTCTCTCATGTACTACAAGCACTGATTTAGAAGCAAAACATTTCCCACATTCTGAACATGAAAATGGTTTCTCTCCTGTGTGAATTTGCTCATGTCTCACAAGTTGTGATTTACAAATAAAACATTTCCCACATTCTAAACATGAAAATGGTTTCTCCCCTGTGTGAATTCTCTCATGTTTTCCAAGCAATGACCTACGAGTAAAACATTTCCCACATTCTGAACATGAAAATAGTTTGTCCCTTGTGTGAATTCTTTCATGTCTAACAAGATCATTTTTCTGTGTAAAACTTTTCTCACATTCTGAACATGAAAATGGCTTCTCCCCTGTGTGAATTCTCTCATGTTGTACAAGTGATTCCTTACGAGCAAAACATTTGCCACATTCTGAACATGTGAATTGCTTCTCCCCTGTGTGAATTCTCTCATGTTGTACAAGTGATTCCTTACGAGCAAAACATTTCCCACATTCTGAACATGAAAATGGCTTCTCCCCTGTGTGAATTCTCTCATGTTGTCCAAGTGATTCCTTATGAGCAAAACATTTGTCACATTCTGAACATGAAAATGGCTTCTCCCCTGTGTGAATTCTCTCATGTCGTACAAGCGATTTCTTACTAGCAAAACATTTGTCACATTCTGCACATGAAAATGGCTTCTCCCCTGTGTGAATTCGTACATGGCTTAGATATTTTGATTTATACCTAAAACTTTTGCCACATTCTGAACATGAAATTGTCTTCTCCGTGGTGAACTCTCTTGAATGTTCAGCTCCATTACGTTGACTTCTTTTCGGCCAATTAGTTTGTGATATATCAGAACAGATGCCCAATGTAATAGGATCAGATGATGGATCTTTGTTGTGAAGGGCTGAGGGTAAATCCATGCTCATGGCGCTCTCTTTATCTGTATCTTGTGTGATACCAAAATCAATTGCCCTAATATTTGAAGATATCAGATTTTCTTCTGAGCTCTGTGTAACATCATCTGCTGGGAATAAAAGGTTCATTAATAACTTAGTTAATAAAATATCTAATGAAATAAATATTTATAAAATTTCTACATAAAACACTGAGGGGCAGGTTTATCTTTGTTGTATTTATTTTGTAGGCTGTACTTTAGTGACAATTATTTGCAACTTTTTTAAGCAGTGCACAAAGTTTACCAGTTTTCTTGGTTTCCACCTAATTTGTCTTAGTATTTCACCTGCTTCCAGATGTTTGTGCCTGATTTAGCATTGTTGTTTGCGCCTATACAATGGGAGAAAAATCCAAAGTGGACTATAATACACATCCTCCATTTTCAAGAAGCTTGATTCTAGTATGATATGTCGTAATGGAATTCCAAACTGGTAGGGGCTATAATAGTCATACAGCCTCGGGCCCATCGGGAAATCCTAATCTGCCCTGTCAAAAATACTCCACTGCCCGCCAGGTGTACGAAAGACAGTGTCGTTAGTTGGGTAAAAAATTGCAGCTTTTAAAAAAAATTTTTTTCAAAAGCTGCATTTTACAAAGAGCCCAGACTACAAACCACACAACACAAAATACACACTCAATAGAGGTGCAAAAAGAGCACAGAGAAGGGGAAAAAAGATAAAGGACCCCCTAAATTTGTGCATGTCTAACCAGCTCTGGTTTCAGCTTTATATATCTAGTATGACACTTTTTGAACACATCAACAGCTTCTCTCCTGTGTGAATTTTTTGTAAATCATAGGTTTTAGCATAATACTGGTTACATTGTGGACATGAATTATATTTCTATACAATAGTTGAATTAGTCAGCAATTACTTATCCCCAACATATAATCTAGAGGTTCTGATTACTTTATACAAGTAAGCTGTTATAAATCAACCCCCCTCCACATGGTAAAAACATAGATCACTGTGTATGAATATTCTATTGTGTAAAATACAATTCATGGTACATGGCTAGGAATTGTACCCAATTATCCCCTTACGCCAACTTCCACCAAGTGGGCATGAACGGGTGAGAAGGTTGCTGTGTCTGAGTGGTGAAGTAGGGCAATGTGGCAGCAGGGGTGGGTTTGACTTCCCCCCTAGTTTCCCCCTATAGTATCTGGCCCATAGATTATAGAATAAATTATAGATTGATACATATGAGAGAGTTCAATAAATAATAGATGATGAAAAAATATACCCTAGTGGTCTTTATTTCATATTGTTTGCAACATTTAAGCTAATAAATACCTCTACATCCCTGTATCCTATATATCTTAAGCACCCTTTACTTCGTATGCTTATCCTGACCTATACTCATCTGCAGCCCTCACTTCTGTATGGGGCATATTCTCAAATTCCTACAATATCAGCACCCCTAACACCACTCAGCCTTCACCTTATGCCTTTGCAGGCTACACTTCTGATTCGCACATTTATACCCCTGACTATGCACCCACTAAGCACGACTCAGAATACTAGGATCTTTGCCTTTTTATTTCTGATCTGTGCTTAATCATTAGCCACTTTTGCATGATATATAAAGGGGGATTTAGGCAGATGGAAGAGAAGCAGTAATTTCTAGAAAGCAATGAATGGAAAGGCTGTCAGTACTCACCATTCTGGGGGCCCCTGGTACCAGCAGCAGATCCTCCTTCCCAGGCTCGCTCCTCTGGCTCTTCTTCCTCCACCTTAAGGCTCTCCTGAGTGTTATTTACTGGGAAGTGATTACGGACGTAAACATCACATGTCA